>CM073779.1:61092141-61707141 GCA_037158775.1 Hetaerina titia | reverse complement strand
GCCCTTCACCACTCCTAGGGAAATGCGAACGACGGACCAAAGAGCACATGATGACATGCCCTCCCCCAAATGCTCGGCACGAAAGAGGAAACAGCAACGACGCGGAGTGGTGTGCGTGAATGGATGTCTCCATACCCCCAGGCACATTACAATCCGCAGTTTACACCACTGATATAAGTAATGACGTAACATCCTGGCGTAAATTAACAATACATTTTGATTACCATCGTAATTAAAGTGTTGCCCTTTGTAAAAACGCGTCAAAAGAGTAACCAATTTCGGACGTGAAGTAAGGTCAGTATCTAAATTATGTCAATTTTTCTTTTTCGAGGTTTTTCAAAGCAAATGGCAATGAAAATATGTATTCGGAAAAGAAAGTGTTCAGGTCTCTTTTCTATGATTATTGATTCGAACTCTTGATAAAAATAATAACGTTTTCGTTCAGGTTAATCTAACACCAAAAGAATATGACTATGATTCTCATTCATACAATAGCGAAACATTAAGCTGACCAAACAAAATATATAATAGTTAGGTATATGTCTGTGATAGAGGTAAGTATCAGAAAAGGAAAACGTTGCAATTGTGCCAAAAAGACTAAATACAAGTTTCATAAGCTGAAAGTACACTGATTATAAACATACCTGTATCTCATAAGTTTACTATTGTCAATGCTAGTTTAAGTAGAGCGTGGCATAGAGTTATCATGCATGCAAAATATATAATATCAAAATAATATAAGAATGTAGGTAACTTTAAATTACACTAGAAAAATAACAAAGAGCTTGTTGAATAAAAATAATTTTTAAATTGGAACATAATAGTCACTTGAGAATAGAAAGCAGAAAAAATAATTATTGCACTGAAAGAAGACCAATATGGTACATAGTAAGTGAATCAGAAAACTTTTAACAGGCTTATAGGTGGTAAGTTACCATATCTCATAAAAACTTTTACTGACCCACGGAGCTTGTTTGAAAATCCAAAAGAAACATCAATAAACAAGACATGGTTTGTTTTGTACCTGAAATCTGATTCTCAGTCGAAGCACGCGTCGCATTTCTTGAAACTTTTTATTTTTGTGGAGAAGTGCTAAAATCTATTGTTAACCTCTAATTAATATGAATACGATTCTCAAATTCACGCAAAAAACTCTGTATGTTAATATAAAACCAAATCTGATATCCTAAATAGGGGCTATGGTTATTTCACCTTTATTATAAAATTTGATAAAACTAAAATAACTCGTCAGAATACATGCGAATATACGTGGGTGGTCTGAAAAGCTTCCGACTCGGAAATTTTCAGAAAAAATGTCTTGTATCTTTGTTAGATCAGAAACTTTTCAGACCACCTTTGTATTCCAAATTGTTCGCCGTCGATTATCGTGCTTCGATTCATAATGGCTTTTCTCTGTTTCTAGCGCGCTACTAGCGCTTACCATGGATAAATTTGCAACGAATGGAAACACAAGTTACGCCGATAAGAACTTGCGTTCACAAAGCGTTTTCCGCTTACGCTCGTACTTGAGACGGAGTACGTCAGTGGTGTACTTAGGTCCTTCCGCTGAGGAAGCGTGGTTAGCTTAGAGGAACGGATCGTAGTCAAAGGAATGGACAATGAGTCTTAGAACAGGGCTGACCCTCCTAGTTGCAGCCATATTACTGGTGGAAATTTGACCATATGACAAAATGAGAATTTTTTGGAGGAGGGAAACGTAAATCGACTGACTTTTAACACAAGGAAGAGCTTAAGAAGTGCAAGGAAGGGGGGTAATAAGGCATTCGGATTCAAAACACGGGTGAGATGCTTCATATCTTATTCTGAAAACTAATAACGCGACTCCTATGTAGCAACAGAGATACTATCCTTAAAGAGATTTTACCATGATGATATTTTCGGTATCGAAGATATTGTTAGTATTATTTTTCGATTCGGACAATGTAGTCTATTCAGTCGGTATTGACGACATGGTAGATATACGGCGATGAGGAAAAGGTTACACGTGATCATATTGGAATTAATCATTTAATTATGATAGAAAACATCGGAAAGACTAGCTATGAATTGAACATATTTAATGATATTTGTCAATTCCTGAAGTATTAGGTAAGGTGGGAAAATAAAAACTTACATCTATAACATTTAAGGACCAGAAGGGTGCTCGCTCACTAATGAATTTTGCGGACAGATCACTACAAAACATTGATTAGTTTGGATCAATGTCCATCTGTTGATTTTTTACAGTACTTTAAATTTCAGTCAAGTTTCTGCTGCGAATGGGTAAGTAGCCATATTGCTTCGTGAATGATCGACAAGGCAATTCACTAGTTCGGCTTAAAATTATATCTCTCCATGTCCCCTTTTGACGCTTGGAGGATGAAGTCAAATCTTCCCTATAACGAATGATTTCCAGAACTTGGAAAGCGAGAGAGAATTCCAGCAGTCAATTCCACGGTGTATTTATCTGGAAAAGCAAATTACTATCTCGAATGAGCACATAACCCGTAAAAATAAATCACGAAAAAGGAAACTCAGAAGAAATACCAATAAAAAAAGGAGTCATTCCATTAATAACTTATATAAGAGAGAAAAAAAACTAAGAATGTCTTTTGTAAAGAGCAAAATAAAAACGAAACATAAAAAAATTATTTCGTTGAAATTCGAATTCTGAAACGAACTACTTGGTGTACAATTACTTTTTACTGGTATGGAAAAACCCAACGGTAAACAAAGAACCTGCCGAGAGGGGTGGGAAGAACCTGGAATGCTATCGCAAAGTTCGTGATAATCGTTTGTGAAACCTTTTGCAATGTTCTATAGCAGTTTTCCAAGAACCGCGTATCATTCCTCGAAATTTTGATCCATTAACATCCACCATTTCTTCACCATATTCTCCCACCACGAGTTTGATAATTATTAACTTCTTCACAGACACGACGCACAATCATCCCCTTTCAGTACATTTAGATGATGTTTTAATCAAGATAGTACTCTAGAAATTCAAAGAGTTTACGCAATTGAAATTTCTCTTTTATGCCATCATTATTCTATTTTCCACACTTTTCAGGGACTCCATAATTTACAATATTTCAGCGGGATAACACACATCAGTAACCCAAAGACTATGGGCATGGCTCATAAAAAACTGGAGAAGTATTTTTAAAAACGTTTTAGCTTTATTTCTCTTCTATTTGCGCGTACGTTACCACTGCGCCTACTCATCTTGCTCCCGCTGACTCGTAAATGTACAATTTAGCGATCTAGAATGCAATACATTAATATCCACGGTGATGAAGCGACTGCATGTATTCAGGTATTGTAAGTCATAATGGGAAATTTAAAAAAAAACACAGCACCGGCGCGAATGACCTACTGCTCCGATACTTCGGAATTCCTCCGCCGTGAAGCGCCGCATTCCGACGCCACTCGACCGAAAATATGCAAAGAGATCATTCAAGAACACGCGCCACTTCAGCTTTTTTTTGCGCTCGTTCCGACGGAATGACTATCTTGTGTACATCGTAAACTACCCATCTTCGCCTAGGGCACACCTGAGAGCGGCTTTCAAGTCGGCAGGGTGAGCCGTTTCCCATTATCACTCGCCGCTTCCAATCAATACCGAACGCCCAACGCTCGTGGGAATTGAAGAGCGGCGCGACCGAGAGCAATGTGAATGTGAGCCCTGCGTTGATATTGGTTTTGTTTCTTTGCGGCGTCTAATCCCCATCCACCTTAAACACCGGAGGAGCTGCTCCTCCAAGCCACGAGCTAGCACGGCGAAGGACTGCAATGCAGGAGATATATCAGCCATCTCCACCTCAGCTCCCTTTCATCACCGCTTCCTTGTTTACCTCTTGACTCTCGCGAAAAAAAGGAAGAGAAAATCGAGGCTCTCGAGGAAGCATGCTCTGTCTGGAGCGAATAATAAACTGAGGAACGGAAGAGAACGAGTGGTAGGAAAATAAGAGTCGGCTGACTTCCTCCCTGGCTTCTGAAGAATATTTCTCTTACGTCTCCGCATTGCTGGGGCGCGCGCACACACACAGAAAGAAACACGCGAGGCATTCATTCCAGATGAGATGAGGGTCCCTTAAAAATAGGCGCTCCATTTTGCATGCGAGGCGAAAGACGTAACGCGGCGAGGGTCGGGGGGGGGGGGGGAGACGTGGGCGATGGGAGTGACTCATTACCCAATTTGCACTTTTGCCGCTCAGCGTGGGCGATAACTTTTCCTTTGACCATATTCGAGTCGCGATTGTTCAAGCAAGCGCCCACACCTCGAGCCCCGAAGTTAATATATTCATTAATTAAAGACGGAGGAAATTATTCGCATTTGCAAGACCCAGCAGAGGGGACGGAAAGAATGATACGGGATCAATAAAGCGAACAAGGCTCAGATTTATTACACCTCGGTTGCGAAATCTTATTTGACAAATACCTATGCATAAATAAGTGGCAATCCAAACCGGGATAGTCGGAGACTAAAATATTCAAATAAAATATTCAATGCCTCTCGAGTAATAAGGAGAACTCAAAATAAATTACGTGCAATATATTTTAATGACAGTTTAAAAATAAACAATCGTGATGTTCAATGTATTAACAGGATAGACCATAATTTATTGAATGATTCCACTTCCTTGCTCTCAAATATGGCTTTCAGTCTCTTTGAGCCATTCCGCATAAATATGGATTTTTCCTTTTTTTTCGATTCGTCTATTACATCAGTTCCCTTATAGAAATACTGTTTTTAGTAGCATTGTGTTAAATTATAATCACTAATGTGCTCTGCCAAACCACTGTAACCTTAAATCACAAATTATTTGTTCCGCCTCGGCGCGCGTTAACGACGTGTGGGAAACAGAAAAAGTAATAAGGAAATCATACTACGAGGCGTTATTCACAGTGTGGGCCGCGAGGAATCCTCCATCGCGCATGAAATCCATAATGGAAAAACTCGTGCTTAACCAGAGAAAAGTCGCCTTAATCTGACATTGAAAATTAGGCCACTAGCTACCCGGGCGAATGCCTTGAACCACTAAACTATCCATATTTGTTCATTCCGTGACAATCCAAATGAAACTTACGTAAATATGTTAAATGTTTTTATTTAAAGTGCAGTTAGCCCACAATGAACGCGATTCGAAACGAGGAAAATTTGTTTTTGCTGGGAGGCGAGTCAGTCCACAGCTTGCATCCCCCCCGTCGAAAGAAAAGTCCGTGGTTTTACTCCCGGGTGACCTCTCTTTCCGGGGCATTTCGCTGCGTAAAATTAATATCCTCCCGCAGAACCCGGGAAAAAATTTCAATGCTACCTTTCATGTTTTTCAGATTAGTATACGACTTCAATGACATTTCCAAGGGCAGATGGTGGAGCAAGAACACTCCGGGAGTCTCACAATAAACATTATAAAATAACGCGCATGAAACACTTAGGAGCGAAACTCTCCAGCTGCTAAGAAATATTCTTCCTTGTTCTTGGAGTGGACTGGAGTGGCAATTTTGAGGGTTCTCCCTCAAGGAAAAGTATACTCAAAAACTTTCATAAGATCCCTATCCCTCTTCAGAAAAGCAAACCCGCCCGCCTCTCGAGGCACGCAATAAATCTGGTGCTTGTAAATGGGGGCGCAGAGATTCCGCTCGAGATGAGATGGGCGACCAGTTAACATGCATGGATTAACTGAGATCCGCGTTGCAAAAAAGACAATGCATACCAAATTGTTGCCAAAAACAGGACTCGCTTTGTCGTGGTGCTCGTAAGAATGATCAAAATTAATATTTTTGCTGCAAAACTAGGAAAAAAAAGGTCGATCGGGGAGCCCGGAGATTAGATAACTTGGTGACTAGAAACGTGCCAAAACCAGAAACGATTTTTTTATCCTCACACTGCTGTTTATTCATGCCAAGTAATGCTACCGTACTTACCCGTTTAGGCATCTCTGCGGAAATTTGGTTATCATTAGGGTCAACTTGAAAGAGGAACATTCCCAATTATCCATTGAAGTGTGCTACCATAAGGAATTATATTTCCCGATTATTTATTGAAGGTTTTGGAAACAAGAGGTTTCGATAAACGAGAGAGATTATTTCCAAATTTCCAGGTCAATGTTAGCTCATAGCAAAGAGACTGATTTCATGGGTTTCTGGGTACGAAAGTAAAGAATATGTGATACTATTGAATGAACTCGATCTGCACCTGGGTTATGGGAAAACGTCAGTATCAGTGAAAAATACGATTATTTTTTTCCTGCATGATAAATCATCCTTAATTTTATTAATTTATGCCGAAAGAAACCGTATAAATCCAAAAATAAATATGAACACTTTTCATGAACGCGTGGATACATTTTACAAAATTCCAAGAAGATACAAAGGAGAAAATGGAAAAATAGTGTTATCATCTACATAATTGACCATCACAATTTCGATGACTATTGCTTTTGGCTGATGTACATTGACATTACCTTAAAAACCATGCCGCAAACACAGTGACTTCTACTATAAACATGTTAAATTTCATTTTCTAGGATCAACTCCTATCTCCGAGGAACCAAAACATCACACACCATGTCTAACACCGTCCACCGAAAATATTTTAAAACTCTTTTTAAATGCTCTCTCCTCTAAGAATTCCCAGAATGTCACGAACGCTTAGACTGGAGTAGCTAAAGCACTGATCAATGGTGAGAGTTAGTGTTTCGTCCAAACTTTCACGGAGATCAATCCGCAAGCCTCTCAATGCTCTCACAATGCACTGTTCATCAGATTGAGGTTGAAAAAGTTGGAGAAGTGAATAAGAATAAAAACAAAGTTAAGTAATTTGGTGATATAGGTTACGAGCCAACGTTCACCAGATGTTAACGAAAATGTGGCAGAAGCAGACAACATTCCGAAAGGAGACCCTCTATGATAATCATCCATTTCCAATCACTTGTTTTAACACCGACAGATTCCTGGAGCTCCCCTTGTCAAGTGGCCAACCGAGTATAGTACCAACAATGGTGAAATACCCTCGAAGCGGAAAAAAAACACTAAACCATGACTTCCGCAAAGAGTTAACCCTATCCCGAATGAGTAATGAAGCGTGAAAAAAGAAGTTTGCCGTGGATAAGGTGTTCGACTGAAGGGATACCGTGGGGTATTATGAATTAACCGTTAGCAGATGGAAAACTGGAAAGCACCGGAAGTAGGAATACATTTAAGGCAATTATATGTTATCGAATGGAATTCACATCTATTTTTTCTGTTACTACCCAGCAGAAAAATAAACGCCAGTTCCTACTTTCGATATTGTAAGAACAATTACGAGCAATTAAACTAACTCTCGTACTTTAAAATTACAAAAAAGCGGGATGTCACCCATATTAATTATTTTGACTCGGAATTTCAAATGACAAATTAAAAGGAAAATGAGTCGAAAACGACTAAAGTCAATTTAAATGTTAAAACGGATGCTGGGAATATTCTTTTACCAATGATTAATCGCCAACAAAGAGTACAACTAACGTTTGCCGACCATGTAAATGAGGATTTTTTTGTTGACCCTACGTCTACTGCATGAAACACTTACGCTTGACCCTTGCAAAAACTCGAAGCGAGAGCTTTACGGTGCGCTCTGAAGGGCTCAAAGCGTGTTTTCTATAAAACGTAGCCAACACTAAAGATCAATCAGGGCAGTGGAAGTAGCTCAAAGGGCAGGTTATTAACACGAAAGAAGTTCATAATTTTGCTTTAATTTTCATTCTTTTTCGTAGGAAAGCCTTTCACGGGGCGGAAGAAAATAATCCTTATTTTATACTAATGATCTTAAAATAATGGTCGGAGTTCTAACACCACCCTGCCGCATCCACGCATGTGACGTAGAGGGTAATATGGCAAATTTGGACTCCCTCAAGGGCATTGGTAGGATCAGCTGATTTTCTGCTGCACTTTTCAAAAACGAGAAGACTTCCACATTTGTAAGTGCCGAAGGGTTTGGTTTGGTGTGTACATTTTTGTTTCCCTTATCTCAAGCCTTCGGATATGAATCCCCATTATGGTTTTCACGCTGTGCTACACTCGTGCGTCGATGTCGCCAACGTTTTCTACCTATCAATTTCTTGTACGTTTTGTTATTGACTGCATTTTAATTATTTGCTTTTGTCAACGAGCACGGACTTATTTTCTGCGGTGTGCTTTTTTTGAAGAACGAGGCGTGGCAAAAATCACACGGCAAAAAATGGCTAATGTGTACCAGTGGATGATTGTTCTGGAAACAGATTTAGTACCTCGCTGACTCGGCTAGTCAAGTGAGCATCGCTCTCACCTCATGGCCTGAAGCCGGCTTTAAATCACTTTTGCCGTAGTCATAAACTGAATATTCCAGAATTGAGTTTTCTCCGCGATATGCCTGGAACACCTTATAGCTTAAACACCTGGTGACTACTAATTACATTCTAGTGTTAAATTTTCCTTCCCATAATGATTCCCAAACCCGTTACCCTAGCCAGTCGAGACTTGCACCGCCATCGCCGATCGCCACTCCGGCTCCCCTCCGGTGGAGTCGGTCTCGTGGGTGGTGGGCGGTCGGGGGGATCGGAATGCGGGCCGCGGGAGGTCGGAGCGTGAGGTCAGGCAGCGGGGGCGGCGGTGGGAGGGGTGTGTACGTGTGTGTACGCATAGGGCGTGCTGCGCTCGTGTTCTTCGCAGGCGACGTCTCACTCGGTGAGGCCATGCCAGCGGGTCACAGGCGATATGGCGCCCCGGCTCGAGCTCTTCGGGCTCGGCTCGTGACTGGGTACCACCAGCGCGGCGTTCACCTCGCGCGTCGCCATCTTCGACACCAACGCCTTTCCCATCCCCGACGCTGAGTCCGCGTCGAAGCCACCGCCGCCTTCGCGTTTGGCGGAGGATTACGGGGTGGAGGGAGGGAGGTGGCCAGTGCGGATGGGCAATAGGCTCATCGAAGGTTGAACAAATGGGGGAGTCCTAGTCGTTATTTTTCCTTCAGTCACTTTCCTTATACTTAAATCAATTCCTCGTGCCTCTCCGATGGGGTTAATGGGGAAAATGGGGTGGAAGTCCCTTGAATACTATGAGCAGAGGCCAGACTAAGACTTTTATGCAGGAACAATCCTCTCGAGTTTACTTTTCATACATAGGGCATCAGTAGAGCTACACACTATATCATCAGATCACAGGACTCGGCTGGATAAGCTAAGAGGAGCTAAAGAGCTAATACGTGACTGACAGATTAATATAGTCTCTCTTCCTCACACTATTTACGATCATATAAAAACTTAGGTTAAGTACCTATAAAGTTTTGGAAGGACAAGTGAAGTGTAATTTGACATCTCCATAATAAAAATGTCACCTTAACATGAAAACTCATAATATACGTGCACATTTCCATAGTGACTCGTATTGTAAATTGAAGACGCAGATATACATGCTTTCCAGTGTTATGACCATTCCGTGCAAAATCACAGCCGAACAATATTCATCATGTAGGAGTATCTCTTAGCGTGGAAAAGACAAAGCGAAGACTGACAGAAGACTAACGTCGAGGAAGCTTACTTTAGATCGGAAAGCACCATTAATACTTAATGTTAAGACCTGAATATTTATACCAGGCCCCGTTCAGGATTGACTTTTAATGGTGACACGACCAAATATTTGTAAGTTAGCAGGGTATGGCGTCACCAGGATGGAAAACCTTATCACGGCCGTTCTCCTTGAAAATAATCATTTCCTTGAATCATTTTAAATGCTTGCATATGAGCTCTAAATTGTTGCTTTCCTTGAACTTGTTCGAGAAATATAACCGTGCAGTGTGGGCATCAGTTGAATCGCGGCGGTTCTATTTGTGGCGTATGTTTTTGATCCCATCCTTTCTTATGTAACGCTCCTCGACATTTTTAAAATCTAATTTACGTCATTTTATCACTCTACCATTGCCGCTTTTTCGTGTGTCTCACGTTGAATTTTCCGTCAATTTCGCGACTCCGCGGAAAAGTGTCTGAAGCGGAAACACCACCCTTAAACCTTAAGATCCACCGCGACTTGAGAGGACGGACTCCTTCCCCCACCCTCCACATCCCCTCGCCCTCCATCCTCCCGAGCAGAGTCGTGAGGTTAACGGACGGATACAACGGTGGTAAATGCCGGCGGTTTATAAAAGGGAAGAGAGGTTCAGGCACGAATAGAACCTTACAGGCTTAATAGCTAATATTCTCATGGATATATTGGTGTGACCTGGCTGCACAATGGCCTTCTGGGAGTCTAATACTGAGCATCTCGATCTATACGTTTCGGATGGAAGGGCTTTCGTCCATTATTGTGAAATTGAACATTCCGTGACCTTTGACTCAAGGAACATATCGTTGTTTTAGTAGAAATACAGCAACCATGGGAATCATTACATCCTATACACACCGGACGTGCAACCTGTTTTGAAATCACTCGACGGTACTAACACAATTAAGTTAAATTTGAAACTAAATGGGGCAGATATTTCAAAATAATAATGACTGATCAAAAGAGAAATATATGAACCTTCTGAGAGACACACCCCTGGCTTTCCACTATAAAATATAACCATATCTTAATCATTTCATTTTGGAATGTAGGCCCCTTAGCAAAAAAGTTGAAATTTCCATTACCAATTCACACCTCTATTGAGTTGTTGTCAACATTTTCTAGTTAAGTTTTATGTTTTTCTACGAAAGATTATAGAAGATAACGCACTTTGTCCTTCACAAAGTCTTCTTTAGGCAGTGGATTTTAATTTATAGTGTTATATCAGTTTGGGACAATCAGCTGCGTATGGGACGGAGTGAGGAACGCTCCTTCCCTGAGAGTCCATATCCGATTGATTTTCGTTTATTGAACCCACAGCGCATTAGCCCACACTTAAGCATATTAAAACTCGACATTAGATTTGAAGATGTAGTTTAATTTGTCTAAACTCCCCAGCTAACCATTTATTGTTATGAGGTGTATGAAAATATTGAATTCATGCACCAATTTTGGGAACGTCACCTCGCCAGTGGCAAAGTATCCCATAACATACCTTCACAGTGATGGAAATATTGGCAAGCAGCCCTGAGCATGTTTGCTTTACTTTGGAAAAGTCGTATTAGGAGTTAAAGCAATTACATTGAATCCTTTTATTTCAAGAAAAATGATTGAACATTCGCTGTGTTATAATATTGAATTTGTAATAGTAGTCTACATTTGTTTGACTCAATTTGTTTTTCTGTTGCCATTTGTTTATCTTTATACATGAGTCCAATCATAAAAGTGAAACTGATGTCGTCGTAAGCATTTACGCAACAAAACATCCTGAAATATAAAAACTGAAGATAGATTAACTGATTAAACGAAGGTATGAGACGAGAGGTACTACCGTCTCGATCAGCCCCGCTGACTTTTACGCTTAAGGCAAAAGGCGCTCAAGTTTACTTCAGACACAGAGAATTTCTTAAACACACCAAACCGAAAAGCTAACACTAGCTTCATTCTTCCTCGCTTTAAGAATTCCTAAATTTACAAAAATTACACATCATCCAGCAATTTTAACTCTTTCAACAATTTTTAATTAAACTCATTCCCAATTAGAATGGCTACAATTAATTAACTTTTAGACGTGGATTCAATGCACAAAGTTTACCATTATTTGCCAACCAAATGCATATATATCTGGCGTTTCCTATCATTTGGGCTCGCAGTATAGTTAAAAACGCGAATTCATTTTCAGTAATCACCCGAAAGTTGAATTTTTTCAAGAACCTTTCATTTCCGACGCCAGCCTCACCGAACGGCCAACACAAGGGGGCACCCAGCTATCCGAGCGCCCTCTCCAACAACTCTCTTTATGAGCAGCAAGCAAGCAACCCCGACGAAGATTCCCGGGGTGGATCCCTCATGCTTGGACCATCAGGCTATGGAGGAGGAGAAGAGCTTCAGCCGCCCGCGCGTCGCATCCACGACTGCGGTCACATTTTTGGACGGAAAGAATCCGGCACTTTGGGAGCCCGACGCTAGAAAGGAGTGAGGGGCTGTTTGGTGTTGGTTTGGACGCGGGGAGGAAGGAGGCGAATTGGAGGGGATGGGGATAGTGTAGAGGGCTAAAAAGGGGGAGTAAAGGGGGGGATGGTGGTGGAAAATGGCGCATCAGGTGCGCTCCTTCCATTCGAGGATTTTCGCCACCGAAGCGTTTCATTTGTTAATGGTTCGCTGCTGCGTCACACGTGCGCCGTCTTTTATGCCCCCCCCCAAACTCCCACCTCGAAAATCCCGGCTGCTCTAAGCTCCCCCCGACACCCTCCTCACTCAACCTCAACCACCACCGCCGCTACACCCTCCCCCCCCAACCCTAACCTCCACCCCCCCCAATCTGTCTCTCTTATCTATTTGGGGCATCGATTATCGATGAACCATCTTTTCAATCGCAAGCGCCATCATATATCCTCCGCGTGCACTGGCGTGACTCTTCAATTCGTTGAGTTCCTTGAGGGATCAATGGAACGGTGGATGGGACGGGGCGAGTGGGAGTCCACGTCTCCAGCCACTCCAGTCGCCGGCCGGCGGATGGAGGCGACGCGGTCCCTCATGGGAGCACAATAAAATCCCCATCCATTACGACGGAAGGACAATGGGGGAAGGAAAATGCTCAACAACGAGAGACATTTCCACCAGGGAAAAATTGCGGTCTAATTGGTGCGTCGGAAGGGAAAAAAATCCACCCCCTCGCCCCCCCCACCAACCGGTTCGAAATGTTACCTAGGAGTGGCAGAAGAAATCGAAAAATTCGAAGAAGAGTGTGCTATGCAATTTTTATGCGTGAAATGATGAAGAATAAAGATGACCTCAACTTCAAGTGGGGTAACAAAGCAAAAAAAGCTAGCTTATTTGCATTTGGCATAATTTTGTTTAGCTAAACACGGACGAACGCACTCTCCAACTGAAACGCTTTTACTTTTACCTTCCTACGATTGCAAGAGACCTGCTCGGAGGAGGGAAGAATTCTGGTAAAAAAGTTTATGATTTACAACTATATCAACAAAATGGATTAAAGCTACAATTACAATAATCAATTCGAGTGCAAAGATACACTGAAAATGATGAGAGTACAGCAATATATAATGGTGAATGATTAACATACGGACTCCATTCATTGGGCAAGTGTCTTAGTTTTACATCTAACCGAATTCCCAAACCTTTTGACCTGTCTTATATCTGCGATTCTTTTTTATTGCGGATATCAGTATCTGCACAATGTTCAAGCTATAGCATACAGGATCAAATCGTTGATTACCCGATGAAATGTCTTTCACTTTCTTGCTTGGACTCAATTATATAAAAACAAACAAATGGCAACGGAAAAGTGAATCGGATCAAATAAATGAACACCAAAAATCCAATATAAAACATTAAATGTTTATTCATTATTTTGTTCAAAAATGGGATACATGCCAAGAAGTACCCTATGAATAAATCAGACTGAAGTCATCTTTAAAATAACTCTTTAAAATTCTATTACGATGCTTCAAAAAAAAGCAAGCATACTTGGTATATTCATGCGAATAATTACCATTAATTTTAAGCTACACTTTAACAGCTACCATGGCACTGACAAATTTTGGATGCTACCATCAGTATAAATCATGGCGAAAAAATTTATTGGAGTCAATTTGGATTTTTCGTCAATAATAGTTTATTGGGCTAGCCTATTGCGAGCAACGTCATTTTATGACAAGTCTCCATGGTGAAACTTCACGAATATAACGGAGGTTCCGGGAAATAACTGAACAAATCATGGGCACCACTCTAAGTGCGATCTACCGGCACGGGAATTATCGTCATAAATCACTTACGGTCATTACCCCCGAGATCTAATATAGCAGCTGGGATAATTCTCAACTGCACCTCCGAGATTTGAGACCGAGGAGTAAGTATAGGGGTTGACGAGGAAACACCCCAGGTGCACGCTGTTCGTAAAGGAGGCAATCGCAGGGAGGGCGAAGGTTGGAAGGAGGGGGGGGACCTGAGGGTGAGGGGAGTGGGTGCAAAGGAAGGGGAGTAAGAAACGGATGCGGTGATGGGGAGAAGTGGGGTCTCATTACACACATCACTTCCCCACCATCCCTAGTCCCCTTTCACGATTCCCTAGCTAGCACATAAGTTTGCCTTGGTTGCCATCAAAAGCTCAACTAGACCGACTCACTCGTAACAGTCAATAATGATGAAAGCCCTAGTCAGCGCTGACCGTGGCATAAATTTCTGCCGTGGTAATTTTTTCACCAGCTTAAACTCTTAACCCTCACATCCTTCCGAAGCCTATAACTGGGGAAAGAACGAAGAGGGAAATAAATGAATCTTTGAGGGGAATTCAAAGATAAATGAAGAAGAAAGATATCAAACATGGATTGCATGGTTTGTAATTAATGATATATACGTTCACCTAAGTATGTGCGATCACAAGACACGTTGGGAGTTCACTTACAGGCTTCCCACCCAGAGGGCCCAGGTTCGAATCCCGGCGGAGGCAAATATTTTTCAGCGGTATCCCGATCCCTACTTGAGCTCCTTTTTGGAGGGCACATAAGAGTGAGTACGCCGTCCGTCGGATGGGACGTTAAGCTGTGGACCCCTTGGAGCCTTTCGATAAGAGTAGGCTAATGCCTACGCCGGGTTTCTCTCCACCCTTCACCCTTACCTGTCCATCCTGGCGCAAATGACCTCAGTTGTCGGTCGCCTCCCATAAAACTACTACTACTGCGTTGGGAGTTTTTACATTTTCCCTCCCGACAAATTACAGTGAGTGTACCTTTCCAGATATGTAATGATTACGACTAGACCCTTGGGGCACAGACAATGGTAATGGTTACCGGCTTTCTTACTCCCGAAAGAACCCTGCAAATGCGAGAACAAGGCATCAACCCGCGCAACCCTTTTCTCGTCGAGAAGCATAAATGGACAAACTCAAGCCGACACGCTCCTATATCGACCGCGGAGCTGACTGCGGGGGCCACGGGGATTCCCAGCCAAACCCTCTCCCCATCCCCTCAAGGAAGATATCCAAGCAATCACATGTCGCGTCTTCCCAACATATTTCAAGAGCTATGGTATCGATCGCGGTGGAGAGGATGGGGGTGTGGGTGTGCAGAGGACAATAAACACCTTGCCGGTTGAAAAGTATCGAATCATGACCAGGCGGAGTGGAGGTCTCGCGAGGGGTGGCTCTTTCCCTCAGGGGCGTTAGGTGAGGGCGCAGACGGCAGGCCGCCGCTCTACCGTCTGCAAGGCAGGGCATGGGGGGGAGGAGAGAGAGTCATAGGAGGGGGGGAAGGCTGCGGTTGACAATGATGCATCGGAGAACTCTTTGTGTTCCCGGTTGTAACTTTGTCGGACACTAAGCCAACTTTTATTTTCCGCGACAGCGTAACCTTGGACACTTCTTGGACACTAGACGGGTTTCGCCTTTTTGGGGCATCATCAGGTGATTCACCTGATGATGCCCAAAAAAAGGTAGTTCTACCTGATGATTCGATATGATGCTAAACGATTAAAGGAATTGCCATGTCCTAAACATATTTCGAAAGTTTAATTCTAGATGCAAGGTTCTGCGTGATCAGGAAGGAACTAAGTGCCGAGTCTATACGGTTCGAACATTTTGATTCGTGTTTTTTTTCAGCGAAAGTTTAACGGTGGTAACGAAGCAAGGCGATATAGTATGGCTTTACTGTCTGAAATGATTACTCAATAACTGCTAATTTTCCATTGCCTGCCGACGAATATTATTCATCGAACAGGAAATCATCAAAATACCAAGTACCAATCATCCTACTAGGATAACCAGGAGGTCGTGTAATGGCGATACATGCATGGCGACTCTTAAAACGTTCTAGTGCAATCATTGAGGACAAGATTACGTAGGAGTCATACCATCAAACCCGAAATATTGATGATTACATATATTTCACTGATTGAAGGATATTCCAGCAGAGTCTTTCCTAATGATATGATACGTATGTTGACGATACGATACGTAGTCTGAAAATACGTAAGTATTCTGAAGCCACGATACATATTCTGAACGTTTACTATTACGATTTCAGCAGCAAGATATTCATACTACCAGGAATTTCACTTGTCATGTGGTTTCGAGAACCACTTTTACCACAGTGGATACTGCTCATTAATTATTCAGCCATTTCATGAAGGTTAGGCCGACTAAGTATAATTACCGAGCTTCGAGTCGACGGCTTCCGAGTCATATGCTCGGCAACGAGCTCTCAGGGCGTGGCCGCTCGGGAACAGAGGGTATCCAGTGCACTGAAATCCAGATTTAGTGATCCCTTTGGAGGAGTAAGAAACGACCAAAAGGGGGCAGGCGTGTTTGCCGGCGCTCGTGTCAAAATCGATCACGATGAAAATAAGAGGGACTGTTCTCACTGCGTGGGAATACGCAGTCGAATTTCCAAACTGATCCCGAGGAAATTGTTGGGGTAAAAATCGACTCTCAGAAGTGACAATTTCTAATATGGAGCGAAGGTAAAAAATGAGCCCTTGGGACACCCGGGTCCGATCCTCACTGAACAAATCACAAATACGTCTCATCAAGCGTAAAAAATCTCATTATTAATGCCTTAAATTATATTTCGAAATTGTCGAGAACGACAGAAAACAAAGTCTCGGTAACGAGGTATCCCAAAGCTGCTTTCCACAAGGAAAAATATTTCCTTCCCCAATTAACGAGGAAATATCAGTAAGTCGACACGATAAATTGATTGCAATGTGCCAAAAACAACAAGCCGCCCAAATTCTATTGTAGACATAAGAGTCCAAATGTGTTCAAACATGCTCACCGGATGGGAATAAAAAATGCGACTGCCGGTGGGAAATATTAATTGGAACAAATAAAATGCTGACATTGAATTACATGTTTGAGATGGCAATTTCAGCATGAAAATTTACACCGCTATTTTTCAAGACTTGAATTCAGAATTTAATTACGCCAAATCAAAACATTTGATGATATTACTTCGTTCGCAGCCAATTGAAATAAATTATATATAAAATGTTTCCCATCAGGATTAGACCTATCGGCACTGCGTATGTGTGAATAATAAAGCCCCCACGCTATACCAGAACGGAACTTCGCCTGCATGTGTTCTCCATTCAAAATAAGGAGTTTTTGGAATCCGAGGTAAAAGTGGTTCAAAACCCTGATCTCGACCCTGGAATTATTCAAATAATTACATACTCATTGCATTATATAGTGTTCCCGATTTCGTTTATTCTAAGCCACGTAATCGCGAAAGTTTATCTTTGCTCTTCGGAAGATTTTTTCTGTTCTCTCTAACGTGTAATTCGCGGATACAGCCTCGCTTCAATCTATTACCACCATTAACACCAGCGTGTGAAATTTCATGCGGTGCCTCATTTTCCCGACCTAATTCTCTTAAGAGGAAGACACAATTTAAAAGATAAATGAGTCAAGCGCCACGACGCACAAGGAAATAATTGGAGCTATAGAAACGGACGTAAAAAAAAATGAAGGTACGACCCAAACCTATTTTCTGTATTATTTAGACGGAATGATAATTGACGAATCATTTAGGAATTGACATTGACTTTAAAAGTGATCCTGGTACGGATCGTTGAAGAATACAAAGAAAATCCCGAAAACTTTATAAACCTTTTTAAAAGAAGTTTGACACCCATACTTCGAACGGTGTTTTAACTCATGATGCCTTTAAATGTTTGCAGGCCTTTCCTGCCACTATACAAGAGGACATATGTACACAGTCATCATTTAATCTATGATGAAGGAACTCACATTTATATGTCTTACGTGGTTTCAACAAGCTGGTTAAATAAAGAGACTACTCTGAGACGGTAGGAACGAAACAACTATCTCACCCACCTTGGTGAAATTTCGATACCTGCCAAAAAATGAAGTATCCAAAGGCATTCGTAGAAAGTGCAACTAGTAAGCATATTCTAAAATGACCTCACTTTCATTTCTCCGCCACCTTTTACGGAACACTCACTCGAGCACTCCTCGCCCCATGTTTTCACCCCTCCCGGCTGTCTTGGACAAAACTCTTCCCCAACGCCTCCTCGTGGGACACAATCCCCCTCATTCAACCGCGACTCACACGTTCACAAAAATCCTCCCACGACCCCAAACACCCTCGCGACTTCCGTCAGCTTTCCCTTTCCTCCCTGTGCTGACCTCTCTCCGTCATTAGCATCCCGGCGTCGTCAAACGACTGAGGAATACTGAAATCCCTCATGAGCGGATTTCCCAAGAAGGAAGGGGGGTAATAACACGTTGGTGACGGAGGGACAAAATTCGACAAAGCAGGGGCCCTGGAAATAGTATTACGTGAGTTAGAGGATCGTCTCCCAGCTTGTCAACCATCACTCCTCCCACTTTGTCACGAACCTGCGATTAAAAATCTTCACCGCGTGTCACACGCGGAGGGACTCTTGACTCTACTTTCACTGAAGCACGTTAAAACGCGAACCGCTCCCATTACCGGGTGCATTAAAGCCCTCTTTCAAAATTACTGCCTTATAAATTAATATTCTAAGTTGGAATACCGTAAATAAGCTTTTATTAGTTAAGCACTTAAAACCCTTGATATTTTTATCATCCTTCTCCATTTTCCGCATCGAAAGTCCTTTCAATTTTAACGAGGCGCCTTTTTCCCTCTCCCCACGGCCCCTCCCTTTTCTTCCTTTCTCCCGGAATGACTCCATGAAAAGAAAACGGCGAACTAAGGCAAATTAACGTCTTTTTTAAAATTTCAATTATATGGGTGCTGAATGGAAGCACCCATTACACTTGTCTCAAGAGATTTCAGAATTCAAAAGAAACTATACAACTGACATGGTCGCCGACAATTGTAATATGAGATGCGGTAATTAGTGGAATTAGATACCGCTAAAATCTTAAGAAGACCCCTGATTTATTAAACTTAGACATCATTTCTCAAGGCATTTTATCAATCCTTTGTGAGATGGAGGAAGTGACGCTAATGCACGATTTGCATCCTGGCGTTTAAGCTATTAAATACTAGAATAGCAGTAACAGCCTTTGGCAAGGTAAAATAACTTCAGCTCAAACTATGGTAGAGCGAGTTACCAAAGCGCCTAAACCAGCTGTAGGCATCAAGTCCCTTACTTGAAAGGCGCATTAGGTAAATGGGAAACAGCTAAAGGCATGCTCTATGAAGAATGAAACGGTAGCGGAAGAATGTCAAATAGCCTACGTCGCGGATCTATAAATCAGTCTTATAGGTGATTAAATGGAAAGCATAATTGCCGCAAATCAATAAATATATATAAATAAATATATATATAAATATATATATATATATATATATATATTTATTTATTTATAAAAACATATAAAATATATAAAACCTAGGAACCCAAGTATTCCCAATATATTGACCTTAACATGCCCAGACTCTACACAAAAAATTCAAATGGGCTACGACCAATTCAGCAATATAATGAGAGCCAACATCGCAAAAGATTATGCTTTACTGGGGAGGGGGAGGCGAAATGAAAAAGAAAAATAATGTGGAACATGTATCCAGGGAGTTCTGGTCGAATTTACCCTGCCCACCCACACCATCAACACCACCACCAACACTTGGCCGCAAATCCTTTCTTTCCGTGAAATATCCACACGGCCGGGGATTGCCATTGGCGTGGCTGGGAGCCAGAAAAACACGGGCTGCGCGCGCACCAGCCACCAACACCACCACACCAAGTGCTTCCGCGCGACTCGAGGCGGAGGCGAGCATCCAACAGAACACGGCGCAGGGCGTGGTCGGCTCGCGCGCGCGATAGGCGGGGGGAGGGTGGGTGAGCGTGGAGGGGTGTTGGTGGCGGCGAGGGGCCGATCATCGGAGGGGGCTGCGAGGGGAAGAGGAGGGTGATCGAGGTGCAGGAGAGTTGGGAGGCAGAGTGGGATACGGGATGAGAAAGTAACCACCACTCGAGTCCGAGGGAGAGAGATTGGCACTGGCGTATGATATTGTTTCGCGAGACGTTATAAGACCCAGAGCAAAATCACGCCACCCTTCGGTTTGGAAGGCGCTGCTGCGGTGATGGCGGGGGCGGGGATTTAAATCCGGGGCATAAATTAGCCTCTCTTGGATCGGGGGCGGTGGAAAAGGGAGCCTGAGTGGCAACCATGCCTTTCTGGAACAAACAGACTATTTATCCGTGCCATTCTCACCACTATGCGAAAAAGTTTACGCTCTCCGCTTTTGTCCGACTTCGATGGCCCTCCCAACGTTCCCGCCTTGGGTGTGAACCACTGATTTCTGCCACATCGCGGCCCTACTTTAATGAGAGTATCCGTCCCGATGTCATGCGCACATGAATTGCATCGAGTAAATCGCTTTCGGGAGGTTGAACCCTCAATAACGCCCTCCGCGAAACGCACACTCTTATCCTTACAACCTCTCTCGTTTCAATTGCGTCCATGTAAAGAGCCGTGAGTTAACTTTGTCCCTTGAACTCGTGGCATTTCGCCTTTGTAGGCACAAAGAAGCAGCACTCACCCAAGTTTTCTCACGTATACTCTTACCCTTAAATGTATTTCGTTTCCCGTCATGCATATTTCACCTCGTTTCATGGTTCAACTTCCTTCAATTTTCTCCCGATCCGACCAAGCTACATACACTGATCCTTCCACGTGGACTCAAACTTGCGCTCATACTTCATATTTACCTTACCAGGTGACTCACCATGAACTCCTTCACTCATTCCTCATGCATCGTGCACTACCGACATGCACTCACCGACCGTTTACACCTTTTCCTCCGAAGCCGAGGTTTTACTACCATATCCCGGTGCCAACACCTTAAAATTCCGTTAATCAACCTCGAAGAAAAATCCTTAATTTTTTCAACCGTCGCTAACTCGTAGAGGGGCAGATGATATACAATGCTTCCATTCCTCGCAATCTGGTTATGAATCCAGTTTCACTCCAAGCTTCCCATTCCAGCGTGGCCTGTGCAGTATCTCTACTCCCTGAAGGTCGCGGGTTTGTGTCCCCATTTGGTCATTGGTACCTTGTCGTAACGAAGCTGTACTCTTTAGCATATGCACCCAGACATATGCACTAACTCGTGTTCGTTTAGTGTCTTGCTAGAGAGAAAATTCCAGATTATCATCGATACATAATGAAGCCATAAAAGATAACGATCGCAATATATAGCTCACTAAGACACCCAATTACTGAAATCGTGGTGCAATCGTTGGCAGAATGCTCAGACGTGCAGCGGAAGAGTGCGTTATATAATGCCGTTCGTGCGGTGGTCGGCGTGAGACAACGCGCGACACAGGACGCCTGGTCACACTCTCTTTCCAGCCAAGTCGTGACGAGCAATATGTTGGCAGACCCCAAGGACGAAGCAAGGACGTTTCGTGGACTCCGTTAGGATGACCGCCGCCAAGGCGACTGGACTTTGGAGTAAATGTCAACTGGACGAAAGATATTTTCACGACTGGACGGCTCTCCGGAACTTGGTACTTTTCACAGATTCGCTTCCTTAACCGGAGAGCGTTACAAATGACTAAGGGGGCTCGCGAATTAATACCGCCTCGTTTTACGACACAAGGCCGCATACCTTTGCATATTCAACCGAGCGAGAAGGTAAAAAAAAATTTATTAGTCTTTACTGAACCGACATTGTGACATCGTTAAAAAGTTTTTTAAAAACTTCTCGTCAAACTTGGACATTCAGTTTGGAATAACTCTAAATGAAGGGGGGAAAATGGAAACCGAAATAATTAATAATGACTGATGTTTCGGGATAATGAGTTCCATGCCATTAACAATGAGTATTTTCTATTTTATACAGGACGCATTCATTCCACATATCAATGTATTTCCTTTATGAATATAACTTCGATTGGCTATAGAAATTGAACATTTTAATGATTAGATGAAACACTGGTATAAATAAATATCGTGGTACATAAATATATTTCGTATCTACTTTTATCAACGGCCAATAAGATCCTCTTGAGTGAGCGAAACGTTTTACAAACAAATTCTCATCAACTTTACAAACTGCTTAGAACATGCCGAGACACGACAGCTTGATGAAGAAACGTACGGAAGAAAAAGTGAATGGTTGAACGAAAAGGATCACATGCAAGAAACAAAGAGAGACGGAAAAACCTTGAATTGTGAAAGCATACAGAGGTAAGACAAGAGAACGACGTGGCGAGCTGCGTCATACCAATCAATGTACGTGTATTTTTAACGATTTGTGATTTCAATCGAGAATTTATCAGTTGATTAATCGCGCAAATAATAAAAATAATGTGTAGTTTCCTATTCCGTATGCGTTATTTCAATAAGCCATTAACAATGGAGATATGCTGAGTACTGGAAGTGAGAACATTTTAATAACCTTCAGCGTTGAATAATCGAAAACATGCAGTTGCAAAGAAAGCTGGCATTAAATCGAAAATCTGCATAAGTAGAAAAAAATAAGGCAAACATAAATCCTTTCAGATTGTACACCGGTTTCCCCTTCCCACTCGCGTTGCCTGGTTACACCCCAGTCACTCCAAAAACTCGTTCTACCGCAGACTTCATCCCCGGCGCATTACCCGAACGTCAAAGGTATGAGCTGGTCAGCGGGCAAGGTCACGTGAAAGGCGAAAAATACGGCCAGGGATATGAGCTCGGGACTCGTACGGAAAATGATGAAAATGCAGACGGCCAGCCATACTTCCTCTCTATGTATATTCCCGACAAGGGCCGTGCGAAGGATTCCTTCGAGGTGGGTGAAGAGCCATCGAGAGACTCCCAAAGAGTGGTCGCTCCATAGCGCCTAGCACCGCCAGAGGAGAGGACCGGCCATCCTAGGGAGGAGGTGGGTGGCCATATGGATGGGACGCCGAGTGCGGAGGCGCCGCCAATCTTCTCCCACCACTCTTCCCCCGAAAACCAAGAGCAATCTGCCCACCCGCCAGAGAGCATCTCGCCCGCGCCTCCCGGCAATACGCTTCCCCTTCAAGGTCGACTCGTCGATGTGTCCCTACAAGGAAGAAAGCGAAACGGAGGCGCATGGAAGGGAGGTGCTCTGCAGTTGACATGGCATTTGGTGCGGTAAGTGTGCCAGCCAGGGCAAACGCTCACTCTACGAGGAACTCGACGCGTGCATCCTAAGTTCATCCTCCATCCACCTCGCCATTACGATACATTCTTATGGTGACCGAGGGTAAAACACGTAATACATTCACATGGGATTAATGGCAAAGCTCCAGAGTGAGATTCAAAGATTAAGAGGCTGAGGAGAATTAGGCTGGTTCTGTCCTCCTCGAAACAAATCAAGAAGCTCTGAATTTTAACTTCAAATCCACGGAAAAATAATCACACAGGGGCAGCGATTGGATATTTTGAACTAGCTAAATTAAGGTAAATATGTGTGTCGTGGCGAGGGATACAAGAATATTTGCTAATTTGAAGGACTTAATTTGCATAAGTACTTTAATAGTGTCACGAAAAATTTCTGAGTGGAGTTTTTTTACATCGCATTTTATCGGAATGATCATTTTCGCAACGTCCGTCAGCATTCCCAAAATTCACGAATGGTACTATCACTTCTCCGAAAGCGAGCAGGTTTTCACTGTGGCGGCGTACCTCGCCTATAAAATTAAGTTTCATGTAAATGTTTACGTAAAAATAGACTGAACCGTGTTATTGCCGTCTGTTGAAACGAAACTACCATCATATTTCGCCAATTGATTTTTTTCTAGTGGGACCTCTTGGTCAAAGCCACGAAAAGAAATTATATGAAAATAAAGAAGAAACTTTAATCTAAAAAGTAGAAAGAAATATAAATTTAGTGTTTTCATGAGCTAACATTACTTTCCTTTCCTTCGAATTCAGAGTAATGATGATAAGGATTGGCATAAGATAAATAGAATTAAATTGTAGCCCTGTGGCATTCTGCTACATTTGTTTTGCGTTCTCAACAGCTGCGAACTGAAAACTCAATTCCCTTTTACAAATGAACAATGGCAATACATATGCAATAACATTGGTTTTTCACCGGGTTCCTAGTAATTTGAGGTTCATGTCAACCAATTCTTTCTCCTCAGTTACAATTTCCAAAAGCTACCTCTCAACGATTGCATCTGGGCTAGAACTGAACATTTAGAGCCATAACAGTCAGTCATCGCCTTCCAGTTTTGGGAGTCTTCGAAATTTTACGTCCAACATCGCATTAAAATGTTTACCGTAGTGAGCTCCCAGAGCTGAGAGACTTCTAATGTGGGCCTCAATTAAGTATATTGTGCAACATTCCAACTGGAAATGATAGCCATATTGGCGTGATAATTTTAAAACTTTGCCACAGCAATTTATTTGACTTCCACTGAACTAATAAGATGAATGACTAACGTCCTCGTGATTTTCAGTGACGATCTCTCGTAATTCGTCAAGTTTTACACGTGCGCGCACAATATCTCAATGATTTGGAATGATATTACCAAGTACGGATGATGAAATCTATGCCCTAGTACAGAATCTAGGGTAACCAACCGGTGCAAATGTAATCCGTAAGCATTTATCAGAAGACGAAGGAGTCTTACTTAGAGTCGAACTCGAGATAACTCACTCTGGAACTTGTACCGCCACGTATCACGATGGTTCCTAAACGCAGTGGCCTGGATGTGAAGGGTTGAGGTAATGTGTTTTGAGGCGCGGGTAAGGAAGAACAGACAATCTGGTCAAAGGAAACTTCCCGGGACACGTGGCTCAATCAAAGCCAAGAACCTTGTGCTATTGGCGTCTGCAGGTAACGTTCTAGTACGAATTAACACCATGGTGGCCGGGCGTAATATATCTGGGGTTACAAGGATAAATTATTGATAAAATGTCGATGGGCACAGTGAAAAAAAGAGCATAAATAAAAGTTACTCGGGTAAATCTAACCATTTCATTCAGATTTCAGAGTGAAATACCCCCCATGATGTCATTTGAGCGTCACCTCCAGCTATTTTGAATACAAACTTATTTTCCACTACATCTACAACATACTTCGCAAGCCGCCGCAAGGGAATATGGCAGAAGGGGTGTAAGGGCACCATCCATACATAGAAATATTATATAATACAAACACTGTAATATATATGTAGCTCAGGCACAACAATAAAAGAATCAAAGGACTCTCAGCCTAAATCGTCCAGTATATCTTTGACGCTTACTTGTTTATCGTGAAAATTTTACCACACCTAGCGGTATTCATCTGAAACGTATCTAAAGTTTTTTTCCATGGATCCCTGATATTTGCCGAGTTTTCTAAATGTAGTCTAACTAAAGCGGAGTGACTCTTACTTTTGCATTACACATTCCTGCATCCTTTCTCACAAAACCTAGCTTCTTTGAGGCTAACCTGGTTTTTCTCTACTCGGATTTCTTTACTTCTCGATTTGTGATTCAATGTAAAATTTTCGCTTTGGGATTTCGTAATTGGATAAAAAAGAATTCAACCCAGCCAATAAAAAACCGAAAGGTAGGCTTTCTGATAAGTTAGAATAGAGACCGCACATCGCACGACGAACAATAGCACGTGAAAGTCGCATTGGAGCATGATGTGAAGAGGGCTACTTCCTTTCACTGTGCCACCTGCGGTTTCCCACAAGGTTTCAGATACTCAGAATATCACCTCGCTTGGATTTTAGCGATGCGTGCATAGCGATCGCAGTGATTTAACGCCTAAAAAATAACATAAAAATAGGAGAGTAACGTGACTTTGAAGAAGAGCGCCTTTGAAGAAATTGGCAAGCTAAGCAATCAAGATAGTCGGTCGTAAATTGAATAGGGTCGAACAAATTATGGATATAGCCAGAGTCCATTGTCAAAAAAAATGGAAATACTTGTAAGTTTATCAGCAGATAGTGTACTAAAGAAAGAAACATTAACAGAGTCGGTCGGAAGGATAAAGAGTCGTAAAGAAAAGTAACAACCTTTTCAAGGGAAAAAGCGGTTGCGTTGTACGTAAGAGCTTAGGAAATACAAGACGTTTTGTAATAATTTTGCTCGTCCCGATCATTCTCCAAAAAACCTTGAATAATTACTAAATATTCTGATTACAAGTCTTACTTTCACAAAAAAATAACCTTTTTTCCTATAAAAGCCTGTAACGAAATCCAGTCTGTTTTAAATTGCCTTAACGCTTCCACGTGAAGAATTCATAAAAGGATTTCATTCTATTATCACAGACCTTTGTCAATCACATGAAATTATTCTTTGTTTCCCCATTCAAATCCCTTCTAACACGTACTGCAACAGTCATCCTTTACACGTACCCACGTTCCCCCCTGCCACACTCCTTTTCTGGTGGCTCGCAGGGTATTTATGTAGATGTAGATTCCATCCCCTACTCCCCCAGGGATTTTCCTCTGTTAGCAGTTTCCTAAAGCACGCAACGGAATTCCATCCGTACCATCTCCCCTAATTTACTCATCTACTCACGAGTCTTACCCTCGAAATACGGAAATTTATTTGCAATTGTTTTCATTCATAACATTAGTGTCTTTAAATTATCGCCTTCTACTCGTACTCTATTCATGTGTCCAAATTTTATTTTCAACTTCACTTCTATTCAGTTATGTATTCTTCGTGTTAAGCGTGAGAGTTGGCTCTTTTGATTACGTTAGAAAAATACATTTTTACAGTCATTAGTGGTTTTTATTCATTATCCCATCGCCCACGTTATCAGCGACCAACCACATGAAGTACTGAGATGATCAGGTGAACTATATGATCTGTAACAGTAATGTCTCTCTTGGCTTTTCGACAAGTTTCCTTTTGTTCAGATGTTACAATAGGGGCATCTTCTAGTCTTTTGCTGTTCAAAGTTTTCATTTTTTATCAACAACAACGCACTCAAATAGCGCAATTTCGACAGATAAATTAACTCTCAAATACCATAGTCCTTGTACCACTAATATATTGGCATTTGTTTGAAACAAAAATGTATCCTATAACCTAATTGCTGGCACACTGCTTAACTTCAAGATAATTGTTCTTTTAAAAAAAAATACAAGATAATAACATCAAAGATGGATTTTTTTAGAACAGTGGTTAAAGCATCTCCAACGAGCCATTTATTTTTAAGACATACAGCGATTTCATGGGTTTTCCAGGAACGGATTTAGCTGTTGTACTCTGGCAGGGGTTTCATTTATTTTGAGACTTCAGTTTTTTCCACGACCTAGGGATGTCCTTTCCCTAAAGTTGAAAGCGGTACGCGTGTTCCTGGAAAAAGGTTTATTAACGCTGGCAGGTCATGTACCGAGAAGGCTGTTGGCTTACGACTCGCAATCACACTCCCATCTATCTGATGCCTATTGTATTTCAGACATTTGGATGGTCAAAACCGAAGGCTTTAGTACTTCCCCACCACTTCCTGCTAGGTAGGAGCCAATCCTATGTCGGATGGCGGTGAAAATAAAACAACGGAAAAACCTCGGGAAGGAGGAAAGTTGTTGAGAGGGAGCGCGAGGGGAAGGAAGGGAAAAGGGGTGAGTTGGGGGACTGGGGGGGGGCCTGACTGGGCAAGCGAAACGGTTGGCAGGCATGCTTGATGGGGGCGAGTGTTGCTGGATAGCACCTCCAGAGCCGGATGTTCCGCCCGAGTTGCACCAAGTGCCCCTCGAGTATTTTCACTTAGGATGAAGATCGATATAACCCTGGCGAAACGTCCGAGTCACAAAGCTCCCGAAAGGGCCATTTACTGCGAGTGTGGCAATTTCTGCGGAGGAGGAAAGATTTGTTCAGGGTCTCTCTTAGCACACGACCTTCCCCCGATGAGGACATGTTTTTTTTAAAAGCATTCAAAACCATGGTTTGGTGTAGGCTCAATCGTGGCCTGAGGAAAACAAATTATATTATCTATGCAAATTTCATACTCTCTCCCATTGCCTCTCTGCCTGCGGAGGGATTTTCCCTCCGTCGAAAATTTACGACTATCTCAGTACACGAAATTCTAGTGGGACAATTTGAGAGTTGAGCACAGAAATGTTTCAGGGGAGGAAAAGATTATGGTCTTAGCCATTGCAATGGAAGACATAAAAGATGATTCCAGAGTTGCAAATGCGATCACAAAATTGTTATTTGAAAGAAAAAAACTCGGCCTCGTTGGTACAATTTAGTGTTATAATTCCTAATCCCATACAAATATTTTATTGACAGCTATCCAATACCTTGCATTTGAAAACATCCCTTACGCTGACAAAATAATAAAGTGACGTCCGCAATAATCGTGCTTACAAAGACAATGTTCGTGCAAACTTCGCTCCATTCAGGGAAAGAAAAAACTATTAGCAGAGTTGCGGTGATTCCTACGCCAAAAATTTACTTTCAAAATGATCATGCACGACCACCGTAACAACCTATTGAATCCGAGACTATGTTTTAATAAAAAGTGAGCTTCAACATACAGAGCCAAAGGTTTTTTTCTTCTTCAGGGTTTCCCCATTTAATCACTGAACTCCCAAAATGATTGAAGATTTGAACATCTGCATGATTCACGAAGGAAACCCATTCAGACCCTGAAAAACCCTAGCGTGAAAGGAATGTTTATGGGAACACTTGACTACAGAAAACCAACTTCGGCATTCACTGGCAATTCGCCCACGGACGAATACCTTTCGGAAGACGGAGCGTGAGATTGCAGTCACTGACAATGAAAGGTTCCACGGAAAAAAGAGAGAAATTTTAGGATCAGGTTCCACTCGGTAGTTCTTTTACCCTCTACCGTGAACGGAGTTCAACATTTTTGAATTGGATAACCCACGGGAACATGCTGAAAATTCGTGCCGATTGAATGAACGACGGACGAGATGCGTGAGCATTAACACAGCAATGCACAGAAGCCGTCCACGATTTCAATTCCTGTGCTTTCAAAACTTCCCTCGCCCCTCAAACTCAACACCCCCCCCCCCCCCCCAGAGAATAAACTATCCACCAAAAAGAGAGGAAATATCCCGCGTGAAGAAAAAAACGAACCACGGCTCGCCGACGGAACGCTGCACCGCAATGGAGCAATGAAACATGTACTTGTAAGCATGTAAAACGCAAAGCCGAGTCGGGGGATTGATGGGGCCGTGGGATGGGAGGTAGGACGGCAGCACCGGTGCGCAGCAGAGGTGCTCGTACAGCGTGCATAATAGAAGCTGGATTGAAAGTGAAACTGATTTTATTGACCTGTGGCGAGGACGGGATTCAAATATGCGAGTGTACACGGTGACACGAGAGTTGGCAAGCATATGAAGTATTCCGCATCATAGTTTGAATTACAACAAGAAAAAAATATTAGAGCCAACTTTTGACTGAATCATCATGCAAACATCCTGCTAGGAGCGATATCCTGGCGTGGACCAGTAAGGCGTGTGCTTGGTCCGCTCGTCCCTACTTCCGCCCCTGTCTGCAACCAAAGGCGCCATTGAACCATGCTCCTCAGGAATACACATTTAAATGATCATTGGCAGAATATTACCGAAAGGTTTTCAGACAGAAAAAATAGGCCCTCATGAGCTTGCAACACTTCCTCTGTCCATTTTCCATATATATATATAGAACACAGAATAAAACATAGGCCTTCTTCAGGTCAGACTGGCCTGAAGAAGGCCTCGGAGTAGGCCGAAAGCTTAAATCATCTACAGTGTGAGTGTCCTTTTACGTGTTATCTGTTTTATTCTGTCTTCTATTGTGCCGTCCAAAAGTTATATTGCTCTCGACAGTACTTCCGCATCATCGATATATATATATATATATATATATATATATATATATATATATATATATATATATATATATACTAGCGTATTATATATATATACTAGCGTATTATATATATATATATATATATACTAGCGTATTATATATATATATATACATATATAATACGCTAGTAGCGTCACTCATCCGACAAGACGCCCATAGACCAAAACTTTGAACTCTGAGCACGTGGAGTCTTCACTTGCACACAAAAATTCGTGTTGATTTGATTCATCTTTTGACAATTACCGAGTTGACAATGACTGACCTCAAATGGCTTGCGATTAAAAATTTTAAAGAAGTCTCTTTCTTCTACTGTTACCTTGGGCAAAGTTTTTACTCACGTTAATTCTCCAATTATCAAAATATAATTGAGGGACAGACTGGCCCAGAGCGGTTACTTAGGACAAGTTTTGTTCGTAATTGAATTCACCCAGAGTGAAAGATAATAAACAAGCACAAAATATACCTACCGATCCATGTGAAAAAAGGAAACAAGTGAGACGACAATATCGAATTACACTCGCAAAAATAGAAGGACTAGTGAACCTTAATAAAAATAATACATATCATGTTATTGAACCTATGCATTTATGAATCTTCGTGCACAGGTTAACTAATCATGGTTCACTTATTACGGTAAACTACGATCATAGACGAAGGTAACGCATTTTGTGAGCATGAACTGAAGGGGTACGGGGGATCTAAAGGTCGTCACACGGTGGAGGGGTTGGGGGGGAAGGATCGGAGGGCAGGGGAAGGATTTAGGGGGGATGAGAGGACGCTACGGGGACGAGAGACCTTCGGAGGAGCGAGGAAGACCTCTCCCACAAAGCCCTCCGAACATCCATGCGCGGGGCGCGAAGTGGCCAGCCGAGTGGTGTGGATCCTTGGGTTGGGAAGGAGGTGGAACGGGGGTAAAGGTCGCGCGAGGGGGCGACCAACCCCTTGGTCCCACCCCTCACCAACCACACCTCCTCGGCTGATCGCCTTCGTGGGGAGATGTGAAAATATGGCAGCGGTGCCCTCTTCCTCAGCGACTGGCTCCGTCGACCGGGCAAATATCCCAAGGCGTATGCATGCACTCCGTCCCGTGATTCATTGCGGCGGCTTGCCTATGGAGCTGCGGCTCCGAAGTGGACGTGGAATGCGCTCGTCCTCTGAATGGTGGAACGGGTTACATTGGAACACCCACCCCCCACCCGCGTGGCTGAATGCACGATTATTCAATTCGCAGCAATTGCGGACATGAGCTCTCCTTCGGCGCACGTAATTCGAATCGTCACATCGGACGAAACATGCACACAACCCCGCACTTGATCCACCGGACACACAACCATTTACTATTGAAGGGTTGAATGAATTATACCACATAAAAATAGGTCATTTAATACTAATTCGAATAATTGTTGTCATGATAAGTTAACAATTTGATGCAGTTCTCGGATGAAAAACGGAAAAACCACCATCGCAGTTCTGAGCCTTACCTTCTGACGGCACAAAATGACAAAACGTAATTTATTCAATCCCTTCTTCAATGCCCTATACTTTCTGTCAATCTTCATTCAGTCGAACAAGCTATTCTTTTCCGTCCCCTGCGCCTCTCTTGCTTAAACTTTCCCCTCTATCACAGTCTTTTAATATTCCATCGCCAATCAAAATGCTTTGTATCCGCTTGTTTTGCCTCCTATGGATTTAACCGAAAAATCCTCACCCTTTTCCCAGCATTCTTGTCTCTTCATTTTTTTTTATTTTACGTCAGCTTTGCCTTTTCCATCCTCCTCACCCACATCCAAAACGCCTCCAATCAACCCGACTTCTTGTGCCAAACGTTCATTTGCCAATTACTAACCGATTTTCTACTATAACCACGTTTAAATTATATTATTTCATCTGATTAAAAGGTTTGAATAACAATAAAGTGCGTGCGCTTTTTTATTCGTATCTGAACAATAATGCAGCTGACTGTTGTAGCAAAAATCTTAATTCCATATTGATTGTAGACCGAAAGTCTCACTCAATACGTTTTGCAAATTAATAAATACCGTGGTATGTTTAAATTAAAAGGAATGCAACGACGACGAAAGAGGGTGGAGCAGTGGTAGGAGCACGGGTAGTTACAACTCAGCTAATGCTGTTGAATTCTAGATGAATAACTTGGCATTTTACATAACCGGGCTGTAAAACACGGGAGTGGACTCTTTGCGCACCCAAAATAAGGGTTGTTACACAAGAGCATTCATTGGGATGAATGAAAGGTCTATTGAGGCATTTACAATGCAGAGGCGGACGTGCAAACTCTTTAAATATTTAATAGGGGAAAGGAAAAGGCAACAAGAATATGAGGTGAGGTGGGTCAACTGATACTTTCAAGTGCAGCTAAAATGCGACTGACGAAATCCGAAGATGAAACCCACTCCAAACCAACGACGAACTTACATTAAAATATGTAAAACAACACAATTCAGTAAATGAATGAGCAATTTTTGGTTAAACAATTGGGAAATTCAGTAATTTTAGAAGACTTGCTTAATTTAATGCTTCGCATGCCGAAGCAATTTATTAATGCCACAAAAGATGCAATGACATCAATAGCAGCCCCAAACTGTACATTTCATAAATAACAACGCCATTACATCTCATTCTGATACCTATAGAGAAAGACAAGGCAAATCTGTAACGTAAGATACAGAAGTAGAATATGTTTCAATGAATTTCTACTTTTATTATCTATTTTTAATGGACGAAATTTCAATTAACTCTTTTATCCGTTAGAAGCAGCAAGGGCATCCGGAATAAGCTACGAAAATTTTGCCATTTCCACCAGTTTCTAATGTTTTGGTATAATATAAGGAGAAATAGAAAAAGTTATTAAAATTATAAAATATAAGTTTACTACACAATGTTCACTTGGGGAACAGAAAACACCTGAAAGATAGGCCCAGTCGTAGAAATACGAAATGACGAATGTGGAACAAAGAAAGAAAACAGTTGGAATACCTTATGAAACGCACTCGTTCTGTTCATTCAAGACACAGCAAAAACTACCAAATTAAGAGAGAGCCAACAATGACAAAGCTCATCATTGAAGCCCGCGTAATTCGCTCCGTTGAATGTACACTCAGCTCGGAGTATAATTCCCTCTGCATGAAGGCACACGCTCCATTGAGGTGGGGCCATTCTTTTATTCCGCGGCAAGTCTTTCAGTGGTAGACTCTGGCAAGAGAGCGAGGGAGACGAGAGGATTAGGACAAGGGAAGAAAAATATGGTAAGGGGCGGGGGAGTGAATGCTGGGAGGGGAGTGAGCGGGTGGGAGATGTTTAAGGGAGGAGACAGAGAGAGTTTTTTTTCAGTTCAATCCCCCTGAAAAGCAGGCCACAGAACGTCCTTCGTGTGCACTTCCTCGGCCGTCCGTGGGAACGAAGGAGAGAAGCACTGGGGCCCTCCCGGAGTCCGCGGCCGCAGCAGTTTCTTCCGCCGTGCCCCCCCCCGCCCCCCTAATCCACCCGCGGTTCCCACTCCCTTCCCAACCCCTTCGGTCCATTCGAGCGGAGCCGGAGTCCTCTCTCTCCCTCTCCCCTCCCTCCTTCCCCGGCCTGCCCCATGGCCCGACAGAGGGCGCTCGGCCAAACCGCAGCCACCCACGGGTTCTCGCAGCCTCTCCATACACTCCGCTCGCCGTACTGCTGCTTCAACATCCAAGCATCCCACCCCTCCCCTCCCCCCGCCCTTTTTATCCGCCAGACTTCAACTTTCATGCGGTCGCTCGCTGGGAAGAGACCGGGGGGCGTCTGTCGGTGCCTCCCACTTCATCCCGCGGCCGATGGCGCTCGGGGCCTGGGGTGGCCGGAGGGCCCGGATACAGGGGCCAGTGGCGGACGAGCGGCTTACGTCAAGGTTAAATAAAAGCCATTTCCGAGTAGAAAAAAAGTCTCGGTTCGAGTCCCAACGCCCGAGGAATTCTTTTAAACACACACACGCACACATGTAGTATGTACATGCGCGCCGCCGGGCGTGTAGGGCCTCCTGCGGAAGGGAGTATAATGCTACGCAAATCCCTCTCAAATGGGGCCGTTTCCTACATCAAAGGACATGAGATTAACGTCTTCGCTTGGCATCACCGCAAGAGTGGGACAAAAGGCGGTCGAAAATTAAGAGTTTATTTTAGGAGGGAATTAAAATTAAATATTGGATGTGCTCTTTAGGGAAGGGGTCATTTCTTCGGGTTAATTCCAGTACAAAATTCGCGGATATCAGGAACGGAAATCGTGGTTCTAAAATGTTTTTTACGGCTGACGGCCCGAACGGCTAAGCTCACGTCTTTAGTAGCCGGGTCTCATTTTAATGAGCATAACAAGTGGTTCAAGTGGAGGTAAAACGAATTGATTCGATTATCGTACAAATTATTCAATTGTTTCTTTTAACAATATAACCGGGGCCACTGCCCTACTCTATATTTTCAGTAGAAATTAATGGCAGCGTATATAGAATAGAATCGACTTCCAAAAATCTCTCGAAGCCCAATGCTCATTTTCAAGATATATTTACAATGAAAACGCTCTTCACTTAGGCACAAAACCAATTTTTCAGAAATTGTGATGACTCAAACAATGAACTGTATTTTCAAAAAGACGGAGAAAGGTCTGCTATTTTTAAATGAGCAATATAAAATTGTGGCCGTTAATATATGAAAAATAAACAATTTCTCAAACTAATGCATGCTTTGAAAAGGGGAGAAGGAATAATAAACATCAAACAATGAAGAGTTTTCACGAGTTTCTAATTTAGTTTTCACCGAGCAGAAAATCGGATTAATTTTCCATTTCTTTGAAGCAGCTCATTCACGCTTCGTTTCGAAGTTAATTAATCTGCATTTTGTTTGAATAATTTATCTCAGCATTTTCCGACCATTGCCGGATAAATCCAGCCAACCGAAAGATTCAAGGAATATAATACATACATAATAACGGCGCCATAAAGTAGTCATAACTTGCGTCAGGAATAATTTCATCTTGACGATCTAAATCTACCTTAATCACTTGTCTCCGTATCATCCCTGGTAATTGATAAACAAGTTCTTAAGAAGCTAGGCTGGAGCAAACTCCATGATTTTATGCATGTTCCTATTAAAGAATAACACAGATTTGAGGGATTAAAATTTATTTACACGAAATATGTTCCAACCTAGGTACTGCTTTTAACACACGTGTTGAAAACACTTTAATAATTTGGAATTTATTTGAAAATGAAATGCAAATGAATTTAATATTTTAAAGCGTGAGATGATAAGTAAAAAATGCGATCAAATGAATAACTATAAGCATTAAGGCATTACTAAAACACATTCAATGGCCAAGTTCGTTCCAAACTTTTTTCCACATAATACCGCTTCTAATAACGTGGAGTTTCTACAGGTTCCAAACCTTTTTGGTCAAGGATAATTTAGAATAGTCTTTCACGCAAAAATATTTCAATAAATTTACGACCCTTACAAAGGAAATTCTTACATAAAACGTATACTTGGATCCGATTGCCACATCATGACCTCTGGCCACATCAATCGACACACGGTTAACGGTTACTGTGATGACATACACGCTGAGTCAGAATCTCCTAAAAAAATAACACCGGGATTTACACGGAAAATTAAATCTTAACAAAATACTACTCCTTTCAACCTCCTGCCATTTAATTTTCCGGTCTCTACAACCTTATCTGCCATGCAGAATCCCCTCCATCCACCTTTGATAGCGAGGGGAGCGGTGAGGTCTACGGGGGTGTGTTACAGGGGGCATGTGCCGAATCACCCAACTCACCCGAGTCCCACACCACCGCTTTTAACCCGTAATTACGCACCCTTTGAGGACCCCTTTCGAGAGGCACGCACCGTGGTCCATTAAGAGCACTCCTACGTCGGAGCGCAAGACGTCGCCGACACCCCAAAGTCCTCCCCACCCTCCTCAGGACCCCGTCACACACACACACAGCCCAGTCCTTGGGGTTCCTACACGCGGCGGCCCGGTACAGGGCGTCCCCGACCGGGACGGGGAGAGGACCACACACAAGGCGGTGGAGACGAGGGCGGCAGGAAGGAGGGAGAGGCCGACGGGAAGACACCATGGAAATAAAGTGGGCGCGGGGGCTTTTAAGCGTGGGGTGGATTAGGGAGGAGGCGTGGGGGAGAAGGCTTTCGGCGGAGGTGAGTGGGTGGGAGGAGGTTGGGGAGGAGTGAAGGGTACCTGCTAGGGTTTCTGATGGGGACGCAGACGGGATGGGAGCCGCGGTGAGAGAGTCCTGTTTATCCTCAGGCGTTTTGAATTTGATTCCGTGAGTCGTTCCCCTTTCCACCTCCCCCATTCAGCCATTCAACATTCAAAGGATTTCGAATAAAATATACTGAGACATGTCGCACAGTGGAACTACTACGTAATAAATAACGGCATACTTTTTCGCTTCAACGCAGTTTAATTTCTCGATCTCTATTAAAAACGGGAATTGTTTCTCCATCTGGTAGGTACGGCGAAACTATTCGAAGTATGAGTCAGTATATCCAGTTAAATTGCGGGTAATGCAACGACCTCGTCTTTCGTTCGCCTAAAGTTAATCCTTTTGCCCCCTAATTCTTGCCACTCCATTGACGGCACTAAATGTTGCATGAGGGGTTGAAAGGGACCTTGACGAGACTTCAGATGCTAGCCACTTTAAACAGGCGGCAATCTCACTCGTCCAGTGAGCATTACGCCACGGATTCGACAGCCGCCCTCCTGATGGATGTCATCAGCGACCTTCCGCTTGAACTGCGCCGTCCGATGGCGTCCTCGAATGCGAAAAGTACCCATTGATATCGACTAATATCGATCACGAAAGCCTATGTTAATCGAAGACTTTATCTCTTGCCCCCCAAATCAAAGAAACTCTGTTTATCACTGTATCTAACCACATGGCACGTACACCTTTCCTTCCAAATTTATATAATTGGAGCATCACCAGTGTAATGACATAATCGGACATATTTTACGATTTACCGTAAAATAACAAAAACAAAGAAAAACCGTGGAGTATAAGAAGTTCCCAAATATGTTTCGTGACCAGTGTCATACTCAATAACTAAAAATTACTTTTGGCACCCGTTTCCAAAATGCAGTGAATTAAATGAAGATCACATGAAAACAATTTGCTATAAATGAAATTGCAAGAAGATATTATTGAATCCCCTGGGTCAAATACTATTTTCTGATTTTTCAATGCACATTCTCCCAACAGATGGTGGGTGAGGAGAGGGGTTTATTGAGAGAAATCCTATGGAGGCAGGAAAAATGGATGAAAGGTGTATTGAACGGCAGGGGGATGTTGAAGAAGGTAATAGAGGGGAGGATGTTGGGCAAGCGAGGAAAGGGCAGGAACAGGATAGGGATGTTGGACGGGATGAAGGGAGGAAGGAGGTACACAGAGATGAAGAGGGACCTGATGTAGATTAGGTTGCTGGATTGGGTTTTGTTTGGAATTACAAAATGTTTATTTGATAGTTGTGTCCATCCAAAAACCTACCTTAACCCGTAGATTACCTAATAATAATAATTCTCCCAACATTGAACGTACATGTATCCTTTTAGCTATGTAAAATTGAAAAAAATGGCGACTAAATGATAGGGTAGAGCAATGAGCGGGAAAAATTGGCTGGATGTTTGCGAATTTCATATAAGTTTTCTCCAACTCAAATCCATGAAAATATATTTATCTTAATAATTCAAGTATGAGTCTTATCAAACTATGCGTGACTCAAACACAAAAAGAAATCGAAAATCAACGGGAGACGGATTCATGCCAAGATGTGGACGAAACTAAACTCAGTTGCTCAATTGAATTCAATGATCGTTAGGAACTGTGGAACCAGAGGGTATCTTTTTATATTTTGCAATTGCATCCGACTGCATTCGCTATCAACATTATCAGCTTCTGTATATAAATCCTCGATTGTCATGCCAAATTAATCGCACGTGCAGATAGCTATAAAATGCTAGAACCATAGCTAGCCAGCCGAAGGTAATCACGCAATAAATACACGGTGGTTAAACTTTTAATCTAAAATATAATGCAAATGTATCATCCGAATGACTCATTAAAACATGTTTGTAACGCTTCCTTCGTTGACACTGAAAACTCATTGTCTATACTCGCAGTTTCAAAGTAATTTTATTTTAATAGGCAATTAATATACAATAAGGCGCGCAGCTGTCAAGGGCTAACAAGCAATAAAACGTAGCTATAAATGTAAATGAAGTCCTCATGCAACCTCGATCGCAATCCAGAATTCATGAGGCATAAACGGAAGGTAATTTCCAGAATAATTTTAGTACACATTCGATGTCAAATAAATATTGCTCCCTCTCCGTTGAGAAATTTATAAAAAGCGTTGAAAATTTCTTCAAACTAACACAGCAACCAAATGCGTTAGGAATAAAAGGATGCGAGTTTACCTTGGGACCTTGCATTTATCTATTTCCAACTCTCATAAATTCCATCTTTGCTTTCATTGAATGAATAATTCCGTACATGCCAATCAAATGAATAGCACTTTTAAATTAATTGAAAAACACTAACATCAATTAAGACTCTATAGATTCCGATGGCGAAATCTATAAACTTTTTCCATGTTACTGCTCTAAACCAGGCTAAAAGAAGGGAAGGAATTAATGCCTAGAGCAGAGGGTTTCAGCCTCTGATGTGCGTTCCCCACTCACCCCGCCCCACCCCGAGACAGAGGTTAACGGGATGGACGCGAAGTACCTCGCCGCAAAATGCATGTTGATTAAGTTCATACATTATTCACATCACATCACATCACATTAAATTTCCGTTTTCATTTTCCTCGATTTCGAGAAGTGCTGAAAGAGTAAAATTTAATCGAGGATACAACATACTTTTAGAACAATGGACGAGGATGTGTTTATTTTGGTTTTTGCTGGTAATTTCCGAGTTATTTATTTAGCAATGCTATTCTTGAGCAGATATAATCCTTTTATATGTACAGTAATTAACACAGAGTCGTCATGTATTTGAATGAATCTCTGGGGAGATCTGCGGAGAAAATTGCTCGTAACACTCTCCGGAAAGAAGCCTCAATTGAACTCATCAATTTTATCTGGTGTAGCAATGATGAATAAGGACCTGCCTACGGACGCACCACGCGTTCGCGAGATGCACCTGCGCGTATTCTGCGCTTGTGGATACAAAACGCTAGAGCTACAAATGAATGTAGGAAGAGGGAGGGGTCCACTTCCCCAATCCCCCGCCCCCGCGATAAATGAGGCAGGGGGTGAGGGAGGTCGAGTAAACACACTAGCATAGTATCGGGGAGGGCCTTCATCAAGGAGTTTCATCGTCGCGGGGACAACAAAGGCGGCCACGGGGCTCCGCTAACGAACGCGCCCGGGCCACGCGCGCATTGTCGACGCGGGGGGAGGAGGAGGGTTGAAGGAGAAGGGAATATGCCAAACCCCCCCTCCTCCCCCGACTCATATTCTGCGACAGCGGAGATAGAAGGAGAGAGGCCTCCGCGCCCATTGACTTCGCGGGAGAGCGTAAGGTGAGATGGGATGAGGGCCGGGTTGGGAGGTCGGGTGGGGGAGCGAGGGAGGACGGGAGAGGGAGGCAGGGAGAAACAATGGGGGATGGAACATTTGGAGCCGTGGGTGCGAGGCTATCGACCGAGGGGCGAGTCACGGAGTAATGCACACCCGGGGCGCGGGCGATGCGTGCCGGCCCGCGACGCCCCGGACACAAAAGGTTGATGATTATCACTGTAGAATGGGAAGTTCATTAACGGGCGGCGCTGTTTCCTGGAAGGAAACATTGGTCCGATATTGTACACCACAGCCCTGCTAACGTAATGTAACAAAGCATTTGAAACTGCACTCATAAGACTACTTTTTTTTAGATTTGGTCCGAAACATCGAAAAGCCGCCGCGAAACAACGCGTCTGATGCTCATCAATAGGATTGGGGTAAGTTAAGACAAAGCTAAATCAATCCAGAGAACAAGCGAAATTAAGTGTGGGCCTAGTAATCACAGATTACCCTAAATGAACGAGGGATGGATGGTCAGATGGATGATGATACATGGATCCGTTCATTGTACAAAAAGTTTAACTTGGACACTCGAGTTTAAAACCCCTTCCAGTTGGAAAAAATAAAAAAAACGAGTAAACAGGAGTGAGTGAGGCATTGTGAAACAAGACAAACGTTAAATAACCACTCTAACCTTGTCCGTAACACACTTAACCGCAATTCCAGAGTTATCCGCGCAATACTGAACGTTGCTCAAATATTCAATAACCCCAATAACGAATGCTGTTCACCTACTTTCATAATGGTGCCATCTTAACAAAATTCATTAAATTTGCGTGCTTAAAAATGTAAAGTTAATTACTTTCTTTAAGGTGTTAGACATTTAATCGCTATCTCATCATTATTATTTTCGCTGGGATGTTACTCGTGTTTTCAGAAGATTGTCGGATGCATTTTAGAACAACATTAACTAAATCATAAAAAAAACCAAAGAACACTACCCATCTTGCTAAAGGTTTATTTATTACAACTTGGCATTGACTCGCCGCACACGTGGTAAACTCACTGAAGCATATTTGGGACAGGGTAAACGTTTCAGGGCGTCCCACATGAATTTAAAATCAGAATTATGGAGGCCACTTTCAATAATTACAGTTTTGTTAATTCAAAATACATTCAGATACGTAATTTGACACTCTTAAAAGTCAACGGGAAATATTAGTATTTAACTCGCAAACGAGTTTGCATGCATACATTGGAAGAATGTGCAAACCGAGTCAACGCTAAATAATACGAGAACATAAAAAGTTGCTCCCGAGTATACATCAATGCTTCAAATTCAACCTGGACGAGATTTTTCTCGAAATTAGGACGTTACATACTGCAGTCAAAAGGTCTTATTTGGAAGGACTCGAGTTACAATCCAAACACACAAGACCGGAGAGGAAAATGTTCAAAAAATAGGTGCAGATAAATCCACGTTAAAATACAAACAAAATTGTACGCATATCGCGAAAATGCAGAATACCTACGCAAATACCCGTAAACCTTTCCGTGGGAAAATTTAGATCACTTCACGGAACATACGACCGATATAAATTTTGATTGGAGAGTTTTTACATTTGAAGTCGAGAAATAACGAGAACGATACCAATTCAGTTAAAATACAAGAAACATACTTTTACGATTTCCTATTAAACAGTTCAAATAAAAGTTGCCACCGCTCTCTGTTAACCGATCCCAGGGCCAAATGAAAAAAAAGTTCTGTTTAAAAAGTGAGGGCAAAAATACGACAACTGTAAATACAATGATTGCATGGAGATTGGAAAACATAAATTATGATTTGCTCACAAAAAGTATGCAAAAATATTACCACAGTCATCGATAGTGGCTGCCGCCGCGCTAATGTTCTATACATTAAGCATAGAGAGCCAAGAGTGGGGGGGAAATAAGCGGTTCGCATAAGGAAGAACCAGTGGCTCATAAAAACGGCAAAAAGTAAAAAATAACTAAATTATGTGCCACATGCCCGACGATAAACTTAATTTTCAGATGGAGAAACGAAACATCTATCGGGCAACTAATGTTACAAAAACGAGGAAAACGAACAACAATACCCCTAAGAAGGAAATTTTAATCATGACTACGAGCAGGGGGAATGGTTGGGACCTCCAATGGCGGGCTTAAGGATCCGTTTCGTTCCGTATAACTTACTCAAAGGCACATTAGTTCGTTTAAAACAACGGATATTATCAATCATCGCCAATCATCAGGATATTACAAAAAAATGACTCTAGGAGTAAATGAGACCGTCGCCGAGTCCTTTCTTTGGTAAGAAAAGGTATAAAAAGTTGGCAACGCAAAACTGTGGGAAACTTAAGGTGCAATGCGTCATATTTCAGCGGTGCAGAGAGTAAAGAGGGAAGTACAAGGCAGTCCGGCTTTTAACTAGGTAATGAAAAAAGACATTACTTCTACGAAGACCCGCTGTACGCTTGATTTGTTTCCTACTCTTGGAACAGCATGTGATCATCACGCTCTCGAGTGTTACCGGGCGCGAATGGCGGCAAGATTTCTCAGTGATGGGAAACATAATTAGACCTTGGCCAATGAATACTTCCCCAAAAAACTGTGAAAGATTTAATGAAAGGACGATACTTCCGATGGCTCTTTTTTACTCTCTGCAAAAAGTTCTCTGCATCGAAGTTTTCATTAGTTCTCCGAGCCTATAGTACGCGGGGAATCAGTCCGCATACCTACTGCCGAAGAGCAGCTACCTGTATTCCAAGATTTGAGAGGTACGCATAAAATCTAAATACTACTTGGGAGGGATCCGTTCTCGGTCAGGGTGGAGGAAAGAAGACCAGGGGCGAAGAGACGAGCACTTAAAGACTGCTGGAAAGTTGCATTTTCCCTCTCGAAGCGACTGTCCCAACAAGTATTATTTTCCCGTGCTACGACGATAGCAGTTACAATGGGCCAGGCGAAATTTCCTTTATTTTCATCAAATATACAATTAAACATCAACTGCAGTATATAAGATACAACAGAAGATAATAACCATCCAAAATGCCGCAGTCTTCTCAAATATGGGGATAGGAAGACCCGTGAAGCATATATTATCACAATGAGGCCATTTTAGGCTAGACTTCAAAGAATCGTGAACACGAAATTGAATATAGTGATATTCTAGAGAAATTACACCGGGAAATATAATTAACAATGAGTTGATGTGCAAACCATACAATGTAAGCTCAATAAGAGTAACATCAAACAGGAAGGCATCTTCTGTAACCAATGTAGTATAAATTAATACTCAAGGTTTATAAAAAAGTAATAGTATTAAGGTTAACCTATATTGAACACGCATAGATTCACAGATAGAGTCACGGGAATGCAAATCCGACTGGCAAAAAAAATGCTGAAATTGATTTTAAAAAATTGTAATGAACATTTTTTTGCTGAAATTTTCCGCCGAGTTAAAAATCCTACTGACCAGGGACCGATGGCGGAGTGCTTATATCAGAAAAACCTGGAAACATCGTCGAATACATAATCAATAACTACGAAATGTGTCTGGTGTAGCACAAAATAATTTAGACTAATAAATATACGTTCACTCCACGCAACACCCTACTCCAACGCAAAGTTATAAAACGACTATATATTCGTACTTCAAAACTCGTATTCTCTTTGAAAATAAACGATACATAGTAAATAAGTAAATATCACCGGCTATGAATTTAACGTTCACCAATTAACAGGGACATCCAGAGCAATTACACAAAATATAGAAAGTTTATCATGCGATGCGACACTCAACACGTTTATGCATCTATATCAATGGAAGAGCTAATACTTCGGCCGAATAAAATAGAATTATAGGTATTTTAACCATCAGCCTAACTAAATTCTTCACATAAGTTCGAGTGACTGGAATAATTAGTTATCACAAAGACCTTTCTGGAAAATTGAACACAAAAGCAGATACCAGATTAAATCCAATATCCACACTTAACTAATTTGACGAATATAACTTCAATATTGAGTTTGGGCTGGAAATAATAAACGATTTCTCAGTTTCCACTCTCGGCGTACTCAAATAGCAAATATACCGGAAACTCCTGGAAATGATACACCTGGGACGAATAATTGTTAAATACCTGGATAACTAAAGCGTAACACGTGAGGAATCATTGAAATTAGGCCGGCCATTGAGTAAAATTGAATAAAAGCCCTTACGAAGTCAAATGATACCATATAACTTGATATAGCGCCATATGCTTCCTGGAGAGGCAATTTTCTCCATCAGCAAGTATATTTTCCAAAATAGAGATATCCTTCAATGTTAAAGGAATTTTTTCCGCATTTCCGCAATCCTAAATTTTGGTGAAATGTCAAGGAAAATATTAAAATGTTCTCAGATTTTCAATTGCTCATTTTCCTCCTCGTTATTGATTTTGGAAAAGTAGAGTCTCATACATAATTTTTCCTAATTCCTTCAAGCATTTTTAATAGTTTTTTATACTAGATGATAGACGGCATTAACAAAAAAAACAAGGAAGAGAAAAGACTGACGCACATCCAAGGGATCTCGCCTATTCCATTAAGTGGTGTCACTAGTGGGGACTCAGCTTAACGTGCGAAAGCGTCCAGTAATGCACTTAATGGGAAAAGAAATCTCATCGACCACAAGCCGACGACTCGGGAGGGATAAAAATAAGGATACAAAACTATAATCAAGAAGACTTGACGGTAGCATATATAACTGGATTCATTATCATATTTCTGATGCAAAATAATTTGCTGACAGTGGTAATATTACTGATTATGGAAAGGTTGTGTTGGGAGTCTCGTCCATCATTTTCCCTAATTCCTTCAAACATAATAGTTTCTCATTAGATGATAGACGGGATTATTAAAAGAACAAGGAAGAAGAAAGAATGACGCACATCCAAGGGGTCTCGCCTATTCCATTAAGTGGTGTCACTAGTGGGGACTCAGCTTAACGTGCAAAAGCGTCCAGTAATGCACTTAATGGGAAAAGAAATCTCATCGACGTCAGCCCGACGACTCTGGAGAGATAAAAATAAGTATATCGGACGTAGTGGAAGACTTGGTGTCACAATTAACACGTGGAGACAACTCCTTGGAAGGATCTACAGAGTTCAGCAATTAGTTTCAACAAATGAAATGGTGGTATATTCGAAAAGAGCGTAATGGACTTTTTGTTCCCTTCGAATTTATCAAATGCAAACTTGATTACGCTTCGGATATTCATAAGTAGTAGTAGTAGAATAAGGGGAGGCGATCGACAGCTGAGGTCATTTGCGCCATTAGGGACGGATGGGAAAGGAGGAAGGGTGGAGAGAAACCCGGTGACGGCATTAGCCTACTTTTAACGACAGGCGCCCATAGGGGTCCGCAATCGAGCGTCCCATCCGACGAACGGCGTACTCACTTAAAGTGCTCTCCACATAGTACCTCAATTACGGATCGGCATAACACTGAAAAAGATCTACTGTCTCCAGTATTCGAACCCGGACCTTCTGGGTGGGAAGCTAGTAAGCCCACACCGTCGCGACGCTCCTCATATTCCCACAACCCGATGAAATTAATTGTTTCATTTATTTAACAAGTACGAGTACACGTGGTGGACAAAGAGTCCGTGGAATCTACATAGGACAAACTCGTGGCTTAAAATCTAGTTTGGCTTAAGATATGCTTAATGCAGGGTTTTACCAACCTAATTTACAGGAAACCCATGCCGGAGATAGGACTCGAATCCACCACCATTGGGGTTTGAAGGTGTTCAATTAACCAACCAACCAAATCCCCAACATTGATCTAAACAAGCAAAAGCCGTTTCACAATTATTAGTAAACGAAGGCCGTGATCCATACCCGAATGATAAGTATCGATTGAAGGGGTGACCGAAGACTTATAAAAAGAGTTTCATCGCAATGTCCAGGCTTGTGTTATAAAAGCACCATACCGTATTATGATATTAATAAGATTTCCTATGCTCTTTTTTTATAAGTCTTATATAAGGGTGTTTAAGATATCGAAAGGCGTCCATAGGAAGTTGGAAATTTTAATATTTCTTTTAGAAAAAAAATAACTAAAATAGTCGTATATTGGCGCGAGTAACAGTCCCAGAGAAAGAAAGAGAGAGTCTCAAAAGTAACATAAAGAAATAATGTAAATAAATAGGTTGTTACATGTATTTCACAATTTACTTCCAAACGCTACAATGGATTTGAGACGAATATACAAATCGGGTCTCCACAGAAATATTATGCCTGTATTTGAATAAAATGAAATAAAAATGCAGAAAACTAGCTGAAAATACATATATACCACATATATTCTTTTGAAAATTCCACAAAAAAATTTCCCTTGGCTATTTTCATTTCCTTCCGAAAAAAATAAAAAATCAGTATAAACGTAGTAAAAAAAAATAAATAGTTGAGAGAATATTATCAAAATATTAACGAAAAAACTGGGAGATTTAAAGCTGTATATTCAGGTTGGATTCATCAATTTCTAAAACCAAAGTCTACGAGAAAAGGAATTGGTGCTGAATTAACGCCATCGAACGCCTTAAGTATTAAAGCATATGGAGTTTGCTGTTAGTCGATGAAGTGCACGGCTTACGTTAGGAAGTTGTAGGGTTAGAATTCGGAGTTCCAATAACTTCTGACAACCGCAGCTAAGTCAACCCAGGGCGAATTTCTGCAAACACGAACTTCCTGGAAAACCTCAAGCTAAGAAAAGAAAGTGCGCCCCATACTATTTTAAGGTGAGAATTTTGACGTGTTTGAGGGAGCAGTTACCAGGCAAAGCTCCACTCATGCCGATCAGAGCCAAATGTCTGACAGAGGACCGGCTGCTTTTGCAGGTCAAGTTTGGTCGGGGAAAGCTGGGTGACACAAATTCAAAATTTTATTGAAATCCACAAAAGATGTTCTTTCCTCGAAATTAATGTACTAATATGTAATAATAATTACATCGATGAACTATACACATTTTGTTGCGCTGTGATCATTACGAAACTCTTCCAAGCGTATTTCTTGTGTGTAAGTGCTGAGCTGGGTGCGTACAAATGGTTTCTGGTCCATTGACGAGGAGTCTTGGTCACACGCTTAAGAGGGGCACACTGTTTTTTTCACCCATTTCACGCCCAGAACGAGCCTTAAAAGGGACACTTGGCGGTTTGGGGTCACAAGCGAGGAGGAGGGAGGAATGTTCGCGGGTGTCACCCGCTTGTCGAGGGGGAGTGAGAGAGTGAAAGAGAGAGCTCGGGGGCCGGGGCAGGCTGCAGAAGAGGACGCTGGGGGAGGAACTACCGACAGCGGAGAGAGGGTGAGGGGCAGGGGGTGCGAACTAAAACAATGGCGGTCGGGAAATGAAAGCTCGGCCGAGCCCCCGACCCCCAAACCCTCCTCCTTCATTCTCTCTCTTTCGCTCCCTCCCGTGCCCGTCGGCACTTCCGCAGAAAAGGATCCCACCCAGCGTTGACTGCTGACTGAATGTTAGTGTGCGTGTGTGCGCGAGTGTCGCGCAGGTCGGTACACGTACGTCGAGCATGCGGACTACGTGCACTGGAGGGCGGGGGTGAGAAGGGAGGGAAGGACGAAGGGAGTTTCGTGAGTAAGGGTGGTACGAGAGCTCGAAAGGGCGTTTGTGTTGGGAGGGGGAAGATTCGAGGAGGCACACGGTGTGGACAAATAACGTGATGGCACGCGGGAGGATAGGAAATTTCCCCAAATGAATTCTCAGCCTCATCTTAATACCAATTACCGCACACAATTAACAATCTCTCCGCACTCGAGTCGATTAGGGGGATTCTCGGATGTGCAACTCTCCCGACTGGAATGTGTGGGTGAGTGTGGGTAGGGGGGCGTGGGAGGACGAATGGGTGGGCGATGGAGTTGGGGGTCGAGGGGCGGGATGGGAACGGAGGAAGAAGAGAATGAGAAATGCGTGGGCTTAGGGAGAGGGGGGAAATGATGTAAAGAGAGAGAGGGGGGTGGGTGGAAAAAACTATCCAGGGAAATGCGGGGGATTGCGGATTAGGTAGTGGGGGGTAGATTTAGCAACCCAGAGGGTGGTGGAGTGGGCATTGCAATAGGAGCCACGAGGAATATAGCACAACGCCCAATGAATATATTGGGGGGGGGACTAAATGGTTGCTCCACCTCCCCCACAAAAGGGTACCACTCATCCGTGAAAAAACGCAGAATCAATAAGCTTCGAATTCTGTGCGCAGCATAAACTTGCAGGGTACTCTGAACTCGGAGAGGGGGGTCAGAGTGTTTTTAACCCCTTCTTGACAATAGGAGTTGAGATCCCAGGAGTGGCATCAGTCGAAATCGGGAGTGAGGCTGAGAAATACATCCCCAGCGTCAGCACGGTAAGCACACATTCCGGTTCGGAGTACGCACCAATTCTTTGAAGCTGTATTATCCGTGTGGCCTTGGTCTGGCAACACCGCTCAACCAATGGAATTGGAAGGCCAACGATACCCCTGCCGACTGACCCAGAGGTCGTAAGTTTAAAAGCTTTGTATAACGGATTTTGTCCCTGAGATAAAGATGCACTCTATCAATTACGTGGTCAATGTGAAACGAAACAATTGTAGACTTCGACATCTCTCATTTGAACGAACTATGTAGATAACAGGCAAGGACCACATGTCCCCAAATCATTCAATGTATCTAGGCATTTCTATATAATAAAAACTTTTCTTGAGAATGTGACTTAATTTCACGATAGGCATCACCGCTTTAGCTTCACCGAGAGGATTTGCTACGCACTACTCTACTAAGATAGTATAATTCCGGAAGGAGTTATTAATGAAACGGGCACACATACAACAGAGCATTCTATCAAGGAATGAGAATTTACTTAGTAACAGAGAGCATACAAGATAATGCTCTAACATGCCTCATGGCGAACATGCGCTAACAATACCTCATGACGAAGGCTAGAAGCTGATATCCTTTCATTAATTCTGATACGAATAAACTAAAGCTGATGGGAAGAAAATAAAGCTTTCCGAGGATCCTTTACGATTCCATCTTCTGATGACTCTCCTACCCGACAAGACCCGAGACAAAAAACCGTCCGTATATGATTCATTCGTGGGACATCGCCGAGTGGGGAAGAGTTCGTCCCTGGGAGCGAGCCGGCCGCTCGGGTTCGGGCCGCTCAAACGGACAAGGCCCTCCCGGCGGACCAGTCCCTCGTTCCCACCGTGCCCTTGGGGCGGCGGCGGAGGCGGCGCGTAATTACGGCCACTTTCAACCCACACACGCACACACACACACACACACACAACACATCACCCCTCCTCTTCCCCCCTTCCCACACCCCTAGACCCGACCTCCGTCCCCGAGCCAATGGAAACGAAATAGCGACTAAATGACTGTGGAGGGGGTGTGTGGGTGGTGGTGATCATGAGAGAGTTCCACAGCCCACGAAGGGTGGAAATATTGAAGATCCACTTAACAAAACCATTCCTTCACGTAGAGGGAGTTTCACTTCCGCCCATGTCTTCCGAGGAGCTCCTACACCCTACCCCATCGCTCCCCACCCTCTCGCACGACTCCCACTGAGCCCCCCTCTCCCCCTGCCCGGTCGTTTTAAGTGCCGTCCATCTTCCTTGGCCGTCTGTGAGGAGCTCAACCGCTGGCTTCCGCTGGGTGAAGGGACCGTGTCCCCCATCATTCTGGCCTCTTCTTCGGGAGGCGAACGAAAATACGCGCGCAGGAAACGGTGGGAAAACCGTCTTAAATAACCCGCAATCCAATCGCGGGACGAGCGCAGAACTTTTGACGTCATGACGACCGCCCTGGCGGGGCAAAATGGACAACCATGTCCGTGAGGACACTCCCAGGCCGCTGCCCGCCGTCTTGTTCCTGCTGGTGGAGGGGTTCTGGGAGGAGGGGGATTAGTGGGGAGGGAGGCACGTCTGTGTAAACACGGCCTATGCAAACGCCACGCTCGACCAAATCCGCAACAAAACGCAGCACTCACAAGCAGCGGCTGGTGTGACGGGTAACCCCGTGACGCGTGCTACGCTGATAACCACTCCGCGCAAAATGGAAAACATATGCTCGTGGTAAAAGCGGGGAGGGGGATGAATGGCAAAAAAAACAGAGAAAAGGAAATAGCTCAAACATTTGGAGACATCGTTTCCCCGGTGACCGTGCACCGCAATGATTTTCTGGGAAACAGTACATGCGCGTCGACATGGACCTATTATTACCGAACTTATGGAGCTGTAAGTTTTTAAAGAAAAAGAGGTTTTGTTTTCGCTTACCACACCTCGAGACTTTTGTATCGACAAGTAAGTTAGCGTTCATTTAAAATACGACAACAATTGACGCTAATTTTATCCACGGCAAAGTTTCAGAACTGACGACCTCATTGCCGAACGAAATAGTAATCTAAATCAAACCTGAAGGTATTGCTCACTCAAACTCAAGTGGGAATCTATATGGTCTTTACAACTCCTCTCTCTCTTGCGTTCCTCTCCTCTTGAGGGGCGTGGGAGCGACCACGCCCCTCAAGAGGAGATTTAATATGCATTTAATTGCAAAAATATTTCTGTGCATAAAACCGTCTAAATGCGAACCTACTTTCTTTGGATATCATACTCCATGCACTTGAAAAGGGGAATACCACGCATATAGACAGGTAACAATGACAATGTTTGAAATTCTTGCTGGTGAAGGAGACACGGTGTATAAAAGGCACGGGTTCGGCGGATGCTTAGCGTAACAAAACTCATCAAAATAAATAATTCGTCCCTCAACACAATGCCTTTGCATTCAATAGCGCGTTTCTCAACCCCTCTGCGTGGAATTCAAGTGCTCTTCAGCTGGCGATGCCTCTCAGTAATTTCAATTATCATTTTGAAATTTAAATTTTGGCCAAGGAAATAGGAGTAGCTGCACTAAGTTGCATTTAAAAAATCGACCAATCAAGGTCTGCGAGAAGGTTGAAGTATTTCTACTTCAAGTCTCCATGTATCGGGAAAATTAATTAAAACACAAAATGGAAATTATACCCAGCGGCCGCAATACAATTTTTACTATTTCAGAGTGCTGCAAAATATAAATTATACCACTAGCAAAATAAATCCATTGATTATTGTTATATGGTTCATTCCATCAGGGTCTTGGGGTAGAAGGAAGCAACGATTCAAACGCCGGACCCGGCTGCGGGGCACGCCGTATCCCATTCAATTAAAATGGCTAATTCTATTCGCGTCCCATGGCATCAGTGCCGGGAAAATGAGACGGGAGTCTACACGCAGGGGTCTGCTGCATTCACCTCATTCATTTCCTCAGCCCTGAGGGCCGAAAGGGCAGAGCTGAGGGTCACTCTAGCGGGGTCCTTACCCTCCCCGTCCCTTCGAAACGCCATCGGACGGAATGATAGAGGAGGTAGGAGGAAAGAGAGGGAGGAGGGACGCGGAAGAGGCCAAGGATCAAGGGGGATGTGAGCAGCTAGATACTCAACGACGCACTTCATTCCACCGGTGGATGCAATTCCATTTGCTTCTTCGGGAGTGGAAGAGACTCGATACGAAGTCAAAGTAAGCAAAGCATTTCCCGACGCGTTCAACAAGACGGGTTTGGCGGAGAGGAGTCAAGAAAATTCGAGAGAGGAATCAGTCAGCAAACTCGGTGACTGAAATTACTTCCTTTGGAATCTGAAAATCTTCAGACTTCAGAAATCATCCTATTAAATCAGACATATTCGTCCATCGCGATCCAAATCTAAACATTATCTCGCGAGTCTCAACGAGACTCCACATGCATCGAAATTCTGGGCCATCCTCCGGGACGCCAAGAAAATCCTTTTTACACTGCTGCGTGCGCAAACACGATCCGGGAAACGACTCTGCACGCGAATTTAACACCAGTCGCCCAAACAGGGAACGGTAGCTGTCTTGTAAAGGACCACGATGGCAAACCTGCTCGCGAGAAATGCAATGCATTACTTTTCCAATAGGATTAACTACGTAAGGTTTTGAAATCCTTTTCTCGGAAAAGAAATTTACCTTTAGAATCACAGTCATTCCGTTTTCTAATCGCATATAAAATTCTTTTATCTAACATATTATATGATTGCTTTGACCTTTCTATTATATCGCTATAAATTTGTCAAGGAAAATGCCCTCAGTTTTCCACATTGGTCAAGGGCCACCGCATCCCATTTCGAGTGAGAAGGGATGTAGAACAATTGAAACCGTTGGCAGAGTCTGTATCGGTTACAGAATGAAGACCATAAAAAAACTACCTCCGGTATCAATTCCGTACTTTTTTCCTGATTCATCTGGTACCGTCAACGATTTGTCCCGCCCGAATTGCCCAAGGATCATGAGGTCATGCACCACTTGCTTAAAAGAATCGAGATCCCAATTGTTTAACCGATTGTTCCTCTCCCGAGAATATACGCCGCTGGCTGCACGATTGTTCGGTGTACCACCCCGTTCCCTCAAATAAAAGGATAAGGAAACTCATTCTCTTTCTCCCAGTCACAACGAAGTAAACGGAAACTTGGAAATCCAAGCTCTACACTCTCCACAAAATAACAACCCTTTGAAAGTTTCAATTCGACTGAATTAAGGCCATTATGAAATAAAAATAACGGACTTAAACTCAAATGAATTCTTTCGTTATCTTCCGGTAGAAAAACTTCCGGATATTGTTTTTGGAAAACGTTCTCTAATGTTTTGAATAACAAAACTAAAGGAATTCAAAATTGGATCCAGCAACGAAACAGGGGTCGTAGAATCAACAGTTTACGAGGAATTGATATGCTTTCACTTTCTTTCCCTAAGATTACTCGCGATACCCTTCGGATGAAACATACTCAGCAGTTGGTTTTACTATTGTGGGATGGTAATAGCCAGAAGTGAAAGCAGCACGCTAACCATTAAAAGCATCCACAGAGAACGAGGAAGCAACAAAAACTAAAAGAAAATGGTTTATAAAATTGACTTGGCTCCAGGCTTGACTGTTCCCCGTGAAGATCTGAGTTGTGACGGCAACCAAACGAGGAAAAAGCACATGCTGAGACTGATGTTAGTGCGAAGGCGAAAGGCAGATATTTCATTGCGAAGAAAAATGAGACAATCCGATTCCACGCTCAACGTGATCCGAATCTAAACATTATCTCGCGAGTCTCAACAGGGGTACACAAGCATCGAAATTCTGGGCTATCTGTGGGAGTCTTTGGGGCCCTAAGAACATCCTATTTACACTCTTGCGTGAGCAAACACGAGCCGGGAAACGACTCTGCTCGCGAAGTTAATGCCACCTCGCAGGTGTTCAAAACGACCTTGCATTAGGAAGGGGGGGGGATGAAAAGTACAAAAGCGCTGACACGTCCGCGTCCCACGCTAGACCGAGGTCTAATGTGGCCTCCGCGCCGTGACTTCCTTCGCTCCTAATCAAACAAGGTTCTTCACCTCTGGTCTAGGATGGAAGAAGGTAGGTGGGAATGTCTACGGGGCATAAACGGCCACGGCTCACCAAGGGACGAAGCCGTCGACTTCTTTAACGCTGCCTCACCACCGAGTAATAACGAGGCCGGAGAAAAAGCTGTAGTTCGGGAACAAATGTTGTGCGATAAAAACCCCGCGCGAAGTCTCCATGAAAGATTTAATTTTGCGGGGAATCCGTCCTTTGAGACGGGAAACCCACGTGAGCTCGCGCCCACAGGACGTGAATGCAAACGGGAAGACAGAATACAAATGATGTCATAAAATGACACGATCGAGCCGTACGCAGAATAAATGACCGGTAAATAATGTGACGATCGGAGGCGTTTGGACGTTGAAGAGAGGGATTGTGTTTGTGTGTGTGTTTGTGGAGGTGTGCCGGTAGGCGGGGACAGTGGAGAGAAGGGACAGGGGGGGAAAAAGCACACATGCCTATGAGGCGACGAGATCTCCAAGGTAACTTTATTCATAAAAAATTTCATCAATTTTTTTTCCCCAAGGATCTGCGCGAGGGTGTCACATGGCTACAAAAATGTCATAAAAACCCCGGAGAACTTTTATATTGCAACGCTGAATAAAATATGTAAATAAAACATGCTATGCGAAAAAGTGGTGTGTATATATGCCTTGAATTTCATAAGAAAATAGTCACCTCAAGACTTGTAATTACTTTAATACACTTCTACTTCTATGTTGCTTCCATTGAGTTTCGTAGTTTCACCGAGGGCACGGACTCGGGCACATAAAATTTATGCCGCAAAGACGCTCGCCGATTTACGCCCTCCGGCAGTGAAACTCACAAGAGTGACACATGTGAGATGAGCACCCCCGTTGATTTTTCACTATGTATTCATGCAATGAAATCTATTGGATTTCTGAGTTAAAACAATGCAAAAGCCATTCCCAAAACAGAAAGAAATGACAGGGGAAGAGAAAAGCCAGAACAAGAAATTGTACTTAGTCCATACTTGTCGAGTGAATTTTAAAAGAGGTTTTTTTAATGCAAGTTTCCATCTAATATTGTTCCAAAACAGAAAAAGAAAACGAATTCTGCCTAAACGTAACGACATATGTAGTGGTTGTAACGTTCCTGACAACATTTGTCTAGCTAATGGTCCTTGTAGTAGAGAAGAGAGGTTACACATATTTTATTACTCAACCGTTAAACTTCGGTTTTCTCAGAAATGTGGATGTATTTTGATGCATCCACACTTTCGCAAGAATTGTGTATTTTGGAATTATTGTAACAACTTGTGCGAATGATTTTCGTGGGATATACATGAGTGAGAGGGCTGACATTTGTCCTAAAACGCTCATTATCAAGATTGATCAGCCTCGTTATTAAAGCAGTACTTGGTCCTCACAGAAAGGATCCAATCGACTGTTTTGGTTACCTCTTATGAGCCAATTGTCTAATTTATTTCGTAAAATAACCGTCACATACGATAGACGAACGCAGACAACGATTATAGTGGTGCTAACTGCCTAGAGTATGAACTAAAGAAATGTGCCGAGGCCCCATGCTGTCACAGAACGCAGTCTCTACGTCTCAGACAAATGTTCGGGAGGATTTAGCGATCGGAAAGCGTGGGACGCAACGTAGCCTCGCTGGCCGTCGAAGAATGATTGATGTGCGGTTGGATGACGTTCAAAGGGTGCACCAAGTTCTATTCCATGAGGCAGCTGCCGGTCGAATATCTACAGCATCTGAGAGCCGTAATACGCATTCCCGAGGATAGGATCTGTAGCTCCAGGTCATAATATATGCATTTAAAAACCGTGGAGCTTAAGAAAGTTCAGTGAATATATTATAAAAGGAGGAAAACTTTAAATTTTTACTGCGCTCAGAGGTGAAAGCATATGAGCATTAAGACATATAAGTATATTAAAAAAGAACATTGAATACTATACTGGTAACAATACTTCACACCACCTCCTACCGCTAACTTTTCCTTTTGGGGTGATTCCCATTTTTTTCGAAATCAATCTGCGGGGACACACCGCTAATGAGATGGCCTCCGAGGAATTTATGCGGAATTGGACGATGATAAAAATAATTCTACCCTCCTACGCCACACAATTTTTAGGCACTTTTGAAAATCTACGGTTGAAGATTTCGAGATTTTTAATATTTAGCCGGGAAGAGAAGGAATGGACATGGAAAAGACAAAAGAGGAAGAGAGAGAGGGGAGGAGGAGGCTCCGGGGCTCACGGCTGGGCGGAGATTCCATAAGAGTCGGTCCCAACCTGTTTTCAAGTTTTCGACAAATATGCTAGCCATGCGGCCGGCGGCACACACCCACTCCCAGCACACATGTCGAAAAACTGTAAGTAGGTTGAATTGAGGGGCGTGGATAAGAGCGAGTGCAGGGGGGATGCGGGAGGGGTGAGGAAGGGAGTTTGGTGGGTGGAGAGAGGAGGGGAATGAGGAGATTATATTACAAGTGCGGGAGGAGGACCAGCGAGAGCCCCCCCCCAATGGGGTTTCCTTCTTTCTCTCTTGATCGGATGCGAAGCGGGCGGGGGAGTGGGATTGGTGAGGTCGCTGGGATGGGCGTCATTTCCATTTCATTTAAAACTCGGCCCATGGATGGAAGTCTTCCTTCGGCATCTCTTCCGCCGTCGTCCCGCCCATCCTCCACCCCTCCCACGCTTCCATCGTCCCGCCCCCGCCGCCCCCCACCCCCCTGACCCTTCCCGGCGCACCCCATCCCTGCTTTCGGCCGCCGCACGACCACACCAAAAATAAACCGACCACACGGAGACCACACCACCCCCACCCCCATTCTTTCCCCCCATCTCTCCGCCCCTAGCCCTCCCTTCGCCACCCCCACCCCGGCGCGACGAGGGGGAAATCGAACTGGAGGTCCCTTTCATTCCTCGACAATGAGGAGACCTTTCAACTTTTACAGAATTCCTGCAACGGGAGGAGAGAGAGAGAGAGAGGTGGGGTGGGAAATGAAACTGCCGAGAATGTGAAACGAGATGAACTCCAAAATGATTCTCTGGGAAAGAGAGCGAGGAGGGTGGGGGGGGTGAAGGGAAAAAAGAAAGATAAAACTTGGGCCATCATTATGCTACGAAAATGGTGGGGATGATTTAGGACCGTGTTTCCATAAGTTCCGTGCGGGCCATTTAAACATTCATGAACGCATCCATACACTCCTTCGGCCGTCCCTACCAACAGCCATTAACATGCATTTTGATCCTCCGGAGGAAAACCGCTATAAAAATATGGTGGCCATAACCTTAACAAAAGTTTACCGCAAATTTGATCGCATTTTTAAGTCCACCCATAGATTCGGCCACCTCTCATTTGGTTTACATTGACTTTGGATGCCTACGGAAATCAGCATATTTTAATTTTGACGGTCGCTCTGTGTGGCGGTGAAATTTTGCTCGGAGAAATGACTCCTCGTTTTCTTGCCACTAATGATACCCATCAGACCATAACTTGTCACGAAATGAAAAAGTACGGAATGTAAGTCCACTTCCCACTAGACGGAATGCCACACGCTAAAATACCGCGCTGAACCTCCATTAAAATCTATGGGAAACCAGTCTTCAATCAAACCAAGCAATTCTAATCACAAACTTACGGGCATAATCCCACCCCAACAATAAAAAAATACGACACGGCAATCAGAGTGGAGCTCCACAAAATACACGACATGCACATCAACTACGGGGCGACTTCACTAATCGTCATTAAACTACTAGACCCACATACGCCCAACACCGAACAGATTTACGCACGGTGGAATTCAAACGCTACTTGACTGTTTACAATCCATCTCCCGTGGAGTCATAGGATTAATTTTCTCCTCTAAACGGGTCAGACCCCATTCCGCGACTCCTCCAAGGAGCGTTTACTGCCGACATCACTAAGAAGCCCGAGAGTCGCCTGGCTTATCGCCATTTCTTTTTTTTCCTCTCTTCCTCCCATACGCGATGGGTCACAGCGAGCTCCTTGTCCATTTCCATTGCATTAATATTCATTCCCTTTTCTATCAGAATCTACATCAGAGTCGAAGCCAATAATACATAAAATTATTCCAAAACTCTCATTCGCTGTTTGGGTGAGCATGTGAAAGGACCCTGAAGTTTGCGAACAAAGGAGAGAAGACTTCGGGAAGAAAGATAAAGGGATGTTATGCTTAACATTAAAAAAACAGAGGAGAATATTTCTAGATATGGCTGATATTACAGAAATATTCACTGTCGGAGAGTGAAACCACGAACAAAAAAATGGATTTTATATTGGCCATTATTATCGATTACTCCCACGCTATTACTTAAGGCAGTGGAAGCCTGAGAGATTCCTGGCATTTATCAACAAAAGAGGCATTTGAAACAACGTGATAAACTCCCCGAGATAAATCCACATCAATCACTAGCCTTTCAATATAAAGAAATCAAAATCAATCTCCTCAGTGCTTGTCTCCCTCATATAATTGTCTTTTGTCAGACGAATCGAAGGAATTTAGACCAAAAATGAGTCCAAGTAGAGGACATCATTTCCTAATCGGCTCACTCTTTAGACAAAATTCCTGGAGACGAACGTACCTCTCTAAATTGACTTGGAGAGGCCTCTTAGGTGAACTATAGGTTTGAGTGCCGCCTCAAAGAAACCTAATGCAAAGTAGCCATGCGCATTACCATCCTTTAGGCGAAAAAACATCCAGGGAGACGGCGGCCCGGCTAAAAGCGTGACTTGGAGCTAAACTTCCCGCACCCCAGAGAATAGTTCTATTTCCCGAGTATCGGGATTACGTGTCCGCCCGCCGCTCTGAACGTGGCTCCTCAAGCCTGCTTCTCAAGAATGGATAAATAGGAACTCGTCTGGCGGAGTTGGGGTTGGGATGAGTGGAAGGGATCCCAGTGAGGATGGACGAAAAAAGCAAGGAATCCGTTATTGGAGAGCGTAAGGGGAGAGCATCCTGTGGGTTTTACCCCCAGCGAAGAAAACCTTTCCGGCGGAAAGAAGGACGTGAGGTCATCTATTCATCCACGGGAATGGGGCACTTCATGGCGGGGAGGGAGAAGGTATTGCGATCCGCGTAACTTGGCAGGTTGCACGCGGGGAGGAAGCTGGAGAATTGGCTCAAAGGCAAGCCGAAATACGTCGAAAAAGCCTCGGCCACCCACGGTGGTCATTCGATGGAGGATCTTTAGAATGGCACAGAACACCCTTGACATCAGTGGTAATTCCTGAACCCTTGCAATATCCCGCGGACTACCAAATTAGGATGAAATGATTGCCGTACTGCGGATCATAACCAATAGCATGGCATAACTGAATATCAGGAGAAATATAGTACTAGACGTGGAAGTTGTTCATTGCTGTGAGTACTGCAATAATTATTGCAGTATATTCATATGCATTATTTGCATATATATTCATTATAATGAACAAGCTTAATTATTCAACTCTACGAAATATCTATCTGTTTTAAGAAGGGGATCGAGACGGTGTGGCGGCTAACGTACTGGCTTCCCACCGAGAGGACCCTGGTTTGAATCCAGGAGACGCAAGCGGTCTTTTACATTGGTATTCCGACCCCTACTTCAGGGGTTTTGTGAAAAGCGCTTTTAGTGAGTGCGGCGTCCGTCAGATGGGACGTTCAACTGCGAACCCCTTGGCGCCTTTCGTTAAGAGCAGGCGAATGCCGACGCCGGGTTTCTCTCCACCCTTCCTTTCTTCTTTCCCATCCATCCCGACTGGCGCATATGCCCTTAGCTGTCGGTCGCCTCTCCTACAAACTACTACTACTACTACCGTTTACGAATGCCGAGTCTTTTCTCATTAAGTGCATGCATGATAAACTACTTCTCTAACCACTTAAGCGGCCATAATGTACGCTTACATCCTTCTTCGTGCCTTTTGAATAATTCCAATTCGAGAAAATGTATATAGGTTTGAAATTTGGACTTCATTCATCTTTTAACATAAAATATTAAGTAATAATATTAAGTTTCGCGACGCCAGGAAGGAGCAGGGACTTTGCGAATAAACAGAATCTGAATGCAGTGCATTCCTTCGGTGCATCGTAGATGTTTGAAAAATCGATCACGAGAACCCGATGCTTTTCCAAGATGGAAGTTGATTCTTTGAGGTTGATGCTGAGGATGTTGATCCTAAAGGGGTGCGGAGTTGCTTGAATCCGATATTCAGAGGAGAGACGGAAATCGGTTAGTACCGGCTGAAGGGAGGAGTACGGCGGATGCTACACACGGAGGACGGGAGAGGAAAAGGAATTGGAAGAGCAAAAGAGATTTTTCAATCGTTAAGGAAACGGAAAACAAACTTTCCTATCGAGGCCGTATAATATCGTATCAATGACATTTGTACAGTTATAAGACAGGTTTAAAAGTATAAAATAAATACTAGAATAAAAGTATAAAATGTACTCCAGTATAAAATGAATACTAGATTGTATTATAATTAGTTATTTATTAAGTATATTTATTTGTTTAACATTTAATATTTTATTTTTTGCCTTATCATGCTAGAATATTAGTTAATATCACCATAAAAATTTGGCTGTAGAAGTGACCCAGCGGCTATCTGGTAGAAATTTCGAAGAGTTTGAAAATAGATATCAGAATGTTTTTGGAGATAAATTTCAATTTATATTCAGGATAGAAAAAGCAATGTTTCCCTTGAGATGACACAAATACTTAAACCGGATTGTGAAAATAATAATTGCTCACAGTTCATTGGATTGTCTAACTGAACTGTCTAAATTGAACTAACGAACTAGAGAATTAGTGTGAGATAGAAGTTAGGGGAGGAATCCGTGAGCAACGAGACCACGGAATTTGGGGAGGGAAGAACTTCTTTGTTCACATTCAGCATAAGTTCTCCGAGAAATCAGGCTTAGTCGAAAATATCGTGATTTATTGTTTCAATTAGTGAGTAAGTCGATAAGATAAAAAAATAATATTACCACTCCCCTTTACAATAATAAAACTACAATACGAGGCTCTCATTTCTAGTGGAGTCAGCATAAGAGAGAGCGAGCGTATTCTCCCATCGGCGTCTTTAGTCCGTACAATTCAACGTCCTGATTCCTTTGGTTGGCTTATCGATGACCCGTCCTCACACTGACAATGGAAAGCCCCCTTCATGTCACGACCCATGTGACTCTCATCCCTTCACCCATTACCACTTCCCGTCTCCTGTGCTTCCGACCCGGTGCCGGGAGTGATCTTGAGAGCGCACCGGCCTCGTGATAGGGGATAATGCAATCAATTCTCGACCCTCAAATCCCACCTCCATTGGTCCTTGCCAAAGGCTGAGAAATTGTACCCCGTGCCGCGAACCATAAGCCAACCGCGGTAAAACCCGAATTATTTCCACCTCCTCCCTAGGGATGGATTTCCCACAGGATCGGAGGCGTGTCTTAGAGGCGGCGTTACGACCACTAGAAAAAATCGATGGGGTAATAAATAAGCCTTTTTTGGAGGGCTGAGGAATAAGCAAATGGAATTATCTTCGTGGAACTAATAAGGCGTTCGCAACTGAGGAGTCGCATATTGCGGAAGATTCGGATTTTCTACCGTGCATGGCTTTGGCCCGTAAAATTTCCCCGGCTCATCTTCCACATGACAAAGGCATCATTTCGTTACGATCAAAGCGATGGTTAAATGAGTAGGATGTATTAAACTTTAGCATGAGTGCCCACAATCTCCATACTCACTCATTTGGGGGCGGCGTCGTACTACCCACACCAAAAGACCCCCAGCGTCCACTTCTAATTCCTATTTTTGCTTCCCTCACAGAATTTTCCAAGAGCCAATTTTCCACTTGCCACGAGACAAAAATTGTGTCTAGAAAAAAGTTTTAACTGCCTTTTCCAACGACTAACGTGAGGCATGATGACTTCATAATCTTGAATATTATTATTCAAAGTAAGCATCTGAACGACTTTGCAACCAAAACTCAATGAGAAACACACCAATTTGATTTTAAAATTGAAATCAAGAGGATAAATTAAACCTAACAATTTATCAGTTCTTCAAACTAAAAAAAAATTATTAAGAAACGTAAAGAGGGACCATCCGATCGTCCAATCTCCCACGCAAAACTTCGAGTCACAATATTGAAACCACAACACAGAAAAAACAAAAAGATTATAGTTTATTAAGTCACGTGGATAATCACGCAGTGGAAATACCTCATACTTCATTTTCAAATTAAACATGCGTTATTATCCTGATTTTACATTCTTTTACTGATTTTATTGAAGAAATATATATTAATCACAATTAATATATAGAGGCATACACAAAAATAATTGTAAATCGTACTAAATTAAGTGGTGCGCCAAGTTTCACTGCTTTTATCCTACGCTGGACGCCATCTTAAGGCCTCACACCCCCGCGATGGCCGGTGGGGGAACCTGCAGGTGCAGAGACTTGGCTGACGTCTACGTACGCCTCATCGCCCGCGGGTAAATCATGAGCCCGGCAGAGAATGGCCCGTGCCGCGAGACACGCTCCGAATTCGCAGCCAACTCATCGTATCGGAGCGGGTCGAGGAAGCGTTGTTCCAAGCGAAGGGGAACGAGTGGCTGCAAATGGCAGTCTGACGATAGTTAAAATCCGACGGGCGAATGCTGCCTAGCTGGCACACAGTTCTGAGCGCCCTAGGAAGTGGGCGGGGAGGCGAAGGAGATTCGGCTGAGTGAACGTGCAGCATCTCCGCGATCCATCCTCTCTTCGGCGCAAAGGAAAACATAAACGGTCCAAAAACAATTCTGTTCAGAGAAGAGGATCCTAGTCAAGTGGCCAACGGAAGTTCTGCTCGTAAATGTATGTTTTCCCCGGCGCTGCTGAAGACTTTGCCGCCTCGTCACGATCCGTCGAATCTTCTGTTGGATTGATTGAATTCGCTCCTTAAACGGATGACGACAAGAACCTGGAGCGTCACAAGTTGACGACGGAGTAAGGATTTTTAGCGACACTTTTTGGAATAGGTAGAGGGCTCGAATTCTGCGTCGCGAATATAAAGAATGTGCTGCGACTTGATAACTGTCCATGCACATGAGTCACCGCAATAAGCACACTGGCTTTAACAAGGCCACCAAGAAGAGAGGGGCGATATTTTTAGGCGAGAAAATCCATCTAGAAAACAGGGTTTCTGACTTATACATTAACTGTTGGAATAAGTCAAGTCGAATACTGATATAAAAATGGTGATTCTAATGTTTCAATTTTGCGTAACAATTTATACACCGCAATTTCTCTTAATTTTTCTGATTGGTAAATTTACCAACATCCGCCTGTGGTATCACACATGTGGACTGGTTATCGTATTTTAATTGGTATTATAAAGCATACCACATAAATTTTACCAATGAAGAATTACTATAAATATTGTCAAACATTTGCACACAGATCTCAGGGGTTTTGTAAGGTTCTGCAGAAGCTATATTCTACAATGCTCAACTCACATCCAGTAGTTAACATATATTCTGTTTCCGCTCTTAAAGAGGGGCATAAAACGGCTAAGTTACGCTTGAAAGAGAGGCCAACCAAACTACCACCACGTTCTCTCTCGCCCAGTTTAACAATGAGACATGAAACATTGTTTAGGGTATCACTGACAGGTTGAACATCAGCCTAGTCGATTACATATTTATGGCCATGAGAAGCAAAATTGATCAAAATAACAGATAAGGTTTCCCGAACCCAGCTCGACACACTCTCTTCAACGAACATTGAGTAAACGTTAACTCCGACAAGCCTGAAGAGAGCCGTAAACTTTCTCCACAGACCACGCATTTGCATAGTTATTTCAATATTATGCGCGCCCCAAGGTGGGCCGGACTAAACGAATTACAATGCGCACCGGAATCCTTGACATATCTACGCAACTTTCATCAAAGGTAGGGAGAAATTCCTTTCCCTGCGTCGGCAGCCGTTGACCGTTCGACGATGGGCACGCGCCAGTATCAATTAAGTGCCCCCCCCCCTAAACATCCCTCCCCCCATGGCCCCGGGTGGCGTTCTGCGCACTCCCCCGCGGCCTCCTCGTGGAGCTCCCACCCTGCTTGACGCCTCTCTGCCGCGCTCACCGGTGTCGCCCACGTCGACGGGACGAAGGTTAGGGTACCAGCCCACCCTTTGCCCGCCCGCCTCCTCCCCAATTATCGGCCCGCCCCTCACTGGCACGCCACGCCCCAGCCCCCCCTGCCCCGCCCATGGCCCTGCCGTTCGCCATTAGGGGCCAGCGGGCACAGTTGCCGTAATGAATTAATGAGTGCCTCTGGAACCATCCCAAAGTAGTCGGGGAGTCGCCTGAAAGAAATTAGCCCCACCTTTCTGATGAATGGTCGATTCCTAAAAAAAAGTCGCGAACGTTTGAGGGTGGGGGCCCAAACTGCTCGACAATTTGGACGCGGAAAGGTAAAAAAACACTTTAAGGATAGGGAGGTGGCGTATGGCTCAGGGACTTGGTGTGAGGTGAAGAGCGAGCACGTGTCCCAGTAACGGCTCCGAGAGGGCACAATTTAATTTTTAAGCGATTTACAATAATATATTTTTTCTATACCCGGGATTTTTGAACAGAGCTGCATAAGGAATCACCCAGGATTTGAACCCTATGGGTCTCAGTATCTCAGGGTCTCTAGGGTCTCAGATCAGTAGTCAAAAGCTCTACTAACTAGATTAACAACTCCCTAGTAAAAATACGTGGAAAACTGAATGTTGGCAGAGGAAAGGGAACTGACAATCCCTTATGCGATTTTGTGAATCTCAACCATGCAGGCTTATTCCGCAGCGAGTTCTTCCCTCAACTATTAAAAATAACCGTTGAGTTGGTTACGGTGCAAGATTGGATCAATAACGACGCCAAATATTTCTCCTCCGCAGGTGGAGAAAAATTTACTTAGCAGGAAATGGGTGTCTATTAACAAGAATTTTCATCTGTATCCCTCCATTAAAATAGGTATTTTTGCAATCACACTACACAATTTTTTGGGATGGAGGAGTCGAAAATAAATTCGTGGAGTAGAAATGCAACGTCTACGGCCAATCATCGTTTGTCACTCGTCGACAACTAACTGCATAATTGTTCTGTGAAATGCGCCCGGGAACCTGAACACAAGAACATTAGAACACAAAATAAGGACCATATGGGGTTGACGCCATTGGCAATCCCTTATATTCTACCAAAACGAGCTGTTGGATATTGATGGCGTGATAAATGAGCATTTTCCGGGGTCCCTACACGTATAACGTCCTTCAAAAGCTATGTAAGCGACGAAACTACGATACAGTGGCTTTTATTTCCTCGTAATTTACCGTACTAAATTTCCGTACGTTACAATAGTGTACGTAAGGTAGCTTTAATATTCTATGAGGTTACTAAACACGTCATGACTGAAGGTTAATTTTCCTTTCTATTGTTCCGATTAAAAAGTAGAAATTTCTTTATGAAAAACCCTCGAATTCTAAGGATATATTCCCCCAGAGCAGAACTTATCTCCCTTTCGTTTTAAAATATTTCGGCACGAAACAATCCAAACTAATTGATTGTGGTTCCTACCAGCACTCAGCTATATTTCTCAGTTCCCCGACCACTCCATACTCTTCAATTCACCAAATACACCCCGAGAAAATCACGTGAAGATATTAACTAACTACAAGTCAACAGTGCGCCCGCCAGCACTCCCATTAGTAGACAAACGTTGGCGTCAAACCACCACCGTACATTGGTGCACCACTCTCAATTCGTCCAGCGGGATGCACGCGGGGCATTAATCAACTTCTGCCCCCGAGGCTTTAGCGGCAAAGATGACCTACTTGACCTACAAATGGCATTCCCGGGGGGATGACAAATGGCACCACTTCGGGCGACTGCTCGCCATCGGGGGACGGAACTCCTGGGCGTCCCGCTGACGAGTGCACGCTGACCGTAGGGCCTCACGAGCGGCCAAATTGGGGACTCCGCCACCGAGACTAAGGAGGATTAAGTGAAGTGGTTAAGTAAAGGAGACTTGGGGGTTGGGAGGGGGGAGAGGAGAGCGGCCCTCGAGTTGAATCACAGCTAGAGCTAAGATGTGAATAAATGAATATCACACCAGCCATCGGATCTGATATCTCGCCTCGCGGCTGGCTAATCAAGCTCCCACTTAAGTTCGAGAACTTTGAGACGGCCGCCAGTTACTTTGACTTTCATTCGCGCTCACAAGGAAACGTGCTCTGAATGAGACATTCAGTCGGGGACGAAGGTTTAGGGGCAAGGGATCGTCCTTCCGGTTACCCTTCGATCAAAATCACAAGGCTTGACGAGCGCGACGTAATTCTGCCACACAAAAAATGTGTGTTAAGATTAAAATTAAGATTTTTGACTATTTTGAATGAAAGCACTACATTTCTCGACCAGTTTAGTCCCGTATGACTAATCCTTCAGAATCTCCAACACGCCCTCCGCTCACGTGAAAGTCTTGCCTTTGAATCCTACCAGGACACGAATCTTTTCTTTAAATCATTAATGGCTCTGCTGAGGATAACAATGCATGATCATTGATAAAAATAGGTCAAATGCTCATCGAATACGTCGAAGATTGCCTTTGAAAAATGTCTAAATTTAATTGAAAGGCGTTCGGAGGTGATTTGCCTACATGCATGCAATGCGACACTGCAAAACCTTCACAATGCATCCTCTTTACAGTAATGAAAAATCAACAAAATAATGAAATTATCTTTTGTCGAGTCATTCAAATGTTGCGCCGGAATAGTAACACTCGGTGATAAATATGACATGAACGATAAAAATAATCCATACTACAAATTTTTAATTTGAGTATCAATTATATGCATCTTATCAATACACATAATGCCTTATATTAAAAATTATAATCAAAGAAGCAGCTCATGCTAGACTATTTTCCCTCCGCATCCTCGACTGATTTTTCCGATATTATGTATCACCATCAGGTAACACGACATTGAGTTATTGGCAGTGAATCAAACCAGATCCAAGTTTTAGTAATGAAGTTAACCCTATATATCGACAAAAACCTTCAGTTCATATCAAAGGGAGAACAAACATCGCGCCCTGTATTGACGACGGATATGAGAGTAATTAAATGACATGGTGGAATTCTTTAAAGCGCCAACCCTCAAGAATGAAGAAAGCAGTGCCAAACGTACGCGAATCGATCCCACGAAAGAAAACAGTGGAGAAGGAATGAAGAAAGCCTTCCACATGGAATCCGATGGCATGCGACGACATCGATCGGGGTGGGCAGAGGGGCTTTGGGGACGTGGGGTTATGGAGGAGCGGGGATAGGGGGAAAGGGGGGCGGGGAGGGAGCGGGAGGGAGGGAAAGAGGAGGGAGTGAGGGTGAGTGGGAGAGAGCTCTTTCTCTTCCCCGAGGCTTCATGCGCCTCCCGCACGAATCCATGCAAAATAAAAAGAGGGCCCGAGAAAGGGGATTCCCTGAGGGATTTCCAGCGTCGGCATCAGTGCTAAGAATTACGCTTTGGGGGAATGCAAGTCAATTACTGAGAAAAGGTGTTTCGAAGTGCCGTCTCGTGGAGAAACCCTTCACAAGTCAAGCAACTAAACGCGGTTTAAGTCAACCAGGGCGTTTACACTGAGAACATTTCGCGAGATCCTTACTCGATTCCCAAAACTCTTGAAACATGCCAGAGTCGGAAACTTCGATCGTCTGGAGGTTTCAAAAAATTATCGGAAGACGAGGGGAGAGAGAGGAGTGTCTCATCTTGTAGTAGAGACGAATGAGCTCTAGCTGTAGAAGTGAATATGTACTCGGGGCCCAAAATGTAAAAATTTTATTGGTCAGAAAATGCAGTTAGTTATTATAAATAGGTTCGCATGTGATAGTATTTGCTGGAAGTATCTCCACGAATGACTTTGCAGAGCTTCGTGAAATGAAAGGACATGAAAGAAACCGTGTAACCTCCGTGAAACAAAACTGTAAATAAAACATGGATATTTTACCTTTAACGGAAAGCAATATTCTAATAGAAGGGTGCCTTCACCTTCAATAGTAGACTGTGGGTTCTTGAGTGTTGGCGGACTTTCGCAAACTGAAAGCTCCATATCAAGTGAAAATCAATAGAAACTTCTTTCCCGTACATTCTCTCGATTCTCCCTTGGTCAACGCATAAAATATTGATGCTTGACATTTTATACAAGTTTCACGATTTGAAGTCAAGATAAAAACTCGTAAAATCAGGTGGTTATGGCACAGATAGCACAAAATGAAAATAGCCCTTAAAACATGAAAAAGCGCAGGAGGGCATAAGTTCGACCTTTACCCTTCCATCCACCAGGTATAGCTCACCAAATTCCTGAAAAGCTCAGATAATAAATATTTTTTAAATAGCTGAAAAAGTATGAATCAATAAAAGTCAAGTCTCCTTTATATTGCTGCATTTGAAATTAGAGAACGCACCACTTTGATACATTTAGAGATCAATACGTGTTATGTTACGCCAAACTTACGCCGTCACATTTCAACACTAAAATAGAGAAATTCAATTCTTTGGTTTCGGTTCATTCAACTGATATTGGTATTTCATAAACAATGTCTCATTAAATGATAATATGTGAACGGATAGTTTGCAAATTTGTCAGAAGTGAAGGACACCCTTATTCGGGTGATCATCTGATCAAGTCTCAAGAAATCGTACAGGTCAAAGAAAGACTAGTACTTAGTTAGAATATTACCTACCCATTTCTCAATAATTTCAGACAGATTTCGCGGAAAAAAAATTATATTAGATGCATCAGTACCCTCAGCACGATAATTTGGATGCATGACCCGAAAAAATTCCCCACACTCAGGGACTGGCTAGGAAGGAGCTAGTCAGAGTGAATCATGGGACGAACGTCGCCATGTTACGGATGCTCTCCGACTTTCAGCGAAGAGGACAAAGCCAAGGCATGTGCACAGTGAGAAATGACGCAAGCTGACGATGCACCTAAGACAAAATGCCTTTCCCAATTTTTCCAGTGACAGGGGTTCGGCACACTACGGAATCATTTATCAAAGCGGTGTCGCGTGAAACCGGTCCCGTTAACGCCACTTGGCGAATATTATTATTATTTTTGGCACGCGCAATATCTCAAGTTTTGCTTCACACAGACGATAACTTGGGAAGTTCGGTTTATCGATATTCCTGGTCATTCACGGGCGAGGACCCCGTTGCAGAACGGCGCTGGCGATGTGCTACTTCGAGGCGGAGATGACTGGTGGGCGGGCGGGGGCAAGGTGGCGGGGGCATTGAGCAGCTGGGAAGGAAGAATGGCGCGGTAAAAAGAGCAAAAATTTGTGTCCGAAATCCGTAGGAATGGAGAGGTGCCACTGGGGGGTCGGGTGGAGGGAGTGGGGTAGAAGAAAACCATGAAGCCGTTGTCTCGGGGTGCTGCTGTCTTGGTGTTTTCCTCTCCCATTCATTCACTATATCCAACACTCGACTCGAGAGGTTTCAGGCACGGCTGACATACAATCGCCTTGCACGATGACGTATCCGTGGGATAAAATCAATAGTCTGCTCAGAGAACACTGAATAATTCACTAAGGGATTAGTAATAGAGAATTCTTAAGAGTCGGGAATATTTCATTAATACTTATTAAGTGAAAAAAATGCAATTTTCTCTTAAATTCTTAACGTTAGCACCGCACTCTCTTGACAGCGAGGAATCAATCCACGCGTGGCATAGCAGCAGTGGTATTAAAAATTAGAAGGAAATCTGAAAGAATTTACGGAATTTCATAAATATGAAGAAAAAGACCACGGCAACTACAGGGAATTTAAGAGAGGCCTCATTGAAAAATTCAAATGGCGTATTATAAAAAATGGAGTGAAGTCCATTAACCACAAAAATTATAAAGGCGTAGTATTGCCTCCAGGAAATTCAAAAATAATACCCCAAACTATAAACAATTACAACGCCTCTTAAAAAAGTACAATTTCAACACACTGAGTAAAATAGGTTCAATTAGGATTAGTAGGGTTAGCACCCTATTTTTACAGTATAATACACGAAGGAGGATAATTCAAGTGAGGTAAATAACTTACCTAATTATTAGGTAATCTACCGGTTAAGGTAGGTTTTTGGATGGACACAACTATCAAATAAACATTTTGTAACTCCCCACCTAGCAAACTAATCTATATCAGGTCCCTCTTCATCTCGGTGTACTTCTTACCTCCCTTCATCCCGTCCAACATCCCTATCCTGTTCCTACCCTTACCACGCTTGCCCAACATTCTCCCCTCTATTACCCTCTTCAACATTCCACTACCGCTCAATACGCCTTTCATCCATTTTTCCTGCCTCCATAGGATTTCTCTCAACAAACCCCTCTCCTCCCCCACCATTTCTAGTACTTCCTCATTTGTTTTCCTTTCGGTCCATTTCACCTTCTCCATTCTTCTCCATACCCACATTTCAAAAGCCTCTAATCTACGTCTATCCTCCTGCTTCAGCGACCACGTTTCCGCGCCGTACATAGCTACGCTCCATATCAGAGTTTTTACGAGTCTTGTCTTAACATTCCTACTCAACGTCCCCGTCATCAACTCCCTCCTCTTTGAGAAAGCCTCCTTGCCTAGCGCAATTCTTCTCCTTACGTCCCTACCACTTTGACCGTGTTGGTCCAAAACACTTCCGAGATATGTAAACTGCTCTACCTGTTCTATTCTTTCCCCGCCTATTTTAATATTTAGCTTAGCCTTTTTCTTTCTAGAAAATCGCATAACCTTTGTTTTATTAATATTGATTCTCATCCCATATTTATCGCACTGAACCTCCAATTCACTCAACAATGCTTGCAACCCCTTGGCTGACTGAGCAACTAATGCTTGGTCATCAGCAAACCTAACCGATTTTACGAATTCCCCTCCGACTTTCATTCCTACCTCCAGTTCTTCCCATGCCTCTTTAATCATTTCCTCTACATATACGTTGAACAGTACCGGTGACAATGGGCAACCCTGCCTTACACCTCTTCCTAACACTGCCCATCCGGACTCTCCGTTCCCCACTCGCACCTGAGCAGTCTGAGACATGTACAGGTTGCGGATCAGTCTCCTGTCCCTCCAATCCATTCCTATTTTCTGCAATACACGCATTAATTTTTCCCAATTCACTCTATCAAACGCTTTTTCGAAATCTACAAAACAGGCAAAAACGTCCTGATTGTATTCTATATTCCTCTCGACTAGTGATCTCATTACTGCAATGGCATCACACGTACCTCTTCCTTTCCTGAACCCAAACTGATCATCCCCTAAGTAATCATTTGCCTTACTCTCTATCCTTTTGTTGATGATCCTGAGAATAACTTTAGCTGCGTGGGATATCAAACTTATTGTTCTGTAATCCTCACATGACGAAGCCTTTGCCTTTTTTGGAATAGGAACTAACACCGATCTCACAAAATCTTCCGGCCAGATTCCTTCCTCATAGATACCACGAATCAGTCCATATATGGCCTTCTTCCCACCTTTCCCTAACCATTTCAACATTTCTACAGGAATATTGTCCATTACCTAATCTTACCTAATCTTACCTAATTATGTAATGAAAATTGTAAGCACTAAACCCTAATATTTCTTAAGAATCTCTGAGTGGAAAAGAACCTCTGATTTTAACACCACTCTGTGGTATAGATGTAATCATAAGTACGCGTAATTTCGGTTTATTTTTCCGCAAAGACTTAGTAACGAAACGCTCCATAAACGTCCAATAACGTCATCCGGCCGAAAGCCTGCTGTCTCGAATGTTCTCCATACGTGCGCCAACAACTCGAGCGTTGGGATTCAAATTCCAGCTGCAGGGACGTAGCTAAACGGAAAATGAACCCAATGCCGCCGCCTCGTCCTCCTCACCCAATAATCATTCTCCGTCGTTATCATCTTCCGCCAGGATTCACGAAGGATACGCCAATTTCCTTCGATACCACCTTCGTCTTCCCTCTCGACGTCGGGGTTAGGGGGGGAGTGGACGGGGGAAGAGGAGGAAGGCTTCTCGATTCTCGGTGACTCAATGCCGCCGCGGGTGCACCGCTGGATAATTCTCGGACGACGGAGCTCGTGAGTTTAATCGCGAAGCCGAACACGGATACTTAGAGCGAGCGAATGGACAATCTCAAGATTTGCACTGGAGAGCCGGGCTTAATTGGGGCATTTCGATGCACTGACAACGTCGGCAACGCTGACCGACGACTGCTCTGGGCAGGGCTTCGTCATCCACGAATGCCCAATGACCATGGTTGTCGGCAATTATGGAAAATTAACACGAGACTCATGATCCGAACCAACAGAAGCTCATTTTTCCCCCCCTAGATCCACTATTTGCTGAAAGGTGAATGCTTTTCAAATACCAGTTAAAAAAAGCTCCATTTTCCGTTCACGTTTCGATTGCCTATGTTTCGGGAACATAATGGTAGCATGACTATATTTGCTCTAGTAAATGTATGTTTCATCTATCATATCCCACTCTATGCGTGGCACCCTCTATGTTTGGCATTTGCCATAAGAAGGTTTGAAAATGTTAGAATAAAAAAATTAAATGGAAAAAAAGAATGCTGATATATATTGAAATATTTAAAGAGATCTCACGTGTTGCTTGAACGAAAACTGGATTGCTTTAATTTTGATAACTACCAATGTTTTCCCGATTCACGTGTGAAATATTTTTTTAATTCATTAACAAGATGGAGAAATATCTAGGTTATTAATTAAAAACTGCCGGCCCACCATATTAAGAATCTAGTGATATTTAATAAGCCAAAGGCCATACACAAAACAGGAGTTGTGATTTCATGATTTGGAATTATCAACTGAATGAAAAGTGGTGTAGGCAAACACGTAAGTTTGAATTGCATATACGATCATAAACGTCACAAAAGTATATTGATTGTTGTTAATATGTATAAATTATAATAATCCCACAGCTTATGGATACTTTGTTCTAACAATTATGTATTCATATGTAGCAAAACTGAAAGCGATTTTTTTATTTTAGTATAAACCAAGTTTCAGCACCAAGATTTTAAAATACGAAAACCATTGCAAATGGTTGTTCAAAAATGATATGACTTACGTAAAATTGCCAATATAGTATAAAAATAATGAATTTTACTAAAGATATTATAAATAGAATATTATTCTTTGATCAAGCGATGAAAATTTATACATTTTTAATATACTGATGACCGGTGAGAATATTTTGGATGCATAACCCAAGAACATGGAAGAACCATTCTACTCAAACAATTACGAAGACTTTACGGCCGACATATTCAATATGAGATGGTATTTATACGCAATATTATATTAAATACAACTGCTGATCACAGTTTAAATAGATCAGTTGCTCTCGGAATACTAGAATATTGGTTGATATCATTATCCATATAATTATTACATTACATCCAGGAAGAAATATTTTGAAATAGCTAACATTAGTTTCACTTTTCCATTGGATTTGAAATGCAATTTAGTTTATCACTGAAACACGTCAAAACATCAAACTGGCATTTTGTTGGGTTAAATCAAAGTGAGTGCAATGAAAAAGGAGAAGGAATGATTAACCATAAAAAAGTATCCTGATATCAGGATATTTTAGCTCCACAAATGTTTTAGCTCAGTGTAACATATGAAAAGGTTGTCTCAGCTAAATTCAAGGGTACACAAAAATTGGGTCGTACTAGAAATTTGTTGGCAACGCCTCTGAGATTGAAAAATATTTAACGGGGAGTGACCACATTAATTCTCATTATAGCTCAATAAAAAACTCAACACGACCTCCATCCTAATTCTAAAAATTCACAGAAAAAGCATAATTATAGAGGAAGAAACACAAGATTGCTAACATTAGGTAATAGCTTCGCCCCGAAATTAGCTAGCGTGAACGATTTTTCACAATATAATCCATAAATTACTGGATAGGTATTACCGGTTTTCTACGACTTTCCCCAGGCTACAAAATTCATAGTTTTCCTAAAATAGTCAAGATTAGCGAAAGCCTGTCCAAGAGTTTAATGGAATGTTTAAGGCTACACGCTGCGGAACACGACTGCAGCCGCCGGAATTAAACCCCAACGAGAGCGCCAATAACTTTGCGAGCAGCAAAGACACTTCCCTGAAAATCCCTACACGTCACCCGCCTCGTCTGCGGACGTCAGGGAGTCCAAGAGGGTGGGTGGGGGACCGCTCTGTGAAATAGGAAACATTCCCACGACGCCTGGGTACCGGAAATTTCTTTCCCCAGTCGTGGTCGTAGGCATCAATGGTTCCGGGTGGACGATGTGGGACGGGGTCACAACAGAGACGACGGGGCAACATTCAGATTTCATCAAATGAAGGGATGAGGCGCTCGGATGCGCTTCCCGCAGCCCAAACGAGACATACGCGGTCTCCCACTGATTCGACGAGGAGGCCGCTGGAAGGACGGAAAAATCGGATATTGGCGGGGACCTCGGCGGGAGGGGTAGTGATTGCAGGGTCGCTCAGCGGGGTGTGAAGTGTAGTGACAGTTTCGTAGTCGCGCCGTGGCATTTGAAACCAAACCAACGGGGCCCACACGATGCCCGTGGACCTTGACGGGACCCCCTGTGGCCTGGACACCGCCCACTACTACCGGCACGTCCGGACAGACCGGTTTCGGAGCCAGAATCACCACAACGTCGCTCGGAATTCGGGCTATACCCCTGAACCCCTGACACTCGAATCTACATTATCTAGTCTCAAGCATATTTATATGGAAAAATTACGTGTTATCTACTCATGCATGTGTAGTAAAAAAGATAATGTGAAAGATAGAGTTTACAGTATACCTTTATTGTAGCTCAGGATGATAAATAGTTATGTAGCAAGATTAGACTTCATACAGCATTAGGGTATCATATTACAATGAGACATCGCTTGATTTATCATGGAAACCGACGATAAATCGTAATTTCGGAGAGCGAATGCCCCTCTGAAGTGTGATTCGAACCCCGAAACCATGAATAGCGTCTTAGATCTTGGGTGACCGTATGTGATGAGTGTCTTAGTATTCCATTTAACCTGGTTAAGTAGGTATAGGGTCACGAATGAATTATGAAGGAAGATTTAAAATCATTTTATGAAAAGCCCCGCCTCATTCATCTATAACAACCAATTAAAACTTACTCGAAAACCTATCACCTTTAAAAAATGTTTTCAACTACTCTCTAGCTCTCTCTAATCAAACTTTTTTAATGGAATACGATGGGAATGAACAAAACATTTTTATGTGACAGTACGCCTGCTCAGAAACATCATTACCACTTGTCACAAAAAAGGTCGGCTAAACTTTCGGTACGTGCCATTGCGTAGGCACGTCGTCAACTCTTTACATGGATCCTCGTGGTTACATTATTAATTTTTCCATTACAAAAATAAACATATCTGGATTATTTGATTCACATAGTATAGTTTAGCTATAAAATAGGCTATCGTATCCCAATTTTTAATTAATGGGGCCATTAAATAAAGCGCTTAATTCCGTTCCATGATATAAGTAATTTATACGATGGTTTTTGAAAAACCGCACTTTCTTTATTACAAACCAACAACTTCAGAGTCATAATTTCTACAGAATATTATTTGCAGCTGCAATGATATAAATTTTTCCCGAGAAAATAAGGAAAAAAGATTAGGAATAAAAAAGTAATGAATTTTTAATTAAGTTTTGGAGACTTCGAAGTTAATTAAGAAGGCTGAAATATGATGAAAATCAGGAGCTTTTTTGAACAAGATTCATTAATCAGAAACTATCGAAGTGGGCAAAAAGAGTGACATTTTTAATGAAACCGTCGACGGTCGGTTTGTAGAGAGGTCAACCTCATGAACTTGCATTTTTTTAGTGTTACAGGACTTCATTATTTTTAGCACTCCCTTAATCATTTCATTTTAACATCCAACTACCACCCACATAGTGCTGCACACAATGAAAATGCAATAATCACCCATTTGGTTCTAAATCACGTTTTTCCGGGCATACTGGGTCCTGTGTAAATACGTTTGACCACGATCATCCAATTATAATTGAAGATTTAAAATTTTGATTTCAAGTTATCTATTGTTAAGTAACGATTTTAGGAGGCGGCGGTCTTCACTGAAAGCTTTTATGTACCAACGAAATTCATATTTGTAGTCGGCGAGCTCGAGAATCTCTGAATGAAGTCCAGTGTGCCAAAAACAAACGAATAATCAATCCTCGAGCTTGCAGCGAATTTTCCCACGGCGGAAATGGGAGAATAATTGCAATACCAGCAACAAGGGGGAATCCCATTATACGCTGGGACGCTGGCTGACGTCGCTATACATTCCGTGAATTGGGTCTCTCCATCCCCTCTCCCTCCCAATAAACGCTTGCATAGTCAAAAGTAAAATCTTCGTTCGATGCCAATGCGGATAAAAAATCGATATTCAAGTACGTACCAGCCATTACACCTGGTCAATACGATACATTGCATATTGTACTTACAATACAGGCCAAGATGAAGAAACTGTGTTCTGGCTAGAGCTAGGGCATACCTGCAAGGAAATAAATAATTGCTTAGTATGAAAAAATATCATAAAATGCAATTTAAATTTCAAAATGAATTTGTAAAATATCAATTCATATTACACTGCATTTGGAAAAACTTATTTCCCATTACATTAATACGGCACAATTTTTACCTTTATGTTTGTGGAATTTTTTTTTATTTACAGCGATGAAAACATTACTAAACGTAATAGCTCTTAACAACTACCTTACTCTTTCTACCCTTGTGGCTCAATGCAAAGTATTTATGCTGTTGAATGGCCACGAATAGAAGATTTTGATTTCTTTAACAATAACACCAAAGTAAGGTCCTAAGGTTAGACTTTTCGACAAATATGCCTTGATATTACACAATGTCAACTTTTGTGCTACTAAGAGCCACCACGAAATATTTTTCAATTTTTTCAGATGGAGAAACATGCATTTAAAGGGGAAAATATTAAAAAAACAATCTCTGAAGTTACTTGATTAAAGAGTCCCGCTTCTATATAGAAGCATATTTTATGCATATAGATCCAGTTTTCAAGTCCCGGTCAAGGAAATATTTTGCGCTTATGATTTGCCTGATTCCGTCTTCCCCACCTCTCCTATGCTCGTCCTTTAGATGTGTTCCTATTCCTTTTCCTTGTATCTATTTCCATGTGAATGAATATTTGTTCGCCATATGGTGGGATTTCGTGTTTGAATGAGTGTATATATATATATATATATATATATATATATATATATATATATATGTGTGTGTGTAATGATTCCTTGGGCAACTACTACGTATTTCAATTTAGAAAGATTTAGGCATATTTTGTTTCGGGTGGAACACTCAATTTCATTTTTTAATTTTTCTCGATGAAGTATCATGTACTAGTTCGTTAACGAGCGATACTGAGCAGAAGATATAGAATATCATGAAAATAAATCGATGAGCAATGACCAGCTTCATTTAAAGCAAAAAAATAACGCTTACAGGAACTAACAACTGATATTCCACTCCGATTTAAAAGTCGATTCGCTAAGGAGTAGCGCTTGCTAATCTTTCGATCGATATTCCGTACTTAAAACATTTTGCCTTCCTTGGAAAATGTACAGCTCAAATTCCAATAACAAACCGAAAGGAAATAATTAATACGATAGAAATGAAAGCAAAAGGTATAACCCCCACGGAACGATAAGAATGTCATGCGCCGAGGAAAAAACACATCCCATTGACACAAATTCCGACGCCCCAAACATTTTAACCCGATTACTTTTGGCGATATACAGTTTCTCTGGAATCTATATGATTTCCCAAAAGCAGCTGGTTGAGTGGCAAGAGAATACGAAAAAGATCCCAGAAAACCATGGAAAATGAGGAAACCGAACTGTAGTCTTTATTTATAATTGCTTCCCTCTTTTATGCTTAATTCGAGTCGAGGCGAAAAAATCCTGTCTTCAATGTTGGGTAGTGTATAGTGCTTCATGTGGCACCAACGACAGAACTAAAGACCCAGCGCGGTTTCCCATTATCTCTCCGACGTAGCGCATAACATTCACGAATGAATTGATAACATTACAAAAAGTCTATTCCAGATTAGGTTCTTCGTCTCTTCATATACTCCCATTCCAAAGTTTGCCCTAATTCACCCGACACGGTTTGTTGTTAGGCCGCCTTTGAAATATTATCGCTTACGAAGATACGCATGAGTGACAGGACATACTTGTCATATGTATCTCCACTTCCTATGGTGAACATAATTGAACAACCAGAATCATATTTTTACTCGTCTAAGTCAGTTCGATGCTAATAACTCTTAACATTTTCTCTGAGGTACATACCCCAATCATTATGCGAGCTGAGCCATCTTCAATGACCGATCAAATAGTAAGCTAAAACTTATTTTGAAAAATTACACAGACCGCTAAAAATAAAGGCATCAAAGAAGATTACTTTTCGAACACGTGCCAAGACGCGTGGCACCCCAAAGTATTTGGAAAATGGAGGAGCAGCATCCTTCATTCCGGCCTTCGTTCGTCCCCTGTTCCACCCCGGTGGGAGAGGTGAGGGGTACGCGGGCGCGAGACGGGCTTCTTCGGGATGACTAATGTTTGCTCTCGCGCCCCACCTCACCCCTTCACCCACCGCCACCCCTCCGCCACCCCCCTCCTTTCCCCTCCCCCGCGTCAACCCCAGAAATGTGCTAATGACATATGCCAAGGACGCGTAGCGAGCCTCGTCACGAGGTGGGGAGTGGGGTGAGGCGAGCCGCGGCGAACTGGCAGGGGCGGGAGTGGGCGTGATTAGATCCACTTATAAGCCGAATTTCTGCCACGAGTCGGCGGAGAAATAAAACTCATTCCATTTTTCAAAGCAGTGAATATCATCATTCACTCGACAAAATTCATTCCTCTTTCACCTCACATCTTCGAGCCCTTCCCGAGGTAATTTTTTTAAACTTAAAAAATGTATTTCGCCCATAATACTTTCTGATTTTAAGCCTACCTAAATCACTCTTGTCCCTTAATGAACGGCTATTTTTTCGCAAAACGTCCATCTGCTCATACCATAATGGTCACGGACGGATTCACTCGCCCATGCAACGACATTTACCCAGGTTCCAACTTTGCTCGTTTCGCATCGACGTAAAGTTAGGACCATTCCACCCATCAACTCCCGAGGCTTGAAGTTTCCGAGGAGAGTAAGAAACACATTGAAGATAATACCGTAGCAGCAGCAGTGTCTGTTCGTTGCAACCCCACCTCCAAAACCCCTTCGTACGGCATCATTCCCCTCCGACATGGAATTCGCTCGGGGAGGTTGCGAAGCTGAAATAATTGCACCTCGTCTACACAATCACCGACGAAAAGCGGAAGTATTTTTTACGCAGCGGGGAAGATGAGTGATGCCCTGGTGACACGCCGCTAAACACCCGACGGCGTAACACGAAGTTCCGCTAACGCCATGCAAACCGTTGCTCATCTGCTTATCGGACCCATCGGGCAGGAGTGTGTGAAGGGAAGCACGGGGGGTGGAACGCTGAGTCCCGCGGGCTGGCAGACCGTGCGTGAAGCTCCGTGCAGAGGAGGATTTGGTCCGTGGGCACGAGAGGGCCGCTCGCGGAGGAGCGGGTGGGAGAGACGCGGAGACGATCGCGACCGCCAATTCAAATATCCCCGAGAGCGCTCTCATTATGCGGGGAGGGCGAGGGGTCGCGGGAATGAGATCCGCGATTCCAGCCCCCTCCCCCCCAGAATCGAGCCGACACAATGCTCCGATAAACGGAGGGGCGCGTGGCTGGAACTCCCGTGGCAGAACGGCGTTTCCCCGAAGGTTGTGGGGGCGGGAGGATCACTGGCGAAGGACGACAATGGTGGGTGGAGGGGAGAAGCAGGTGGTGATGCCCGTGCCTCGCAGGCCTCTTCCCTTTTGTGAATAATAAGATAGGGAGAGAGCAAGGCGCGCATATCTTTTTTTTTCCTTCTCGCGTCGTTACCCCGGGAGGCAGGTGCCCTTTCCTATTGTTGCCCTTAGGGAGGCATGCGAGATCCTGGAAGTGTCCGGCACAGGAAGTGGCTCCCTCCCGAAAGATCATAATTATTTCCGATTCTACAAAAATTTACGGCCACGGCTCCCAGTGATGAGGCACTGAGTTCACCCGACAGTATTTCCCGGGTATTTTACGCTGCGGCGCTTGCATGAGTCACGTGTTTACCACGATAAAATGAATGCTCCATTGTCATTAAGGATGGCTGGGAAAATAAATCTTTTGACCCACTGGAGCTCAAGTAATTGTTTAAGCTTCACACGAAATTAGGAAATGTAGACACTGAGGAAAAGAGTACTTGGCTATGTAGGCAGGCGATCAAATGTGTAGACCATTTGTGTATTATAAACGAAAGCCCCGCGGTGGTAGAGTGAGGACAGAATATAGGGCGGCAACCCACAAACAAAATGATTGAAAGGACATGTTTTGATATTTTTATGCTTCCCGTTTTTGGAAACTATGTTGATTCGTACTATTTCACCAAAGATTTTGAGATTTCACCATAAGGAAATGACTGACTGGTAACTAGCACCAAAGATAAAAGTATGTTTGCATTAAAGTTCAGAAAGGGAGAAGGAAAAACTGCAATTAACGTGCAAAAATATTCCATTAACAACCCAAAAATTAATATCAATGGAAGAACAGGTAATCCAGACTCCTCCTCTCCCAATGAGTGACGAGAAGCGGCAGTTTCCGCTTCTCCTCTCCATACGACCTTAAGTAGAAACAAACAGATGAGCGCGCACAGAAAATATTGACGTATCACGTAGCATTCCCGCTCGCTTCTCGCAGCCACACCGAAATTTCAGAATGTCATATTCACTAGAATGCGGAAGTTTTGCGCTTCGGGAGCAGAGGTAGGTATCCTGCGGCCGATTAGCCCTTGACCGCTGTCCAGAACGCCGAGACCTTTACCTCCATCCCGCAAACGCTGGCAACCGTGGGGCAATAAAGAAACAAGACCGCACTTCATTCGCCCGATGGGGCGAAGGCAGTCAGGGAGAGAAACATTTTCCGAGAAATAGACATAGACGATTGGGCGGGGAGGGAGGGAAGGGAGTGGGGGAAGAAAGGAACTCGTGGATTACACTCCCCGAGTACCAATTGGGAATTCATGTGGCATTTCACCCGCGCCGTGACACTGCATGGAAGGGAAATTCACCTCAGCCCCACCGACGTGTGCCTCCCCGCGTACAGTCCCCCCCTTACTCCCTGCAGAACCGCGGAACCATCCCCGACATCCATAAATCTGAACGCATATTATAAGACGCTCTACACAAGATGCGTCGGAGGAAACCGTTTCGGAGCTATTTCTCAGCTTGAAGAAGACCACGAAAAGGAAAGCTTCGTAGAGAAGAAATTCTCGCAGAGGAAATTTATAAGCTTCCGGTACCACCGAAAGAGGGCAATCTAGCTAAAAATTGAATTCCTACCCTATTCTCCTGGCGTTCTTTCAACCATCCAAATTATCAAGCTACGACATTTCATTCCGATGGCTCGTATCAAAGTGTGCAGTGTGACTATCTAATCGTCGCTATTCCAAGTTTACTTAATAAACAAATGTCAATATTATACCCAAATTTCTTTCAAAATGGACTCAAGTATGTAAAGCTATGCTAAAACATCATTATATGCTACCTTTTTGTTGGAACGTGGTGCTTTTTTTAAATTGAAAATATTTCTATTGTAGCGTTAACGGTTTATGCTGAGAAGTAAGAGGTTGTCATGTGTTTTTAACACATCATTTCAGGATGATCATCTTAATTGCAGACAAATGCTATCTGAAAAAGAGACCAGTTTTAAATCAGGGTTCATCTGACGAACACCTTAAAAAAAATCCACCCCACTAACCCAACTCCATAAAAAAAATCTGCACTTAATATCAGCTGAAGATGGATGACTGTTAAAAAAAAATATCTTAGCCTGATCATCCCCCCAAACCACAATCCTTCTCATGAGACACCCCCACCCCACTTAATTCAATTAGACACATGAGCATGAAATCTGTCTGATCATCCTCCTCCAATGATAAATTAATTAATAGGGTGTATAAAACGTTCGGGTCTCACCCTGAAGTAATGTGAGGTCAAAATTCCGTAAAACATTTCCGATTTTAGATTCATCATTAGGATTAAATGTTTTTAACACATGCTGTTCTTTTGCATCCTACTATCAAAGTAGCATACAGTGAATGAACCTCAAGTAAATCAGTCTTCCCTCATAGCTCTACGCGGCGTTAAAATAATGAAGTATATCAATTTAATCGTTTATTCACCCATTAAGTTAAGACAAAAGAGCTATATATAAGAGTAAAACAGAACTCTACACCACTCATTTTCACTTTTTTTCAATGCACTAACAAGTGCATCACAACATGAGTTAATTGATCATGAACGACCGCTGAATAGCCACTGGCCTTCGGGAGTATTCACCTACGTTTGCAAATAAATGGATATGCTACTTAAGCTACCAATATATGTTACGCACTAACAAATATTGGCAAAACTTCAATATGAAAACAAACTTTTTATTTGAACAGAAATTTTACTTGGTCTATCTATCCGTATTTTATATTTTCTAATTTATCACAGCATTGAATTCTGGGTAGCCGCAAGATGTCTCATTCGCCCACCGATCCCATCCGTTTGGCCCGAGAAGATATCTGAAGGGACGACCACCCTTATCGCCCGTCCCTTGCATCAGATCCTGGTTCTCATTTAAGGGTTCCTTTGAAGGAAGATTTTGTCGTCATCCACCTCTTTGAATTCGGCGGTTGGTAAGTTTCTCGTCTTGTAACAAAACGTGTGCGTCGTCGATCGAACTCTGATGATATGGGTGAGTTTCGCGTATGACATGAGACATTCTCAACCTGACAAAAGTTAGGAGTGGATATGATCTCGGCGGTCGGTGAAGCTAGAATTTCAGAAAAAAATTCAATTTTAAGCAGAGCAAATTCAACATGCGGGAACGGTCTGTAGAATTCCCGAGTTAGGTAATTCTAAATCAATAAGATGTCCCATATCCACACTCTGACGGAATAGAAACGCCTCTTATTAAACTTAATAAAGAAAAAACGCACCACTATGATGTAAGAAATACTCATTATTGCGCCTCCAATAATCTTTAAAATAATTGACAGCCATTAGGGCACTCTTTTTATGAACAAAACATTTTTTGAGTGGGCAACCTCTTTTCAAAAAAGAATATTTACTAATCTGAATTGATTGTTTATAAAAATGTTTAAGCAACTATTTTGCCTCTTCACTTGGAGAACTGAATAGATATTTTCCATTATATTTACTAAGGACGCGGAAATTCAAGCAATTAGTAAGATGGAGAGCTATTTGGAATGAAATAGTATTCTAATTCAACTCTACGAGAGACAAGGAAGCCATAAAACTGGATCCATAAAAAAGACTACCTAAAAAATATCTCCAGATTCGGCAAAAATTCAGGTCACCTTGCAGTATTTCTCAGCAGCCGAGGCATTAGCTTTTGCAGCTAAGATGGATAAACGATCAATGGAGCCTTTGCCTTAAGCCGTTAGCTATTTAAGTGATACAAAGTTCATTGTTGGGTTGAGCTAGTAATGATTTAAATAGAGGACAACTTGGAATATTCATTAGAAAGGCCGCCCAACAATCTCTGCAGGATATTAAATTAGAGGATGAAAAATGATTTTATAAAACTTTTACCAAGATTAATAAGAAAAAAATTCGAGCCACATGCCACAATGTGAATTCCCTGCCTCCAGAAATTCTTAGCTGAAGAGGAAAATGACCTGTGAGATAAAGTAGACTGTACAAACATCCCTGATTAACTTCTCTTCAATCACATTACACGAAATTCGTAACGATGAACCCTAAAAATTGAACGAACCATGCTCTCCCCGTAAATACTCCAAATTAAAATGCATAAATCGATTGAGTACTATTCAATATCCTAACCACTCAGGAACGTCTTTGATAATAAATTTCTGATTTCCAAAAAACTTCAAAGAATTTGGTGACTGACACCACTCAATGAAAAAGAAAAATTGATCTCTTATGAAGATGACGGGGAGCTTAAAGCTCCCCGTCATCTTCAGTTAAAATCGTTACCTTCACGCTACACGGATCATTAATAACTACACGAAAGAGAGGGAAAGCGTTATTATTAAAACACACTTGGAATCAGCTATGTAGTAAACAAACAGAAATTTTAACAACCAGAGCTTCATTTCTTACAGGCGCCCACTAGATTTTATTTAAAATGCAAACAAATTATGTGACGAATCTCTTCCAGCTCAACGGCATTACGGAACAATGCACGCAATTCCCAAACTTGTGGATGAAAAATGGAAATTTTCTGCATCGATTCCTTGCTGTAAGAGCTATGTAAAACAATATTGCATCCATTGTGGAGCCAAAGACTTTGAATTGGGGCTTCTGACACAAGGCAACCAATTTTCTTGAGGACCACGGGTGATATAAAGAATCAGAATGTCCAATATAAAGAACAACAGCTCCGTTCAAACTGTCCTAAAACAAGCTCGCATGAGCACATACGTAATGAAAGCCACCACGAGTCTTCTCGGATTGGTTGTCTCGCCAGGAAGTGTTTATCGATCGAATACATTCACACCTGGAGGATACAGATGTGCTGAACGGAAGAAACGCAAGAGAGAATCGAGAAGTGGTAACGAAAATAAAGGTTTTACTTTGCAACTCGGGAGTCCTGGACTCAATATTTTGAAAAATGACGAAGATTGCTCCATTAAAGGGTATTGTTTAAGGATATCATCTCCGAGATCACATACATTTATCACAAGTTACATATTAGACTTTTAGTCTTGCCAAGCTGTCCTCCAGTAGATCCCAACTATTAAATGCACTGAGTTTGTTACACGTATGTGATCAATTCTTCCCAACAACAACACTTTTCTTTACTATGAAATCGGAAATATCAATGGGGAGAGTAATTTTAAGTTTTACTCTAGTTTGCATTGAAGCAAACCGGCTTAATTAGGCGAATAATGTGGAAGATCTCAACAAAAAATTAAGAGGCGGAGGTGTCCCTCACATCGAATGAGGCGCTAAACACTTCAGGCACCGTACGGAGAGTAATTATTTTTTAATTGAAGAAGCAACAGAGAACTCATGTTTCAAGAACAATCACCACGAATGAACAGGAAGCGTCACACGAGGAGTCGAAGGTATGGAATTGGAGCCGTTGGGGGCACGAAGAAGATTACACACACGACCAGCCGGTTCAACGCAAATCTAACGAGATTGACGGGGGCAAAGAGACTAAGCCAAAGTGACTGGTGACCTAACACCGCTAGCCACACCCCCCTCGGGTCTATTTGCAGGACAGCGTGCAGAAGTGGGGATGCGGCGTCGGGAGAGACATTCGGCGGCGGGACGAGGCGGCTTCCCCGCACAGCCCGCTCACAAATACGCGCCCAAACTCTGCCCCCTCACTATTCTGCCTCGACGGCCACCTCCCTTGCATCTCAATCAACGATCCAGAATCTCGATGGGAAAATCGAGCGCATCCATCAAACGGCGTGCGGCATATTCGCTTCGAGACACACTGACTCGAGGAGGAGGGGGGGATTGGAGAGATTGTGTGGGGTTCGCAGCGTGGGCGTGAAGTCCCCCTGCACAAACCCCTCGCCGCCCTCCTAAGCACGCCGACGAGGTGAGAATACGGGATGTGGTTGCAAAGAAGGAGAGCGAGCGGTGGCCCCGCTCTCAAAGAGCCATTCCAGGCGTGGTTGGAGAGATGAAAGATGGCGGAAAGGGTGGTTGGTTGGAAGCCTGGAAGCAAGGAGAGCGGCTGGAGAAAGCCAGCGTCCCGAGCGGTGAGGAGGAATTTCCCTGGACTGGAGTGTAATGAGCTCATTGCTCGCCCCCCCCTTCCACCTTTCTCACGCCCTGTCATGTGGCAGTGATCCTCTCGAGCTTTCCAAATTCCTTGGGGAAATCTGATTCACGTCTCCCACGGCGCGGGAACCCTAACGCCTTCGTGATGAATAACGGGCGGCCGATCCCCCTCTAATTCGGAAAATACGGCCACTGGAAACATGGTTATCGGGCTTTGCCGGCAAGTCGCTAACGTGGATTTGATCGATGGACACTGGGGACCACTCCTCCGGGGGAAACGGTTTGCGATCAAAGTTTTGATGTGAGAAAACATTCCTGCGGTAAGGAGAAGATATTCTGGAGAAAGATCGCCAGCAACTCGTAGAAATAACGGTTGCATTGATAAAAAAAATCGTTTCATTACTGTAACTACACAAAAATAGAAAATCATTGTGGCCGAAAATACGCATTATGTCGTCCAGAACTATTGCAAAGCTTAGGAATACATTCAATTTATGTGCGACAAAAAGGCTTGATTAATTCGTTATATATATATATATATATATATATATATATATATATATATATATATATGCGGGTCGCGGTGGTCTAGCGGGTAGAGCGTTGGACTGCTGACCAGAGGGTTCGATTCCCGGCCAAGGCACTTTGGGCACCTGCAGCTCCACCCAAGCTAGTTGATTTTTCGGGTACCAGGTCTTCCTGGGAAACCATAACCGGCACAGGGAAAGGAACTGGCCCCCCTACCCTGATGTGTGAATATTCACACGCCGTCGGGCTTGGTACATGGATGAGCTCTACCATCACCTACTAAACCGACCTTCGGGTTGATTACTGTTTATATATATATATATACATATACATACATATACATATATATATATATATACATATACATACATATACATATATATATATATATATATACATATACATACATATACATATATATATATATATATTATATATATATATATATATATATATATATATATATATATATATATATATATATATATATATATATATATATATATATATATATATATTATTGAGGAAGGCAACGGGATACCACCTCAATTATCATTCCCAAGAAAATAATGATGGACGGAGGAAGTACTAGAGATGGTGGGTGAGGAGAGGGGTTTGCTGAGAGAAATCGTATGGAGGCAGGAAAAATGGATGAAAGGCGTATTGAGCGGTAGTGGAATGTTGAAGAAGGTAATAGAGGGGAGAATGTTGGGCAAGCGAGGTAAGGGCAGGAACAGGATAGGGATGTTGGACGGGATGAAGGGAGGAAAGAAGTACACCGAGATGAAGAGGGACCTGATATAGATTAGTTTGATAGGTGGGGAGTCACAAAATGTTTATTTGATAGTTGTGTCCATCCAAAAACCTACCTTAAACGGTAGATTACCTAATAATATATATATATATATATATATATATATATATATATATATATATATATATATATATATATAACAGTATTCAACCCGAAGGTCGGTTGGATGGTAGAGTTAACCCAGTACTAAGCGCGACGGCGTGTGAAATTTGCACAACGGGGTAGAGGGGCCAGTGCCTTTCCCTGGGCCGGTTATGGTTCCCCAGAATGATCTGGTACCCGAAAAATCGCATACCTCGGGTGGAGCTGCAGGTGTCCAGTGCCTTGCCTGGGAATTGAACCCTGGACCCTCCGGTCAGTAGTCCAACGCTCTACCCTATATAATATATATATATATATAATTATTATTAAGTTTGGCCAACTATGGACCGCAATGACCTCAAGACTTCTGGTTTTTCTTCTATCTTTCTTCCCAGGACTTCTTCATTTTCTCCCCTACTGTTCGTCGTTCTTCGGTCTACACCCTCTTTGTTTTTGTGTTGGTTGGTTTTCAGTAAATCTTGTATTGTGTATGTTTTCTGCACCTCTCCCTGTTGTGAACCACTTCCTCCGTTTTTCCAATATTTCCCGCATCCCTCCTGGTCTCCTCTAACCATCCTCTTGTGTGCTTCAATTTTGAAATATAGTTGAATATTTTTTTGTTAATCTATTTTCATCCAATCGCTTTAGGTGTCCATAGAATTTCAATATTCTTTTTCTCATCGTATCTGTGATTTTCTCGGTAGTCCTATATACAGTAGATCCTCATTTTTTCTCCTAATCCAAATATTTTCTGTGCTTTTCAATGTATTTCCCGGTCTAGGAAATATTTTTACGTGCGTGATTCTGCCTTTCTCACCTCTCCTGTGTTCGTCCTTTATATATGTTCCTATCCCTTTTCCTTATATCTGTTTCCATGTGAATGAATATATATATATATATATATATACATGTGTGTTTATGTGTTTTCATGCACTATGGGCACGATTGTCAAGCAAAATGGAAACAGAACTAATAAAATGACGTCATCATCACTCTGTATGCGTTGCAGCTTATTATGCAAGTTATACAGATGGAAAAAGCGTAATTTCACCATATATCGACTTCACAATAAAAGTGGTTCATCATTTTGAATGTGTATTCATTATTTTATGGTGTTATTTAGGTAATGAGTCCACTACATTAAATATTCAATAACATACAAAACGAGAGGCGAGTTCAGCTCTCCAAAAATAAATTAATATCGATCATAATCTGTTACGTGCATATAATTCAATGCATAATAAAACGCATCAATGGGCACAGAGCATGTTTTCAATAAACCTTACTCCAAAATATTTTAGAGAGGAATATATGGAACTCAGAATGTGCGATATAATGTAGCAGTAAAATAGTCCTACTTCTCATCATATTATTTTATTAAGAATTAAGTTATTTAACTGAAATTTCGCGTTACATATGAAAAAAACAACTGACCAAGAGGTGGTTTTAGCCATTGAAGTCCTTCGAAAGAATAAAGCAGGTCACTCTTAGAAACTAGTGAGGTCCGTCATGAACGCCGATTTCCGATTACTCTATGTCGTGCCCATGGATCCTCGACGGGAAAAACACAACTTCAGCATGAGCAAACTGTCATGGCTCCAATTCATTATTTAATACAAACTCATTACAATCACAATTGGTTGAAAACTACGCATACATACTCACTACTGGTTTCCGGAGAAGCTCCACGTCAGACAGCCGGCTGAGTTGCCTCTTCACTTCCTCGAATGTGCGTACCACCTTACAGATCAATCAATTGAAGTTTCTCTTAAAAAAACCGGAATCCACGTAATTCATCGCATCAAGCCATATGATTCGTTCGATGCGGACTCCAGTAAAAAACGAAAGTAGATATGGCGCGGTGCGTATTTCATTGTGTCCTTGAACCAAAATCTCGTACTAACAGGACAACTATCTAGCGTTTAACGAGTTTCATACTTTAATGGATATACACACCTAATTCGCGGCCGGGGAATTACACCTTAGGATATTATGTTTCTTATAAATTACGTGTATGAAATAAATTAAGATAGTGACTTTCTGCCTCACATGATCGATATGAAAATTATATATCAGAGGAGACTGCCCACTTTGATCGTACCCCCGAGCATACTTGGGATTAAAAATTACTTTGCCATTTGCTGTGATTCAATTTCGGGCGAGTTCTTCCCCATCAATTCAACTCCTATTGAACAGAGGTGACCGGTTCTCGTAATCCGTGGGTACAGAGTACCACCATCCACGAAAGAAATGACGAAACCTTCGGGCCACAAACACCCATACAAAAAAAGCCTCGAGATTAGCTCCCTGCGTGGTGCAAATGAGCTACATCGGAGTCGCCCACTCTCTTTTTCCAGGACTCGATGTTTATATTGCGAATCGGGCACCTAATGAGCTGTGCCAATTGTCAAAACGGCAATGACTTGGTAACCCCTCAAGAAATTCAAGCCGTTAATGTACTGAAGGGACCGGAGGCAGAGAGAGAAAAATTGTTTCCTTTGCCCAAGAGGGACAGGAGAAATGCACCGATCGGGATTCAAGCCGACGACACCCGAGTGCAGCGAGGTCACAGCAGCTACCCGTTATGAAGCACAAATATTCTGTAAGATCGATTCCGAGGCTAGGTCACGACCCCTAACTAGGTCTCGTATCGGAGACTTTTAGGTTTGGTGAGCGCCTCAAACGCAGCGAACGAAATGAGTAAAGACTCCCAAAGGGAATGCATTTTTAATGAAAATGTATCATTTCAAACAAAGGATGAAAAATGGAAAGCATCGTATTCTCGATTACACAATGATGCGGTTCTGGGGAAACGAGCGCAGCTGTCGAACGCCCCACCGAAGGCTACCGTTACGAGAACGCAAAAGCCAACCAATCTCAACTATTCCCCACCCAATTTTTTCCATAACTAATGATTTGCCAGAGGAATAGGACGGGGTATCCTTTTTGAAGTAGTTACACTGAGTGAAGTGTGCGATGGGGATGAAGACGGTTTTGTCTTATTATGACCATACCCCATTCCGGAGATGATGAAAGAAAATTTATATTCTTGTAATTTACTAAATATAGTTCTCCTAAAATGATGAATTCTTTTGCATGGTTGAGAAGAGAAGGTGACTAGGCCAGAATCTTCTACCAAACTAATGAAACCGCGTGTGTTACTAACACATTAACCTCCAACATATTTATTTATATGGGACATCATTTAAATTTTGGAAGAAAAAAGTACGTACTATTAAATAGCACTGAGACAATGGCCAATCAGAGAATTAACTTTCGAGAAATACACCAAATGACAAGTAGTATTGAGATGGTATACTATTACTATAGTATGGCACACGTAATTTTGTTACAAAAGCACAGGACCTTGCAAATAATTTTTCGACAGTATTATAACCGCGAGTTTCTACTCTTAAAATATCCAAGAATATTAAGGAGAATAGGGTTTTACATGATAGAACCTTAATACTTTTAGAATTATAATTTTCCCAAATACAAAACATGTAACATTCGAAACTCTTTACAAGGTTGATTGCATTTCCGCAAAGTTTATTTACGCGAATTTTTAAACCAACAAATTCAATGACGGTAAATAGTTAATGATTGGTGAAAATGAAACTAGATACCCTGCAATATTTCCTCAGCAAATACGAAACTTAGTAGCATGTCACTCGGTAACTAACGGCGTGCCTGTTAAATTAAGATAAATGCAATCAAGTTTTAGGACTAGAACATGATTCTTATCAGTTTCGTTGAACAAATCAAAATCATAGGGAACTAGATACAACATTCTGTGAGTTATATTCTTTAAAGTTCAATTTCTTAGTGTTTCTGCTGCTTTTAACCTGGACCACGAATAAAATCATAAACGAGGCATGAAACTCCAATGAGAAAGCCTTTCACCGTCAACAACATTACATAACGGAAATCTGTAAAACAACAATTCTTGGACGGTTATACAAGACCCTGAGCTCCATAGTTCAAAGGCGTGTAAATACCTGTAAGACAAACCATTGAAACATTTTTAGGTTAACTTAAAAACTACTTTGATGTACTGAATTCTTAAACGTAAACTCTTGAAAGTTAACCGTTCTCAATTCAAAATTCCTCTTTGATTTGAAAAAAATCATTAAATATTTATTAAAAATCAATTTCGAAATCAAATACAGTTAATAATATTAATTATTATTCTCTTATTCAAATTAAAAAAGTAGTATAATTGAATCTTTCTCCCAAATAATTACTATCAATTTTGTCTCAAACTACAAAATTAAACAGAATTATTACAAAAAAATCATTCCATTGCTGTTAAAACCGAAATTTCTTAATTACCCCGCACGGTTACTGTAACTTTTATAACAAATCTTCTGGCTCGAATAGTTATCCAAATTGAACATTTATGATGGCATACTTATAAAGATGGCCTTTTCCAAACATAGTGACTCATTATATTCTATTCAATTCCTTGATAAGCATTTTATCGCTTCGTGTACAACATCTCAAAAATTCATTGATCGCAATCGTTAAAAAAATTGGCACGTTATGGTTAAACTGCTCTCATTAGAAAAAAAACTTCTTTCGGCAGGAATTGACTTTTGAAGAGAGGCTTAATAACATTCAAACCACATAATCATGATCCCTTGACATTTCTCAGCTTTCTATGACGCGAAAAATATGTTCCGTGAGGACAGTCTGCTCTCCGAGGTCACTCTTCTCTACAATGGCTCTCAGAGTAAACCTTGAGATAATGCACGAACGAATGTGGATGGCCAGTTGCTGATTTTCATTCGCGTGAATGAATTCTGACTTTCGATTCCAGAGGAGCTATTGTCTCCGACCCGATCGATCATGCAGGTGGACACTGGCATGCAATTAGGGGAATCTAGAGCGGAAAACCCTTGAATAACCGTTTGTTTAATATGCAACTTAGTCGGCGGTACTGCTCAAGGCGGTCGTCCCCGACCGTATCTATCGATCAACTCTTTCACTGGAAGTGTGAACCGACGCACGGTCACCAACGCCAATAGTCGTGCCCATGGTCAAAGAGCGTTTGGGCAAGACCTCGCAATATTTTCAGGACAGAAAATACAGCCTTTCAACAAGCATCCTCCGACGGATACTTTCATCAGTTTCGTATAATCTGCAAGGGATGAGAGGTGGCGAGTGTGTGGAGGCATTAAACAAGGCAGCCCCAGTGGGACTTTTGAGGGGGCATAAAGTCCTTGTGAAAGATCAAAAGTTTAGCCGAATTGAATCCAAAGCCGTAATTAAAGCATGGAGCAAAGGAAACTTCATTACTCGTCCGCCTCTAAATAAAAGTTACCCCCTTTTCACCTATACACCATTTACGATGGAGGTGAACAGTTGAAAACGGGGCCAGAGGGCTGCGGTGAAACAGTGCCACGATTAATGAATTTTCAGCATTTTCCTCGTAAACCAACCTAGAAAAATCAACATTAGGCATAAACATTAGTCATGTGTCGCATCGAAGAAATTAACAAAAGATCCATAAGTATTAACGTAATTTGCTCAATCCCCTAAGAAAATTGATCGCAAGAAAATGACCCAACGGATCTATGGTTTAAGGCCATGAGAAGAGATCACGAGAGGAAGAAACCCGTTCAGCAGAAAATGGCGATCTCATCTACATGCCTCTTTTTGGTTTTCGTCATTGCTTTTCCCAGCCCTATTCTTGCAGGCCGTCCGTTATCCCACCAGCAACACTATCTTGATATTGCAGGCCATTCATCATTCTTTATAATTAAAATTTAAGCAAATATAGCCAAAAAGGAAGCAGAAAATTATACTTTAGAAATAATCTGCGATGGTAAAAGATGTGTTAAAATTATTATTTATTTTACGACAAGACCTGAATATATGAAGTAAAATTACTTAACTAAGCACATAAAAAGAGCCAATCCGAGTATTTATGCATATATATATATATATATATATATATATATATATATATATATATATATATATATATATATATCGATGATGCGGAAGTACTCACGAGAGCAATATAACTTTTGGACGGCACAATAGAACACAGAATAAAACAGATAACACGTAAAAGGACACTCACACTGTAGATGATTTGAGCTTTCGGCCTACTCCGAGGCCTTCTTCAGGTCAGACTGAGTCTCAGTCTTCTCAGTCTGACCTGAAGAAGGCCTCGGAGTAGGCCGAAAGCTCAAATCATCTACAGTGTGAGTGTCCTTTACGTGTTATCTGTTTTATTCTGTGTTCTATTGTGCCGTCCAAAAGTTATATATATATATATATATATATATATATATATATATATATACATACACGCGTGTGTGTACACACAGATGCAACTACGAGCTGTATTAAGGAAGGTCTGCATGCTTTGGCCAATATTAAAATACTATTCATTTCAATTGTGAACTACATGCTTTTAAACCGCATCTTAATATCCTTTGCAAATATTCACCAACATAATTGAGAGCCATCAAAGCATTACTCCCAATGAAATCTGCTTCAGAATATCTTTAACTTCCTCCGTAACGCACACGTCCCAACTATGTTCCGTCTAGGATTCTGTGAATAAATGGTGAAAATATAGCACTCAACGCCACATATCACAAAGGAATTTCCACACAATAGTACGGTGTGCAGAATATTCAGGACAATCTAAATACAGATTTTAATTTGAAATTCTCGAAAAATTCGCAATATGCCCTCATATATTCGTCGATGTTCCTCCGACTCTGGAATTTGAATTTTTTGAATTGGGAAGCTTAAAAAAAATCTGATAAATCTTCAAGACATGCGAGCCTCGAAACGACGTTGATAAGTAGGAGAATTCTTGAAAGGTTGATTCTGTTATCTGACCGACTGAATGTCATAAGAGCATTTGAATTTCAAAAGGCTCTATCTAGCTGACATTTTCTTCGTAATAATACGTTCTGTGATATTACTGACGTTTGATTAACCCAGAAAAATATATAAATATTTTAAAGGCGATCCTCTATATTTGAGTTGGAAGAGATTCAGCCCCAGCGAATGACGGGACTCTCACTTGAACTGTTCATCCGTAAATTTTGTGGAGCCTTAAAATACCTCATGCGGAAGTTTGTATACAAACTGACGGATTCATGGGCCGCTGATGGAGAAAACGATATTCGGACTGGAAACATTTCGAGTTCATACTTCCGCGAGCGTAAATGAATGCCCAAGATTATTTTATCATTCAAGTACATCTGACTTAGAAGACTACATGGACCAAAATAACAGAATATCAATCAAATGAACTTTCATAATATCCCATGCAAATAAACTGTAGAAAATATTTAACTTATTCATAAAATCGGTAGTTACGTCTCCCTACTCCTAGGATCATACGCGTTATGGACTTTGAAGTTATAGGTCCAGGGAAAGAACTAACTTTCCCACCCCATAAACAGATTTCACCACGCATAGTGGGACCAAATCAATAGACTCATTAATAAAATCCGAATAAATTTATTTTTCTGTACACCTACCGTGAGTTTTCATTACTTTTGTTCCATTAAAAAAATATAGGTGCATTTGTGGAAATACAAAGTGAAAATAAAACCGAGGAGAGGTGAATTGACATTTTGTGGCAGATGCTTGAATTTTGCCGCATGAACCTGTAACCCAACATTCCGAGAATCCAAATAAATATCAGGTAAATTAAAATATATTTTACGTTGGAGGTATCCAATTGCATGGATCATGCGACCCCTTCATATATCCTCATTTTAAATACCGGACTTTATATTATTTTTTTATAAAATTCCACGAGCTATATTGCCCGTACAGTGCCACATCAAAATTTCCTTGAAGTACCACAGTCCAAAAAGTTTCAATAGGCAAGTTAAAAGTTACTTCCTTCTTTTCGTTTTTTTGTAATATTCGTTTTCCAGTTGCGTTTGCGTCCAACTCATGTCCACAAATGAAAACTCCCATTTAAAAAGTTTTCATTAATTGGTTTCAATCTAACTCCAAATGCAACATTCGTTACCACTCCACAATTTGTGATCTAATCTCTTAAGATTTTTTTTAAACTATGCGAATTTTATCGCAAAAATCTACTCATTTAGTCTGCAATACAAGGACATGAATTACCATCATAGTACGTTAGAGCAAAGCGTTCAAAATAGACCTGGCGGACCGTGGTTTGCTTTGTTTCATTCCACTGATCTCCCTCCTCTAACGGCAAGCGCCATTTCGGTCATGAAATCCGCAACGCCACTACCATCTCCAAAATAGTGACAAATATGACGGCCCGAGAGTTTATTTTGGCGGAGTGATAACAGTCGTCACGCGTGCATACGTTCTTCAGGGAAGTCGAGAATTGCTCCAAAGAGATCGACCGGGAGGGAGATGGATGGATGGACATCCTTCCGCGTTGTCCAAACAAAAATCCACTGCACAATACCCTCATAGACCCCGCGACCTCGCCCAGGATCGTACACAGCGCCTCGCGGCGCAAGGCCCACCGCGAGCTTGCAGGCTCACTGCGTAGCCATGGCGTTCCGTAAAGCAGTGAGACGATGCGTCGCAGTGACTGCAATGTGAGGGCGCCGATATGCTAATGTGGTGCAGCGATGTTAAAATGCGAATGACACATCGAAGTGTACTCGTCGACGCGAAGTAAGGGGGGAAGTCAAAAGAAAACCTAACGGACGAACACACTACACTCCGCGCACCAACAAGGACATAACCTAACGACTGCGCGCGTCAGTGAGTTGTCACTATGCAGTACCCCTACTACTGCGATGGCAGTACCGATAAGTAACAACAGTGTTGCCATCTTTCGCGCGAACTGCGTTAAATGGCGGGTGCTCGATTTTCATTACGTGCCCCTAATAGATATGCAGATAAAAGATATCGATTCGAATGCGATGCTACAATTTGAACAGAGTGTCGTCCACAGGCACTGCGATCACGATGCACATGCGTGTGCGGCGTTAAAAATCACGATATGATGCTCATATGCGATCACCGCGCAACAGACCGTCGCATCCAAGCCTCTCTGGGGCACTCTTCCTCTGCACTTCCCCACCTGAAGCTTGCCCCCCTTTCTTCCCGTCCTTCCCCCGCCGTCACTCCCCCCCCCCCACTTTCGCCGGATCACTTGAGCATGACGCTCGCCCATCGGCGACGACTCCTACGTAAGAAATCGAGTTTTCCTAATGAGAGTGAGGCCGCAGCCATCCCTTCAAAGGCCGTTCAACTCCACGGAAGACAGCTCACGATTTGCCGTTCACAAGTTATCCAGGTCGCATTCGATCCCCAAACACAACGTCGCCACTAGTGGCGAGCACGAGGCCGGGAAAAGCGTCGCCGACGGAGACTCGAAGGGAAGCGGGGCCGCCTCACGGCTTCCTCCTCCAGCGGATGCACTCATGTGCCTTTGAGTGATCCGGCAGGCCGCGGAGTTGACACGGAATTTTAAATGGATGGTCAGTGGAGTTGATTCTTACTTAAAATTGACTATTTTGGATGATTTCATAACGTTATTTTTAGGATTAAAATACAAGTACGTTTCGTGGAAGCTTAAAACATTTTAAATGACATTTAATTTCTCACTGTCGCGTATTCCCTGCTGGGAAAAAGTTTCAATGCCATCAATTTTGAAACCAGTCGGTATCTTTTATATTGTACTCGAGATTAAAACTGGGGCACACACATATGAATCGATTTCAGATGAGGACTTACCTTCTACTGTTTATCTAAATCACAATATTACGATCCAAAGACTCCCACTTTGCTTCACAAATTTAGAGGTATCTACTGTGAGGAAGTAAACAAATAGATTTTCACATTCATGCACTAAATAAAATCGATACTTTTGACTCTGGTGTGCCAATAGATTATGGAATAAAAACACTAACTTGGCCCCTCCTGGCAGCCCACACTAATATCCAAAGAGAAGATATGTTTCCGCATTGTCAGCATCAAATGTCATCAATTCCTCATTCAAAATACGCAGTCTAACCTGTCAATGACTTCTCTCTTTTGACTAAAAGACATCCTTGCATTGGTATTCTCATAAAGGACCAACGATTAGCTTATGCAAAATTATTAAATGAATGCGAAGTTCATTTCTGAAAATCGGAGAGTCAACCTGAATGTACTAAATTAAACGTGACACAAGACGATCGTTTTCACGAAGTTCTATTTCTTTTCATGGATAAACACATGGGAATAAACATCAATATTTTGCCTTTTAAATGATAACCATTGTCAAACGATCGATACACATATTCTCCTAAACGATAATTTAGTGCAATATTTAAGGTAACATGATAAACTTTAAGTACAAAGGCGGACCTAATCAGCCAAGGAACAATATTTTCGTTCGCTGAATGAAGTCAGAATCGATAAATGTCTCTAGAACTGTATGAATCCAAAGAGCTGTCAATGCACCAAGTGACGTGATTACTGAGGAAACTAGGACCTGCCAATGTGAATGAAGAGTTTTATCAAGGAAGTAGGAATAGAAACAGACGGATCACTTAGCAATGGAAGAATAGTCATTCACTGCTAACACAGACTGATGAAGATCTGTATTTAGTGATAACTGGATATGAAGAGATGAATCAACCTGAATCCAGAAATTTCATTTTCGATTTCTCTGACCTTTAAGGTTTTCCAGAACATTTTCCCAAAGCACTCATATAGGTTACTTATATAGTATGCTCTATGTATCTGGCCAACTGGCTGGCTGATTCGTTCACCTTTATTCTCTTTCTCTTCGAACCCACACGGAAGTAGAGATTTTCTAAAGTCCTTCAGGGAAAACAAACTCAGCCGAACCACATATCGCCAACAACAGCAATACTCGCAAATAGTTACAAAGATTGATTCACTGAAATGCGGTTTAACTTTAAAAAGAAAATTCCATTTGGAAATAATCAAAGTGGACAACAGAATCCTAAATTCGGGAGGTAAGTTGAAAGAACGTGAGGACTCGTGGACGAGCTTCCTATGAACTCAGAACTTCGATTCCATTTCCATATTATTCAGTTAAATCCATCGTTACCTCGTTACGATTAGTGACACTATTAAATAAAAAATATTAACGCATTCCAAATGCTGTGAATCAAATCAGTGTAAACGAAAACAGAGCGTGCAAGAAGTGCCCCATATTTCATGGACAAGGTACTCATCTCAGACAAGCACAAATCATTGCCGCATTGTATTCAGCTCTTGGCCATATAATGATCGATATATTGTAAAAAAAATTAACTCCACTCGCATCTCACAATAATCTCTTTCTCTGGGAACTCAGTCACACTTATTCCTCGAATTTGTTGCATTATTATGCGTATTAAAGAATGAATTCAATGAGATATTTCAGTTTTACTCCAGGGGAAACGTAATAAATAAACATTTGCTGACATTTCACAGGGAGAATGGAAGAAATGGACACAAGTTATCCGAAATAAAACATTATGTTTATTGAAAAGACAAATGCATAGAAGAAATATCCCGTGAGATCACAAAGAACATACCTCACTTGCATTAAAAAAATAAATTGCCGGTATTTAAAGACATGCAAGTTATAACATGAGTCAGAAATGACAAGGGAATCGCTCTTTACTGTTTGCTCATGAAAATGTAACTGTGAGCTAATACTGAAAGACGAACGGATTTCAGGACTCTATGAAGGCCTCAGTAATGGAAACATGTAGTTCAGTCCTCAACGCAATGGCAAAATAGCATCCGCCCGAGCATAAAAAGAAAACAACCATATTAATCGTCATCGAAAAACATTTCTCTAACACAAACACAATGAATTTCTATTTCAATGGATCATTTCATCAAACAATAATCTCCGAAAATGATGAAAATGAAGGAAAAACAATGGAACGCGCATTAATTCACGATCCAAGGAAGTTATGAGACCTCGACAGAAGAAGAGTATCGATCGACCATGAGCTAACTAAAATTTTTTCAATTGTATCGGGGTCAACCTTGTGAACATTCACCCAGAGATATAAGACAAACTTCGCAAAGTTCACCAAAGATTTTTAATAATACGGCACTACCGGTTTCATCACATAGGTGACATCTCCAGGTAAAATTCTTTATGAGTATACGTGTCAAAATATACATATACCTTGTGTATATATAATATATATATATATATACACAAGGTTCCGAGAAAATGAGTTGGGGAGGGAGGAAGAGATGAGGGGTGATTGGTCGTGGTTCCGAGGAGGTGGGGGAGGGGAAAGGGGGGAGTGAGGATAGGAGGTGGGTGGGTGAAGCTTGAAGAGGTGGTGCGGAAGTAAGGGGCTGCTGCGGGTTGAACGTGGTGCCATCAGTGGGATTGCGTAGGTAGTGGAAGGGTGGCAGTAAGGTGGCTGGAATGTTCTGGTTAGGGCCGCTAATGTGTTACTTTGAGAAAGATATCGAGGAGTGGGGCAAGGAAGAGAAAAAGGTTTTGGTTGACCATCTCCTTTGTGTGGGACTTCTTAATTTTCAATTGTTCGACTGCGTCCATCCTCCGTCTCTTCCAATTTCTTATGTACTTTTCTGTAACCACAATTTGATTGTGCACTTCAATTAGCACAATTCGAGCTGCGAGTAGCTAGAAATACAAGCAGAAAACAAATAAGGGAATAGATCGCTTTACATTCAGCAGCCACCAAACATTTTTGCATTTCAGTAGAGCTCTTAGTACTCTGGTTAACTCTCCGATTTCTCAAACTTTATTGCCGAGCACATTCCAACGCGCGTTCTCCCGATGGTGAATCACCATAATCCGTTTTCTACTACATTTGCAGATTCCGTATAACGCAAGTCAGCCCGTCATACATATTTAAGTGGAAACTCGTGTTACAAGTACAACACGCTAGTGCTTACAACAATTTGGGCTTGCTTAGGACATGGCCGTTTTCCTGCATCAACTGACTGTTCGTTATGGGTCGAGGGGGGGGAGGGTTGTAATTGGCGAAAAATAAGCAATACAACCTCTTTAATGTAATGTTTGGCGAGGTTTAAAGAAAAGAAAGGATTTGAAGGAGACTGGATGGACCTTGAACGGCTCGTCGAGCTGAGTTTTAGAGGCCCACGGTGCTAGTGCTTCTTAGAACAAGTCCCTATCGGAGGCGCGAAGACGGGATGATGACTGTTGGTGGGCGAGGGTGATATGGTGGTGGAAGACGGGGAGATAGACGGGACGTGGGCTTCCGGAAGGAAAGCATTGCCGATAGAGTGAAACAGTAGGATGAGTAAAAGCTATGGGGCGTTTATGAAGTTTGTAAGAGGGCTTTGAGAAGGCCCGGACGGACGGTGAAATATCCCATTTCCAACACAATCCCTTAAGCAGCGTGCACGTGGTGAAAAGAGATTTCACCGTTCTTTTTCGAACGCCGGGTGATAAAAACGTGACGCCCGTGCCATGTGGGTGCTCTGGGGAGAGGCCAGGCGGAAAATACCCCGGCGCACTTCCAGTTTTACGGCGGGGAACAACGGTTTTCCAGTGCTTCGACTTTGGGAGTATTTTCCACACCGTGGACGCACTCCAGGGCATTAAATCGCAATACTCGTGCACAAAAACGAGATTCGAGGCTGATTATTGTGTTTCTGGGTTGGTAGACTCTAAACAGGAGCGCATTCTGCCCTAGTTAACTTCACAAAACAAAAATGTCAAGAGTAAGGGGAAAATGAATCAAACAAACCATCACACGCACGGTCGAATGAAGTTTTCATGGTCGAAGGAAGTTATGATACCCGTACAGAAGAGAGGGCATCGATTGGCCGCGAAATAACTGCGAAATAATTGCGTTTTTTCTGATTAGGGCAACGTCCTTCAGGTACAGGGAGTGTGATGGAGGGCCTATTAGGGAATATTACCCCGTAGTATTTCTTAATTGCGCATTTTCGGTTCTAACAGCCCAAGGTTTTCCCATGAGGAGAACTAGCAGCTGCTGACCACAAAGTGCAGGGTTCGAATCTTACGGTGATATTCTAGACTAATCAAACTCGAGCGGCTTTATTTTTTATGTATCGGAACTTCGCAGGGAACTGCAGACAGACCAGGGGAGGAAACTGAACCCACCTCCACTTTCCCTAAATCATTATGCGTACGGTATATAAAAATTTCACACATAACATACTGATAAGCGGGTTAAACCACCTCGATCATTCGAGAATTCGGTTGCAGAATGTGATTCTCCCGACCGAAGATATGGGAAAAACGATTAATATACTAACATAATATATTATCAATTTATTTCAATTTATTCATATAATCTCAACCCATTCAACGTTTTGCTTCGATCAACAATTCTGTCAATCCCTGAGGTAAAATGTTCATTGGGTAACCTCAAGTTAGATGTTTCGACCAGCTTAGCTATGTTTATCATAAGAAAAGTGGGTTGAATAATTGGTTTGCGAGTTTAAATAGTGAAATAATTGTCGATTATTTGGCATTCATACGCAGAATGTTTCTAAAAGTTGGTATAAAAGAAGATGACATTGAGAGGCGTGCAATATCATCAGAATGGCTAATGGTATTATGAGGAAAATGTGGAAAATACGTGTTTGTCTAAGACATTAAAATTACCAGTGGGTAAAATTACATTTCTCACCAAATTACTGAATCGAAGAGAAACTTGTGCAAGCAAGGAAAACGCGATAAATGTGATGCGATTCGACGGTGTTTCTAGTTAAAATGATAGACACAGGATGAGGACCGAAAGGGCCACGAAAAAACATGGAATGGATTCGTCAGTGTACGAAATAAGTACACTATGTTAGCTCGATCGCGTAGAGAAAAAAAGGCAAACTTCATCATACGTACATGAAAGAGGAGTAAATGGTTTGAGAGGAATGGGTACTTTGAGAAAGTCATGGATGAACGTGATGGGTGATGTTTCAGGGGCAGAACAGTATGCATGAAGTAATTTAAGAATGCGGCATGTGCAGAAGAAGCACGCATTGCTCGAGAAATATGAAATGAATTAGCATGATAGTTAAATTTAACCAGTCAGATAAAATTTTGATTTCTTGAATATTTCCCCTAATTGTATCGGCGCATCGTATATGTACGTAGCAAACAAATTTCGAGTCAACTTCCGTCATTTTATCCCTGTTCCCGAGGTAGTTTTCTCATTTGATGCCCAAATTCAATGTTTTATCACACATATAAACTAATACTTTGCACGCCAATAATTCAGTCAATCTTGACAGAAAAAAACCTGTTAGACTGACATTTAACCAACAGATAATGCACCAAAACTACTCAACTCGCCGCAAAGGTGAAAATTCTATGTCATCTTGACGACTTTTTTTGGTTCCAAATTTGATTGTAAGACTGGCCATAATTATAAAAGATGATTATCATTTTTGGACTCGAACATCCGGCAAAACAAGAAAGCTTTGAAGAGCTACAGGTCCGGCGAGCAGACATACACACTTCCGCTTCATTAAGCCAGATTTACAATTACCCGACGCCTGGAGGAAAACAATCGTCGATGGGGGGAGCCGCTGTTTTTTTTGGAAGCGTTCACTATCACGCTACGCCTTTTGGAACGAATTTTGCAGACCCTTAGACCTCTAAATATAATATTTCCGTGGACTATCCCGACAGTTTTGCTATTCCATAAGTTTTTTCTTCATTGAACACCACGCATGTGTACTGATGATGTGTAGGTAAGTGTACTCGTATAAAACGCTGTCCCAGGCCCTATGACTTAATGTTTTCACAACGTTGCCGTTTCGTTAACAAGTGTGAATTAAGGGCCAAATACAAAATAGCCAAACATGAACGTTGTTAAGGTATACTAAGGTCTGTAAGGTGTTAATCATGAATAGTTTTTAAAAAATACATCAGTAAATCTAATTAACAAAACCATAAATACAGTAATCAACTCGAAGGTCGGTTTGGTGATGCTAGAGTTCACCCAGTACTAAGCCTGAAGGCGTGTGAAATTCACACATCAGGGTAAGGGAGCTAGTAGTTCCTTTTCCTGTGCCGGTTATGGTTACCCAGGAAGATCTGGTACCCGAAAAATCACAAAGCTTGGGTAAATCTGAGGGTTCTCAGAGAGGCATGCCCGAACCTGAGATCTCCGATCCAATGCTCTACTCCTGGAATACCACGTCCCATCAATCTTAATATACAAATAATATAAAAATTACCTCATTAACACAGTCAGTGAAATTTAAATTTGGATTTTTTTAAGACAGGTACGAGTATCCTGAAAATTTTTACGAATGACTTAGTCATTAATTTACACATACAATTATCAGTAGTTGAAACTGATTAATAACACAAATTGATCGATAGGGGGTGGAATTAGTGTCATGATAGGGTCTTCCTGCACCGAGATTGGGTTCAGTTGCCGGGGGAGAAGATTTTACAGTTGCATTTCCAAACTTAATTGTCCAGTATAGAAAGCTCGAAATGAGGCTTCCTGTTGGTCATCAGAGAAGTCAAACTCTTGACGCATTAACAGGGAAGGCAATAGAAGCCAACGAGCTCCTCTCCATCCCTACTTCTCCTCGTTAACATTTAAGAATTTCGTTTAAGAAGGTCGTTTTTTCCCTTAAAGTTCGGTTTTTCTCTTTCCATTAATCTTCCCACACTTGGTCATTTTTAATGATTTTATACATCGCGCCTATACAATACAAGTTTACTGAAGTGAGTACATAAATGCTGAATGGTGATGGTAAAAATTTACTTGCAAACATAATTTCAAAACATTTATTTCTAAAAAACCTTTCCCAATGCTACGAAAAGATTAACTAACTCTCGGAGTAAACTGAAAATTAAAATTTCCTTCCACGTACAAAATTAATGAACGCTTTTCTCTCCCCTCTCAAAAAAATACTGCGTCCTCATAATTGTACAACGGATTCTCACTACAAAATTCTCCTCAGAAGTCGACTTCTTATATTACTAGTGCAATGGTGAACCGTTTTCCGTGTCTTCTTACCGAGAAATTGCAGTTCACTCCAAATTTTCGCTAGCAATTGCAATCAGAGTCGCCCACCACCCGCAGAAATTCAACCTCAATGGGGTTCGCGCCATTCATTCGTCCTCTGCAGGGGTCATCGCGTGCGTACTACTGACGGAGGTAATGGCGGCCATCTTTCCAACGACACGTCGTTCCCCTTTTGTCTCCCTTTCCCGAAGCGACCTCCAGCACCATCATTCGCAGCTTCTGGGGCCGCGCCTTGCACCTTCCGCCCGAGTGAAGACGGCGGCTGCACTTGGAGCTCCTCCTCCCCTCTCGACGCTTTTCCCCGAATCTTCTTCGGAGCTCTTCCGCCTTGGCGAGGGAAGAGGAGTGGGGGCTGGCTGGATGTGCTATGAATGGGGAGGACAGCTTGGCAGCGACCGGGAGAGGGAGGGTTGCCGTGTGGAGGAAGGAGACGATAGAAATGGGGAAGTGGGGAGGGGTGCGGCAGGGGGAGGCACGGGGGATGCCGGAAGAGGGAGTAGGGGTGGGGATCATTCGAGGGGGGTTTGGGGAGCGAACGGAAAGGAAAAGAGACGTGAACGAAGGGGAGGGAGTGTGTTTGGAAGCGGCAGTTCTTGGCGTGGGTTGAGCCGGAAAGTGCAGTGGGACGGCGGCAAGGAGACACTGTGCCTCGTCGGAGACATTAAAAAAAACAACCCCTAGGTCCGTAATGACCCGACAGCATACTTCGACACGAAAGCGTTCTTCGCTGCCCATCAAATCTTCGGACGGGGTTGAAAATACGGTGGTCTCGAGCGAAGCAATTTGCCCAGCTTCAATGAGGAGGGTGTGTGCCGTGCCGGGCTGTTGGAATTTATGCCAATGGGCCATCACTTTTCGGCCGAATTCTACGACTGACGAGGTCGGTAGCATGCATATTACACCGTACCTCGCCTCCTTGCCACACGGGGTACATGGTAACGGGAAACTGTGCCCACTCTCCAATACGATTTCTCCAGTATCTGACAAATTGCGCGACATATTTGGGATTTTAAATTTCAGTCTCCGGCGGGATTTCTGTTTATTCATGAGGGTGTAACAACTCACACCCAGCAATGAAATGGGTGCTGTGGGTCAGTCACCTTAAGGTCCGACCCCCTTAACAAAATATTTCCGTAATCAACTCCCAGGGCATAGACGAGGAGAGGAGATGCCCCCAATCAAAACTTGGTCCTTGGGAGCTCTGAAACTCAATTCAATAAAAGCCATTAAAATATTTCCTTCTTTAAAACGGAATTAGAAAACCTAGCATCGTTATCCCACGAATGAAACTGAGTGCCCAGCTGCCTCCGTATAGCGAGCGGTTAGCCCATTTATGAAATGAGAGGCATTATAACTATAAGCATAAACTAGCAATCCACGGGCTGGGATTGCATAGTTCCACCGGTCAGTTCTATATTAAATTAGAGAATGAGGTTAGAATTAGAATTCAATTGGTAAACTTTCCCTTTAGGAATGTTATCAAGATGATAGCTCGTCTTGAACACCTAATTATACTCCACCGTGATCGATTTTTTTTCCATTGGTCCAATCTCTTAGCTTCTTTGATTTATATTTATTAAAATTTTCTCCATTGCTAAACCCACCGAATAAGCAATGGCGGAAAGACCTTTCTTAGAAAGTCTTCCCGTAAATTTACTTGCCCGAAGCAAATTACGTGATAATGCCACTTGTCATTTTATCTACCATTTGGCGAGTACACACGCAACAAAATTAGCTGCAACATTCCCTCTGATGGAGCCATTCGGTTAAGGCACAAATATAAAAATAATTGAATTCTCTCACCGAATAAATTGCGCAGAACTCATCATACTGGTACTCCCCAAAAAGAAGCTGATAATAATTAGGGGTTTAAAAAGCTTCGAATACCCAAGTGATATGAAGTAACATTGCTCCGATTAAATGAGTACAAATAGTTACTTACTGGAAATGCAATTCTGCAAGACTCCTAAATGGAGGGAGATGTGTTATGCACTCGTCAAACGAAGAAAAAATACGGAATGCAACTCGAAATTGCGTTTAGCGTTCATTCTCTCATCAAGGAACACTCAACCGAAAGAAAAAACCGCCAGGAATACCTGTTACATTTCTAGCCTCGTGGAGCAGTAAGGAGGAACTGTTTGGCTACAGGCCACGATTCAGGCAGAACTATGGAGCCGCGGTATAGGGAGCCGATTTGGCAAGACTCATCAGTATATTTGCAGAGGAAATAATATTAAATAGACTTTTCATTCCCAATTGCACGTAAATTCATTTTTAGACACCGGAAAATCATTTTGAGAATCCAACCCGATCCTGAAAAACATAAAGTGCCATTGTACATATAAAATTTCTATCACTAAATTTCTTATGTCGATAAATATTTACGCGCGAATGACGTTTCCCTACTTTCTGATTCATGGAAATAGAAGATCACTTATCGGTAGGCGGACACAAACAATAAATACCATAAGGCAACATTCGAAACAATATACCCTCGAATCTGATGCAAACGCGTCGGAACAAACTTCCACTTCACCAAGTAGGTGGAGAAAAAGAAAATTTTCAACTGTCTTTTCGCTGTCGCTCAGACTTTTCGAGCGGACGTTCACACTCGGGGATCGCTCGGACTGGGTTTGGGGTACAAGGCGAGGTACGGGGGGGGATAGAGTGAGCAGGATTACCGACACGACAAGGAAGTTTTCAAGCGTACTGTCAAATGCATGAAAACAATAGGTGCACGCCGACTTTCGGGAGAGCGTCGGCGTCGGGAAAGGGTCCTCGCGCTGCCAACGCTCCCTGCACCTTCCCCGGTTCCCGAGGGACGGGTGGTGCGACGGGGCGGGGTGGTGCGGACCGAGGGGAGAAGAGAAGGAGAGAGTGATGGAGCACAGCTACCCGAGCCACGAACGATGTGAAGTGCGCACGATAAGAGGAGAGTGGGTAGGTGGGGGAGGGGGAGTCCATAATCTAATCTCGTTCGCTAGCCTCCGAGCCGAAAATGGGTTTGTGACCTCAGAGAGCCGTGACTTGCAACGGGAGGGCTGAAGAGTGGGGGAGGACGGGGGTGTGATTCGGGATCGGGAACGATAGGGGGAGTGAAGAGTGGCAGTGGTGCGTTTGGGGGGGTAAGTGGGAGGGAGATGGAAGAACCTCCCACCGCACCTCATCCCTTGTCCGCGTATCCCCTCAGTGGGGATTATTGTGGATGCAAATTAATTCAGCCGCGGAATGAGCGCCAAAAACCTAAAGGGTGGAAGAAGTGAGTCGGGTGGTGACGGTGGTGGGGAAAGCAGGGAGGGAAAGAGAGAAATGAGTAATTTTATGGCTCGGGGGCAAAAACGCCTCTCTCGTGCCGTGAGAGCTTTTTGAAGGACCGCGCCGCGGTGTCAGCCCAACTGTATTTTCACGGAGTTTGTGGGCAGCATCTCCGCGAAGGACGAATTAAATTAGCGCCTTACAAACCTCCTTCCCAGCCCTCCCGACGCTTCGAAGAAGCAGGTTCTTTTTTCCCATTTATATGGATGACAATTTTCCTTGGATATATGGGACGACATTTTGTTTTTCTCATTGAAAAGTACTGCTCGGAAATGAGCTATGCAAATTCAAAATGGATGTGTCACCCTAAAGTTCTGGTTTTTACATACTCGACTAATTGCTGCCTCAAAATAATGTCAAGGAAGACAATCCTGTTCTAAAGGACGGGTCGAAAAAATGAGCACACATCGTTTCGTTTGAAGCATTTGATAGGATAAAGAGACCGACACCGCGTGGGCTGAGAACTCTACCAGAAATTATCGAATTTAAGCAGTTCTTCGTGAGAGTAAAAGTGTTTTCTCACCTATTTCCAAGCACCACCCACTTGAGCAAATGAATCACTAATTTGCATGAATAATAGCTCTATTTGTTTTTTTCTTTTTCTATTTAAGCGAATTCTGGAACATGTTTCGATTTAGTGACGACAGGATATATCGAAAACTCGCGAAAAAGATGAAAATGTTAATATTTCATCATTTACTTCTGTCATCACTGTCAGGAGTGAGTAGCAAATCATTTTTCAAATTTCCTTATTCCCTCTTCCAATGGTTCTCTGTTGAGCGAATCGGAAAGCACTCTCCGGGATTCCACATACTCAAATGAAAATTAAACTTGTCTGTCGAAGCGCGACAGCTCCTCGAGCGTGCACTCGTAAGGTACGCCCTTCTGTGCACTTCTGCGGCGACTGCACTTTAAGATTGTCGACTCCCGTTCCGCTGAGCGCACCCGGCCACCGCCGTCCCCGACCCCCCGCGAATGGCTCTCCCACCCGCTCCTACGGGGCAGCCAAGGGAGCACGCGGTCAGCGGGGGGAATGAAAAAAAAATAAATAAAGCCAAGATAAACGCTGCCACATCCATCATAAAGGGGACGAAATTAGTGTGGGGGCTTCATTTATATTCCGCATCAGTTGTCGAACTAGTTCCCCGAACGGCAAATGGGACGGCGGCGGCGGCGGGTGGGGGTCCACGACAGTACCACGACACCACCCATCATCCTCCCTCCCGCCACACCTCATCCCCCGACAGGTGACGTCACCAAGGGAAGGTTGAGAGTGGGGGAGAGGGGAAGGCGTGTCAAAGGACATCCCGCGTTCACATCCCCGCTCGATATCTGCGTGTGGGCGAGTGGACTGGAGAGAGCAGACGCCATGGGGGGTGTGGTAGGGGTGAGGGGGGCACCAGGGCCGGTCGGCCTGCGTCGTCGTGGTCAATCCTTCGCCCAGCGGAGGCGCGGAATGCTGGGAACGTGCAAATGACGGGAGGAGAGCGATACTTATTTACGCTTCGTAAATAAATACGAGGAAGACCTCTCTATTTCTCGCCCCTCTCAGGGTTCCAAGAGAACCTCCGCGGCGGAGAGGTTGTGGGGAGAATAGGGACGTGACCCGGTGGAAACGGCGCATTCAAACACCCCGCAGTCGACTTCCCGCCGCACGCGAGAGACCCCTGGCTATCCCCTTCCCCTCCACAGAGAAAATAATGTCCGCGAGCGCTGGAGCAGGCACGCAATGCTCCGGAGGGCGCTCGTCTACGACGCCCTCCTACTGCGAACAATTGCAACCAAGTGAACACCATTATGCTCTTCAACTCATGGAATCAAGATATGCGGTGTTAAACTTCGCCGTCATCGCTGGCATAAAAAACGATAACTCGTCTGACGCAGCACTTAACTCTACTCTGTCAAATGTGAGAAGAAATATTTGGATACTTCAAGTCTACATATATCTCCTCTTAACATCACACGAGAATTTCTACATCTCGTATATGGGTACGAAATTCCCCTCGAGTCGGCCACTGTGTTAACAACATCAGAAGTTAAGATAGGCATCCGAACCTAGTCCTGACCTAGACCACCAACCAAACGCCTGGTGACAAACACTTAAACCTGATACCTGGCAGATATACAAGACACTTGTAGACTACATAAAGATATTTAACAACACTTGTGGGCCCTACATTATTGGGAATCTTACACGAGAAAAAAAGGACCACTAATCTCTGAATTCCGTTTCTACGTATCTGAAACTTATAAACCTGGATGGATAGTGCTCATGATAAGGCTACCCTCAGCCAACAAGTTTCCAAGAACGAATTCTAACATTAATTGAGAATCAGCTGCTTTGCTTTTGGCACGTGGTGTTCAAAGATATGGGGTGCTTCGAAGACAAGACCATGGCTGTAGGGATAATATTCGTGTAGAGGACCTGCAGTTACATGGTGTTACTCCTTCATTTTACATTCGGCTACCTCAACTCGGGATCCGTTTATGCCAGCTATTAGAAGGTAATTCAAGTAATGTTTTCTTTAAGATCACTGATTTTAATTCCAGTATATTTCATAAATATAATAAACGTGCAAAGAGAACAGGCGGACGTTTATTGGGAGCACTATGCATTCAAAACGCAGAGAGTTGAAAACATAAATTAACACTGATTTCCTGAAGAGGTAGGCAGACGGAAGAGTTGCACCAACCCAATTTTATTATTTGTCCCTGGCGATAGAATGTAAAATCAGTTGTTCATTCATTGAAACTACTTCATTATTTACTACTACAGAGATCCATGGAGAATCTTCCTATTGTGGCGGAGGGAGATGATTGAGTACCATTGGGCATGCGGCCAGTGTATTTTCATTTTAACCTACAATTATCCCAAATTGAACATTTTAATTTACTTTTAAAATGATTGTCCCTATAAATGGTCATCGCCTTTAGGCGACTGTTGATACAGGTATATCAGCAGAACAATTCACTCACGAACTCATTTTCTTTGTCCAAGAAGGATCCTGTCCCTTGCCCTTTGATCCAATACATAACGTGATCCAACTCTGTTAAAAATACATAAGGCAAAAATCATTCAAAAATAAAGCAACTGCTGGTCTGAAGGGGAAAAAACTGTCTCGTCCGTTCATTAGCCGATAAAATTCACAGTTAATTTCGCACTATACACACTTGTAATCACAAGACAATCTCATTAGAGAATGTGTTGATTTTTCAAAAAATGACAATGTCTAAAGATTCACCAGAAAAAATTGAGTTGAAAATATTAGATAAATCATTTTTCCAAAATTCGATGGTGGTTCGAACAATTTCACTTTTAAACAGACTTTTTTCTTTTCATGATGCGCGTCAAATAATCACTTCCGAATTCATCTATTATGCCCTCGTTCTAGATCACATTACTCTTCCTTTGTGATTCAATCACTTTACTAGGTCTCTCAGACACCACCACGATGCCCTGAGCCCACAGGCACGATGAAGGGGATACGTTAATCTGTTTCATGACAATGCCAGCGGGTTATAAGACGAATGGGGCTCACGAGGGTATGACTTACGAAGGACTAATCGAGAGGAGGTCCCCGCTATAAAAAACAACTGTAAGAACTTGCAGAGGATGTAAAAGAAGACAAGAAAGGGTGATGAAACGGTACACAGTGCTGGAGTATCACAACTCTCCCATTTGTTTCGAATAGCAGGTCCAAACGAGTGTAAGGACTACGTTGCAAACCTTACAGCGTGCAAAATATCCTTAAGAGCCCATCATACAATGGTAACGGCGATGACGACGTCGAACAACTAAATAGCCAGGCAAAAATCCACAAAAAGTTTCTCGAATAACGTGAAGAAGATTAATTGACTGAGATTAACTCACCCCAATTGAAGCCCGACAATCAAACGACTAAAGTCGACGCGAATCTTAATGGATTTGATTCCGTTAACAGAAAATGTTAATCTTACCTGAAAGGTTGTCTTCTAGACGAGTTGCCATGCAAAAATTTTAAGCCTAATGGTTTCAAAGACAAAAATAAGTGGTAATTTATATTAGGTTAACTCTTCACTATACTTTTTTTGCAACGGAATAATATGTATCTTCACGGGCAACATTGAATCTAAAACTCCATTGTTTTCTAGCAGAATTTGAGTCCGTACTCAATTTCTATACATTTTGTGCCACAGATGATATGTACTCAACGCAAATTACATAGAGATGACCAAGAATAAAATCATACCTTCTTATTATAGCACGGTTACTTATGAATAGACATTATAATAGGAAAAGGAAATTGTGGTAAAATTTCCACAAGTTAAATTGCAATCGAGAAAGTACGGTAATGCCTTTTGGCTCACGGAATCAATTTTGTACCCCTAAACACCATCATTACTGATCTTGCATCAGAGTACAGGTTTCATTTAGCTATTATTACTAAATCCTCCTCTCGGTAAATCAGTTCATGTCTTCATTCCATTTCTTTGACGCCACACATAACTTAATCATGTCAGATTGAAATTCTCCATTACTCATTTCCGGGGCAACAGTAACAGAATACTACTGAGATACCCAAACCTATCTTTGACAAAAAAATTCCAGACACCAAACGCTCTGACTCCAATTACTCCATAACTACCCTTGAATGTTGAAATAGCCAATTATAGTACTTACAAAGGAACTTACTGGTACTAAAATTTCGTAAAATGAGGAAATAGTGAGGAGGCCTAAAACTTTTAAAAGGAATGAGTTATTTGGCCGCCATTGGCACGTAGTAAGAACACCTATCCCTAATTTTTACCCTCGTTTAGATCTACTGCATATATTGGCAATTGGATCGTGATACGTAGACTGCCAGAGGATAGATCAAGGCATAATATCACCGGGATGGATGATTTACCAAAAGAAACTCGATCAGAAGACGCGGGATGAATAATCTAGCAAAATACCTTAGATATATACGTAGGTATCCTCATTATCAGAATTCTAGATTACAAACCCGGCAAATTTCTACAACTGGTATCAGTTCAGATGATTCGATGGCATGGTTTGAATATATTAATTTTGGGATAAGAAACATCGCTACGAAGTGAATACTTGCTCAACAATAACCAGTCAGTAAAGAGATTACTCGAAACAATAGATATAAACGCTTCGTGAGCTACACACCGGTCTGAATGGCAAAGCAAGAAAAAAGTCACGGCCATCGTTTTCGGAGCGGCGCATGCGGGTGACACCAAAGTCCCCCGCTCCGCTGACTAACGACTGTAGGTGCGCGGGGGGGGTCGGGGGGGGTGGACGAGGGCGAGTTGGCGAGCGGCAGCACATGTGCTCACTCCAATCCCCCCATCCTCCTCCCGGTCCCGCAATGCTCCCCCGCAAGAAGACACGAGAGCACTCGCAACGCCTCGGCTAAGGGCGCAGCCTCGGCCGACGGCGAGGGGGACCTGCGCCACGGAAAATGCTTCGGCGTCTGCCAGCCACTTTGAAGCCACCCTTCGCCTCCCCCCCAAATCCCCTTTCGCCCCTCTCCACCCCTTGTCCTACGGTGCCAGCATCACGAAAATGGATGGGACGGGAGAAGAGGGGGATGAAGGAGGAAGTGGTGGGCGGGCGTCGGCTTCACGATCACATGGACGTCGTCTCCTCCATATGAACATGGTGGTACGGACCACGGGGTGGAGAAGTGGGAGAGAGGAGTGTCGCAGCAAAAGGGGTTAATTGTGGTGTGGGGGGGCGGAGAGGCTTGGCTCGTTGGAGGCGGGGGGAGGAGAGGGCAGCAGCGAGAGAGAGGGGAGTGCGAAGGCTGTGAATCATGCATTTTTTATGGCCAGCGGGGGGGCGGGAGGCTGCGGGCCCTTGGGAAGGATGTTGCCCGGGAGATGGGTCGAGCGGGCGGGAGGAGGAGGAGGGGGCGGGGAAAGGGGGGGTGGTGATGTAGAGAGGGAGAGAAAGGGGGAAGGGGCCGGGCGTCTGTGCAGGGAAGCTGACGATGTCTGTCTGCGAGCGGAATGGGGGTTGCAGGACAGACGTGAATGGGAGAGTGAGAGGCCTGGCGGAGGTGGAACCCTGAATGAAGGGGAAGGCCGAGGGATTAGGTGCTCCGGACGGGATCGCGAGACAAGTCACGCGAGGACCCGATGGAAGACACCCGTGTCTTGTGGCTGGGGGTACAACACGCCCGAGTAGAGTCCACTGATGCACGACACCCGTCCAACTCGAGCATTGAACGTTGGCTGGGCTTCGGAGCACGTTCGGCATACGCGCAAATTATATTAGGCGTGCGAGGAGGCGAGAGTTGAGGGCGAGAAAACGAAAACCATTCGGCGGCGAGTGTGCTCTATGCCTGCGGCTGATATCAAATCTCCGGAACCCCACGTAAGCATTTAAAAACACCAGTCACTCGACAAATATTTTTTTTTCGCGCTTGAGATAGGCTGGTGACTCATCGAACTTCCCACCGGATTCCCTTATGCCTTTAATGCGAACTGGTAAACAAAAGAGAGGCAGAGAATAGAGTCGTTCTCCAAATCGAATCGCTAAAATATTCCCGAATTGTTTCACATTTACTACGCTTGAAGGCATGCCCAAATGGTTTAAAAGCCCTCTTGAGATAATTATTTGTTGAGACGTCTGACCGATTCACGATCGAGGCACACAGGAATGATTGAAAAAAATTCTTTAGAAAATCAATCCCCATGGACAAAACCATGCACGAACGACCAGAAAATAATCCACCGAACCTTAATCCGTATTCTCATTCAAAACCGAAAAAACTTAACACCTGATATTCGCGTTCATGTGATGAAAAAGGCATATTTAAAGTTGTTTTTCACAGTAAACCGGTTCAATGTGTAACCGAGGACTTCTAACACACCGCGCCCATATCCGTTGTACTTATTTTAACATTTCATTACACTAATACAAGCATATTATTTTATTTTGAGATTTTGTAAGTAAAAATGCGCATTAGGGTAAGTTATTAACGCATATATGGAACTGGAAAGAGGAATATAATGTTGCTATATTTACGAGTTTAAGTATAAATTTCATTTTATCCTAGCATGGTGTTCCAAGATCAAGTACTCCGGGTTGAACCCTTGGTTAATTAAAATTAAATAACCAATATTCAGTGCCTTTTCTTATTTTAATGAAATGGAAATATTAAAAATCACAAAGTGACGCCTGAGACATTATCCTATGTCTGTACGTAAGTATTCTATAAAGAAAAATAGTGTCCTGAAAACAGGCTCGTTTTAATGAGTGATCTGCGCTCGTGTCTACATTAACCGCGATAGTTATTTTAATAGAGAAAACCGCATCGGCATGAGTTTACAGAAAGAAACCGAAAAGAAGCTTCGAGGATTAAAGAGCGGGCAGTCCTTTAAATAAGGGAGGGAATTCTATGCAAATGTCGCTTTTCCATTCAGTCTTTTAACATTTTTGCCTGTAAATACTAAAAAAACGGAAAAGCCTTTTAAATTTTAAAGAGCCAAACACTCGCGATTCTTTCCGTATATAAAGAGCACTATACCATTGAGGTTAGTAAAAAGAGAGAAACTAGTAAGAACATGATATGCCGAAATGGGGTTGCTTTTGTCAGTTACATCTTATATATATATATAGTCATAGAATATTGATGTCAATATAATGGTAAAAATTCAGTGAATATTTCCTTGACCTTTTAGCGGTTAAACTGAGTTTAACCTAAGCCATCAAAAATTACAAACACATTAAAGATATGATTGCGACGCACTGCAGAAAGGAAAGTGCCCTCCTGACGTGCTGCAATCGGCGGCAGAGCCAACATTTCACGATGTATTTAACCTTAAAAACCCTATACTCTGGTGCGCACCAAGATTCTAAACAGCCCATAATCCGGATTTGATATCTCGTACAGGGAATTAAAAAAAAAGAAACAGCTATGCGAGCTTTAAAGAGTAGGCGTGAGAGGTTCCAGCCATTCGACCCTCCCGCGCGCATAAGACAGGCTTTGCACAAACAAAACCTTGCTATAAAATCAGCATATTTCATTGGATTTTGGGACGGAGATAGATAACTGAGATCAATCACCCCTCACCCCAAACCTCTGGGTTTGATGCATAGCGCGAAGGGGCGGAGGACATTCATTCCTGTGGGGTATTAAGCTATTGGGAAAGAGGGGGGATGCGCAGAGCATCAAATAATTGAGTGCTGGATTTTATTGCATATATATTCTCACGTTTAATGGAATCCGCGTGCCCACCATCTATAGATCACGTCGGTGATACAGTTCTTATATTGCCGCAGTTATTCCCACAGGAGGGCCCTTCTTCCCCGCACGCCCAACGAAAACAAACTATCAGGTGTCCGCAAGATTACTAAATTGATTCAACAGCATTTTTATCCGAGCGTTACACACTTTTGCAAAGTGAACAAGACCCCCTCTACTTCTCTTTTGACTCTAGCCTCTCCAAAATATCTATGGATCGCCGCTGTTTTGATCCCCTCGGGAATATCCTTCCGTTCCCAACCTTCGCCACCGTTCGAGATTCATGTTGCATGCCTCTTTCATATTCACAGGTTCTAGGCTTTTGAGATTTGATTCCTAACGCAGAAAATCCGAACATAAATTTTTCCGGAGCAGGAAAAAAATCAATGCCATCCGGATTTAAATGTGATCCATAAATCTCGCCCCCGCACTACAATTCTTTTCAAATGCTTCCCGAGTCGATTTGCGTTAGATGGCCCAATGCATGACCCGAGGTTAAAGAGAGAGTGTTTCTTTTTCAAAAGAAGAATAGAGAGAGAGTAGCCATTGTCACTTACTTCCTTGTTCACAAATACGGATGAATTTAGCCTCGAAACATTCACGGTCCAGTTTCACATAACGGACTACCACTTAAAGTAGTAACATACCTGAAAGACAATGAAGAAAACGATTAGAGCACAATAGTTATTCGATAACAAAAGAAAATTACTCGGTAGAAAAACACGTAAACCCAAAGCAAATGGCTGCGAACTTTCCCAACATTTTTGCAATCCCCATCTTAAGGATACAGCAGTGTTCCAACACTGAAAAACGTGTCAAATTTCCGCAGGACCGCAACTAACTGAACGAGAGTTCTTTTTGAAGGTAATTTCGAGGTAAAAGGTAATTACCATCTCCAAATCAATCGATAACATTTAAATGTGAATAATTTATTACCAGTGATACGGGAAATGGAATACTGGGCTTAACACGATGTAAATCATAATGGATAATTTTTAGTATTTTGAATAATTACCAGTCCTGAGGAATCCTCAATTTTGAAAATCGCCATAATTCGCTGAATAAATAAAAAGTGTAATTTTTAAAGCCGCCAACTAACAAATATTCAGCCAATATATAATTACTCAAATCCAAAACCATTCTTTTAATATACAATGGGGGCAATGAAAATAATAATTCTATATGTACATAAAAAATCATAATGGAATGTAAAGTCAAAACTCATCGACTAAAACATACCGTGGCCCAGTAAAAAGTATTCATCACTTAAGTTTATCATGCATGAATCATTTTTAAGACAATTTCACCTTCGAAAGTATATATTGCAGCCCACGGTGTGCAGGCAATAATATCAATTTTTCATCAGATGGAATATCTTTATATAACAGAAGGGAATTAATCTAAAAATTCAAGGAAACGCCAAAAACGGCGGAATTTACTTTTAGTACTAGAAATTAACGATTAATTTGATTTAAGCAAGAAAGAATTTATTTGAGTAAAAGCATCGTGGTAAGAACTAATGGTGCATACAAAATATTAAAATGAAATTCTTCAGTGCTAGGAAGTCTTTCGAAAAATACTAACAGCATTTCGAATCTGAAGAAAATATCCCATAAGAGAAGTGTCAGTACAACAGTAAACAACCATAGCGATGGTTTGATGTGAGAAATTATCCACCAGTTATTCTACTTGTTAGAGAACCATAAATATTAAGCCAAAATAGTGTTTCATTGCTCTTTACGATAGAAACACCATACTACAAATATTTGAAGTTAAAGAGTTCAAGAATTCCGAAAATAATCATTAAGAAAAAATATCAAAAGTAACTTTAGCTCTTATGATGACAAGGCAAATTGATTAGAAGATACATGTAACATGCAATCTCCGCTGTAATTAAAACTGAATATAAACAATGTTTTTCCAAACAATTTCTAATATTCCATTCGATCAAAAGTGTCCGTTCAACTACCCAGATTGAAATAGAGTCTACTGAGAATTATTGAAATACGATATGCGAGCTGTAATAGCACTTCAAACAGTACATATATTTAGAACATCTAAGAGAATAATTCAATAAAATGCGACGCATTTGAAAAAATTATCCCATATACGTGTACAATATGTAATACAATTATCCAATACATTCTGTATAATTTGTTCTTATATGCAGGGAATATCTATTTATCACCCCCACCCCTGGATGGGGTAGTAAGGAAGATATTACGTAAATGTGAGTTAATTTTCCGAAATAACCTAAAAGCGAACTTGGGCTTTACTGCGTTTTGTAGTGCGTTTGTACCGAGATATTTTCGAACTAGACTAAAGTCCTGCCAAGGATGTTCTTTTATCTCGAAAGGATGGAGGCAAAAAATGATTTTAGGAGGGAGCAACAAGGCTTGCAGTAGTCGAGAGGGGGGAAGGGAGTGCTGGTGAGTAACCTCGGCGGAAGTGGAGGCTTTAGCCGCCAGAGTGGGAGCATCCCCGATGACGGCGGCAGACAGAGCATGAGGGTCGAAACGCGGCAGAAGAGGTGGAGAATGGGGTGGTGCCAGGGGCGCCCTCGGCGACGGGCGGTAGCCACCGCCCAACCGACGGCATCCGGACCCAGCCCACGAATAGACGGGTGGAGAGGTCACTCCGCTAACATTTCTATGGAACATTATTCTAAGCCCGCTCTGCCTTGTTGCATTAGATTTTACGAAGCTGCTCGAATGCGAGCAAACAGCGACGCCCAATGGCGAATGCACTCGAACCAAGCCGCGTTCGATGACCGATAAGGCGGTCAAGTTAAGTTCGGCCCGAGCTTCAATGTTGTTCTCAAACTTGGAAGAGGGTGAGTTTATAGATACTCGATGGGACTTACGAAACTGTCAATGTGTAATACTGCTCTGCCCCCTAAGAGCTTACCGTTCTACTTCGAAGACGATGCTGCAAATGGGAATAACACCTAGGACTAAATGGCTTGGAATTTACTCCGCCATACGTTAAGCTCACATTTTCCTACCCGCAACTTCCACTCCTTCTCCATCCCACGTTCAATGATTTAATACTTTCCCATGACGTCGTGTTTTTTTAATTGAACTCGTGCAATAAATACTTGAATGTCTCTATACTTGCGTGTGGCCATACGTGGTGGTGGTATCTATTATTCCCACGCGACCTCTTTTTGTATGCTTGTTTCCCTTGTATACTCGAACAACTCAATACTACCAGGCAAGGTCTTTTGAAAGTGCATTTAACAGGCTTTGAAGACAAACTGGTATTCATTTAATAATCAGAAATTTTATATTAAACGCTTTTACAAACATCGAGGAAATAATGCAATTGTAGGTTTTACGTAACCAAAACGTATCCATAGTTACTTTGCTTTCACAGGTATATATTTCTATTCCATACAAGTATGATACATGTTACAATTTTTACAAAAAAGTATGTTTCTATTAGACTAAAAACAAATATTAGCTCACGTAGCGACACAGCACTAACTCGGCGGGATCTAAGTGAAACTTGGAAGTATCCACGAATATTTACTCGTTTTGATCGACTTCCGCCGCTATCTGTTATCGACTACACATCTAAGAACGTTCGAGAATGTTTTGTGATTGCGACAGTATCAAAATGCTGATTGCAACAGCACATCATTTTCTCTTCATTAGTCAGTAAAGATAAATAAAATTAACAAAAAATGTAATACGATCACAATCCGTCGGGTACACGCCCCGTTGCGCTCTTATTCAATTAGCCCGAGTACCTCAATGTGCCAAGAGGAGATGGATGTGTCGTCGTAAAAGTTTCCCCTCTTTCACACATTCACAGATCTCACCCAAATACATCCAATGCTAGGGCAAACGCCAAAGATATTTCATGCGCGTTCCAAAGCGTATCGTTGAAAACATAACATTACGTTCTTTCTATTTAGTATCCATTCTCAACAAATTATTTTTAATAAACTTCACGTATTTCTCGCAAGCTTCCTTTATTTGTTAAGTTATCATCATATAATGATACATCTTTCCCTCGAGGAGGTTGATCACACTGTATCACATATAAAATCCATTGCGTTGGGCCTGAGATAAGAACCCAGGTAGCGTTTATTCCCCGGTTGGGAACAAGCGTCCCTGGTAACTTTCCCGAAGCATTCACCTTGCACTCTCCAAGTGCGAGGGCGAAACTTCGTTTAGAATGGCTTGGGTCGAAACATGATACCAAGCGGGTGACATTTGTCGATGAGGGTAGGAGGGGAAGAGCCCGGGAAGAAAAGCGGCAAAGGAAGTGGAAGGATTGGGAAAGGACCGGAGGAAAGGGAATGGGCATGGAGTTTGTGTGTGCGTGCGTGGCTGCGAGGGAAGTCTGGCAGATAGGTCTCGGGGTTTGAACGGCAGGATTTGTGGGATCGGGAGGGTTTGTTGGCCGGGGACGACTTGGTAGTCGGCAGGGGTGAGGGTTTTTTTTGGGGAGAAAGAAGAGGGGGGCGGAGAGGGCTTGGTAGGGGTAGGAAGGAAGTTGGGGGAGGATGCGTCCGGGGGTTATGTGGATGGGATGCCCCCGGGCGGAGCTTTTCAGAAATGCTGAACTTAGGGTGGAGACCTGCGGCTCGCGGGCCTGGAACGTCCCTGGACGACAGTTCAACCGGCCCTCGGGGCTATTTCCAAGAAAGAGAGGGGGATTCGTGAATTGCTACTAGTCTTGATGTTTCCGTGGAACAAAGCGTACCACGCACGGGAACACATTTCCTCTTCAAGTATTACGAGCACCGCAGTCATATTGAAAAAAGCACGCGCGCCTCGAATTACATTACCCCAACGAAAACAGCAAGAAATGATACAAATCAAATGAGATGTTTGTTGAAAAAATCTTCCTCATGTTCTAGGGTATGTACCTTGTTGAAATCTCTTCGGCACGACTTTATCAAATTGTTTGACATACTTCACGCCAACAAATCCCACTGGTCAATGATTAGCCCACGCGTCGACCATCTTCCAGTAAAACAGAAAAATACCACAATACGTCCTAAGATTTAGAGTCCAAAAACGTTTGGCACACCATTAATTATCGCTTTGATAGAAAATAGTGTCAGATTTCTTCAAAACTGACTGAATATATTGAAAGACGGGCACTTGGGCTTTCGTAAAATGATTGCAATACATAATTAATGGGATTACGATGACTACCGATTCTACGAATGCGGGAAAAATTCGCACGGGGGAATGTTAAGTGGATGGGCTTTCTCTGAAAACGCTGACCGAGGTACACCAACAATTCTGCGTAGATTGGAGACCAGATGATTGTAATAAATACAACTACGACATGAGGAAAAAGTGATTCCATGTCACGATGCAAAAGTTTTCAAAAATGCAGAGGCAATTCAAAAAGACATCTGCTTACACTACATTCGTCGTCATGCGGCACATGCATCATTTCAGATTGAACAAATATTTCTGGAGGCCTGGGGAATATCCATGGACTCGAACGCGCACCTTTAAAGATACCAACGAAAAGACCAAATCTATAAATATATTTTTGTAAACATCCACGGCATTTTTGAGGTAGCCGGGGGATGTGCACGGGGAGGGGGGGGAGGTGAAATATGGATGGGAAGTGGGAGGATGAGAAAGAAGGAAGATGCACGGCCGGGACGAGAGAGATGGGAAGGTCGGGAGGAGGGGGGTCCTTGCACGACTCCCTCCATTGGGCCGAGGATGGAGGGGATGAACACAATAGAGTAGGAGATAAATAGCGCCCTTCAGCCCTGAATTCATGACAATAATTGATGCCAGGACTCATAGCTCTGCTCAAGTCTGTTGAGGATTTAACGCTGAGGTCAACTTGATGAGCATACAAAAGTCGGGAGGAGGTGTCGTAAATGGGAATCATTGTCACGCAAATCACTGCGACTGCGGGAGAGACTGTTGGAAGGCACCCCGAAGGCGACCGCCCTAGTCCCGAGGAGTAGTCTCCGCGTCGTGGGAAGTGTGGCTAAGGGAAAAGATCGAGCGACGACGCATCCAGGGAGACAGCAGCGCGCGCGCACCAATGCTCCCTCCCCCACACCACTCTCTCTGGCATTCAATGAAACCCCGAACACCCTCGCCAGGGTTCTCAGCATTTGGAAACTTGTATCATAAAGTCAATATACGGTACTAAATGGAAATCATATTTCATCTGGCTGCATGCCCACCGCACCATGCAATCCGCTACGGCGGAGTGTGGCAGGGGGCGTTGGGCCACCGGTAATCATCAATTAGAGTAATCGGTGATGGTTGGCATTCCGTGCAATTTTATCTTTGAAAAGTCTGAATCATCATACGTGGTCTGTTCGGGATTCATTTTTCCTTTACTAATCATCGTGTTCTAGGCATACGAGTGGAGGAAATGATTAAAGAGGCACGGGAAGGACTAAAGATAGGAATGAAAGTCGGCAGGGAATACGTACATAAAATCAGGTTTGCTTACATGGCTGTATGGCCAAGCTTTAGTGTACCAGTCGGCCAAGAGATTGCAATCATTGCCGAGTACATTGGAAATTCAGGGCGATAGGTTTGGGATGAGAAGAAATGTAAATAAAAGGTTATGCGATTTTCCAAAAAGCGAAAGGCTAAGTTGAACGTTAAAATAGTATGGCAAAAACTACAGCAGGTGGAATAGTTCACGGATTTCGGAAGTGCATTGGACCAAAATGGTTACAGTAGTAGGGACATACGGAGAATAATTGTGTTAGGCAAAGAATCTTTCACAAGGGGAGAATTGATGACAGGGAAGTTGATTAAGTTTTAAGAAATTATTATTTATTAAGGAAAGCTCATCAACACTTTGACATGGAGCGTCACTTTTAAATTAAAAAAATAACGTATTGTAGTGTGTGTATCTAACTGTTACATGTAGTAATATTTACAAAATATACTCACATTAACAGAAAATTAAAACCCTTACGTAAGGGTTTTCATTACGTATTACGTAAAACTTATTAAATAACCATAAATGAAATGCGTCCATGGAGTTATTGGACTAGTATTCTGATATACGGCTGTTGAGGAAAACAGCGCCTTCAACAATGAGTATTTCACGAACAACAAAAGTGCCAAATGGTCCAATAGTTTTCTAGCGGCAACGAACGCCAGAGAGCCCCCTAACGATTAATTCGACAAACCTGCCTGGCTCGGGTAGCGAGAGAAAGCTAGCTTCTTCAAGAACAAAACGAATGATACGCCTTGATGGGATATCCGGATCGGCGGAATCCTTACACGATCACGAGGCATTTATCACGCCGGAAACGTTCGCAGTGAAATAATGCTTTGGAATTTAGAACCGAGAGAAATTTCAATGTATCCGACTACTAATTAGCAGGGTCTAAATTCTCATGCGAAAGACTTATTTTCGTGTTCTTCGCACTCTCAGTACACGCTCCGAATTCAATGAAACATTACCCACCTAATGAAAACTCGAGCCGAGTGGTTTACAATGAGAACGGAACAGACGGGGGATGAGCAACTCCTACTCTGTAGCGGGGTGGGTGGAAGAGTCTAGCAAGCCTGCCTAAGGTATTGACGGACAGTCGGAGGAGAATGGAATGCGAGAGAGAGAGCTGGGAGGGAGGGAGCAGGAGGGGGAAGGTAGAGGGGGCGGGGGGAGTGGCGGGGCCAGGGAAGGAAGCTCCGAGTCCGTGGAGCGGCGCGGAGGGGATGAGCGGGGAAGGGAAAGGCTCACCCCCGAGCGATGGGGTAGGCGGCCGGACGCGACGTCGTGTAAGAGATTATTTCAGATGTGAAAAGCTGTGATGATTTCGCATACAAAATTACAATGGAAATGGACCCTATGAGCCGACACAAATGAGGGACGTCAGGAACCGAGCGTGGGCCGGTCCAAGTTGATTCTTTTTTTTTTTCACTTCCCTAATCATGAGGATGCACCTCAGTGATGGTGAATTACAACGAGTGTCAAACTTCCACGTATCTTTTCGCAGTGCCCAATTAATTTGGCGTGGACGATATTCCGTGATTTACGTTCTTTTACGTAAAAAACTGTTATCCTCTGCAACTTCATAGCAGGTAAGGGCCATTTTTGAGGCGGGTGTCACACTTGGCACATTAAGAACGACAATACGGGATATTCACCGGTAAATTACCTTATTTCATCACGATAGCTACATCAAATCTTAAATTCCACTCCACAATATATTTTAATAACAATTAAATGGATTATGACACGTTTTTCATTAATGACAGTAGAAAAATTATTAAGCAAAAAAATTAATACTATTGAATTTAAGCTGTAAGTTGGATTTATGTCTAGGTGAAACTATGGTATTGAAGTGAGTCAATGAGAATTCCAATGTATCATACGAAATATACACCAAATTTAAGTGAAACGGTGAAAAATTAACTTTTCCAGAAGACTTACTATATCTCAATAACTTAATAATTATTCATTTAATCGCCATGAGGGAAGCCTAATTACGCAAAGATGTATCATTAACACAATGATGTAGCAACAATATTAGGTTTATTGGGAGCAGGCGACTGTCTACTGAAGTCATCTTCTCCATCAAGGGTACACCAGTAATGAAGGGAAGGGAAGAAGGACGAAGGCGACATGAGACAAAATGGCGTCGCCATTAGACGACTTCAATTAAAAGCACAGAGGAAACCGCATCTAGACGTCTCGATGGCCTGTGCACTGCAGGGCGATGTTCCACACGCATCACCTTAGTCTCTAATGAAATCAGTTTTTTTAATGTATGGAAGGTCAAATAGATAAGAAAGAAACGCAGAAGCAGCTTCCTAATGAAAGGGCTCCTTTTCTCTCCTCTTTCGTCTCCGCTTTAATATCATGTGTTGACCACGGGATTATTAATCTCAAAATCAAGGAGTAATCCTGATTTTATAGGAGGAAAAGTATGTTTTTTCTGGATGATTCCAACACCGCTAGGTACAAAAATTGAATTTTCATATATTTTATATTACTTGATGTAATTCTTGATTTTCGAGGCAACTTAATTTTCTCATTTCTTGGAATCTTCTTCTTTGTTAAAACTGTTCTTTTTTATACTCGTTTCCATCTCGACTCTTGCATTTGTATCACTAATAGCTTTGACCTAAATTATATCATGGGGAGGGATCTTGGTTTCACTTACTAGACATTAACATATACTTTCGATGTTGTTGTAGGTTGTCTTTGGCTTTTGCAATGGTGTTTTTGTTCGACTTACTTGACTTTTGCATTGCATTCGACATTCTATTGGTCCTAATTTGGTAAATGGCATTCGTTTCTTAAAATCAGGATCCTCTGCTTCGCTTTCGTTCCGTATTTTATACATTTCAACAAGGTTTCTCAATGGAATTTGCGAAAACTCTACTTCTGAGCAAGTCTAGAACTCGAAGTTACATTAAAATATACAATTTTTCCTTCGTAAAATATCTTAAAGTTCATTAGAAGAATTTTTATAGACCTATTTTGGTGCTCAACGCACATTATTTGCGTCTGCAATCTTATTTTTTCATCAATATGAAATAAAATAACTCTTTAAATTGACATTAATATGGTTTTCGTTAAATAATAGCAAATCATATTTAGTTTAAATATTTTATCCACTTTAATGTAATGTTAATAATTTTAAAGGTCACAAGCATCTTAATACGTGCATCGGTAAAAATTTAACAAATTTCGTTTGGTCATACTGCGGTTTAAGCGCTATCTAGCTTACACCATGGAGAATGGGAGAATTTAGAAAGTCGGAGAACGGTCTTCCTCTTCTGGCTGGTGGTCGAGAAAATATTACAAAATGCCAACAAGGCACGTCGTCTGATGGTGACGGACTGCCTTCTGAATTCAAAATATTGGAATCCGTTTCCCAAAGTAAAAACTTACTAATTCGAAGTGCAACAGTATGATGCTCTAAAAATTATTTCACGAAAGAGGCCGAGTTAGCGATTCCCCCAGACGTGATTACAATACGTCTGATAATAAAAATCTGAAAAATCCCCAAAATTTTGTACTTCAATACTGGGGTGAGTTCTCATATTTTTTCAAGGACATGATAAATTCATTGAATTTTCAATTAGGTTTTCAGGTAACTATATGTAGACAGCTTTTCAACTATTCAGCCTGAGTCAGATGCTGTCTTAACATCACAGGCACTGGGACGTCTCAACACAAGAGGCAACGTTCACAACTGAATTCTGTGTGAAGGAAGAGACATACTAAATGCGATAATGAGTATCACAAAAAGGAACTGTTAAGAAGATATCTATTGCACACACAGAGGAATGGGAAACATGAATTTCTGTGAAGAGAGTATAACATTCTCCTATGGTGACATCTCAAGTCATACACACCAATGAGGGCAATCTCAGCCAAGTAAAGAGAAAGATAAAACCATTATCAGTAGTTTCCCTTCCATAGGCAGCAAAGCCAATTGAATTACGCAAGCAGCTGCTAAGGGCAGGCAAATGGAAAGGAAGGAATTATCTAAGGTTTACGCTTCTCTTTTGAATGAACCAATTAATTCCACTGGGCCCCGGTGCACCTTTATCAGCTTATTCGAGTGTAGCAAAAGGTTAGCAATGGCAGCGTTTCTCCGTTATCCTTGACGCCATTGATTAGGGGTTGCTTATACTTATCGCGCCCCCCCCCCCTCTGATATTTTCTCTTGAAAGGCGCAATTCATTCGAACACCCGTCAGCTTAAACGGAGCATGCCTGTTCTCGATAAATTTCAATTTTTGACTTTCAAAATTACCAGAAATCATCCCGGGAAAGAAAGGATAACGTACTCTTTTTTTTCGGCCCAGAGGTTACGCTGAAAGGCCAAAATGTTGGTTAATTTCACCACCTTCCTTCCTTAGCATGACCATCGATCTGAGAATATAAATTGGCAAGATTGCTGTGTGGAGACAAAATTCGAAATTAAAAAAATCAATAAATAAAGAGTCAAAAGGGATCATTCACCTTAAAAAACGACTGAAACGAGAAAAGTTATCGTAATTGACCAAAAGAATTTCAACTGGGGTGACCAGGGTAGTATTTCTAGGAAGAGGATACGCTTTTGAAGAGGAGGAGGAGGATTTAGCCTACAGCTAGCGCTCTCCCAAGCTCGTCCACACGTGATCAATTCAATTTCCACCATGATAATTAGGCTGCCCGATTGTGATTTTCCCGCATACTAATTTATCGCGGAATGACTGTAAACCATACACTCAGTTTAGCATAGTAATAAAGCAGGGGCGTATCTGTAGGATGCACATGCCTTTTCTTTATTAATATTAACGAGATAAACTCGCATTCGTCAAATTTCATGCTACGTGACGCAGCAAAACGCAACTCTTGGCGCTATCACTACCATTGGAACCAAGTTGAAAGACCCGTACACACATAATGTGCAATAAAAGTAAACGGTGTCATGACTAGCGATAACTCTTATATGAGCAGAAATATTCACCAATCAGACCGCAGGCCCCAGTTACATGTTTCAACTAAATGTCTGTATTTCAATGTAGTCCATTGGGATGGGCAACATGCTTAACAGTAAAGCTACAAAGTTATTGTCAGAGAAAGAACATTTCAGACAATAGAATACAAAAAATAATTCACAGTATTAAAAAATTAAATATATTAATTTGACCCTGAAATGGAAAATGAAGTAAATCTTCTATTTCATCAACATTTCTTGGAAATACTTTCGTCTTTCTGGATATGAAGTGAATTGGTGCGGGAGCTATCAAATTCCATGTTCTATGTATAACAGGAATACTCGTGAGACAACACCTCAGTCGTCCCGCTAGTTACGAGAGGGAGAAGAGGGATTTCGTATATTTTTCTTTGACACTATTACGACCCAACTCATTTCCTTATGGAATTTGCTCTCGGAAATAATGGGTGCCATTGCGTGTGCGCCCAGCATTCCGCTCTCGCGGGACCGTGAATGGAGTGCAAGAATCCCGTCATGGTGATGGGGCACATACGTCACCGCCTTTGTCATCACTCTCTCCAGCATCCGTCGGGAGGAAAAGACAGACCCGACTCTTCATTTTCATCATGAATTTGAAACCTAACGGTATATATTTGCCTCTACGTTCCAGCAATAAAATGCCTTAAAATAACAATGCACATATATATTTTGCATCAAAATATTATTATTTGCCACGCGAACTGCTTTGCAAACGGAATATTAAGAAGGATACGTATGATACGAAAATAAACGACTCCCTCTTTTCAATCAGATTTTGCGGAGGTCTCCTAAAAAATCTTACGCAATTTTCCTATGCTCGCCATTACCTTTCAAATAAACTTTTAAATACAGTTGTCTTTTCACATAACATGTAACAAACAAATGTTTGTGTACTACAACGAATGCAATCTTAATAATAGTCGGGCAGATTTTCTTTTGCACGCACATCCAAGTTGTGAAGTCCTCAAATTGATACGCATTTTATATGGTACGATATACCTAGGCACTCAGAAATGTTGCAAATACTTGAACCAGCCACTTACATTAAAATTTAAATGCCAGAGATATTTGCTTCAAAAGAGGATTCCCTCCGTAGAGACATGCATGCATGAATACATATGCTAGGTCGTCTTCATGATTAACAGTAATAATTATTGCTTAGAATTTGAACTAACGATGTAATTCAGGATGTTAATCCAGGATGCCACCGAATACGCAAATGATTGCTCCCGAGCGATGTTTAATACGATTTGCTCATGCAAGTTCATTAATCAACGCCTCGTGACTACGAGGGACCGACAGCAACCTTGAAAGCCCTCTACTGTGCAAGTGGGCGAGGATACCCGTTTCCTCGCCAGCAATCTTCCCCTCATCGCCAAAGGGCAGCGATCAGGATGAGGAATTCTTAATGCAATAGGCATCCCCTAGGTAAAACATGCTCGCCAGACGAATGAGTGGATGGATCTATATATCCTCCAACATTTAAGGAGCAACGGTAATCGCGAGCACGGTTATTCGCTACCAATATAGCACACTATTTCAACAGCATCACACGCATTACTGTTCACAATCGATCGGCAATTGCTTATCCTACCTGATAAATGTAGATTCCGTAGCCTGCCCTTACAAGAATTTCCACTTGCACTTCTTATAAAATTACAACTATTTAAGAAACACTCAACATGGGCTTCCAAAAGAATAGCTCTTGTGAAACATAACTTTGGCTATTCATTGACAGAATTTTTAAAATAGGCGAAGTCTAGGAGACAAGTGTAGGGTATGCCCCATAAGTTTTAAGACTGTGGCTATAAACTCGGTGCTACTGTCGCCATCTTCATGAAATATTGGCAAATAGTTACTACAGCCTTCCTCTCGCCCAAGACAAAGTTTCAAGTCCATAAGAACACATGAAGCTGTTCAGTAGCAGTTCGCGCGGAGGTTTCAAAGTGGTCCCAATCATAATTTCACGATGAATTAAAATAACGAACGTGTTGCGATTAAATTTAGCTTTAAACCATGCGATGAGTATCGCGATGAGTAACAAAAACATCGCTAAACTCGCAGCCGTGTTAAAGGGCCACCGTAACACGAGCTGTAGTTTGATAGAGGAGCTAACTGAAATACCAAAAATCATCGTACAACGCATTACTACTAACAATTTGAAGGGAAGGAAGCTTTGCGCGTGTTTCGTTCCACACGCGCTAACCGCGGCGATTAACTCGCCTGGTTTGAGTCCCCCTGACTACTTTCTGTTGCCCAAATTAAAGATGGACTTGATAGGGAACCATTTTGCATCAATGGACGAGATACGAGAAGCTGTGACAACAGAGTTTAAAACGGTATTTCAAAAGAGGATATTTTAAAGGCATTTAATAGCTGAAAGATCATGCCAACATGTGTATTACTTCTAATGGAGACTATTTTAAATAAAATATTTTTGTTAGTTTTTTGTGTCTTTTATAGCCACAGTCTTAAAACTTACGGGACACACGGCGTAAGAGTTAATTTCTCAACACTTCAACAAAAAGTTTGATCAAACGCCACATAATTATCTGCGATAACGTAGATCAAAGACATTTATCAATTGAGTTCGCGACTTCTCTTTAGGCACTAACGAAAATTAACCACTGAGGAATTTAATTCCGATTTTGCGAACCTAGTTTCTAGTCCCCCGCAGTAACCTTAATCACATTACCACTAATGGCATTAATTCTGAATAAACCAACAATGTCAGATTATTCCCCGATAACAGGTGCGATTACTCACGCTAATATGAGTAATAAATTGAACTGTGACATTAAGAACAACGAACTCAATAATATTAATGCTTAGTGCCACGAGAGACATCATCAGTTGAATCTGAAAATAATGTACAGTAATGATATTTTGTCAAACAAATCTGTGCAGCCTTACACCTATGGACCCTGGAGGAGAAAACATAAGAATAACGGAAAATTCTAAACAACTTAGAGTCACACAGTAGCATATCAGCTCACATTCGCAAAATATGCGAATCTGCATTAAGGATACTAGGTGGTTCCATCAAATGAAGCGTGGGAGAATATTTGAGCGAAAGAGTTAAAAAGAGATGTTAATTCGCATTGATTACGACTCGCCTTGAATGCGCATCATCGTGTATTTGGAACACTGCGCTGAATGTGCTAATTTCGGAATTAGCCAGTGTTTCGAGAAAATTCCCATTTCGCGAACAATCGTTAGGAACTACGAGAAAATCTCAATTATCATTAGACCTGGATGGGAAACACTGAAAGCATGAAGCATTAACAGCTTCAAAAATTAAATATGTAGTTTACATTTGTTTTTAGGTTAGAGGTGACAAAAACAATAATTTCATCCCCGCACCACAGTGGGAGTCGAGACGTTAATGAGGAGTTACATGAAACTGACAGGGGCATAGGCGGATATAATAAATCCTTTTCCATTTAAAATTTTTTCCCCAAACAATATTCATGAAAACGAGATTGAGAAACATTTCATAAATCAATTAGAACATCGTTTAAACAAATTACTTCGGAATGCAAACTGTTACTAATAGTTGGTGATCGAACACCTGCCACACGTACACGCCATGAGTTGCTTGCATGGTTAGCTGGCTTCCATGGTATTAGTTAGTTACAGATTAAAACCAAAGAATCTAAAATTAATTACTCTCCGAGTACAAAGTACGAGGCTCCTCTCAAACGAATGAATTTCCGGAAGACACCAGACGGCCTTACGTTTGGAACCCCGCACCACTTGGGGGTACCAACTCACGCCGGCGAACAACACCACGAAAAGTAAACCAAATTTTCGGACGTCATGAACGAGGAGGGATGGACCGAATGCCTGAAAACGAGCGAAGGAAGTGCACACTAATTCACGGATGTCCCGGAGAAGCCCTCGGTGGAGCACTGAACCACCACGGAGGACTAAAAACGCATGCGCTTCCGGCGAGGATTTGCATCCACGGAGTTCACCGCGGCCGACCTCCGCACAGATCCACCCACCCACCCACCTCATCGGGCGAGAGCAGAGCTCCGTCCCAGCCACCTTCACGCCCGTCGTGCTCATAGGGGGGGGGGCACAAATTAAGTGCCCCTGGTCCCCTGAGAGCCGCGGACATACGCGCGTGTGGGTGCAACTGCCCACGCAACGGCGGGACACAATGGGGCGTCGGTCGGGTAAGCGAGCGATGTTGAGGGGGGGTGGTAGGTCCACACTCCCACGAGTGGCACGAGCGTCGCCGTCGAAGGATTCGTTAGCGGTCCAAGTGTACGTGCATGTATACGTGCGTGAGTGTGCGTGTGCATGCGGGTGGGTTGGAGATCCGAGTGTGCGGGTTTGCCTAAACATGGTGGCCGTGCACCATACGACGGCTGCCGTGCACCATACGACGACTGCCCCCATCCCCCCCACAAGAGTAATTGAAGAGGTGAAGGAGTGAATGCGTCGGCTCGGCGACCTTCTATTTCCATCGAACACAGTAGTTATGAGGAATGAGGGAGAGTAGAGGGACAACTAAGATCATTTGTGCTATTAGGTTTTGGTGGGGAAATTGGAGGCGGGAAGACTGAGTGATGCCCTAATTTGAAATCCCCACGGCGACGAGAATTGAATAATGGCGGATGTGCTCATGTACCGCGCCATTATTTAATTAGACACATCGCATTCCGCACTTCCATAAAGCATCTAATGCTTGAACTAAGAGTATGCGATTCGACGGCGAGTTTGCACTATATCGACTTATCTCTACCTCTCTATTCAACATGGATGGTATCAATACCGACTGCAATTAAACACGATATCGCTCAGTGTAATCGATCTAGAGAGTTCTATTATACGACGACGACGTAGAGTTATACGACTACGTCCGGACTACCATCAGGGCAAGTGAGGGAGGAAAAAGAGTTTTGGGACACCAGCCTTCAACTGGAACTGTTTAGCTACCAAATTGACAAAAAGTGTTGACTGAAACCCTGCTCCGGTGGAAAACCCGCGAAGACTTCACTATGCCGCACAACAGTATTTAGAAGAAAGGTCTATTGCTCCATTTGGAAACAATTATATTGAAGCACGTATTTGAGCAATCCATTACGTGGATCATTGTGGCTTCGTCAATTTATTTAGGAAACTGCATTCTCGTTACGTAGAAAAACGCGCTAGTAATTTTAGTAGCTTGAGATGTAATTGAAAATGAGGTGACATATGTAATTTGGGATTAAATTTAGAACAAATACTCAGTAACTCATTTTGAAAAAAATATTCACATTCGAGCTCGAACGCTTAGTGCATCTACATCTACTCAATACCCCGCAAGCCGCCGCAAGAGCGTGTGGCGGGGGGTGTAAGGGCACCACCCGCAAATTAGGGAAAAAAACCGCATGCAGAAGCCACAAGTTTATAGCCCACAAACCAAACATGGTAAACATTCATACACAAACCCTTTCACCCCAACCCTTTCACAAATGCATCAAAATATTCATTCTGACACATGGCCTCTACTTGAGATACCAACTTGGATTTATTACAAATAGTAACAGGAAAGTGACATTTATTAAATGTACAACGGGAAAAGTGATCAAATTACGCAGAAATTTATCTGTTTATTAAGCCCCTTAAAAAATATGATGAGGGCTAGTAGAGACGTGATTGTTAGGAAAAGGTTTTGACCCCCGATTTATATGGAGCTTGGCAAGAATCGGTTGTATTTGTAACAAGACGTCATAATAGACTTAGAAATGGGCTGTAATGTAGGAGAAATCGGATGTGAATCACTAATGACCGAAAGCTAAAATACACACCACATATATCACGTGAAAATGAGAGTGGTCTCTTGTTTTAAGATGTCTTTAAATTAAAAATATTATCACGTGGTAGGTAGAGTCATAAATTTACGATCATGCCGTTAAGAGGCGAGCGATATTCCGACGCGAATATCTCGCAACCGAGCCCACGTGAAGGTGACCGCAGAAGTTTTTATCCCACAGAATTTCTCAGAGTCGTCAGTGAATATATCCGATGAAGATACCTTAAGGCATTTTAACGGGTTTACGGGGTAAAGGAAAATAAAAATTATTGAGGGGAGCACCGACTACGATACCCACCTCACTTTCAAAGCCACCACACGAGCAAGGAACGAGGTGAAGCCCAGGTGTGATCGTAATATTCATTCGAACCGTTGGGCGGGGAACGGACAAAACCCAAACACTCCCCGGGCTCAGTTCATAAATTTTCACTTCCGTGGTTTTGGGGCGCAAAGAGGGTGAATATCGCCATGGAGTCCCATCCGCTCTCGGTCAGCGCGGGAGTATCATCGGACCCACTCGGGAGCATGAGAGAAAGGGATAGAGAGAGAGAGAGATGGGGGCAGAAAGAGAGAGAAAGATAGCGACCGGATTTCTTTTTCCATTTTACACATATCCCATGCACCACAACTTCGTCAGAGCATTCTCTTTGAGCTGTCGTCACAAGGTTAGACGAGGGGCGATATCGCAGTGCACGGTCACTACGCAGACCGTGTGCCGGGGTGGGGGGGGTGGAGAGAAGAGGGAACGCAGGGGATGGGAGTGGGTTGGGGCACTGGGGGGGGTGGGGGAAGCTTGACTGAGGGAAACGGGTGGGGGGGCGACGAGAGAGAAGAGGTGGCGCGGAGGAAGGGGTGAGAGAGAGGAAGAAAAAGATACAACTCCAGGGAGTGGCCTTTCATCACAGCTCTCGGTGAAGAAACAGTGGACTGATGACCTTTTGAAGGACGCGAAGGCTCCGTACACCCACATCCATTGCCCCAGTAGCTTACGCCGAGAGCTGAAAGGCTTTAAAATGCTTCCAATGACGAGGCGTGAGGGGGAGAGTGAGACGAGAAACTCGTCGCCCATGGCCGTACGAGTCAACAAAAAGTGCCTCGGAATTTCTACTAACAGGAGTGAGTAATGTAGTGAGGGGGAAGGAGGTACTGAGCCTCGTTGGAAGACAAACACCATGCACTCCTATTTTTACATAATGTCAGCAGGATTTATTCGAAACCAATGACGGAGCGAAAATGTGAATTGTGAGGAAGGCGGAAAAAATAATCAGTTTGCACATATGTGACTGTGGAGGAGTAAAGTAGAAAATGACATGGACAGATGGAAGTTACGAGGCATAAATGGTGCTGTGATGAATGAAGTCGAGGAAATTGGATAAGAGCGATCAGGTATTGTTGAGGAAATGAGAAGGGAACTGGATAGAGCGTATAATAAATGCTGTAAATAAATTCCTGCAAAAGTTCATGTGAAGGGGACGAAATGCAAGGAAAGGAAAAAATAGCTTTGACTTGATCGCTAACTTTCAAGGATTTATCATTATTGCTGTAAACACCATTTGTTATAAATATCATTTCAATGAGGAGACACCCAGGGATTAAGAATTTTTTAAACGGATTAAACATTGTAAGCACTAAAAAGGAACGGATGATATAAGCCCTACTGCCCGTCTTATTTTACACCAATATAATCGCCACTCGTATTTCACCTTCCTTTTGATTCCTAATCTTCAATTAGTTCAGTGCAGAAGGAGATTTAAGTTTTTCTATAGCAGAAGAAAGGCTTTACAGGCGACAAAAACTGAACTCAAAGACTCTTGTCTGATGTTTATGTTTCAAATTAAAATATAAGTTAGGAGTCACCGAATTCGTGAATATGATACTGAAGACAAACACTATTACGCTAACTCAAGTCATTAGATTTTAACACTGACACCGAGGAATTATTTTATTATTAGAAGATGAGGCCACTATGTTATAACACGAGATATCCTCCACTGTTTTGCATTTAATACACTAATTCGTAAAATGTTAGAAAAGACTATTAGAGTCAATCACTACACTAGGATTCCAGCACTTAACTAATGGCAATTGGTTTAACTATATGCCCGGTAAGCCGTCCCTAGAATGTGAACACGCTTGAAAAAAAAGCCAAATATAAGTTTCAAGTCGATGATGAGAGCCAGAATTGGGATATTCCAATAGATATTCGCGGAAAAATATTCCGCACTCCGCAGATTTATACGCCTGCATAAACGAATATCAGGAATATTCTCAAATTTACGGTGTACTGAAAATCGGCTTATAAATTCATACAATGGTCACTGTATACATTTTCTGCTCCCTCAGCATCGCCGCTATCACCACTTCACTTAATTGAAACCAACTACAGTCTGATAAAAATTGCTCGATTTCATTTAAAGAGGATATGAGGGTAAAATCGCCTCTTGGGGCTCGCCCAGCCACTCAAATTCCAGAACAAATACTTATTTTTTTACATCCTTCGAGGGGTAATTAACAGAATCTGACCTTGCATCTAACTCACCACACCACGCATCACGGTAGGCTGTTGGATTTGAAATAAAACGGGGAAATTATCAAACAGAGATGAGCACTCTCTTGAAAGGATTTTGTTTTTGCCATACCGTAGTATAGTAGTCAGTATCGAGCCAGTCTCGAAATTTAAACAAAATATAAAGAGTTTTAAAAATAAAAGTGATTTACTGGCTGCACGAAGCCCTTCATCCACGGAATTTCCGCTGAAAAATTATAAAATTTTTGAAAGACTGAAGGGGGGCCTTGTAGCTACAACGACTATCAAGGTTCACTCGCAAAAAAAGCAAGTTTTATTTTTTTCGGTTTCCCATTAATATAAGAAGGTTTTTTGCTCATCGTATGTGGGATGGTTGCCATTTCCGATGCATATCATGTGTTCTTCTTGTTCGCTGAAACAATGAGAGAGGAAACAATTTGGAAAGTTTTTATAATGAACGCGCTTCCTCCTTCCTTTTTTCTGTACAATTGCAAGTAACTGTTATCAATAAGATAGCATATTCGAATTAAATTGTGCACAAGTAATTGAGAGAAATATACAGCTTGAATATCAAGAAAATACGGAAGATTACACTAACTAACTTGTCAACACATTCATTCCTTGTTGAAGCACAAGATCAATGCAATTCCCATGCTAATTGGTTACCCAGCTGCCTTCTCTAGTCAAGCGTCTTGCCTCGCCCAATGGAACGATTTTTGAACGTGGAGTTGCTGAATGATATAACCTATAGTGAAAGCATTACATGCTCAGGCATACGAGCAAGTCAACATTATTGGATTTTTACTTCAGGTCATGAGTACATGTTTCTGACAGCAGATGCAACCCGAATGGTTGCCACGACGAGCAAAGCCCATCGAATTTTACGTTAGAGTTCAAATGGCGTGCTCAAGTTTTAAACGAAATGCTCGCGCGAGAGAAAATTTGGAATGCAACCGGCTTTTGCGAACCGTGGACTTTCTGCTGGGAGCGTTGGAGGAAGGTAGGTATGCACGTGAAATGTGAAGTGGAGAAAATTGAAGGTAACATTCCAGCGTGCGGCGCACCCGATGGGGCTGGAGGGGGAGACGATGACAGGCAGGCAGCATAGGTGGCGTCGTCGTCCCCGCCTCCACACACCCCCTTCCTGATTTCCCCAAAGCGCTCCGAGCCCCCCCCCCCCCAATTCACCACTAAAGTCCCTCCCCTCTTGTCCCCCGACCCGCCCACCAAACCCTTCAACTTGCACCCTCAGCCGACACTTCCCCGTGCGTTCCATTCCCTCCCCCGCATCAGGGGGGGAAACCCCCATCGTACTCCCACCCCCTCTTGCCATCCCCATCCGGCTCCCTCGCGGAATATCATCACTCCGAAAGGTCCCTACCATCCTCGCACCACGCGGGGCAGTAAAACCCAAATATATACACACACGTACACAAGCATACAGCTGCAAGCGAAGGAAAGAAGAAAATACGTACTCCGATTCACGGTCTCGCCGAGGGAGAAATTTAAGCGGCATATTTTTATTTCTCCATAGGCGACTGCAGCCAAAAGACGAGTCTGAGACGGAACAACCACGACAAAGTCTCTTTGCAGGCACCTGATCACAACAAAAAGCATACCAAAACGACGACGCAAAGCAATAAAACGCTCCACGCACGTTTTACCCGGTCCTATAAATCAAGTAATCGTATTGATCCACCCGTAAAATCATTTGATGATCTCAAATGTTCAAACTTATACTGATTTAAGCAAGTTTCATAAAATTTGATAGCCATATTCGTCATTTGGGAAAAATGACCGATTGGATTTTAACAAATTCCACAATTAATGCTTTCCCTTCGAATGAAGCGCCGTCGTAAAATCCCCTGAACAGCGCCAAATGGCGGCCCTCCTGGGAGGTCTACATTTTATCCTGAAGACTAAAAGGAAGGCGTGCGGCAGGGGGTTGCGCACAGGGTAATGTCTTAGAAGTCCTGAAACCATAAACTCACAAGTTCGAATGATACCGACCATATTGTTTCCATAAAATGACTGCCCTTCGCCTATTTCTTTATAACACTTAACCTAAGAACTATTTTTATTAAAGTAAGTCGTTGGTAGCGGATTAACTGGGCACACGCGATATCCACGACCCCTAAAAGAGAAGAGGGATCGCAATTGGGAACCCACGGCACCCGACTCCCCCCCCCTCTGATCCGAATCTCGTGGCTAAAGGAACCCTCCTCCCGCCCACCACCCCTTCCCCTCGCACCACAGGATCACCATCCACAAATCGCCCGCCGCCCACGGCCCGTGAAGTGGCGCCCACACACACACACACCTTCATGAGAAAGAACACCTCTACATCCACGTACACCCATACATACGAGCGCTAACTTTCCTCTTTCCCCGCTCGCCCGGCAAGGGAGGAAAACTCTGAGAGAATAAGAGAGAGAGAGAGAGAGAGAGAGCGGAGCGAAGACGACTCGGGAATGCTGTTCCCAAGTGCTCGTTCACTCTCCGTCCGACTTGGCTGGAGCAGTTTGGGGAGCGAGAGAGGGGGATGGAGGGCCACGGGAGGGGGAGGGGGTGTGGTGGTGATGGTGGTGTGGGTGGACGGGAAGAGGGCCAAGGGGCGGGGTTTTCGGAGGATGGGTTGGCGCAGGGGAGTGGGCTAGGGCGAGGGGGAGTGAGAGCGCGGAGTGGAATGGAGGGGGGAGCAGGAGATAAGATGCTCGTGGGAGGGGGCGTGCACTGGCTGAGGCCATACTGAATTCCGACGCAAATGGGGGGGGGGGGGGTGAGGGGCCGTCGGGATGGAGCCTGGGGAGTCTCCGAGGCACCCACGATTTCCCTCCGCGCTACCAAAGACTGCAGCCATATACTTCACAGGCTCGAAAAAACAAACGCGCGCACACTCTCCCGCCCAAGGAATATCATCCCTCCGCTTGTATGTTTGACTGCATAAGACAGTGGGGGCCAAAATAATCCGTGGGCCCAATCCCACGAGCTTTTTATCCTGCAGGACTATCGCCGAGGCACGTGCTGAAGCCTGATTAACATGGAACGTAATTCAACGTCCCGTCCACCCCTTATCTTCATAATACCCTATTCTCCGAAGCTTCTAAAAAAACGTGAACAGTCAAAATATAGCAGTTTCGGGCTTAGCGCTCTCGAAATGAAACATGCTGCCTAAGAAGCGTCAGTCTTGCACCAGATAAAAATCACTTGCCTCCTCGGCATGCTATTGCTGTCTCAATTAGGTTGAGCATTAAAGTAAATTTTCGAGTCCACGTCATGGCAGTTCCTCAAAATAGTGGCATTAATACTCGATAGAATTTCCTTATTATTATTCTAAAATGAATGAAAATGAAAGGGACGTGTTACCACCGCGTATAGAATTGCAGTATCAGAGAAATAAAGTGAAAAAAAATAAAAACATGACTTCAATTATGCTTACCGATATTCGGATCATTCAAATTATTCTTCTACCCGCCTGCCTGTTAGACAGACAAACGATCTCCCGAGTATTCTACTGAATAACAAACATCTTTCGAGTTCGTTGCTTAAGCTGTAGACCGTCATGGGAAGGAGCAAGGGCAATGACCATATGGGATACTACTAAACTCGCCAGGCAGTTCAGAGACCACATAGAATCCAACGCAATGGGAGTGGATTGGGATGGTAAACTTGGATGGGTATACTAAGTCTAAAGGGCGAAATTCAATATAACATTGCTATAGACCCCCACGTTTACATCATATGACATGAGTCGTCAAACAATAAGGGTGAGAAATCATCCAAGAACTTTTTTATACACCAAGCTAGCTTATCTTTCGGTTTAATTGTGACGCGGAGCGGAATTCGATTCGAGAAATATGTGAAGGAGCGAGATTCTGTCCCCTAATACGGTGTAAATCAGAGTACGCCGTCCGTCGTGGCAGGTGCACATGCGTGTCCCTTTGTCCTTCTTGGAGGGCAAACTAATCTACACCTGCGCCATTTCCTCAGAACCGCCCCCGGGGATCATTGACAGTGGGAGGGAGGAAAGCCAACAGCCTCAATTGTGTAATTTTGGGTAAAAACGAAATGTACAGGGAAGAAATGGGAAACACCCAACAATGTCATCCGATCAAAATTGGTGGGCTGCTTAAGCCTTGGATTTGTTACGACAGCATTATGAGCGACCGTAGAGAAAGAGGATTTACGTAAATTTCTTAGTGCTAGAGAAACTATTATTTTTCATTTTATCCGGATGGTATAATTACTCGATCGATTGCAGGGTCTTGATAATTCCCGCTGAGTCCGCAGCGGACTCAAGAACCTTGTTCCTCTCCCGAATCCCCAGTATATGTGCGACAATACGGTCTCTCATCACGGATTTCCCCGTCCTTTAGGCCACTTAGAATGCCTTCATATATCGAGATGCTTTTATTTCACACAGAAAAATACCCCGGTATACTGTTGACACGTATTTTTCCTCACTCGTGAGTCGAAACTAAGATCTCGCAATAAAAACGAGAAATACCCATTGAACCATATGCCTTACTAGAGCTTCCAGCTACGTGGTGCTTGCCCATTGTTTTTCAGTCCCCTCCCAGTCTGAGAAAGATATTGGTGAAGGCAGCTCGCCGTGGGTGTGAGTACAGGTAGTCGCCCCCACGGCGAGCATACAAGCGGGACACTAGGTTCAGGATGGGTAACACACAACCGACATGTGTTCGCCTTGGCGGCAGTGAGGTTTAGCGGGGAGCGTGGCCAGCAAAAAATCACCTTGGCCAACCCGACAGCGCGGCGGAATCATCAATTTCCCGGTCCATCATTTACCCTGAAACGTTCAATCCATGGTCTCAAAATCACTCCCCACATAACATGTTATCTCCCCTATAGAATCACACGAGCAAGAACGCTCAGACTGAATGTTGTCGTCCGGTCATCTTGTGCCATGCGCCCTCCCCGATTAGAGTGTATGCATAATCTTTACAAGGGTTCGGCCACCAATTAGAGCGCTCTCCTCCCTGTAGTGGAAACGATTATCAATTGTGCACTCAACTATTTTAAAATGATACCATTAACGGATTCTTGCATTCAATCCTTCAACATTCCCAGGGTCAGGTAAGTACACCAACGGAGTTCGACTAAGAGAAAAAAACCTTCATCCATGTACGTAATTATCAACGTAAGGGACCTGAGAAAGGATAAAACCGAGCTTATGTATTGAGTTATCCATTTGCAAATGGGACCAAATTAGAATGTGTATCCAAGTCTTTTGAAAACTTATTACAACGAAAAAAAAATATTTTAATACACCAGGAAAATTTTAATATTGGGTGAAAAGGCTACTTACTCGACGTTCCTTAAAAAGTGAACGGTGTAAAAACCCACGAAAGCGCAAAGATTATGAACGACTGTTCGTAAAATAATGCAGGGACAACAGAATAGGATGAGATGCCTCGATCCAGAGAGCGCTCGATCATCCGAGACTCGAGGGAGGAGTCGGAGCCGAGGTGACGCCGGACATCGGTCTCCCAGCATACGGAGAAGGGTGGACAGGTGAAGGGGAAAAGACACACACGGCCACGCCGAAGGAGACCGGGACCAAATAACCAAGCGACGCCTTTTCTTTCCAAAAGCATTCATAATGCAATCGTTAACGCGGGAGGAGGAGTAGTTATGTGACAGAGGCATAAAAGGGTAATGGAATAGGCCGCCTTCACGGCCGATATGAATATAAATGAGCGGAAGGGGATGATGAGAATGGTGCGAGGGAGGGGAGGAGGGGATAAGCGAGGAGGAGGATTTCTTGAAAGAGTGAGAGAGAGGAGGTGGGAGGGAGGGAAAAGCGGGGCGTCACCGGGCATTCAGTAAGGCGGGAGGGGGACGTGGGGGGAGGAAGGAAAGGGCCGGTATAGGGGTGGAGTTGGGTCGGGGGAGGGAAGAACTGGTTGCGACGCGATCTTCCCATTTATTAAACATCCCACGCAAACTTATCTCGGGGATCAATCACCTACCCGGTCCGGCGTCGTCACGGGCTGCCATTTCTAAGTAAATACACGAGTGGATGGAGGCAAAAATGGTCATATCATTCCTCTTCCCATCCAACGGGCCCAAATCAAGCATGTAATGGATTCGGAAGGCGGGGCGCTACAGATGCGACTACTCCCGCCGACCAAACATACCGACGCATGCCAGCCAGCTCCGTCCTCCTCCCCGTCACGTTGCCGTGCTCGGGTTAACCGGACGGAAGTCTTAAAATAAAAAAAACAAAACTCCACATCGGATGTTAACGCTGGATTTCACAGAAACGAATGAACGCAAAAATTTTTCTCCCGGTTCCTCCCGTTCCACCATGATACAGCGAGGTAACGCGAAGGTCGATTGGCTCTGAGGCAGCATTCCCTTCGGTTGAGTCCACTGGGTGAAACCCTCTAGGACTTCGAGCCCTTGTGTCCTCCCTTCCCGCAGACTCCAAGCACATCAAAATCCAAATGCTCATTTGTATTCCAAATGCACTTCCCCTGCACAGCCAACGTCAACAAGACGAAATCTTCAGCTTGTTCAGCACAAGGCCTTTCGAATAGAAAATTCGAATCGTAGTTTATGAGTGAAACATTTGTTCAGCGACTTGGTTTCCTAAACCATCAACCTTACACAGCGTGAAATCAACTGATTTTATTGCTACAAAGTGCGTCAAGGACTGAGAAACGCCGAAAAAAATCGAACGGTAAAACGAAGGCTAAATTCTTTATGAAACATAAAAAAAGTTAATTCAACGAGTAATTAGAGCCATGGAGATATCATAAAACTAGTAAGACTCGAGTCTGATAGTGAAAAAGTAATAGCATGCAGAGAAAATCGTTGGAGAATGCCAGGAGTAAATCTGCCAGGACATATTTTAAACGTATTGGTTTGCATTGCAACTGTGATTTCTATTCAAATTAAGATAAATTAACATTCTACTAGTGATATATAAATTATAGCGTCTCAGTCCATCAATATATGCGAATTATAGGCATCACAAATGTGATGAGAAAATAATAATGAATTCATTTGTTCGCGATATTATTAAATTCCATTTCAACTCGTATATGTGAACCATATATTTACCTTGGGCGCTGTAATACGTGACACTTGCCCCAAATTCATTTACTTTTAATGTTTTCTTAATGAGCTATAACAAGGCCCGATGTCAATAAAGAACAATCTGACATTTTACAACAATGATATTCTGGTTTGACCATTCAATATGTCACCAACGAAAAGAAATAGATCAAACTGTATAGTTAATAACTTCAATTACGCTAAAAATCAATAATAACCTATAAACAAGTGACAAGTTACTGGCAATGTTATGAAAATTATGACAACTTACTAAGACATATTAATTAATGATACATTCTAATTGCTGATCAAATGATTGAGGTTCGAACCAAGGTCGATGAATTCAGGCTGAGTATTCGTTATTTGGTTCAATGTTCACGGCTCCTGCCACTACTTTTCCAGACAATCAAGAGAAACGAAATCTAAAATTCCATGAGTTTCCCAAGACTATCAGTTCTCTGATAACTCTTTCTTATTACTGATAACTTACTACTTATAACAAACTTTCACATTTGTATTTAATTTTCGAGTCTTAACTTTCCTCTTCCAGCCATTTTATTCTTTTTCGGTTGTCCTAGTACCGTTTGCTTACATTCTCTATCACATTTTTCCCTCGCTCACACAAAAAACTAACTAAGCTTTTGTCACATTACCACGCGCGTGAATCCATTTCCATTCATGCATCTCCTTTCACGCTGAAAGCGCAACGACAAGCCGTTCACATAAAGGGACGCTCGCCACCGAATCTTAATTCACACGACGATACACGGAGGCAAGGCATGAAAAATCGTAACTTGAATTAACACACCTTTCAACGAGAATCATTCTATTCAATACAAATTTACGGACTCCTCCGATTTGGAAAAAAAAGTCCCCAATTTCGACAGAAGTGACTTCCGGAGGCGGGTATACTTAAGCATAGAGCGGCTCTTAACGGTCGCTGAACGTGGCGGATATTCCTTCTCGCTTCATTACAAGCACTCTCCTGTTATTTCTCAAATATCACAATGCAAATTCTTCCTCACTACCATGAAATGCGCCCGAAAGGTTCCATACTAATTTGTCCACACGCAATCGGCAATGACTTGCAGGTTGAAGGAGAGAAGAGGACAATATTTCAACCTCGGTGTCCTTATGCAGCTTAAAAGGACTCATTCAGAACAAAGGCTGTCCCGGCGAGGGGCAACTTGAACGGGGTTGGCCGGGGGGGTGGGGCTCAGGAAGACCAGGAGGAGGCTCTCGACGGAGATTTAGGGTCGAGTGAGGGTTTTTGTACGTTTGTCCTTTGGCACTAGTAGGCCCGCGCTTTCTATGGAGACTGCTGACCCACGACAAAAGTAACGGGTCTCGCTTATCACTTCAGAGAGAAATTCTTGAGTTAACATTCACGGAAAAACATAACTTTTCCCAAGTATTATTTACTATTACATGCAATGACATAATAAATAAGAGAATGTAATTACTTACGTTATGCTCAAACTGTGTGAATTGGTAGATTCCAATGATATTCATGCGCTAGCGTTGGCGTTCTCTCTAACTGCAGTTCCGTAAAAATATTTCTTTCTCCGCGGTGCTTTCCTTAATCTTTTGATTAGAATATATAATACAAATCAATATTTAATTTAAGAATGAAATACCACCACCACGATCGTGATACAACGCCTTTCCTCTAAATGAGGTGCGGAAATATAATTAACAACGAGAATATATCTGACGTTGAGTGAAACACCCAACGCTCATTCTAGATACAAAACGGTTTCTTTAAGGCCACCACAATTGCTCATGTTAGACCATTACAAACAGTGAAGGCATTATGAAAAGCAAATTCCCGCGAGCACACGTGTATTCGGAGGACGCACGTTAATTTCTTGTGTCAGGGGGTTTTCATACTGTGACACTTCCCTCTCCAAAGAAATCCATGACATAAAACTCGGACGAAGTCGGAACGACATTGAATTTTTTAAGGAAAATTATGACAAAAATTATAGACCTCTTCAATTCCGATGTTAAATATGGGAAATACTGAAGCCTGACTGATCTATGACGTGCAATATATTATGTAACGCGTTGAGCATATTTAAGGGCGAATGTGAACTTCCAGTAGCGAGTTGGTTAACGCCTCAAGACATGCGATGGGCATTTTAAAGACGACATTGCTCCAGCTCTGCTCACTTTTATGAAGGAACCGGCGGGATGCTAACCCACATAAAAATGACGCCATAGTCAGTGAAGATCAAACAGAATTCATCAAAACGGAGAAGTAATATATGCGAGCGTAACTTTCATCATGCCGAGCCTATTTAGAACTTCCAACGAGTCCCGACGCTGAACACAACCGAAAAGAAAAATATCCCTTAATACTCACCTTCTTCATACTTGAAAGATGAGCAGCGGAAAATGAGGAAAATGACAACACCACCTGTTTTATTCTCATACTGAAAAACGAAGCATCGAACTGGGGGTTTGGGGTTCTCATAAATAAATATGGTTAATCTATCACCGGAAGGATAGGAGTAATACTTGAACAGTTGAAGAACATAGGCGCGATTAGCAAGTATTGATACTACCGATCCAAGCGTCACTAAGCTATGACAATGTCTAGCATAAAATAAATACTTAATGTATAGGAAATAACTAATATATTTAATTTAATTTCAAAATATACCTCGCTCGTTAGGGTAAATGGTATATACCCATTACAGTATACAAGGGTAGTTTCAAAATCCTCCCTCCCCGAACGGATAGGTATACTATGGTTGAATTCAAGTTGTCGTGGTCTAAAAAGTCTTTCTCCAATCCCTTTCCCTGTGGCCCTTTGAGAGTGAGCGATAACGGAAAAACGAATACAGGAAGGGCTTTCACAGAGATGATATAAAGTGGATTCCGTGGAACATTAACGAAGCACGTTCAGTCGTCTAAGAAGAGGCACTGTTTTCCACCTTCGACACCGAAGTTACGGGTGGATTTGTAAATAGAAGAACAGGTTAGGTTGCGGTGACTCGGATTTTAATCCAGAATGCAACGCAGTAAACAACTCAGCAGTACTCTCTATGAATGAGAAGACAACGGTATAGAAAAGGTTAGATAATACGTCAAAGATTACCATCATAGAAGCTTATTAATCCGTATGATCATTCTACAGACTACCCAAATCTAACATAGATGTTCTGTAAAACTCGATGACCAAATATCTAAACTCTTCACCATGCCATAGCAACAGTTTATTTGTAGTCTCGGCGACATTAAACTGCCGAAAAATTAGTAAGGACGGTGCACAGAGGAAGTAAAATATTCCAATTCCTGAAAATATTTTAACTACATTGGCTAATTCATCTCCGAAAAATACTTAAACTGCCCACAAGAGGTAATAGCATGCTCGATCAAAGAGATTGGGTAGTTGTAGCCGTCAAGGATTAAGGAATAGCGTAATGCATATCTATTCAATAAAGAGAATTTTACTAATCTTGGAGAGAATTTAAGACTCGAACTGCAAACATCCAGGTAGCAGGCTCACGGCTCTGACACAAACTCGATTGGAAGTTTTTCTCTATACCATTCATGACGGGATAAATAAGTTTATTTCACACCAATTGTAAACGCGATAATAGGGAACCACGACAGTACAACAGGGGTGTTATAGTGACGTCCAAAAGATAAAGAAAAATACATTAAACCATTTTAAGAAGTAATTGGGAAAATCTAATGCAGACATCAAAAGAAAAACTCTCAGATTGCTCAGCAAAAACGAAAAAAATATGCACGAAGTCAAATATAACTTTAAAAGTAAAATGTTACGCGGGAAGGTAGATAATCACCTAAAATCATGTTAAGGGAAGTGTCCAAATGGACATTATTTGAAGGAAGGATATAGAGAATTTGATAATGACTGTAAAAAACGCCAATATCCTAAATGAACTCATTCACAGTGTCTAAACCAAAACTCCGAAATATAACACCAAATAAAGTCCCAGTTCTGGAGGAAATATCTGCTAAAATAATGAGGGAACTTGCTGAAAACAACTTACTTTATTTAAAAAACGTTTTTTTTACAACTCAGATAGAAGAAGGTCCATTAACTGGAGTTTGGAAGACAGCTTAAACAAGGTTCTCTCTACAAAGGTGGTGATAACGAGAACCTCAATGACTACAGACAGATTTCTTCTACATAATTATTCTGTAAGACGTTCGAAAATATCATTTCTAAAAAGTTAATAACTGCACGCCCTAACAGCCACTTGCGGGGTAATGTGTAGAACTAGACGTTTCTGTGCACGATTGCTAATATAGACTTTACACCGTTTAACGTACGTCATAGGTGTTCCGGAGGATTTAGTTTCTGAGACTTGATTCTCGAAGAGATGAACCAGGAGCAAGAGTTAGATTTTTAGAAACTTAGAGGGAGCCTGCGTTTTCTTGCGGTACTTATTTCGAACCATAACGTAGACGAGATTCTGGCTCTTAGAGGCTGCATTTCGTTTAAGCCTCTCGTAGATGTGATGTTATATTTTGTTTCGGTAAAAAATCTTAATTTGTAAATAGTGAGACAACCAGTCGGTGACAACCAATCCGAACACATTTTTTCATCACACTGGTGAACTCCAAAGACACGACAATGCTGAGAAAGAATTTAAAGTTGTGGAATAAAACGATTTAGCGTTTGAATCATTAACTTTTCCACAATTTAAATTACTAACTGGATGCCTTATACTGATATTAATTGCATAGCTTCCACATCCGATTATTTTGTAACTCAGGACTGGGAATGACCAGAGATAAACAAACAGTCCCTAATAAGGCAATATAGATCTAGTGACATGGGCGAATTTTCTGGGAAAACGACGGAAAATCCTCCATAACCATTCTGTTTAAAGGTCCTCCCTGTAATCACAACAACGTTAAACACGCCCATTTGAACCATAATTTTTCAAAAGTATTTCCAGAAGAGGAGAAATAATAGGAAACTCGACATGAACAAGGAGAGTGGCGTATAGAGAAAACACCAAACAAAATACGAAGTACAAAAACTTACTATTTTTTCGTTTTCATATGCATCATTTTATATGTTACAGTTTCCAAGGTCGGGAGACGCAAATATTAAAATTCATAAAGATTATCGATAACCTGAAATAAAACATTCGAATAGAATCCTCCTCACCCTCACCAATTAAAACCTACAGGTTGAACGCTGGTATGCCACGAGTTCTTTTAGGCAAAGAGGTGTTCTCAAATTTATTGATTTGGACGTCACTTACCCCAACGTAATATTCGTGGCCCCATCCCAAATTTCAGACCGGACTAAGATTATTGATTGCACTTAGCGTGTGAGGCCATCCAATGTATTTTTATATCACTCAAAGTTATATCTTCCCTCACATCCTACCAAACCAAGGCATGAATGCACTGATGGAAGGAAACCAGAGAGTTCATACGACTGAGACTTCTTGTTTCTGCATGAAAGCGAACATGTTTGAATTACGACCAGGAAAACTCTTTTCTCTTTACCACTGACGCCGCGAGCGCTTAATCCCTATGCGCATTTCTTATTACGCCAACCCGCGGGAATGCAACTGCTTATGACAAAATGGAGGGGCGGTTCTCGTTCATAGTGGTTGGTGGTGATATAGCTTCGGCGCTGTCCCGTGGCCCCCATTCGGGCTGAAAAGACACAAACTACCCCACCGCGGGCATATCCCGAAGGAAGACATGAGGAGGGCCGGTAGGGGAAATGGACGGGAGGATGGGCCAGGTTGAAAGGAGAGGGGACGTAGGCCACGGAGTGGGCGGGAGGGAGAGGCGTGGGAGGGGAGTAAGGGAAACGGACGTTTATTGGGGGAAGGGGTGATATTGAGGGGGCGGGAGCAGCGAAGGTATGGCGGCGCTGTTGCCAAGCCTCACCATCAATCCGTAGTTCTCAAGGTTATGGGTGTTTTCCGAAAACGACTCCGAATGCACGGAAAATTTTTCCCAGAGGTCACACGGCATAAACGATTGAAAAACGATACATTTGCTATGGCGAAAATGGTTAGATGAAGAAGTAAGTACAACCTCCTCCGTTCCCGCTAAAGAATGGCTCTATTTCCCTCCAGTTTGCATGCAGTCGTTACACACGCCCACTTACGCTTCTGCTTTCTAATAGTTCCTACTCGTTCCATCGCCGGAACACAACGAAACATCTTTCTTGATTCGAACTTCCGAGTAGTACAGGGAAATATTTCACTCTGGTGAAAGAAATGAAAGTTATTTTGAATTCTCAACTATTTATCGTTGCAGAAGCATACCCTCACAATGCCCACTCTCTTATCAACTCAAAATCTCACCAGATTCAACAAGTTTTAGCGCCTTCCAAATGTTGAAAAGCTACGCCTAGCTATTGGAAAATCACAATAAGTCTTAGATTTGACAGCGATGAAATTTGGTAAAATAGTCCCAAAACAATCCGGTCACTGATAGGATCTACGTATGAATTTCGAATGCTAGGAGCTTACCCTTGGGTTAGGATACTGGCGAAAGATATTGTTATTATTCCTCAGTGTATAAATTGTGATCAAAGTCTGCATTTAAAATCAGATACCATATTCGTGGACTGATGCCGGTCTCGCGTCGAATGATGAGATGTTACGATGAATGTGTGCACTGCTGTGGATTGGGGTTTGCATGTGTGTGTTGGTTTTGAATGCGGTATTTCTTTTTTCCTTTTTTAGGTGGTGACCTAACACCCCCCGCCACACGCCCTTGCGGCGGCTTGCGGGGTATTATGTAGATGTACCTACACTGGGAACACCTTATCCGAAGCCTGCAGTTTTTGGCTTCTCTTTATTAAATGTAGGTCTAGATAATGGATAGGTAGGGATAATGGAGAGACAGGGTAGGTCTGACTTTTCATAATGGCGACCACTCTGCTCAGCAATACCTTCCGAGACAGGATTTTCAGCTGGGAGACTTAATTTCAGCTGATTCAGCAGTGATATCGATATGATTTTGATTATAAATAGTTAACCAACGCATTGACCTCTCAATCTTCTTATTATCTTCATCAATACGGAACAAAATGAAGCATGAATTTGGGTAAAACATGCTAAATAACAACAGCAACATATAAAAATACGTCTTTCCCAACTCATAAACACTGAGCTGTGCAGAACATTTCCATTCTGATAAACGGAGATGTTTAAAAGTTATTAACGGATCTAAGATAAAAAATGAAACAGGCCCTCACGTCCTCTTTCACCTAATTTTGTACGCTCATGTACATACCGGATGGCATTGCCCTATTATATTAATCATCACATGCGGCTGCTTCCTGTGTGATTAAAATGAATTTCAGGCGAAAACGTAGGCGCTGCTAGTTTAATTACATCATTCCTTCCCTTCACTCGAACACGGGCATGGTCCCAACATCAACCAACAATGCATTCGTACCTTCCATTGGGGAGAATGCACGAAAAAACACATTCGGGGCGGTGGTGGAGAGTCTATTCCAAACTAGCTCCAAGGTTAGGTGCTCATGTTTAGTCAACGCATGCATCTTCGTCAGTCTTCGACCGAGACTATTCCCTCCCCCATATTCCGATCAGGTAAAGGTTCTAAGGGGTGTGTGTGTGGGGGGGGAGAGGGCTCTGGCAGCGGACGTTTCCCACGATGCCACCTCCTTTCTTCCCTACCCACCCCTACACCCCCACCGCCTACCCCATGTAAAAGACCTCGGTAACATATTCAGCGATTCAGAAAAACCATCCCTATAAAAGCTTTGGCTTAATTGGTATCCGTATGCGGTAGCCGGCATCATCCCACCTCTCCTCCGCGGAACATTGGAAGGGCCCCAAGGAATTAGTTATGCGATCTTTTAATCCCTTGACGGGTGGAGGGAGTGGTGGCTGTGTGGGAACGCGCACTTCCGCGACCGCGCATCTCGACCTGTGCGCTCCGTGGAGATGTGCTCTACAATGCTGGGATGGGGGAGGGGACGGGACAATGACACTGAGAAGGATAATAAAAACTTTTTAATAAGCACTCATTTCAACGATAAAATTATTGGGCAGATACCACAAGGACGGGAAATCCACGAGACGGGAATGACGCCGACGCCGTGGATAATGCTGAAATCGCGACCCGTGCCGTCAATTATTCCTCAAATTTTTAAGCACAAATTTTCGGATCTGGAGAGAAAAATTATGAATTTGCCTACATTTCACCCTGAGGGCATCAAAGATTAACCAAATATGACCGCTCTTCGCAACACCAACAATATTTATACAGTGATACCGTGGAAATATGGTTTCAAATACTCAGTCGTGCGCAAAATTCTTATCCTTTCCCGAGAAATATGGCGTTTTGGTGATTCTCTTCAAAATTCTTATCATACACACAAATCCCAAAGAGTATTGTAAAAGTTGACGAGGATATGGGGACTAGACAGGAAAGAGAATGAATGAGAGAGAGAATGGAACAAGTACTTAGGTTTTCTACGATGGAATGACCTTACAGACGGGAAAATACTGCTAGCATTTAGAAATAAAAAAATAGATTGCGTCACGACACACGCAATCGTATATTAGCGCAATCGAGGGTCATGCTTCGGTCAACTGTTTGCGTCACACAGTGAACAGAAGAGCATCAAACGATTGGACGATTTAGAAATAATCATCCCCCCCACGTTAGAGTCTGAGAATCCTTGATGCTCCATGAGGAGGCGGTTAAAGTTACCCCACAAAAGGTTAAAGACACGATGACACCGAGGAAGAGCTTTTCATCAGCAACGATAATTTATATGAATTTATCATAACACCTACCATGAAACTTAATAGCAGAAAGAAATAACTTCAGGCAAGAATTATGTACGCTGTGATAGACAAAAGGAAGAATATCAGAAGCAAGTTAAGCATTTTTTTCAATATCATTCATAAACCAATGTTACGGTCAAGCTACCCAGGGAACAATTTTTTCGTCAACATCGGCTCAAATAAAGCTCACTATGTAGACTTGAGGTTTGCAACGGACATGCCCAACCCCGACATTAGAAATCAATCCATAAATGGAGTATTTACTCCAAAATTTATGTTTAAGACTCCCATTGCATTCGCTGTACAGCTTAAGTGTTAACTAGTTAGCATTGAGTCAGAACAAAGCGAAAAACCATTTACACAAATCAATTTTTATCAAGATATTGGAATACACTATTTATTTTAAACTACGTGCATGCTATGCTCAATTTGTGCCATGGGCTTGATGACATAAGACACGCTTCTTTATTAAAAAATAATTAATTAGTTATTTTGTGAAAAATTACCAATTTGAATTAATCATGATATTCAACCATATCACGCCTGAAACGTCTCTATTTATGCGATTTTTTATGTTTTTTTGGAAAGTTTAGGTAAGTAGCCCGAAGCGGGCCCGATATATTGATAGGCCTTCATCTGTTTATCTGCGATTGTCCTGAAAGCAATTATCTGATTCTCTAAATGGATGCAGTGAATTGAAAAGCAGCGATCATTAATTCCGGACACTTTTTTAGGTACTTGAGGTAGCAATACAGATACTGACAAACCAGGGGAGGCAAACGAGTGTTTTCAGCGACTCTGCAGATTAATGAAAAAAAAATTTCTGAGATATAATTTACCTCAGTTTACAACCAGACCATCGAACGTGGGACGACGATCGTACCCACATTTGGCCCGAGGGTCACACGGTCCACGGGGAACCCGTATGAGGGAGGTTCTTTGCCTGGCTATGATCACGTACGTACCTTCTTGAGATGACCATTAGCCGTCCCGAGGAAGACCACGGTGTAATCTCCAGTAGAGGTTGCAGCGACGGCAGTCAGGTGCGTGTTGAACACCAGGACGGGAATGGCGTTGATCGGCAATATGCCTCCCAAAGGCGTGTTCACGTCTAGGCCGCAAAAATCCTCCCCGATGGTTTGCAACTTCTGCAAAGAAAGAAAGTTTAAGGAGATAAGTCACCGTCCTTTGATATCCATCCATGGGTAATTGTGGGGTACGGCTGGGGCAAGAACTGGTACCCAACGGAGGGGCTTTCGTGTGCCTCTGCTTTTTTTCGAACGTGACAAAGATACAAGAGAAAAAGCACCGAGCGTAAAAGCGTGATTTATGCGCTGCAGAAAAATAATGCCAAGCAACACTTAAGAAATCCTGGATCTTCCGACGACGCGGAGTATAAATAAAGCGATGATTATTGGCTGTCAAAGATGATTTTCGGTTGTGAATGAGGAGATTTATTTCCAAAGCATTCACAGTAAATGAAGACATATTTTAGTGGAAAAAATAGGAAATTGCGACTATCCCGGGAGTAACAGAAAAATACAAAGAAAATGAGACGTACTTACAACTGCGCACACACTTACCCTCCCGATTCATATGTTACATCAAGAATCTGACGATTAAATTAACTCGGGAGTCGTTAAAGCATTACTTCTCCTACGGAAAGTCAAATAAATTACTTTTCCGAGTCATAAATGATCATTTTCTGCCTCCCGGACTAGATACATGAACCTCTCTCGAGAATACGTACTGCCATCACCTTACCTGGCGATTCTCCACGCGAAACAAAGGCCAATTAACGGTTCATTGCCGATGCCAATGGAGCAGATTTGGTCGGATAATAAATATAAGAACACAAAAAAAAACATCGTACAACTCACTCGAGAAAATGAGGAAATGTCAGAGAGACACCTTTATGGGCTTTCCAAATCCTTCGCCAATATAAGTAATCCCGATTTGAGTCGAAGACGCGACAAATAGTACATGGCCCATGTTTATCTTTGATGACATTCCAATCGATCAACGGGAGAATAAGATTCGCATTGGGATGACGATAGCCGCGCATGAATTTGAATCAAGGGTGCAAAAAGACATTCGCAACAACGATGACATCACAACAGCGCCCTCCTCTCTGATTGTACTGCCGATACTGTGTCCCGCCTAATATGCGTAATTATCACCACTGCACGAGCTCGAGATGCCATTCGCATATCTCCAAGGCGATACGAACGGCAATGCTGACAGAGTATTAGGGAGATTATTCCAGGTCGGATGGTCCAAAAGCGATCTGAGAGACGCCGATATTTTGCTCAGTGAGTCATGCCAACATTCATTGCCAAGTACCCTTCCAAGGTTTGAAAGCTATTCATTCAAATTATACAGACATCTCAGCGTTGACATTACATTGGAATGCCAATATTTCATCAATTTCAAGCTGACCTTTCTTAACATAGTTATCATAAGCTAAATTCTGCGTAAGCAAGTAAACAACGTAATTTACTTTAGTCTTCAACCAGCGGTGGTTACGTTATTTATTACCAAACAGGGTCGCGGTGTAAGTTTTGTGCTATATTTTAAATCATGAATAAACATTTGACTTCGGAACAATTACCTTCCCGTACTGATTATGAACGAACGGCTTTCCGCATTCGACGAAATTTCAGGAAACAATGGAACGACAAACATGCAATAATAGAAGATGAGTATTTTTCGTTAACGCATATTTAGAGTGAGGACACTATTGATTTAGTAATCTCGAATATAGTCAAATTGGGAGGAGCGACTTCACGACGGCCAACATTGATTTGACTAATTAAAAGCTTACTTAAATCATCTTCCATTCGTGCTTGAAACGGGAGCGGTCGGAGACTAGTAGGCGAAGTAAGGAACAGGTGGCTAATAGGGCCGGGCGGTGTAAGATAATCATCAACTTTTAATGTTTCTTTGCAAGTGTCATGGACACAGACAATCATCAACGACCCAAACATTTTGCAGTCCACAAGAAAAACATGAAACTGAATTCAAAAGAATAACAAATGTGAAACCAGGAGAGGAATTTGGCTAAGCCATGATACTACTGCATTGCAAGCTCTTGACGCAGATTGCGAAGATTGCGTCAAGAAGTTACAACTTCTGTCAATACAATTATCTTACTACATCTACATAATACCACGCAAACCGCCGCAAGGGCGTGTGGCGGGGGGTGTTAAGTCACCACACGTAAAAGGGAACAAAACCACATGCAAAATCAACACATCCATGCAAACCCACACCCACATTGGGCATACATTCATGCAATAATCCTTTCATTTCACACGTGTGCAAATAGATATCTATCCACTAACAAACAATTGCACCTTAGTCATAGTTATAGAATGTCGATTGAGTCTCGTGGCATGGAATAACTGCGCAATTTAAAACAGTAGATAAGTCCATTGAAAATTCCTTAAAATGCCCTATGAAGTACTGGAAATAAATCGTGATATATTAACACATCGCTACCCGTTAAAAAGTTAAACACCGTGTATAACTCTGAGCGATCAAGGTATTAATAGATGAATCGTTACTTGAATTAGAGTGAGTAATGTGTCAGCATGGAGTCATCTGTGCTAAAATTTGCTTACAGCTGAAATCCAATTGCTGTTTGAAAAAATTGCAATTACATAGACGTATATTTCCCGGTAGATGAAAAGGATAATTTTCAACTGGTCAAAGTTGACGGTAAAATTATTTTCTTCGTTTGCTGAGTGATCATCGTAAAAGTGTGTGTTGAGTATAAAATTGAATGCTGAGCATGTTTTCCTTCTCTTCTGAAAAATACGTCGCTCAGTAAGTTTATCCTCATGACCAAAAGCAAAGGCAAAATGTTCGAACTGATGGTGATCTACCTCAGCTTAAAATTTATCGCAAAACTCTTATAATCATTTCTTTATCTTTCGTCTTTTCATAGTTGCATCTTGCCAAATCCCATGATTGATTTGGTTATCATTTCGAAAACTGAAAAATTAGCTCAAAAAGACTTTTCGTCACACCCGATTGTCCTGAGAATGTTCTTAAGCACCATCATGTACCATCAAAACACACCTAGAATTATTTGAGAACACGAAATATATTCAACAGCTCCATGAAAAAGAAATCAGGACGCCGTAGGATCGCTGAAATGCAATGCAGGGCGTGTAGCACACTTGAGTCAGATCCATGAAATGCCACAATAAATGGAAATCGATGACTTAGGAAAGCGAAAGGAGGTCATGCGAACCTAACGTGAATCATGTTTCTCGTCTTATCCGAGAAAATCCTTACACTCAGGATCACCGCAAAGCACGAAAAATGTTACTTTTATAGCGATTACGCTGCTTGAGTAAATATACACGCGGAGGGATTTATCCAATAAAAATTTCTCAATACAATTTTACAAGACGCCAGAGTTCATCGAAATAATTCTTGGTAGAACTTATCATCTGTTCTGGGCTGTCAATTCATTAGAAGTCCATCAATTTACCATTAGTATCGGGGGTGTATTTTCAAAGATGCACGCAAATAGTAGGATAAAAGCCTAGAGACATTGCGAACATGAGCTCAGTCAGATACTGTTTTACGAAGCGATCTCTGGTTGCTTTAGTATGACTGGTAGCTTAGTCTCACGTCAATTCAATGGAATTGACCCTAAGGTCTCTTGGGACAGCAGTTTTGTTTTTGTCACACTTATTGCCAAGCTGTAACTAAAGTCCTCGGGAAACAAAAAATACGGTTTGACAAGAACTCAAAACGCGAATAAATTGCAGTAATATTCCATTCATGTATACATAGGTGGAAATGATAATGACATTTCCAGGTCTGACCAGCTTATAAAAGTCATTTGGCCAATATTAGAAAGAAATAAGACCTCTAATGACATAGTACCCGATTACTAAGTTAGAGGATCAAAAATTCTATCATATGTTATAAAAACGTTCAACGTGTAATTCAATAATTGCAGGAAGTATTACTTTACTGGTTTGGATGTTTGTAATCGTCTTTATTGTGTTCACTGTTAATAGTCCGATGTAAAGGCCAAAAGTACTGTTTTCGGACTAAGACTAAATAAATTAAATAAATAAACTACATTATATTTAAATCCGACTTTTCATTTGATAAACCAAAAATTTTCCTAACTTTGTAATGATTCTTGGAAGATCCTCTACTAAAGGAACACTGTGGAAAACTACTATGGAATGCCGCTCCCATTACATAACAACAGCATTAATCATCGCTCGATGAAGCTACCTTGTTAATTTTAAACTCTTACTCACACACAGGTTTGCAGAAAGATTGATGTAATAACGAATTTTTTTTCTGTTCGACGGATTTTCATCAATAGTACACCATTTATATTAATACATATGGTCGGAAACAAAAAGTAATTGACTGTTATTACGGTGTAGAAGATATTGATGGGGTTGATGGTAAATCTCCTTAATACTTATTTGGAAGAGATATGTTTAGTAAATTGTGCCAAAAGAAATCCCACGAAATACTAGCATAAAAATGTTGCAAAATATCCCCATTGGCAAAAGACCTCGATTTCTAATGTATTTATCACGCTAATATGTCACTTACAGCCACATATTAACTTAAGCCAATAAAAGAGTAGTTTTCGTATGAAACAGACACTATGTCAAAATTTCAGGGCCATGCGATTTGAAATAAAATAGAAAAATGTGAAGAGGATATAACCTAAATGATAAAGAGAAATTTGCATTGTATGCACGCATATATTTCCGTATTTGTTGCCCGAAAATGGCCATATACTTTTGAAGGATGCAAAACCGGTCAAATTACCCTGAAAAATGTTTATAGAAGTAATTAATCTTCTACTCATTAAAGGCCAAGGTGGACGACGCCTTATTTCATCCCGAGAATCATAAGCCTCAAACTCGACGAATTATATGCAAATATACCCTTGCACCATAAGCCAACAATAACGGGGTAGCGTGCGAGATAAGAGAATATCTGCAGCACTTGTGGAAGTCAGTAATTTTAGCTAAATAAAACTTGAGTTTCATCACGATCTAACCAATGCCGTGAGCAAATTTCCCAAGTATTTATTACCAGACGAAGATAAAGGGAAAGAGATGGGCATCACAGGCTTGCAATTAAACTATAATGCTGCAAAATGGGCGGTTAACAACGATAAAAACGTGATCTTGAAAATTTTGTGGTAGGAGACTTTATAATGAACAATAATTAAAGTTTAAAGCCTCGCCATGCAATGAATTCACGATGGAGATGGAAATAAATTGAGTAGCAATAGAAACAAGTTTCACTGTAAAGAGTTACGCTTGATGTTTCGTTAAATGTAACTTACCCGAAAAAACCAGCTGTTATGCTGCACGGTGCATAGAATCTATTTTATACCTTCTTAACGATTATGTACTTATATCGAACAGATATTCTTACATGAAATTTAATTATGCCATTACTACTCCATACTGTTATTCTGACACTTCCATCAACCCATTGATTGGTTCGATAAGCGAGATTAGAACTTACATGGCGTATATAGATAACCCGAAGCAAGGAAATTCTTTGACGAGTAGCCGAGTTCACTGCCAACAGGCCAATCACACTGCCATTAACGAGGAGATAATTCAATTTATTGGCCATGAATAACGCACACTATTCGGAATAAAAATTCACTTAGCAAATCAAATTCACAGATGTGCATCCTTATCTTAACGGACATATGCATTAAAGTTTGCTGCCATGCATGGAGAAGTGGGTAACAAGCCCACCACCGCCATATCTAAGTTCATTTAAAAACATGACACCTAAAACGAAAAAAAAACAGTACCATTAAGCTTCAAGCGTTTAGTAAAAGACCATCGTTTCATTGAAAAGTGAATATTTTCAGGAACGAACAATTTATAGTCTTTTATAAATGACATGTACAATTAATTTAGTGACGCCGCGGATTGAATTCCAGCACGACGCAATACGTGTGGCTCTCAGTGATGAAACTTGCGTCTGCAAATCTCTCGATATTTTTGAAGCCGTTTCATAGAAATCAACGGAAAGAGATGATTTTCATCAATTGAAACGACGATTTTTTTTTGTAGTGTAGTCTTCGTCATAATGAGCAACGTTTCTTAATGCATTCAAGCGATGGTCTTCCAACAGGATCTCCCGTTTAAACATTAAGCGAATAATACCTTTAGTTAATTGTCGATATCTGTCTGATCACAATGTAGTGAATAAGAGAGGGTATCATATTAACTATAGGTCCTTGTGGCGAGACGGAGGAAACGGTTAAGAGCCGGCGTCCACCGGAGCAAAGATTCGAATGCCCCTCAACCAGAGAAAAGTTCCGTTGGCAAGCAACCCTGGCATTCACCCGGACCTACAATATAATGCCCCTACCATGACCAGCCACACGGAAAGAACCGGGTCAAAATAAAATTCCACCACCACTGAAAATCGCAAATCACTCCGCTTTGCACGAAGCCGGCCCAAGTGACAACACTTCCTGGCACAAAACATCAAATTCACTGGAGAAGCCATTGTTTGGAGTCGCTTGACAACAGAGGTCGTTCGCACCCATCATGGCTGCGTGGGTAAATGGGACAGAGGGGGATGGGGTGACTAGGAGAAAAACCTGGTGTCGACGTCTCTTCACTGTCGACGAGAGGCGTCAAATACCGTGCATTACCTCAGAGACGATAGTTCGTGCACCCGAATTTATATCCTCCTGACGCCCACGTGAGGCCACAAAAGGATTACGGAGCACTTGCTGTCGATAACAGAACACGCTCGAAGGTCGTCAGCGAGGGGGATCAAATGAGTATGGCTTCCGCCGGATTCCTCAAACACTTCATTCCCGAGTGCAAAAGGCTTCGTGGAAAGAATACGCGATTTTTCTCGGGTGAAAACTATGGTTGTCACCGTCAGGCTGATGTGGAGGAATCAGTGCGAGGAAAGGGCGACGTAATTGAATTTCGCCTCGAATGCATCGGAAACGGCAGTTCAGCGGTATGCAACTCAATGAAACTAAAAAAAGATTCAAAAGTAATCCATTGTTTTTACCTTTCGACCAACTCGTACGCATTGGTTCTAAATTCCCAATACCGACAGCCCAGCATCCAAATTTTGAATAAACGACTTGACACACATCAATGTCGTGCCATCAAGTCCAACTGATTTTGGATGCCACGTGATAAATGTATGACAATTGTCTTCGAATTTGGGTTCCATTTCGTCGAAAAATAATTAGCACGCCGACACAGTTTTATGATTGAGCATTCACGGGAAAGACATGGACAAACACGCTTGTGGGATTAAATTGAGAAGTTTGAACGCCATGAAATCAGCTTATTTTACCTTGCATTCAAATGTGTACTACACACACACTGACAGGTGTGCGTCGGGATGTATGCATACAAATACACCTACACAATAAATTTACAAATCTCATTCTTCTTCAAGGCTATACATTTTACACAAAAAAGGAAATTTTTCACTCCTTTGCGTATCGTTACCGAACTAACTGGTACCTGCAATATGTGTATACGAGTTTAAAATATTTAAATTTTTTACGAAATTGCTCCTCTTAGAAGAAAAAATATCGAATACGATTTGCAAAAACCTCCGTTCTACAGGAATAAAATTTGTTTTTAGTATACAGAAAAATAAAATTCCTGTCTCCACATTCCATCTCAGTACTACAAAAATAACCAGGATAGATGCCAGCTGTTTAATTTCCATAGCTGCTTGGTTTGCTTCTACACATTTTGTAATAAGTACACGTATATAAGGTGAAAATATCATGCATAAGTTTGCCAAAATACCCAGCAGTTCGACACAAGGATGTGTAACAAATGGCGTTGGGTCATCAGAAAGGAGTAATTGAGGAAATAAATGATCTAACATTCCGCAAAATTATATTTTTGGAATGCTCTAATTCCCGAGGTATGCCATATATTTGGCTGCACGTCAGGAACTCATCCCTTACCATACAAATGTAATTCATAGCTTCAATAACTCCTTTTGTGCCACTGTTCAAATTGCCCGACTTGTATTTATTTAACTCTTTAGGATATACATGAAATCTTCGTGCTAAAAGTGTCCCTCAACCCAGTTCTTCCAATTAACATGTGACGATTTCTGTTCGTTCTTTACGCTTCGGTACAAAACGGGCAGCGCGTATGTTTCCTGTTACATTCTGAAATTGGATCCATCTGCACAGGATCCCAAATGCTCGGCGAGTACCCATTCAGGGCGAGGTCTAACCAATGCAAGATAAAACCCGTCCTTAGTGTAGAACAACTTCCCGGCCACACACCGTAACTAGTAGGGTGTCACGTACATGACAGAAGAAAGGACCGAGGCCTCTCGACCCACCCGATGCACCCCCATACTCGTACCCGCACGAAGATTGGAAACTTGCTGCAGTGGAGGAGGGAAGTGGGAGGGAAGAGGTGCGATACCGTCCTCTCCGTGCCACGTGGGGCCGGGCGAGGTCCCCAAAACCCACTTGCCTCCTCAGACAGACAGCTCTGAAGGCCTCAACTCACCCCCCAAGAACTCGGCAGATGCCACGGAAAAGCAAGCGCCTTTGCTCAGGCCAGAGAGGGCGTCTACGGGCGCGCAGCAGGATGGCCGAGGTGCGTGCCGCTCATCGTCTTCCGTCCGCCGCGGACTTCATCCCCTCTCAGGTCGCGAACTTTCGTTCGCGACTCGGTAAAACTGGAAATGCTCTGCTATCCGACATCTGGGATTACGATATCAACTATAAGCATACATATACACTGCCTAAGGACGTAACTCGCCTATGAGTCTTTCCTATGTCTGTTACCATAAAGTTTTATTCATTCTCCTCTTAGTGCTAGTTTGTATTCCACCTTAGTCCACCTGTACGGACAATATTCCAAATTCACACATATTCTTTCAAATTGTATGCCATGTAATAGCTTTTCTCCGCCAAGTTTAACCTAGTTTCTAAACGAGCCGTTACCTGTCGGCTTCAACCACTATTGTAAACCTCTGTTATAGCATAGCTTACTTTAAATCATAAGTTTCTCGTCTCTCACAAACAACACGCACACGAATGAGATGTTTTTTTGGAATGTCATGGCTTTATCTTGTTTGTTAAATGACCGGTTAGGGTGGGTTTTCGCTCACCGGGACGGTGTATGTGTGCCCGTATGGGCCGACAATGAACGCTTGGAGACGGGCGCGCAGTTTACGGTGGGTGGGGTGCAAGGGGTTTCGGACGCTGTGCACCAGTACTTAGGACACCTCTAATTCGCGTCACTTTTTCTTCTCTTAGCAGAGAATTAATATTAGCCTTCATCCAATAATTTTGTACATGGATTGTTTAGAATTCGAGCACATGCAGTATAACTCTATGCGTATTATCGCCCATTCTGAGAAGTTAGAACATTTAAATCATTTTAAAATCCCTTTGGAGGTAGTGTGCCGCAATGTGCCCGCCTGCCAACGTTAAATCCACGGGTTCGCTTCCCATCATTTTTATGCAAACTACACTACCTAGATGTAGATGTACACCACAAAATCTGGTGATTCCGCCCTTGGAACTCAAAATAGGACAGAAATATATGAATAACACGCGGACAAAAATTTTGGATTTATCAAAAGATTCGTGTGTCAATTAAACGTGGAAGTAAAAGAATCGTGCGACAGATTTTGCGGAGGTGGAATATATTTGCAAAATTCTGTTATGATAAACTTATCAGCGTATCATGATAAACGATAATTGCTTGGGAATCACTCAAGGACTGAAGGTCAAATTTCAGGTGAAATCTCTCACATAAATTGGAAGGTCTTTTTGTGGTGATGCTAAAAATGTATCACTAGTTCCATAACAATAGGGCCATGAAATTTTGAATGTATTTTTTCCCGCGAACGATAAGAGATCAGAATAACTGCGAACGACGGCACTAAGAATTCAAAATGTTTGTATACTAAGGAGCCACCATTTTAATTAATCCTTATTTTTATTGTTATCCTTACTAACACCTCTGTATGCGCAGTATTTTAAACTAAAAAAGACTCCGTGGTGCATGCAAGTAGTTGCATAATTTCTCTAATTTGGGTAAAATTGAATTAGTATCTGACATTTAATGATGATGTTTCACGCCTTCTGTATAATCAACCCCTGCCACACATCCTATCGGTGGTGGCCTGGAGAGTAGCGTGTGCACGTAGAACCGTGGCTCTAGAGGTGGCTTAGTAGAATCCAGTGCGCGGACCAAGGGCGTCAGGAGGGCAAAAAGCCTCGTATTCCCATTCCAATCGATGCTTTCATGAAATGTAACTCCCCCGGGTGCCTCAGCGGTCGCGTAAGCGTTAGCAAGAGCGCCCCCGGAACGCCCGGGGAACAAACAGACCAACGATGGCCAAGTCCGGATCGTCGTGCGCCGTCGACCCTCGTAACTCGAGGAATGCCCGCACGTCTCCCTCGCTTCCGATCGGAATGGGGGTGCGGAAGAAACTCGACGGGGTGGGACGGGGCTGGGAGGCGGGGTTTGAAGGGGGGAGGAAGGATCTGAATTGGAGACGAGGGTGGCGGACGACGCCCAGGAGGGGAGGAAGTTGGAGGGATTGAATCGAACCCCTCGACTGAAATACGTCGATCCTAAGTTGATCTCGGTAATGCCGGTTGTGGGAGCACCCTCGGATTATCGGGACTGGGAAGTAGAGGGTGAGCCAATACCCTAAGCGTGGGGCTCTCGACTGGCGAGGTGGGGGAGGAGGGGGATGAAGGGAAATTCTTTTCATTGGTGGATCCAAAGTTCATTCGAGATCTCTTTCTTCACTGGCTAACTGCGGATATGCACTGCCACCACAGCTGAGGAAAACATTTCCCCTTCGATCCCACTGTGAAAGAAGTAAATAATATTGCCTCACCAACCCCTTGCGTGCTACCGCATAATGTCTTGGAAATCACTCTGAATTCCTTTCTAACCGATCCACAATTGTGCACAAATGTGCACGTTTTGGGGCATGATAGAGTGCTGGAATTACTCCGCTCCTCAAACTTAAAAGCAAGTTTTCGACACGGGTTTCTAAATAGTTCTTGGTCCACGATCATCAAGAATCATAATAGTAAGAAATCAAAGTTATTGTAGAAATAGTAAAGACATTAACAAATCAAGACCAGCCTAAACGCTGAGTACACATAAGGTATATTCGTAGATGCATGTGAATGTGCATGTTAGGAGATACTATATGTATTTGCATACATGTAAATGAAAAAGGTTTTGTTCAATGAACATGAATATATACACCTCTGTTGCTGTAGAATGGCATGAATTTATTTGTTTTGCATGTGGTTTAATTCTCTCTTACGGATAATGACCTAGCACCCCCCGCCATACGCCCACGTGGCGGCTTGCGGTATAGTATTATGTAGATATTTCTTCGCGCATTATAAAGGCTTTGAAAGAATACCGCAGTCGTGTGGTTGAAAATCTAAAACTTGCCGACCGGACCATGAGGGAATGAGAATTCTATCCTCAAACCAAAGAAACAAAACGTAAAATTACATCAAGTACAAGATTAAAAATGAAAGTGTTCATGAAAAATAATATCAACGATATTTACGTATATTTTTTTCGGAATATTTTTCCTTTACATTCAATCAGAGCAATTTTTATAAAATTTCGTTATCCATAGGAGCATGGTATGCAATTTCCTCTGTTCTCTCATAAGAAACATTACTCTCATGTCAACGAGGGTTTTTATTAGCATGCTTGACTTTAGTTTCACCAGTTTAAAAATGAGTTTCATGTTGCTCGATGCCTTCTTCATGAGTGCTATCTAAAATGTTTGGCAACCTGATTCTCAGGACAAACCCGAGTTCTCGAAAGTTATAATTTTTTATGTGCAGTTTTCGTTTCCGATGATAAATAGATTTTACAATGGAGACCAGTCCGTTAAAAAGAGCCGTATGATCGTTATTTCCGTCATGAACATTTATTACCTAGTAATTTCAGGGTGACTGAAGACTAAAACTCTACAATTCTATTCCCTGTCGTCGGCTTGTTAACGGCTTGATGAGCGGCTCAAGAACACGTCCAGTATCGCGTTACATGACTCCCGGTTTCGAGGATTTATGTTAACACGCTATATTTCTTACCCCCTTCAGGCCTTATTTAATTAATATTTCCCGTTTTGCCGTCTATATGACCTGCACTCTACCACTCACGCGAAACTTTATTAGGGCCGCAATAACGAAACGCTCAAATAATGAGTGGATATATAATTGAATGCTCTCTAAGGCGAGCAAATAACAGTGCGTCTTTGGCAACCACTTCTCACTTCATCATATTCCACGTCCTTACGTTAGTGCGTCTCCCACGCTGGCGACTGCCAAGTGCATGGTGAACTTCACTTGACCCCCAACGGCCGAGGGGCATGGTAAATCGACGAACATTTTATGATCAGACAAGCAACAAGAACCATAGGTCGTGTTTCATAGATCGCTAAAGCCATCCCATTAAAAGCTATGCTCAACCTCTCCACAAGGAACCATAGCCTGAAGGCTCCCCCGTCACTAGAAGACGTAATGAAACATTGGACTATTTCGGGGAGGGATGAAGAGAAAGATTTTTTCTACGCGTGAGGGAGGAAGTTCCGTCTCTAGTTAGCGCTGCCGGACGGCAGGGGAGTGACGGAGGAAGCTTGGCACCACAGCTGGGCCGCCGTCGGAGGGGTCGCCGGTGGTAGCAGGTGGGGGAGGTTGAGGCTGGAAGAGGCCAGGGGGTCCGGAGGAGAAGAGAGAGACCGGAGCGCTCTCCCGGGCCCTCCCTAGGGGATGCTCGGTCTGTCGCAGGAACCCCTGCTTCGAAAGCTGCCTATGGGTCCACGGGTGACTCAGGTCCCTCGGTATACACCCCTAGGTTTTCGGCAGGGCACCTCTCGCCCCCACCACCTTTCCCACGTTCCCCAATAAACAATGACCACCTCAACGCGTGGGCACTAGGGCCACCTCGAACCCAAAAGTGGATATAACTTGCCCCGAGAGCCACCACGTGAGGGACTTACCGGCCCCGTGGCATACCGACACCTAAAAACACACCTCCCAAGGATCACAAAGCCGATCCGAGGTAATATAATGTAGTTAAATATGCATTCCAGGGGCTTCCTGCCGTTGATTAGAGCATGACATCGGCTTTATCTTCATGCCCTCCGCTGCACTGAGTTCTCTGTTTTTGAAATGGCTCGCTTTCAGCCCGCGTCATCGGGCTCAAACCACCCCACGGAAGGGTGCGGGCTCCTGATTTTGCTAATTAAGTCTCGTATCGAGCCTTGAGAGTTCCAAAAGTTTGCACAGCCAAGCATTTTTAGCTTCCTCGTGATTTAAAAATTCCAGGAACAAGTTTCTGTGGACGGAAGGGAGCGACGGCCTTGGCGGCTCTTGGAAGAGCTTAGAGTAAGTCACGCATGCGGGCAGCTTACAGCCGCATCTGTGCCTCGAACATGGTTTATAACTGAGTTTTATAACTTGTGCCTCTAATTGTGAGCTCAAAATGGACGGGTAATTTGAAGAAAAACTACCAAATCGTCATTGGGAATAACAGTTGTCAGTAAATAACTCGTAAAGAAGGCTTTAAAATCAGACTGGAACTTGATGGTCGCTCCAATCTCCAACGTTGAAAACTATTTCCGAGTCCTCTTCAACATACTTCACACTACTTGAGCACTCGGCACTAATTTTCGCCAGAGAAAATTATAGTGAGACTCACATTTACAAAAGTTATCTTTTCCTTCCTAATTGTAAATTATCGCCGAAAACCCAGGATAAACATAACGTGGATTCGGAACAGATCTACATTAAAATGTTGAGGATAGAGTACGTACTATATACTCGTATTTACCCTTTTAGGAGATTCCACATTATAATTCGGTCTGTGAATTGTTACTTTCTTCGAGATATTTATGTTCCGACCATAGTCGCAGATCTTATTTCACGATAGCGTGAAGAATTCACACATCACAGAGTCATTCAAAATCGAAAGGATGGAAAAAAATTATGTTTGCTTTGACACTGTGCATACACAATAACGCTATAAAAAATCAAAGTTTTGTTATTACATCAATTGGAATTGTAAACATGAAATTAGCCGACGATCGAGCCGGCGACGAATGTGTCGCAACACCGCACGGATATACTGATATTTACGTCAAAAAGTAAAGTGTCTTTTTCACTCCAATTAAGATAAAAATTTTCTGAGTGCTTTATGAACTGAAATGCCAAGGTCCCCTCAATACCTGCTGCTTGAACGTACGCTCATCGAACATCCGGAATCTCGCAATTTATCAAGTAATGCCAGTTGTACGCCATCACCGAGCATTGTGCCTGGAATTATGACCGTTATAAGTTATGAGAGTACATGCTCGTAACTCTATTTGGAGTATTATTTTTCACTCCAATCCAGCAACCGCTGATGGAATACATATGCGGAAATGAAACCGGTGCGCAGGCGCTTAGTCGGGCGCTGACTACGTAGTTGGTACATACGCATTGTTAGCCAAGGCCCGGTGTATGATAAATTAAGTTTCCATACCCCATTCTGCTAAATTGAACTATTGAAATGTGTGGCACACGATGGCAGCATTTTCGTGGTGTACATCGAATGAATGAAATCCTCGGAGCATACAGCCGCCCGAATTGAATAGTTACAATCCCTTAAAACAGCGGTGAAACCGAGACCATTTCGATAGAAATAGTTGTCGTGCCAACACGGTGAAGATGAGCCAAGGGCGAAACTCGTACTTTGAGGAGTTGATGCGATTCTTGCCCCAGCATGACACAAAATGGAATACGCTATAGTTTAACCACCCTCTTTTTTAAGCACGGAGCGGAAGCATCCTAAATCGGAACGGCATATTTTTTCTCTGATACACGAGGAAGTACAGGCATCTCGTAGACGCCTGCACATGTGAAAGATTAACTTGCTTCTGGCTCATAAAATGGAGAAGAAAATAATCAAAAAGTGAGGATGGAGCTAAGAAGTCACTACTGAGTGATTTATAGCATCAGCAATAAAAGTTCTTATCTTCATAACTTGGGGTTATCTTCTTAATTAGTTTGAAAATCAAGAAGTTCGTGAACCTAAACAATTAACGGCCCTTCCTGCATGAATACTATTTAGTCATGGGTTGAATAATGGAACGAGCTATTGTTGTGAAGTTTAAAAGCAAAAATCGGGACTATAAAAACATCGCACCGGCACCGGATGTCGGACGAAAAGACATTGGAAATGGACAAAAAAAAGAGGCACGGAAGGCCGAATGACAATTAGCAAAATTAGTGCATAAGAAACCAAAAATGTTATGGATTATTATAGAGCAAAAAAATATAATATAGTATTGAATGGAGGGGGTTACGAAAGAAAAGCGAAAAAAATATATTTATCCAAATATGTGAATAACCGAATTGATGTCTCACTTGAGTAAAATGTGGATTTAAAACATTTAAGAGAAGATTTTATAAATTTAGTCGAAACTAGAAATGTTCAGCTGTATTCATTTCTCTACACCTAATTACCTCTTTCTTTGCCACGGTCGGATAAATAAATGAATGAAAGACCACACACTAAGAAACATTTACGGTATGCAGGTTTTAAGGGCCTCCATAAGGTGCACTATCATCGTAGGAGCAAAACTTATATTTTTACGGTCCACTGATGTCCGAGACCATCACGCACCGCAAACACAACCCCAGAGAAAACCGTTACCGCAGCATTAATTGAGGTAACGCGTTCAAATGCGTGGGTGGATTCGAACGCTATACCTTCTTAATCAATGGTAATCGTCTACGGTGTGGTAATAACCGGTCCGCTATAGTATACGCATTCGAATCCAAATTTGAGTTTCACATCGAAAAGTATTCTTTGGTTAACGTGTTCTCCACAGAAAAATCCAATCCTCGCAACATTTGTCCACAAGTATGAAAACATTATCACATGTGACGGCTCTCAAGGTATGATGTAGAAACGCAGATAATATGCATACACATTTTTCTTATCTCTGAATATAACAATTTTAAAAGGTAAGAGGGGACTCATTGCTCAAACCCCGAAAATATCGACTTTTATTGTGTTAATGACAATGAATTAATGCGAAGCTCCAGGGACGATATTGGGAATTAATCAAACAAACCAGATCGGGCCCAATGTGTTCTTGGGAAAGAATACGTTGCCACGATACAATGCGGGAAAATAGGTTATAGCCGGCATTAAAAACACTGTACAAATATAGAAAAATGATGCTTTGAGAGGCTCTCCCACCTAGGATGCTATTTCTCGACCCAAGCCCTATACCCGAGAATTGCCGCACTTTATGTTGGTGGAATTTCGGCTTGTCACTTACTAAAATCTAGCTTGCACGTTCTTGGATAAATTACTTGCTGCATCCTAAGGTACAACTATTTGCTTTTATTAAGCATATGTACTTGCATGATTGTGGAGTGAAGGGAGGTAGATGTGTATTTGCATGCGTGTAAAATGATAGGATGTTTCTGTGAATGTATGCACTACTGTGGCTTTGGGTTTGTATGTATGTGTTGGTTTTGAATGCAGTTTTACTTTTTTCCTTTTTTTTTGGGTGGTGACATAACACCCCCCGCCACACGCCCATGCGGCGGCTTGAGGGGTATTATGTAGATGTATGTTGTTGCCTGACTGACAGAACAGCCCAGGCGTGAAAAGCGAAAAAACACACAACCCATGACTGCATTAGATACACTGGGAAATTAAATTCAAAATAAAAAAAACAATATATGATTTCCATGTGAATGAGTATTTGTTTGCAATATATATATATTGTAAATAATATATATACATGGAAATAGATATAAGGAAAAGGGACAGAAACGGGACGAACACAGGAGGGGTGGGGATAAAGGACGGACACAGGAGGGGTGGGGAAGGCGGACTCGAGCAAATCACAATAATATTTCCTTGACCGGGACTTGAACACCGGATCTTCCAACTTGCCTGCCGGATATATATATATATATATATATATATATATATATATATATATATATATATATATATATATATAAATGATGCGGAAATACTCACGAGAGCAATATAACTTTTGGACGGCACAATATAACACAGAATAAAACAGATAACACGTAAAAGGACACTCGCACTGTAGATGATTTGAGCTTTCGGCCTACACCGAGGCCTTCTGACCTGAAGGACGAGGTCTGACCTGAAGAAGGCCTCGGAGTAGGCCGAAAGCTCAAATCATCTACAGTGTGAGTGTCCTTTTACGTGTTATCTGTTTTATATATATATATATATATATATATATATATATATATATATATATATATATATATATATATATATATATATATATATATATATATATATATACACAGGGAAAGGGACCGCCCCCTCTATCCTGATGTGTGAATTTCACACACCGTCGTGCTTAGTACTGGGTGAACTCTACCTACCACACCGACCTTCGGATTGATTACTGTGTTTATAGTTTATATATGTTTATGGAGTTTACGGCGTGAGAGACGGCTACGCGATAAAAATCCCACGGTCATTTGACGCCCACAAGCGCTGCACCACCGGCTGATTCATCTGTTTTCGACAATGTATCAAATAAAGGAGATTGAGACTCGAAAAATTCCACCGCCAGAGCTCAGGGTGAGGGGTGGCGGCAGGGGAGGGGAAGGATTGACTGGACATGGGGAAGGACTGGAGGAGGTTTGGCAGGCTGGAGGGCGGTCAGTGTCGGGCGGACGAGATGCGAAGACCTTCGCCTGTGGGAATACACCCGAACGTGTTAAAGGGAGAACCGAAATGGTACAGAACACGACGAAACCTGTTCCAGATGAACCAGTGGTACAAGTAGCGCTCTCACTTGAGCGGAGGAAAGGAAAAGGCGCCTAAAAAAATTTAAATGGTATATTTAATCTGATGCGAACGATAAAAACCGTGAAGCCCGGAAACATATTTCAATCTGCCGAGATTCCGTTTGCAATGCTCGAAGGCATATACGTACGAGTATATATACACGCGTCACCACTACACTTTCCCTGTTCAAAATATAGTTTATTATTAAAGGGTATTTAAGGCAACAAGCAATGCTGGTGATGCTCACAGATAAAGTTCCGCAAAACGATACTAGCCGTGCACCATTCATGGAAATTTTTCATTCCGATGCATTCATGCTCCAATAGTTTCCCATACGCTAGGAGCCACTTGATCCAACTACGATCGACTTACAAGAACAAATGCCACGATTGCGGTACGAGGTATTTGCACCAGAAACCAAAGCTACTGTGGTTCGCATACGGGCGGGATTCAAACCGGCGACCGTTTCCCAAAAGGGAACGCTTGAGTAGCGAGGATTAAAAGCGCCTCGCTCCTCGATATGGGAGCGTCGTCAAACGAAAGACTGAGGGACGAGACTCCAGCGAGAGGAGTGTGGGGGGGGGGGGCAGATCCTCGCGAGTGCCGGCCAGCTCCTTCGCGGATTTCAAAAGAAATGAACTTCGAGCGAAGAGAAGCATCATCGCCCATCCCTCCGGAGCGAAGCCATCGATTGATGGAAGGCCATGTGCTTTACGGGGACGCGGTGGGGATGAGGTTGGAGGAGCAGGTTGGGGGCGGCGGGACACAAAGGAGCGCCCCCCCGGTGACGTCAACCGCTCGTCGCTAACCGAAAAGGACGTGCAGCAGGGCCGGGGTCCGAGAAGGGGCAGCCCCACTCATCCCTATTCTAAACAAGAGTCTAGTCTCCCCGCTGCCGCCCTCTCCCCCTACATCAAAGCACATCGCCGTCCATTCAAAGTCGTGAGCGGCTTCAGTGGTCCATGTATGGCCAGAGAGCGCGGCGGCCCCTTCCACTGGGAGACGGTCGCCGGCCGATGGCCGACCGTGGCTCATCCATCTCTGACTCGCAAGACATTATTGGGCCGGTCAATGCATCTGGACGTTTCCCAGAGAGAAGCATGTATGAAAGTGAGGGTAATACTCTAAGAAAGCTTTGCGGTAGCGTAAGAGAGAAAAATATATCACCGTCCGTTTCTGGCATTCCTATACTTCTTAATATACATACGAGGGATGACAAGAAAGTAATTTACGTTTCGGCCTAGCGTGGTGGTTGGTATGGATAGAGCCACCATCTTGGTGTCTCAACGTCCCTAGAATCAGCATTCATCCTGCTGTGGTAATGTGCAGACTTTGAATCTTCTACTTTGCTCGATGCACACTGTTAAAATGCGCTCAGCAATAGCAAATCCGCAAGTTGTGAAGTTCGATCTGTGATAAAGTTTTTACTGACAAAAAACCATAAACCAATTAAATTCATAGGAAACTTTGCGAAGTGTACGGAGACGGAATAGTGAGTGAACGCGGAGTGAGGCCGCGGTACATTTAATTTAAAAATGGCCACCCGATTTAACGGAAAAACGAATTTAAAAATGTCCGCATCGTTTACGACGAGGACCCCAGTGGTCGGCCTAGACTTCTGACAGATGAAACGACGGATGGTCAATTCTTGTACACCATGAACATTTGTCCTTCCACTCTGAACTAACAACTCCACTGACGCACAAGACTGTCGCCCATTACTTAGTCGGTGCACAGCCCAAATTTCCCGATGAATGCCAGCAGCTTTGAAGTTTAGTGCCAGTACAATCCTTATCACTGAACGGATTCTACATTTGGAAATGTAATGTTCATTTTAATTAACTATTGTAATCATACGATAAGCAGCGCAGCCTCCTAAACACTGCAACTCGAGACGTACTACTATACTGCCTTAGTGTGTGTGAATACAGCAAACATTCGGCTCCTCCCACTACTTCGCTTAATACAGGCCTGTACACGCACACGTAAATTGCTTTCTGGACAACCCTTATATGCATACATGTATGATAAGTATGTGTGTGTATATATATGCATATATATATATACACACACATACACATATATACATATATACACAAACCTGTATATACACACCTAATTTTTTAGCCATGGATGGAGAAGTGAGAGGACTTCGAGGGGAGATTATCGGGGGCTAAATTCGATGCAGAGGATAAGTAAAAGGGAAGAGGGGAGGAGTACTTGGGAAATTTGTCTTGAATAACAAGTTAAAACGCCTGAAGAGTTAAATATGCTTCAATGAATGAGGAATATACGACATGTACCAATTCGAAGGCATCGTAAAAAAATCATTCCCGCAGTGGAACGTGCTGGTTTTCATTTCAATAGCAGTTTTAAAATAATAATCACCCTCGGCGCCAATTCACTTTGAAATTTATAGAAACTTCTACTCAAAGTCAGCAGTGAAACAAGTATGTCTCAACTGAAACCAATGGGCAGAAATTTCAACCCTTCACTAAGTCCGGCCATACAAAAAGGAAGGTAGGATAGGCAAAGGGATTCAATGAGCCGCTTGCATCAGACGAAGTGCTCTAGGAAATATAGACAATTTGATATTGGAGTGCGACTTCAATATATCTACGATAGCACGTATATGTAAAATGGTTGATGTGTTAAAGTACTCATCAACTAAAAATTGTTCCATGCACCCATTTCACGAAAGATTTTGGAACATGTAATTGTAAATGTGCTATCAGAAATCTTGTTAGCCCGAGGTGGCAAATTCTCTGAGACGAAATAAACGTTAATATTTTATTATGTTGTGCGAAAGTAAAGTAACAGGTAAATCGTAAAGATGCTAAGGGAATAAAGGTTATTGCAACATGAGTAATAACTTTCTAGACAACATATCTAGTGAGTTAATTATTGAAAATTACTCGTAACTATGAAAGATATTAAAAAAGTAACTAAGAAAGAAAATATTTTCACCAAAAATGGATTACATTCAGTAGAGTTATAGTCATATCGGGCGTAGCTCACGGAAACGATGATCATCTATCCCCCTGTTAAGATTTACAAATATTATTACTGCAGCCATTAGTAAGTTTCATCTTTCGGTGATGTTTAACTAGTGTAGAGATTTATTCCGAGTGATGAAGGGAGTGATGGTTTCACCATATACCTATATTAATTCCAAGACGAATGCTACCTCATTCAACAAAATGTAGAACTATACTGACTACGAAAAGAAGGCAAATAAGGAATCGAAACCGTAAGCAGATACTGTAAGCTGTTAGTTGGCCCGCAGATATTACAGAGGACAGACAGCGTTTATTTGTCTCATTGTCCACAAGAAACCACTATAAAAATCGCTGGTGAATGAAAATAAAATTTTATCAATAATAAAAGCCCATATCTCAGAGAGTTTTAATTGATCAATAATCGGATAAAATGTTGTATTGAGTCAAAGTATCGGATATCACAATTTCTGATTGGGTTATTCCGATTGAATTGAGGTAGGGTGATCGTAAAGCCACGTATTTCAGTTATTTGTTAATGGCGGAGAGGTTTCTTTTACCGATATCCTCAGATCCAACATTATATCGGGAAGATAAATGCATTACAAGTGAATTTCGATAAAAAATTCAATTATAATTTAATTGTAATTTTAACAATTTCTTTCCCATTCTGAATTAACGTTAATTCAATAAAAACGTGATGATAAAAGTCTCTGAAAATTCAATAACGGATTCAACGAAAATATTTAAAGCCTCAAATGATATATACCAATAGATCAAATGCTTTTATTGATGATTAAGTTAATATAAAATTCAATTAATCCCTAAGTTTGGAATACTTATGGCGGAGTATTTAAAATGAAGTGCGAAAAATGTAACTGTGTTTACAAAATCATAAATGATGGAAAAAAAACACATCACACATCGGAAATATTTTTGAGGCTAAGGGACACCGTCCCACAGGATACAGCAAGTAATCCAAGTACAGCCAGAAATTTTGGAAAACAATAATGGTTGAAGGGGTACATGTAGGCCAAAAATGAAATGGTATGGCAATTGCCAAATAAAAGATACTGTAAAAACATAGACCCTGATACTGGATGACAAAAAAATGAAGGCAAGGAACATAAGAAAAATTTAAAAAAATTCTGTAAACGCAATGCACTTAATAACTCAAATTTCTATTTTCGCTGCAGCAAAAACGGAACTAATCGCACACTATCAAGACAAAATGACTTCCTTCGAGCAAAACGAAAATTGTGTTCACACAAAAATAGTATCTCCATTAGCACACCTCTCCAAATCTAGAAGACGTTCACGATCTTGGTCTCGAGTCTTTGAAGAAGAGCTCTACGCATAAGATTTTTATTTTTTCACCTACTACCATGAGTATCAAGATAAGGTTCGAGTTTCCGGTATCGTGAAGCACAGCTGACAGAGAATGAGATGAGTTTTCCCCGAAAACCAATAGAGTGGACGCAGCAGCAAACTTTCCATCTCGCCGAAAAATTTTCAATGAGGGATTCAGCAAGCTCCCATAGGTGGATGGGCTAGAGTTTGACAGACACACGAATAGATGCTACTTTGCTTGGAGAATACAAATTACATAATTCCTAAATATTTTAAAAATAAACTAACAATGCCATTGCAATAATATATATAACAACAATAATAGTATAATTAAATTTTTATTACTAAGGGCAACCTTAATGCATTTATACTACTAATTGGGCAAAGATAATCGGTGGTCAATCGAGTATTTTAATGTTTGAATTAAGAAAAAGCTGCAGTTGTCCAATTTATCAACTTTGGGTCAACATGGCTAGAGAAAATTTAAGTATACTGCGAATTGAGTAACAGTAAAAAAGTATTTAGAGCTATCTGGAAGGGTCATCGATTTATATAAAAGAAATTGGCACTTGTGTGTTTAATGGCACGCCATTCTTCCAAATTATACCGTATTTGTATTTTTGTTATCCACACACTACGCTTACATATGTTAATAACATTCATATTGCGTATAGTCGCATAAAATATTTGTCTAATTACGTCACTTAAACGGCTCAAATTTCAACTGCATCGCGTACCAGATTCAATCTTTTATTAAATGGATCTCGGCTTAAGAGTGCTAGAAATAAAAGGGTGGAGTAATTGAAATTATTTTCAATTCAAGATACTTATCACAAATCACTCGCTAAAGCGTTAATCAATTCATATTCCGACCTCCGATAGTTGTAAATTAATCTGAGTTCCGAAGGAACTTTCCATCATTTTATTTATTTACTAATAATTTTTAAACATATTAATTATATTATATTATTTATAAAATATTTATTAGCTAATTTAAACACTCACTTTGGATAATCGATCCATTTACGATTCCCTACGCAGAACTTAATCATTGTTGCCACGTTTCAATCAATGTATCGCGATAACATGTAGTGAATAGGAATTCCCATCTGCAGGCAAGTGACCCCGATGTCCCCGGAATCGTGCGGCGGGGGGCGGACCGGAGCTCCGGTAGGAGGTTTGTACTCTCGATTCCTCCGAGCTTATTTTTAGCACGGAAAGGAAGAGTGGGGAGTGGAGGTTTGGACTTAGCCTGTTTTTTGGACTCTCACCCAGGACCGACAGTTTGGTCACGGGCCCGTGAGAAGCTACCAATGTCCCCCCCCCCCCAGCCACCGACGAATACCGGGAAATAATCTCCTTCCGATAGAGACTCTCCCTTTGCCATTTAACTATTCGCGGACTATCAATGCCAGCCGAACAAAACTTTGGTTCAGACTAATCTTCCCAAACTATCCAGTTTTACCTCATTACGCGCTTCGGACCTTTAAAGAATATTTCCCAGCAACTGAAGCGTATTAAAGGAGATAGTTCCCGATGCACGGAAATAGGCGATGGAAATATGACACGGGAATTCACATCAGGGTATTCGCATGCTCGAAATATTTATCTCCACTCTCATGATGACTGTTCGCGGTCTTCACCAATTTGATAAGCGAAGATGATGCTCGGGGTCTTGGCCAATTTGATCGGACAGTTGTCTCAATAGCAAATTAAGTCGTATCTGATTGAGAGCATTGGTGCCACAATTATCATTAAACCGTCCGAGAAGCAATAACAAGGCCAGGAAGTCATTTTATAACCGTTGTTACGGCTCATCAACTCCCTGATCGATGCTTCAGCACTTTTACAGCAAAAGGAACCGCTCACTCGGAAGTGAACTTTGGGTGCATTTGACAAGACGTCATTCAAGACGCTCAATTGAAACGGTGGTGATGAGGACCCAAGATAATTAAGACAAAAGGCTACTTATGAAAACCAATAAATATTTTCATAGACTATACTCCTCGAGCGAATCTCATCAATTTCGTAGCGAAATGCCAGACTCTGCATTTTCAATCATTTTTTTCCTTCCTTCCAGTTTTCGTGAACTCATTCATCATTTAAGGTCGTGGAAATTTCCTTTTTTTTACTATTTCAGCCCACCAAACGGAAGGTGAAATGATATTCCACAAAATAACCACGGAGCTTTCATCGCGGGGCTCATAAAAAAAAGTAAGCAAATACATATTTGGACTCCTTCAGAGCGGCCTGCGCAAATATTGACTCTCACATTCGGAATCAATTCCCAGAAAAGTAGCGACCCGCCAGACACCTCTCCCGGCCGCATGCGGTGGTGTTCCGGGGAATGGAGGGAGGGAACTGATGAACAAAGGTGGACCTAATATCGAGGCTTATGAACTCATTCGCGGACCGAGAGTGGAAATTGAAGGGGGGGAAGGAGTGGGAATGTGGGAAATTGCGCGGGGAAGGGGGTGGAGATGTGACCGTCTCCTCCGTTAAGATCCCACCAAGCCAATATCCCCCATCCCTCCCCCCCGAGCCATGCGGCAACGAACGACGGGATGGAGGAGAGGAGAGCATGCTCGGTCGCGAGCGAACGAACTATTGCACCTGCGAACCCCGAATTAACATGCACCGAGAGAGAGAGAGATAGATAGAGGGGGGAGGGAGGTGTGGAAAGGGAGAGGGGGGATCAAACATCCTCCCCGGATGTGCCGAGTTCCACCTGCAGCGGTTATGCAGTCTCAGCTCGTTCCGTTGCTCAAGAATACACCTTAAAATTAATTTGCCCCGGGTCGATTTTCAACGTGGTGTTTCCCCCCCTCTCCCACCTGGGCGGTGCATGGGGGAGCATTGGTGCGAAAGAATGCGGGCATCCCAAGGAAGAGCACTGATCCGAGAGGATAGGGGGGGGGGCGGTAGAATTTCCAGCGAGAAGTACCCACCCACCCAAGACTGCGAAAACAGAAGTATATAGCAACGATGCCACCGAGGGTCAACGACACGAGTATTGATTTTTATGCCCTAGAAGCTACAATGGGAGAAAGGAAACGGGACCGTCAAAAAAAAAATAAAAATAACGTCTGCCAAACCCGTAAAAATAAAGAACGCGCCAAACCCACCCACTCCCACCCCCCTCCCACGATTAAGGGGGATTAATAAAAATGTGAGCCATTACAATATCCCGGGGGTGCGCTACATTTTTTTTTCGGTTTCCCTTCGCACATTCCATTCACGCCGAAAAATAACAAATCGTGTCCGCCACGCGCGCACCCGTGAGGACGCAGTTGCAGGAAGGAGAGAGGAGGCGCGGGGAAGGGGGGTTGGTTGGTTGGTGGTGGGGACGAACAAAAGAGGAAGTGCGTGCGGCTGCTGGATCACGAGTGGTGATAGAAAAAAAAAATTGAGAGGATGGAAACAAAGGAATGTCTGAACGGCACCGGGGGACCGAGGCATAGATGTATGCGGACACGTATGTATGTGTGTACGTACACGGGCGGGCATGTACGAACCATTGAACTATTGGAAAGTGGGAGGCAGGCGAGTGGAGGGCCAGCAGTGGGGGATGCCGCCGTCGACGGACGTAGGGGGTTGCAGCCACGGAGGTGGGGAGAATGGGTGAGGGAGTCGGAGGGGCGTGAGGGAGTCTGGGGCAGGGAGGGAACGAGGGAAATGGAGGGTTGGAGCAGCGATCGCGGGGGTTACGCCTGACCCCCACCCCAATCCCCCCGGGGAAAGGAAGGAAGCAGAACCCTTTGCAGGTGGGGGCAGTTTTTTCCTCGACGATGAACGAGCCGAGGGTTGTTTTTGGCATTTGCGTTTACAATTTACCCTTGCGAACTACCGAGCCGGGATGTACGGGGTGAGCGAATGGGGGAGCTACTCCGTCACTGGGAGGGAGTATGGGTGAGCAATTCACCCTCAGTGAGAATACTTGTACTTCACCAGATCTCCGATACCATGTCTTCTGACGATTTCCGAGGAACTAACAACAATGCACGAGGAATGAATTAAAAAAAAACAACATTTATGCCACAGTTCCACGACCGATAAATTTGTTTCATGCATAGCGTTCAAGTTCCCCAAGGGCGCAATGAGATCCCAACGGCTGTAAAGGCTGAAACAGTGAACTTAACAGGATTGTAGCGAGCGATGGTGCGCATTAAAACAAAAATTGGAGACAAGAAATAACAGAGACGAAGTGGATCGCTACATTCAACTTTACGATGATGCCGTGACGACGCGTAGTCTTGTACCTTAGAGACCCGATTCTCCACCGAGTAAATAAATTAAATGTGAAATTTCCATTGAATTAAAGGAATTTTAATACTGTCCCATCTCATTTGAGATTTTTTCCAAATGTGTCCTTTGCAGATTTTACCTAAAAAAATTGTTATTATATTTGCAGCAAATTTTCCATGTTAACATTAAACACTGGTAAAGAATATTTTCCGAAGGTGAGGTATATCTAAACAAAAATCTTGGAATGCCGTTAAGTTACAAAAAACGAAGTCCGCCCAAAGGACGAAATAGACGTGTTCCCTTTGCGATTCATCTTTCCCGATTACCATATGGTATGCGGTGTGACCTTGATCATGACTTATTTTATCATCGCCAGGTAGATGATGCCACTTTCGCTTTATTCCTTGGGAATGCATCGGGGAGCAAAAGGTGACGAAAAGATCAAAGGGGACGGGATTCGCCAGAGATCATTCCCATGAAATGACGCTAGTGTCGCGTGGGTGAACGTTCCCTTCCCTAGACGATGAAAATACCTTTCTCGCGAAGATTCAACAAGAGTTGTTTGAGGCGGTTCTTTGAGTGCGTCAACGTAAACACCATTAGCGGATTCATGGTGAGAAAAAACTGATTACCTACAGAAACACTCGTATCATTCAGACACATAGTCAAAAGGAGTTTAATAGGCTGAACCGAAGTTTTAATCTGAAATACATATACGAGCCTCTTTTGATTGATTAAAACAATTTTTGTTGATGCTTATTGATACCTTCAATGAGGAATACACGTGGGCGGCGAGATAGTATTCTGTAAAACGCAGATATAAACATCTTAGGTGATGATTTTCGCGCAAGAAATTTAGCAAAAACATTTATATTTACCTAAATAGTAGGAAAAAAAATGTTATCTCCTTTTCCGAAAAGTGAACGCCAATGGCATTGGCTTGTCGTTGGATCCAATATTTCTTGTCTTTAGACTCAAAATCAAAAAATAAATAAATGAAATATCTCCTCGCATAGAAAATTAGCTGGTAGAATTTATTTAGGGGAGAAGAGCGAGCGGGGTTATGGAAAAGGGAGAAGAGGCTACGGAGTGGAAGGGGGAATCATTTGAAGAGGACAATAGGAAGTGGATAAAAAGGGAGGGAATTGTTTTCACAGCGGTGCAAAGGGATTGAGGTCTGGTATCTTGTGGTGTGACGAGGGGGACAGGCTTAGAAGGGCGGAGGCCTGAGGGGGTCTCGAGTAAAGATGGCGCTTGTAAGGCTTGAAACTCCACGAAGGTGGGGTGGGCTCCCACATGAGCTTGCGGAGGGGGGGGTGAGGGGAAGAGCAATTTTGGTTAATTTCCTTTCTGATTCTCTCTTCTGACCCCAAGGCGGGAAACAACGAAAAAGAACAAAAAAAATTCTCTCCCTTAAAATTAAGTGGAAACTAAACTAAAATGGAATGAATGACGCCACTCGCTTCAAAGAAAGAGTCGTTTCCGAACGTGGAATCGAAATCTTTCAAGTTGTGACGTGGGCGCACTCGTACAAAGATACGGTGACGTAAGCAGGCATTACTCTCTTCTTCTTCTTCCCTCAGAAAAGCAATTAAATAAAACGATCACCTTCGTCTGTTTCCACTCACCGAATAGGTACCCTTTGATTCGCTCCTGTTTTTATTGCCACACCGAGAAATCGTGAAAGGAATAAAAACAGCCCGGTGTTGTGTCCTAGCCTTTTCTATTTCTAAACAGAGCTCACTCTTGGCGAATTCTACTTGAGTTCTCAGCTCTTCCTCCAACCTCTACGTCATCTCCAGCCCTTCCTGGGAAGGCAGTTTCAAAGAACTGCGATTATAAGGTTTATCCATTAAAAGACACGGATGAAATTGCCGAATTACGGGGAATGCTCACGGCAATAAGAAACCAATACTCAGCTGGGTGAATTGTCAATTATCAACAGTTTTCAAATCGTAGATAGGATTTCTACAGCTCTCACCTCTGTTCCACGATCTAGTAACTCAAATCAACCGAAAAAAGTCTCACACAGTTCCACCTTTCATTACCTGATGGAGGCCCCCGTTCTTGTTTGACCTCTGTAGAGCTTCCTTTTCATTATCCCTCCCATGGTAGTTTTCGGAGGCAATTATAACTTGGAGCAGCTCAATAGCGTTTGCCTCTCCTTCTGAGGAACGTTGGAAGTCAACTTTTTTCTCAGTGCATTGGTGAGACCACAATTCGTGAGAAAATAAAAACGTCTAATCCCCATCATTCTCCATAGTTCATTCTTTTTCATTTTCAACTATTTTCTTCTCCTGACTTCGTTTGCTTCAATCTTCTCTATTCAGTATTCACCTTGAACGCCTCCGACATTTCCGACCGTAAAACTTTGTAGGTAATGGCAAGCAATAAATCATGTTTGTAAGCAATTTTTACACACTCTCCGTCGATTACCGTTCAGTGCCAAATTTATTGCTTATCGTGGATAAGCATGTGTGTCATATGTACCATACTATACCATAAAACCATAAACAATGTATTCAACCCGAATGTCGGTTTGGTAGGTGATGGTTGAGTTCACCCAGTACTAATCCCGGCGGCGTGTGAAATTCACACATCAGGGTAGGGGGACCAGTTCCTTTCCCCGTGCCGGTTATATGTATATATATATATATATATATATATATATATATATATATATATATATATATATATATACACACATATCGACCTTTCAGTCTGACCTGAAGAAGGTGTTGGAGTAGGCCGAAAGCTCAAACAATCTACAATGTGAGTGTTCTTTTACGTGTTATCTATTTTATTCTGTGTTTTCAATTGTGCCGTCAAAATGTTATATATATATATATATACACACACACACACACACGCACGCACGCACCACACCATTGCATAAATGCTTTTTCTTGCAGTTTTTCTTAATATCATTTCAAACATCTACAGTAACGGCTAGTTCACAACGTATCGGGCCACAAGCATTTCATTGTGACTGTCAATGTAACTCGCCCCGTTAGGAATACCAAATTAAAGTAAGATTTAACTAGATATTTATTGAATTACATCGACAATTCTTTAAAAAAATGTAGTCAATTGCAATGCGAAAATATGTCACTCCCAGAGGAAAGACGGAGAAAATAATTTTCTCCCTTCTTCTTTCGCCCCTTTCGTTTCTAACGCGCCCCCGCGGCTTGGGGCTTTCCCAACATGTCATCGAGGCAACGGCGGGAGAACCACGGAGTCCCACGCGACACACAATTGGCTGACCGCTGGATCGATGGCACGCACTGACAGCCAGCCACCACCTTGTATCCCCCTCGGCGCAAGCGATTATACGAGAAAGGTGGCGCCATTGAGGCAGGTGGCGCTCCATCGGGGGCGGGGCGGGTGAGAGCTTGGAGGGAGAGGGGTGGCGGGGCGGAGGAGAGAGGGTCAGTCGCGACGATCGCATTCTCGAGAGTCATTTGCGTTTCTCTTCGCCTTGGCCGCCGCTCCTTCCCCGGCCACGTCGCCGAAGGGAATGAATGCCTTCGGCGGATGGCTGCGGCGGTCACAAAGACAGGGAAAGGCCCGGGTTCTCCTCCCGCGCGAGTGATGACGAACCTTGCAACCATTTTGCTTCTTCAAAACTCGTGGGAAACGCATAACTGCCGGTTCAGAGTCGAAAACCTGCATCGCATCAATCCTAAATCGGGGATGTTTTTTTTTAATTTTTATATTCAGTGCAGAAAAGGGCAAATTTAATAGCGGATCGGTCGGATGATTCAGCTGGTGAAAGGGAAAGTGGAGCGAATTTCTACGATATTAAAGATTTCAGCCTTCAGGTGGCCCTGATATTTATACCGCCAGCGATATCCGTAGAGAAAAGTCGATCCCTGATAGCAGATTGCCGTTACTGTGGTTTTGCATTTTCCTTAGTGGTGAAACTGTAAGGACTGAATTATTTCGAAACCTAATATCCATGTATACTTTTCTGTGGAGATTTATTAGACAACGGACTGACTATGACTGCCCGTTGTAAGAATTCAACGTTGATCTAACTTTGCAAATAAATGTATAATTTTCATTATTCCCACGAGCAGAACAAAACAATAGGAAAATTGTTTTTTAGTGAAAACCGTAAGGTACTTTCCTCCCTACTATTACAAAGGTATTTGTAAGGTACTTTCCTCCCTACTATTACAAAGGTATTTGTAAGGTATTTTTCCTGCAATAGCATGGAGACATGGCTTGAAATCAGATTTCATTCCACGGAAACGTAAAAAAAACCATTTCCTCTGAACACATACGCTGCGATTACTTACGCAAATCAAACAACCTGAGCAGTACTTATTATTTCCCCTGAGCAACAATTAAAGTCATTTTACTCTTTTACATAGTTAAAAGTTGTTTTTCACTTCAGAAACAGTCGAGCGGCCATGACACACGCGACTTCACGTCAAATTAAATGCCAACTCGTGCAGATAGGCGACTTGATCATTGGCATGATTACATAGTGAAAAAGAAATCGAAATTTGCATCGATAATCGACCACCACTCTCAAGGGTTCGACTTGGAGGCGTCGGGAGGCGCCAGTGTCGGCCGCCGGAAGGGTCACGCCTCCCCCTCCCATCTACGCTGGAGAGCGCACCACACCACATGAGCCGAGTCCACGCATTCGCGAGCTCTCTCACCGAGGAAGGGCGGCTGCAGGCGGGCAGGGGGAGGAGGAGGAAGTGGGCAGCCGAGGGCGGAGGCCACCGCGCACGGCTGCTGACCCCGCCTGCCCTGCACCTCCTCCCCACACTTCCCCGACCATCGGAGTCGCTGGGATCCGGGCCCTGGACGCAAGCGATGGCACGCGAGCCACCGCATGGGGACCGCCCAAGAGTGTAAAAACCCGTCAGTCTGAGGTGATGCGTAGTAGGAATGCAGAACATACCCACAACACTCAATTTCGTCAGCAGTTTCATCAGCCTTGGCAAGGATTTGGCTATGAAATGATATCCTCGGAGTCTATTGTGGACATCCCTTCCAAAACTCAACTCGCGAGAGCAGACTGAATAAATGTGATTTCGATAAACAGAGGGCAACATGAGCCTACTTTTTGCAAGGTTTTGAAGGTTCCATTCCAATGACGAATCTCGAAAATCATACCACTGAAATTCAATCCACTTTACACACTTAAATCCGTTATTACTCAGGAGGTACTTATAGCTGAAGAGTTGATACATAAAAGGAATTCGAAGAAATCGATTTACTTGACGTTTTATCAGAAATATTTAGCTTAGATATACACATTTCATAAGATATAAAATATTCGTTAACAATTAATTTACGTGTACTTTCGATACACCTTCAATGATGGAAGGAATAAGAATTCAACAAGAATCCAATGTTATAAACTTGTTAATAAATAGATTACACAAATATAATAAATAAAGCTGTTCACGAAAAACCCAGTTTATGATAAGGAATTTCTTAGCCGTTGTACATGTACCATCGAGCTCGAGAATAAGCCGGAAAAATATTGCCTGTGCAAGGAAGTTTGGGAGGTACTTGTGGGATAAAGGAAATTTTTTTTCCTAAACCTAATTTAAAATTTCCGTGGGACTGTAACAGGCCAACTTACCGGATTTGGTAAATTGAAATATTTTTAGTCACGTGGTATATTTTCCGCAATGAAACATTTCAAAGGCAACACATTATAGATGATTTTCAATCTGTTCTACCCAAAATAATTCATTTTCCAAAGAAATTATTGAATGACCCAAGAACTTCAGAACTGTTGGCATGCCAATTTACAACGCAGGTGACTGAAGCTTTCCGTATTTCATGCCTGCTTACTTTGGAAGCGGAGAACAGTTCTTTGAGTCTATTAGCCAGGCAGTCCCTTTCTCTCTATGTCCGCTTGGCCGGTTTCATTTTACGTTGGGTCCCAACACGCATGTCGCGATTGCTAAATGTGTATACGAAAGAAAGAGACACGAGTAGAAAGAGCCATTTGAGCACGAACCAAAAGGAAAGTTTCAACTACCAAACGAAACCAACCAAATCTACAGATATATAGACAGATACTATTCACAGGGATACATGTAAGGCAGAAGAAATGTGAGGGCAACGGAGAGAAAAACAAAGAAAAAATATTAAGAGACGTTAGCCTATCCACCATCCCATTAAATGGCTATATAATGTGTCGGTAAGTGCGTACGCGTTTCATCACTACACCTAAAACACCAATAGATCCATTCCCGTTCGGAAATCAAACGCAAATGTTTGGTGGGATTTCGATAGTTTCAGATAGCACAGGCATGAATTCTGAAAAATTCACAGTATTATCGCAAACACTTTCCGTAAAAAATGTCTTCAGACTCGGTGCAAGGATACGCCGACCAATTCATTTTAAATTATTCCACACGTGCATTAGGCTTTGGTAAAAACCATTCTGCCCTCTTCGTCTGTGCAAACCCTTTGGAGGAGTGTACACCATGACCGGTGCACGCGGCGGCCGGGCGGGGACGGCCGGCAGGAGTCTCGTCTGTTGGGTGCGTTGGGCCTCTTGGGCCAGCCGGCGAGTCCACTTGAGGAAATATTTCAATTAATGGCCCCGCGGAGCCGGGCCGCTCCCTTCCTCTTAACCGCCGGTTCCCGACGCGGAATGAGGCCAACAAATCACGCACGCTATGAGGCACGGCATGGATCATGAAACAGTCCATCCGCGTGCACTCCGAAACGACCGGGTACTGCTTTAGTTCTACTAATCCCACACAGCCGTAAGAGCTCCAGCCTAGCTCTCTCCGCCTCGTTTCCACGGTTTAAACTCCTTTTTAGACTCGGTGGAGGAGGATGAAGAAGTCTCCATTCGTGCTGGACGAAGGGAGGTCGGGAGGTTGCGGAGCAAGCGAAGAGCGGGAGAGAAAAGAGAGAGAGAGAGAGAGAGAGAGAGAGAGAGAGAGAGAGACCTGCTGCTTCCATCAATTCACTTAGCTCAAACACTCCCAAAACGGCCTTCATCCCCTCTCATCGCTAAACCTCTCCATCTTTCAAATCCCTCTCTCTCTCCGCCTATGTCTCCACCCGCCATTCCTTTTCCCACTCATTTCGCCTGTGAAATCATCTCTCGGAATCATCCCCCCTCTCCCCACTTATCTCCTCAGCGCCCCTTCGCCGCGAGTACCGCTTCCGACCTCCCCCCACTCACCCCTCAACCACACCCCCCTCTCCCCCCTTTATTAACTCTCACGTCTCCTCTCCCAAGAATCGCCATCAAAGGCATTCTCCAAATTCTGACCTCGCATTTTCCAAAATTCCCTTATCATCAAGCACGGTTCAAGAACCAGCCCGGCTGCCTCATCCGTCCTTGAAATTTATTTTCGCCGCAGATTCGCCGCTCATCGACTCGCGCGCCTTTCATATAAATAACACTGGTCCGCGAGAAGCATTTCTGCGAACATTCCCCGCACGTGAGAAATGCCACAATTCGCGGCTTTGTTTAAAGCCAGAGAGTGAGTGAGAGTTAAATGGGAATGTATTTTACGTGTTCAAGTTGAGATCACTGGTCGAGTTTAACGAGTAATTTGATTTTAATGCCCTGAAATATCCAGATAAGGCTGGAGAAACAGTAAGTGGCTTAAATGAAATGGTCTCTCTTTTGGCAAAAAAAAGAGAAGAAAGTAAAACTGGAAATCATGGAGGATCGGCGTAATTCTAACCGGAATAAGATGTGAACCAACTTCAGTATTTGTTTCCGGTTAGTAATCAAATTATTTTTCTAGATATTATCACTTTTAAAAAGCAAATTGTAAAAGATGTATGATGATGAGGCCAGAATTCAATGTTATTTAAAGATAAGAGGTTGGGAAAGAACGAAAGAACACCATAAAGTGTTTAAATTTCCCTGCGTTTGTATCTCACTTCGGTAAACTTTAGTTGGGTAAGTTTACCCAAGAAGCTTTGTAACCAAACTTCTTACAAATCCTTAATCCGCTAGTCGATATTTTTTTCATTACACTTGTTATTGCTTTTAGCTCATAAAAGGAAGAGGGATTCCGTCGAAAAATTAAACAAATGAAAAATAATCCAACTCCATATCACGGCATATTTCGAAACAAAAACGATTGTTCTGCTTCGTTGGCTGCACGATTAAAAAAATATGAAAGTTCTGCAAACATGACGGCGGCAACCTATTACGCCATGTTGTTAAAATTGAATCCAAATAGGGAAGAAGAGCATTCTGCATCCTTCGTGGATATTTTCAGGTAAGTTACGTGGATTGAAAGGGCCAGAAAAATATTTTTTTAGCCCTCCGTTGTTTGCAAAGCCATTCCATGCTATTAGTTCTTTATTTGGAATTACCCCAACTGCCTAAGATTGAAACATTTTTACAACAAAGAAATATCAAATACGCCAACTCGTACTTCTCTGTCATGTCGAGCTTAACGGGAATGAAAAACATTACAAACATTGACGTGATTATTATATGACATCCCAAGTATTACACTCCAAGCTCCAATACTGTACACGTTAAATTTTGAAAATTTCCACCCCGAAGCTCCTCACATAGTTCCCCTCAAAAATAATCCCCACCTATTTGCCGTTTACCGATCAGACCACCTTCCATGGCATTTCCTTTTTATTCCCATCCCACGGACAATGACGACACCGTCCATTCCTTCACTTAACGGGCCGCGATAGCCATCATCCCACCAACGCGATGAGCCAAAAGCCATCATATACCTCTCTTTTCCAATGAAGCAAGTAATCTAGATTTTATCGTCATCGACAGCTTTCGCAACGCATCGAGGCCTCATTTTTCTTCGCCCGGGCGCACTTCACCATCGTGGCCTGGAACTGCCCGTGGGAGGGGAAGGAAGAGAAAGGCGGAGGAGGGGGGGAGGGCGAAGCGAGGAGGAGGGGGACGCGGGAGGGATGGTGGAGAGAAAGGAGCAAGAGAGGCGTGGACGATGTGGCGGGCGCCGTATCGGAAGGTCCAAAAAAGCAAAGGCGCATCGCAACCAGCTTCTGGACCGTCATCCGCTGGCCCCCGTGCATTATGAAGGAAGGCAATGGAGTAAAAGATGCTTCCGAGAACGGAGCAACTGGGCAAATGCTTCGTGGAAAGGGTGATTCACACTCTTCTGCTAACCCAAAGGTCGCGGGCGGGTTCCATCCCCACCTACGTCGGGTTGTCCTCCGACACCATCCCGAGCTTGGGAATCTGTCCTAGTCTTTTATGTTAATTGAAAATATGAATGAGGACATTGTGGCCCTGATTCCTTCACAAAGATATTTTCTTTTTCGCAAGAAAGGGATATAGAACATGAAAAAATGGTGAAAACGGGAGATAGTTTACTTCAAAGCCTCTTCATTCAAAACGGAACTTTAAATGGGATGCATCTTAATATTCTTGGTGAGAAGCATCATCGATGTGTTTCCGTAAACCCTGCACTTGACAGCGCTTCCCATCACCCTAAGCAATTTCCTCCGAATGGAACCCGGGGACATCGGACACTTAGGCCTTCGCGACAGATCCTAGAGAGCTGGCGTGTATATTGCGGGTATATTGAATGTTTTTGTATTTTTCAACAGCTTAAGGCCGGGATAGCTTGAAAGTGCAGTATATCGCTGCACAAGTGCGGTCGCCTGTTCATTTGGTAATAAGTATCACGAAGGTATACTTTTCCCGTTAGTATAAAAAAGGAATAGGACTATCGGCATATCGACAAGTACTTCCTATGAGGACATTAGGATGGATTCTTGACCAATTCGTCCGCATAGTAATTAATGTATTATATTTCATGCCGGTGGAATAAAATATTGAACCAGTTTTTTAAGTTATTACTTGATGCCGGTTTTTGATAGGTTCCAGATATTGAAAGACTTTTGTAAGCATTGCTTTCATTAACCTATCCAATCACCGACGAGTCTTAACTGGGAAAAATTTCCTATCACGTCTTCTGTAAATCCACACAATCGATGGAAACGTGCACCGTTTATCTTGAAAAAGGAGTATTGATTCATATTGCTTAATAGGTGCGAGGGAATTTCAATTTACTTGTTCTTCTTCGTCAATCGGGCGGTGGGCCAATTCATGAAATACGTATTGCGACAAAAAAATAATAAATATTACGTCAACGGATATCTGATGAAGACGAACATCAATGAGAGGGTCATTATGATTGGTTATGATTGTTGTTGAAAAAAAGAGGGGTTACGAAGAGCGATAACAAGGCCAACACTGCGCAGCTGAGGACCGAAATCGAGGGAAAGGAGGGGAGGGAATTGAGTGGAAGTCCATGGAAGAAATCGAAACTTTTTAAAAGTAATTGAACATAAATACTAAATAAGTAAAAAAAACACTATGATGACAACAAATAACCTGACCGGGTTCGATGCTGAAGAGGTATCCGCGAGAGGTAATAATGGCGCAGGCTTCTCTGGCGTTTTCATTGAATAGGCCGGGACGGGAGAAGGTGGGGATTAGGCTTTTAAAGAAAGGAAGGAGGGAGACTTTTGGGGTCGGTTAATGCTTCACATAGGCGGGAGTACTTCGAAGAGAAAACATCTGAACAGGGATATTTAACAGGAGGGTAGGATGTACAAGGTAAATCTCATTAAACAATCCACTGACATAATTTTTTTATTCATTGACGCCCGATTCCAAATATCTACGACAACAACTATCAATTTAACTGAACAAAGCGGTTTTAACAGACAACAAGAGTAAAGTGATATCTATTGAGAAGCTAATGATAACCCAACATAAATCTGATTTTAAACCAAACTGAACGATTTCATGCAGTATGATAATAATAGGATGGATACTGACTCCCAGTCCGTGGATTTGGACCCGACAACCTCGGCGTAGGTTCAGCCATAGCCTCACAAAGCTCCGCATTCACAGAGCTCTTGCACCCTATCTTTGGTATTCCGTGGGAACATTGTCCCGCCTCATTCTCACCGCCTAGCGACCCTTTCTTCCCCTCCTTCGGAAAATCTTGGCCCAATATTCCCGCTTATTCATCGGCACCGCCCGGGCTCCTGTGAATGACTCCGGTGATAATTCATCCCACTTTTCCCCCGTTGTTTCCGGCTGATATTCAAACTTCCGGCGAACGGTTAGTCGCGCCCGAGGTGACTGCTCGTTGAAATCGATCACGTAATTTAAATTTAAGCAATTTCAAGACGAAATATACGAATAAATAGCCCAGTAGTGACCTAACACCCCCCGCCACACGCCCTTGCAGCGGCTTGCGGGGTATTATGTAGATGTGGTAGTAAACAGGCAGAATACTATTTCTTACGTATGAGAACCTACTCGCGAGTATCTACTTGTCTCCCAAGGCAAATACATCCGGGATCGTGAGGTGAACTGGCTTTTTTGCTCGTGGCAAAGTACGTTCACTTAATACCGAGGTGTACTCGGATTTGTTATTTTTCGAGGATCAAGTTGTTTCCTCGCTCGCACAAGGACTGGGAAGGGCTATTGCAGCAAATCGTGAGATGGACGAACGAGAAACATTGAGAAAAGAATCCTTGTGAGGGATGGTAAAGAGGAGAGCGTAATGAACTGGAAAATATAGCATCGTGGTTTCGAAAGATTGATAAGTAGGTTACCACATGACTTCGAGGATATCCCTCGGGGCGTCGTTTTCATTCAAGGCTTGGAAGTCAGTCATGCCCCAAGTGGTCCAACCGTTGGATGATCCAACCTTCGACGGCTTGCAAAATCGAAAGGGTTATTGTGCTCGCGTGCGTAGCATTGCCTTCCCAAGGAAGAATTCCCCTTCACCTTTTCCACGCGCTCAAGATGGATGAGGAGTCCACAAAAACCTTCGGGTATCATTTCACGTTTCCGAGAGAAACTCATTCGCTACCGCTCAAGGCAGGAATTCTACGGAGAAACTTAGTTTCCTGGGGATAAAAATTCAAAGGCCGTATACGAGGATCCCTTTCATTTCGACGCAAAACGACAAAGGGAAATGGAACTGACAGAGAATCAATTGAACTGAGGAAAACGATTGACGACGATACCTAAGGGTCGAAGCGCTAGTAATTAAACCGATTGGAAATAGAAAATACGGCAGAATCCTAAAAAAATACACTGGCGTTATCTTCCAAAATAAATGTTGTTTCCACGATGAACGTTGTTATTTAGAAATATATTCATGGGCGGAATTTGAAATAAAATTGTTTTTACAGTACTCCGAAGGCTGAAGTTTTCACGAACCGTAAAGAGAACATACCCAACTCGTCACATAACAAACTTTGTGGTTAACCGGTTATTACGATATTCTTTTTAGAACAGGACTCATTATCAGTGAGTTTAATGGGAATGTCGTTAAACGGTAAGATTTCATCATTGCATGGCTCCCTCCACAATCAAATACAAGACTTTTTCGAAAATAAATACTGGATATTTAAAGTGAACGTTACATGCAACGCGGTCGATGAATTCGGGCAAGGTAACATTACTTTACAAAAAAACGAAAATTTTCAGTAGAAATTCATTATCTTGGGGTACAAAAGCTACTGATATTCAGATACTAAATGAAAAGTATGTGTAGCTTTAACAAATAATCCCAATACAGAATAAAGGACGAAACGTTAAGTTAAAACCAAGATTTTTTAAAGAATCGGTAGCCTGAGGAAAACTAGCCTGGAGAGGAAAAAAACATTCCGTCTCACATTAGTGAATTAAATATACCAAAGGTGTACTAAATTAAATATACCATTCATGTTCTGTGCATTCACTTCAGAACATAAATGTCAATCCTTTCACTTTCCTTGCTTACGTCATTAACTCGCTACTAACTTAAGGCCTTGAGGGGATGCATTTTGACAGAATCAAGCTAAAGAAGGCGTGCCAGGAGGAAGTCGCTACATATAGTATAAAGACGTGCTCACAATTTTTCATTCCACTCGAGACCCCGGGCGTACTGCGGACAATTAAAAAATGTTACCCCATCCCAAGAAGGTGTAAATGGAGCAGGAAGGAAAGCTTAGCCAGAATCCTGCATTAAGTCCGTGCGGAGGTAAGTTCTGCACGCAAACATATAGGTTGAAGAAGCCCATTTAGTCGAGTTTTTCGAATTTATTCCAACCAAAATCGATTACAGTTATTGTCGTTATGGCTTCGGTCCAATGCACCAGGATATCAAAAAACGAAAAGAAAGATCTCAAGAACGATAAGTATTTCGAAGTTTAGGAACAAATTCGATCACATTTTATCCCAAACATATTTTCAAACTTGACGATGTAAATTCCTAATTGTCACCTCAAAATATACATTCAAAACAATCAACGCAACCAACCTTTCTTTTTCAAATTTTTCGCCGATATCAAAAAATATTCCAACCACCAGTAATTATTAAGCGGTCGTCACTACCTGCACGAACACAAATTGCCTTATTTTTTATGTTCTGTTTTAATGCCGGAAATTGTAGCGGGGCCATAACAAACGGAATTGAATACCTAAGAATCACGACTAAAACTGAAACGATACAAGAAAAACAAATCCATTTTGCCTCAATAATGCCATTTAAGGTCATCATATTCTATGTGACTCCTTATATGATAGCAAGTAAACTCCACGTTATGAAAATTCATGATACTCGTCAATCACATCTCCGGAATTGCAGTTTACCTTGGAGTGCCTTACTTTCTTTCTGATATTAATGAAAATATATATTACAATGAGACATTATCTACTATATCCATATGCATCTCTGAAATCATTGCATTTATGCACAACTAGCTGATACCCCAACAACCCCAGGCACACGCCGGGCGGGTTATTTTGCGAGTGTTGATGGACTTACTCTTTAACACGTTTCATTTCAAATGGCTATATATCTAACCATCCTTTAAGTAGGTAAATTACTTCGACTGAGTAGCTAAAATTACAGGCACAACGATTAAAAAGAAATACACCTAAATACTAGAGAAAACCCCATGAACTTTTACAACGAGGCTGAAGACCCGGCAAGTGAAGGGACAAAGTGTTACTGCTTTACCTATATATTTTATACTTACTTCATTAGACCATTATCACGGGAAAACAAAAACATTTCCTGTCTAAATAAAGCCTCATACAGAGAATGATCAAGCCGAGGGACCACATCACGATATTTGTGCGCAATTAATTGCTAAGATTAAACTAAAAAACTGGAAGCACGCCAAGCACTCGAAATACAATAAAGATTATACCCGGAAAGTTGAACAGTACCAACTTTATCCCTATAGCCATATTTCAATGACCACTCTAGAGTTTGATGGAAAAATTCGAAAGGGTGGCAGCCCTGGCCCCCACCCGTGATCCTCCCGTTTGCACCCGCGGCGCTCATTTGCAACACGAACAACGGGCCAATCCGACTGAGGGCACAAATTGAATTCCGGCGGGCCGCGTGACCCGAGGCCTGGCGCATGCGCCCCACCGCTCCCAACGACCGTCCGGGTGACGACAATGGGCGGGTTAAGGGGGTGGGGGTGAAAAAAAGGCGTAGGTGGGATTTTGGGCAAGGAGAGGATGGGGCGTGGGAGAGGAGAGGGAGGATTGAGAGGGAGAGAGGGGGGGAGGGTGTGCGTGTGTGGGGGAGAGAAAGCTTCCCCAAGCAACTCTCCCTCGAGGACTCCTCACACAAAAAAGAGGACGGACCCATACGATGGGCCGGCCCTGTTTTATTTTGGGACCGAAGGATAAGTCGCAAAGAGGTACATTTCGCCTCGCAAGTACATACTCGCTTTTACGGCGGTCGCCGGAGAGGAGGGGTACATTGAAGGGCGTTGTGCCGACGCCGTTCGGGGGTCGCTGTCGGGAGGGGGACCGCCGAAACGGTGGAGGGATGAGGTTACGAGGGCTTTGGCCAGGGGGGAGACACACCGAGGGTGATGAAGGGGGGGTGGGGCAGCGGAAGGCGAGGTTTACCTGGGACGTGAAAAGGGATGCCGGTCGGTAACAAAATACTTTCGCTGCCCTGAGCTGAGAAACTCCTCCCGAGGAGGAGGGCGGGGTAGGCGGAGGGAGGAGAAGACGTGTGAGATCCGCAGACGTTCATGAAGAGTATTCACGGCTGAGATGGGAAAACAACAGCGTCCACGTCGGCGGTGTTCAAAATTTTATCCAACCGAGGAGCTTTTTAATCAGTCCCAAAGTTCTCTCTTGCTTGGACGCAAGGGAAATTAACCGCAGAAATTAGATTGAACGCGTTAATTTTTATTACAGCCGGATTGCATAGTAAAGAAGGAATCAAATATGAATGGAACGAGAAAATCAACAAAAAGCATAACTAATAACCGAGTACGCTGTTGACAGTACGCAAAAAATGTTTATTCAAGTGGGTCGTGATTTCGATTAATTACTGTCAAATTTTCTGATCTCATTTCTAAAATAAAACAAAATAGTGGTGGATTGAAAAAAAAATACCGGAAAAAAGGATTTTCGCGCACGCAATCTGCATGATGGGAGGAGTGGAATGAGAAGTCGCAAATTACATACAGATCGTTGTCACCACGCTGCGGAGTGTAAGAAAAAGAAATACGAACAAGGGCCCAAGGTGTCTCTCTAGGGTCGGAGTCGCAATTTCCCACCTCAAACGATAAATGAATAGTATTCGTGTAGGTTGTAAATCATGTATTTCAGTCAACAGAATTTAAACACTACAATGTGTAATCGGTTTATTTGATACGTGCTGCTTATAATCTGTCGACGCAGTGAGAGGTTCGAATAATTTCTCAGGTAAAAGATGCCAATTCCAGTTCCCTTCACCTTTCTAAAACTTTTAACGAGCCTGATTCTCACATGCGACGTATCTGAGTCGGGCCAAATTAGTGCACACATGATTGGACGCGGAGGATACCTTCTGCCTTTCGCATTGCTAGGAGAAACGAGCTCCCCACGCCACTTCTCATCCCACTCCCCATTTCCCTCCCTCCAAACTACACCTCATTTCACGAGAGAAACTGCCCGGGCGTGGAGATTTCTCACGCACCGGATCAGGCCTCACACAGCCAGGACATTACCGATGGGTTTCGATGCTCCATCCTGAATCCATTTTTTCCGTAAGCTCGCAACGACAAGTTTTCAAGTAAACCTCCCACGCTCGACGACCCGAACGTTTAGTTTCTCGATCCAAAACTGGCATCCATTTAAATCTTCGCGTTACCATGGGATCACCCAAAAAACAATGCAAAAGAACACTTAACAATTTCACGCACGATGATATCAAAGTGTTTCTGATGTGAAAGAAATGTGGACAAAACGGCATTACTGGGCACGGGTACCAAATGCGGGCACCACCCTAAATTTCAAGTATTGTGTGGGTATTATCTAAGCAAGGAAAATGGTTCGTGGTGCAAATTGAAAATTTAATTTTTTCCTGAATGAAAAAACGCTAAAGTTAAGAAATATATTCAGCCAATATCTTAACTTTTGTATTTGATGTTTAAAAAATTATCTGCGCAAAGCTAGGATACATAATAGACACAATGACGAGCAACTTAGATTACCCCCCAATCTATTCCCTTACGTGTGAGACTCACGTTAAAAAAATGCGTACAAAAAAAGCGTGATGCATTAAGAAAATTCCCAATATCTACTATGATGAAGCACGACGAGCCTTTGAGTATAATTCTCTTCCCCATCGTAGTAACTCAAGCGGGGAGCATGAAACGAGAGACTTCCGTAAATCATCAGTGTGTAGGAACCCTCACGTACATCACCTTAAATACACTGAATACGAGAAAGAATTTCCTATATTTTGACGCCCTCCACGGTGTCCGGGATTGTGGTTTGCCTCTCGTTCAAAAGGGAGGGAAACACCGAGAAAATAAACCCCTACTTTGTTGGCCACCTCAGAAATATTAAGCAAACTTCTATATCTCTGAGCGCAGGCGGTGAGTAAACACCTGACGGGGGCCTCCCACGCACAAAAGAACTAAAAAAATAAGGGATGCGTGACCACGGAACAAAGTGCACCAACCTTCACCGTGGAAGCGTCGGCCCTTGGACTGCCACCTTCGGGCACATTTGCTATCGCACACACACCTTGATCAGGTGGAAAGGAGAATAAATACCGGTGGTATGTGAGATTGAAGGGGTAGCAGTACAACCGTTGGAGCCAATCAATGAAGAAGCAATTCCCAAAGTCTCGGTACCCGACCTCGAGGAAAACTCGGGGAGAGGGTGGACTCGGCATGATTTCCAACCAAACGTATTTAGTAAAAAGATGTAATCATGCAGGATAATCATGGAATCTGACGGATAAATGAAAAGAAAATTTTATTTCCGTACAGGTATTGAGAACGGCAAGCAGCACGCGTGCAATATTTCCATGTGTACTTTCGTCGGGAATTTCGCATAAGGCAATTAACACCGTCAATACGTCCCCACTAACAGACTAGTTGTTGGAAACTACCATCGGCCTCCTCTCCACACGGAGATTGGTCCATTTTATTCCACGTGCTTCGAGTGTTCATGTGTACTCGACGGAAGGGTCATCGCACCAACATTAACGCATGTCTACGCTGCAAGCATGCCCATTTCAATGGGAGCGCACGTACGTAGTGTTGCTCTCAAGGCGTCCATTGCGAAGCAGACGTAGCATCAACCGTGCGGGATGGGGGCGCGAGAGAGAGACAGGGGGGTGGATGGCATGAGGTACGGGAGGTGAGGGGAGGATGAGGTGACCTGAGGGGGAGGGGGAGGGCATGAGAACGGCGAAAGAAGGTTGGGAAAGTCGAGTTCACTTTCAACGTTGGCAAGGCTGTCTGTAAAAGGCAAAGGCCGGCGGGAACGAGAGTTTCTTGCGGGGCGGGGCGGAGGGCGAGCGAGCGAGAGAAGTTTATGCGGGACGGCACAGCTGCCCCTTTGGGAGAGGGGGGCAGAGAGAGAGAGTCCAGTGAAAGCATTGCGAGAGGTGTTGTCTCGCTCCCATCGGGCGGTGGGCAAACAGATGGTGGCGGCCGCTGAATCCAGCGCCGGAGACCTCGCTTCGATTCGGAGGGGATGCTGAGCTCACGACCGGGGGAGGGGAACCAGAAGCTTCAATCAGAAGAAGGTCGGGAATGGAGCAGTGGAACGTTCACCCTCATGAGCCCGACATATTTTAACATTGACACAAAAAAAAGCTTTGCTCAAACAATTTCAAATGCTTACGTATTTCTTAAAAACAGTTTGCCGCTGATTTCGGTTTCGTGACTTGGGAGTTGGAAAGAATGACAACCAGTCCACCGAACCGTTCTGCTCGGCTGTAGAAGTAACAGAGAGGGTCCCGATTCCTCTCCATGCTTGAAATGTGCCTCCGCCTTACCCGGATGTTCCGGGGAGATCGCTCAGGTGGTCAGTTCACCGTCCGTGGAAGGGCTAATCGAGGCTAATGGCTCATCGGACCCCGACAATAGGAGTGGGACGATGTCAATACCAAGCTTCCCACACACACCCTTCTTCCCCTCCGGGAGAAATGAATGGGTCACGCCCGGATGGTCCGCATTTTACTCCAATTTGGGTACAATATGCTCCCATCAAGCGAAAAACTACCCCTATTCACATTCTACCGTCCATTTAACAATTTGGATTATACATACGAAAGATTTTAATGCACGTAATAGATCCGTATTTTGTCACTTTAATTCTTCAACACAATCACAATTAACCAGATAAGTATTTTAAATTAAGCCTGATTTAGTGCCCCAAGTTTCAAGCATTTTATTTAATCCTCGGTTTCGTGACATGAATCGTGGGAAAATCAATCCAAATGCCACCGCTACAATTGAGAAAGTCCTCGAAAGTAGTCGATTCCGTCGCCAAGGTGCCCAAGAACGTTTGTAATTTCCCGCACTTGGCGATCACTCACGGCATTTCAAGTACAACATGCCTCAGAGCACACTGGTCACGATTGCAACGGAATCCAACTGGAGTTTTTCACAGAGACTTGACCAATATCCGATAATGGAAAAAACTTTTCCTTTGGATTGTCGAAGAAATTTTCCACTCATCAAAATATATCAGTTTTCGTGGGTAGTTTGTGTCACATGGAAATGCATAAGTATTAAAAAAATCATCTGCTGTATAATTCACTTTTAGTAAGTTTATTCAGGGACGTTGTAGCCCAGTGGGTAGAACTTTGGGTTACTGGCCAGAGGATTAGTCCGGGTCGATTCCCAAGGCAGCTTCTGGCACACTCAGCATCACACAATCAGTGCGATTTTACAAGGAAATCATCCTTGGGAACCATAGACGGCACACGGAAATCAACTGGGTCCCCTGCCCTGACGCATTAATATAAAATGCCGTTGGGCTTAGTAGTGGGTGAGCTCTAACCTCACCTATGAAACCGACACTCAGGCTGATAACTAAGGAGGATATCACGCAATTGTTCAGGAACACCTGCCATGACTTGTCTAAATAATGAATAACAGTTGTCAATACCAATAGTACATGAATAAAATGTGCAAGTTTTAGAGGGACGAGTAAAGCTCCTAACATTGTAGATTCCTGCACAATTCACGTTGCAGTAAGTCCTTCGCCCCATATCCTATCGAGGGAAGAATTCCATCATACTACAATTGAGCAAGGGACGCTAACACAATGCCGCCCGTCACCGTTCTGGCGACGTGGAACAGGTGCCAGGGAAATCGATTCGATGCCAATGCCGTCTGGCATCGAGAAAAAGGATTGGGGGAATGGAGGATCAGGGAGAAAAAGGATTGGGAGGGAGGTATCGATACCTAGCGGTCGGAGAGCGGTCCTTCATGAAGACGGTGAGAAACATTGGAAGGCAAAAGAGGGAACGGGGGAGTGGGAGGAGGAAGAACTTCGGAGGGAGGGGCATAGTGGATGGAAGCCCCTGGCTCGAGTGACCGGCGAGGGGACGGTCGTTCTCGAAGTTCGCCTTGCCCCCGATGAGGCAGTGTAAGGCAACCCCGCCCGCACGCTGACACACGCTAAACATACACGTTAACTCGCACGCAGGGTGGGCGGGCCAGGGACGCACCCCCGTCCAACCCATCCGCCCCCTCCGCCCTCCCCCTTCATACGCCGAACATCTCTTCAAACCTTTCACATCCGGCTCCTTAAAGGAAATCGAGGGTCGGACAAGGAGGCCGCCGATATGGGCCGTTAAAAACCTTTCCGACGAGCGAAAAAGGAACGGCGAGCAGACTGGATCTTCTTTAAATTTTCAAAGCCAGCCTTTCTCCGAAGGGGAACAAAACGGACCCTCCTCAAACTGCTCCGTCCTCTCCTGACAATTGCGTCCCCCCCGGATTGCTAAGTGAACGTGCGACGGCGGCTGGGGAGAAATAGTCGTCGGGGGCGATTTACGTATTGCCGTCGTTGAAAACGGTCGGACCAGTTAGTACAAGTATATGGCACTGCCGCCATCCGCCTCTAAGGTTTCTCCCAACTTCCTGCTTCAGTCTGAACATCGACTCCCGGCTAACATGAGAAAGTAAACGGGAAGGCGTGAACTCTCAGATTCAAATCCCAAAAGTACTTTCTCAAAGCCATTAAATGTTGGGGCCACAAAATTGAACGTGATGCAAGGAGTAGCAGTACGATTCAATGTTTCACAAGTCATACTATTCATTTAAGGATATCTATACATTTAAAGGTAGCTTTCGGATGCCCGCTAACGACTCTTTACCACCATCTAGGTATCATAAGATATATATCGATGTAAAATTATGTTAGCCGTGTTTAGGTGATGCTGTGTGAGCAAAAAATATTCAGCTGGAGGATATATGATTTTGCTCAAGATTCCCTCAATAATTATTATCATCGGCAACATCCGTTGGACGACAGCCCTGCCTAATTCAATTGCCATGCATACAGTCAAAATAATTATTTGAATAAATAACATAGAATCAGGCGTAACATGGTGTAAATCCTTCATGTAGAAAGAATAACACTTGGATTTTCCACACAAAATGGTTTTAATACGATCTCGGTTTCGCTACAGCGTAGCTGTGTCTTGCGGAAGTTATGCTGTGCTGAAAACTACGTCGTATTAAAAGTATTTTACTTTGAAAGCCATTTGTTTTCTTTCATCAATTATCTAAATGCTGGAACAATATTTTTTTCGTCCATTCAGAATATTTTGTCGATGTATTCCATCTGTTATCCACACGATAACTGCAGACTAGCACAGAGTACTTTGTACCTTTATGCATCAATTGTGTTTGAATTTGGCTTAAATATAAATCGCTGACTATAAGCAACCGAGCAATAACTGTAAGATCGAAGTTCAGCCTATCTGACTTGCTCGACAAAATTTCACTGCATCGCCTTTGGTATGCCAAACCACTCAATCCCGAAGACCAAAATAAAACGAGAATGACAGGAAACGAAAGCCATGTGTGCGCGAAAGACAATGGGAGCGACGTGTACCTTGCGGTTGACATGGCTGCCACTGAGCCAAATAAAACGATGACCATCGAAACTTACTAATGCTTAAAACATCGAATTTTAAGCTCTCAAAGGTAAATGCTGACTAATCCAAAGGAAGGAATAGAAAAAACATGCGAATGAAACCATTTGTTTATAAGGAATAACGACCACTTTAAAGCATCGCAGTCAACTGGGAGAGAAATTCCCCACTCTTTGAGCCACAAAATCTCTCTGCTGGATATGACACAAAAGCTCCAGAACGCTCCTCGCACCCGGGAGAGTAATCCCATTCATTCCCGACCCCCCAAATTAAAGAAGAAATCTAACTCCATCAGGGATGAAGAAACCAAGGCAATTTTCCAGGCTTGAACCCTTCTAAAGGCGAGGGGGAAGGGGGCAAGAAAAGGTCGCCTCGGATTGTGAGGTGCTGACCTATTACGCAGCGAGACTTTATTTCGACCGCCCAGGCCTGCGAAGCCAAAGGCGAAGGGTGAGAAGGAAGGGGAGAGGGCAACGTTGAGGGAAGACAGATGAGGGCGAGGGATGTTTCCGAGTAGGGGGGGGCGGGGGAGGGGGACTCGAGGGTGCAGAGGGGTCGAGAGAGCGAAGGCGGTCCCGAAGGCCGACGGCCAAGGATGGGAAAGAGCCGTCACCCTCGCCCACGCCTCCCGGGGACTAGCGGGCGGGAGTTGGGCGATCATACTCCCATCACGCGGAGAACTCAACCCCAACACCCTCCGACTCCACTCTCTCTCTATCTATCTTTCTCAGGATGGCCTTCGTTGGCGTCCGAGAGTCCTTCGCTGACGCCCTGGCCGGAATGAAAAAAGATCTCTCCCCCGACTATTCGGCTGGGAGAGAGCGGACGGGCCACGATGGGGGGGCCTTAAAGCATGCTGGTGAGTGGGGAGGGGCACGACACGACGCGGAAGTGTGGGCGGCCGGTCGACATAAAACTAATCGACGAGATGTCGAAACGCTAATCATGATCCCCGGAGTCCATTCGAAAAGAATGACCGGCTTCGCAAATAAATTGTAGTGAAATATCACCGAATAAATTTGTCCTCCAATTTAGAGCTCCACGAATTGTCACCCTAGGTCCCCTCAAGTCGAGTGGGAAAGATTAAAAGATTAAATACGATATCACAATCTCCATCTCTGGGTATTTAAGCCAGGATGAAAACTCTGGAAGACAGAAAACTCCCGCCGACTCGACGCAAATGAGCGAGGAGATTGTTAAAGCCTTTTCTCAAGTTGAATTTCAGCTCACATAAAATGATACACAGTGTTGGAGGGTAATTGCTACAGGGTTTGAACGTGATTAATGCAAGTGAAATGTGAGATGGTCACAAACTTAATGGTAACTAGGAAAAACCTTCGAATTAAAGAGCGTCTTCGTGTAGTCGTCCGCGACAGCAGCGCTATTTTTATCATGGAGTTAATGATCGTGGGCGAAGGGCAAGGACGCTGACCCAAGCCATCGTTTCAATTCGCGAAAGAACGCGTTTACATCTCGAGTCTAGTCTAGTTTGCATCTTTTTTTCCTGGAGAAGGATAATACAGGGTAGTACTCTCGCTATCAGAGTTACCGGAAAAAACACAAAGTCGGTCTCACGGCATTACCGTAAGGTAGAACCTTTTAAGCTTAAGCTGAGCTTAACCACCTTATTACGGCTTTCGTTTTCCTTATTCTTGGTACTTCTTTGTATTTAAACAATGAGATAGAGATGTTTATTTATCGAAAGAAATATTTTATACACATCGGCTAAATATTTGCGCATCGATGTCCATCTTCCAAAAAGATCAACATTAACACATTTTTCTCAGCCATACGAATTATTTATTTTGGGAATGCATCAAGTTTGAATTTTTTCTACTTAATTTTAATATATTTTTTCATAACAATATCAATGAGGTTTATTACATTTTCATTCAAAATTATTTATGAGGACGCCAGGGTGAATGAATATAAGACGAGAACGACCCTCTACACAAAAAAGGAATCATTGGACTTTCATCCACAGCTTCGGCTGCTTTCCACTCTTCGGATAGCCTTCATGACAGCAGGTATGTTTTATCCCATAATTTATGCTTGTGGGCAAAGCGCAAGGGTGCTGACCCTAGCCATCGTTTTAAGTCGCGGAAGAACGTGTGTACGCCTCTATACACCTCTACTGCGAGTCTAGCAGTTTGCATCTTTTGTCCGGGAAAAGGTTAATAAAGGGTAGCTGAGAATCGGAAGATAGTAAAGAAGCCCCTCACTATCTAAGTTAGTGGAAAAAACACGAAGTAGGTTTCATGACAATGCAGTATGGTAAAAACCTTTGTATTTTGCATTCGCCGGAAATTGAAGCGAATTTTACCTCATTTTTGAACCGGGTAGTAAATTAATTAAGATTCGGACCCCAATGAAATGGAACACACCAAATCATCTATAAAATCAACAATATGAAGCCACAACAATTTTCATCTAAAATTATAATAGAAACTTTCATCAACAAGTAAAAGCCTTCCTTCACGATCTGCATTACTGATAGGAGTACTTCCTTCTAGTTTCCGAATGGTCATTCAACTCGGCACGCAAAATTGGCATCAACCTAAGGCATTATATCATTGTTTTCATTACCGAAATATATGTAATCGATCATTCATCGGACAAATGAAGTGCTACGCTGACATAACTTCCCAATTTCCTAAATTACTGTGGTCATAACGGAGGGTTTTGGCAGTAATGCACTCCATTAAGAGGATGCTTTCAGGTTAGGTCAACAAAAAACGGCAACCCATGTTAAAAAAATACGTATCCAAAAATAAACCCGATATCCATTTGGTGAATTCAATTACCACAAATTTTTCACCAGAAAAATTCGACCTAACTAAGAAACAAAATTTTAAATTTTGACTAAATGGCACTTTCAAGTCAAAAGCTTTTGGTTTCTCTTTTAATGTTTTCGGACCCCTTGAAAAATAAAAACCTCCTCTAACGTCAAGCCTTGCAAGGGGCAGGAAATGAAATATTCATTGAATGGAGAGGGTGGATGGGGTATGGGAAGAGGCGGCCCATACGCAGAGGAAGGGAACTCGGACCAAACAAGGGAAGATGACGTCACTACAAAATGGATGCTCATAATTTGCTCTGTATGAACTGCACTCGGCATAAACACTCCCTCTCGTCCCCTTTCAACGATGATGATATTAATGTAAAAGAGACGGAACGACTGGCGGTCTGACTTGATCCTTTGAAGACAGGGTCTTTTACCACCTTGCCTCTACCATTAATTCGATTTTCGCTCTCCGTAAACACTGTGGGACCCAGTTTTAAGTGCGTCAGATGGGTGAGTTCACGCTGCATTCTCTCTTTTCTCCCCCTTCCCTCTTCCTCCTTGGACTGCTTGTGCGCGCTCGTGGCAGTTGTCGAATGCTCGGTAGACGGCCTATCGTGAGGCTACGCCCCCGCCATCGGAGGCACTCAACGCGCGTTCCCTCACGCTGAAGAGTACCCAGACAGGGAAGGAGTAAACACTACTTGTCCGGGCTTAAAAAGTCCACAACGGGGTCCTTCCTCAATGGCAGTCCCAATCATGACTTTTAAGGACCTGTTTATTGATGCTGGGTGCGGGAGTGAATGCTCGATCCTATGGCAGTCACACGACACATGGGTCTTCGTTTGAAGTTTGGTGAATCCAACGTCATGTATTACTCAAAAAATCATTGGTCACATTCTCCAAAAATAATACTGGAGCTATGTTCGTCATTGACGATTGGAGCTGATTATGCTTAAAAATTGGCAGTTTACTTAATGCTTTTTCCACACCATCTCCTACGTTCAATGTGGATGAAAGTAATTAATGATGCTTGCGACAATCATGTTGGGAAAATTTTTCTATTGAATGGAATACTATCCTCTTTAAAATCATGATTAAACTCGATACATTTTTTCAATTTGAACGTCGATGATTGGAGACCTAAAGGTGCATTTACTCATCGACCTCATTTTACAACCGATTCAGCGAATTGTTTGTCGAAAAGAAAGAATACTATTAGGAAAAATTCTCCGTTTATTCATTTAAATAAAAATGAAATTTGAATTAAATGGCGTACAGATTGAAATGAAATCGTTCATTTCATCATCTGTGAAAGTTTTTAACGCTTATGAATATATGTACTCACAATTTAATCAATTTCATTAAAGTTACCTTGTTGAATCACTAAAATATTACAATTAGTACCAAAATCATTGTAATGTAAGGCTCGAGATAGTAAATGAAGACCCGATGCTGAAAACAGTGAGTCAGTGAGTGGAACTAGAGACAAAAAGCATTACTGAGCACACACTAGCACGTGACTCCATGGAAATGCCCATTATTAATGCAGCGTGCATCACATCCGAACGACAGAACTGCGAAACTAGTCCAGCATACGTGAAGTTTATGTCCTTTAGCCTATTACAACCGTCGGTTTAGCGAGCGCCAAGTCCACGAAACCAGCACAGGGAATATCCAATTGTAGATTCAACTCTCTGCCGCGATTATTCTATAAATCTAAAGCGCAATACCGAATTGCATTATTCGTACTGTCGTGGCACAAAATTTGGTTTCCCAAGCGGGAAATAAATATTTCAACCATTACACTAGAGATGTGCTGCGCAGCTAATGATATCACTTCAAAAAAGGCAACATCATAAGCAGACCTTGCGTGTCAAGGAAAAAAAATTCATAAAAAAATTATGCATGGGTGCACAAATCGGAGTTGGGACTTATTTGACCAAGAGAAAATCCGATGGTGACAGGCAAGGTGAGGTAAAATATTCTGAAAGTTGTCCCAGGAACTTAACTCTGGCGTCGCGTGTGAGTGACATATCTGCTCTGTACTTCCCAAGACGCAACATTTGAAGGAAACTAATTAATCTGCGAATAGATCTCCAGGGAGGCGGGACGGTTTTGGTTACGGAGAAGACAGTTTAAGCAAGGCTTGCTAACGACAGGCAAACACTCTTGGATTCAAAATTCAACCCCTCAAGGGTTCTATTGAATAAGCCAATGTAGGAAACATTGGAAAATCCGCAATGGATGGGAAATTTAAGTTGGAATGGATGGAGGAGGTAAGGGATGTATTCATGGCGAGAATGAGTCCCGAGTCCAAATTGTCGGCATAAATACCTCTGACACCTTCTTAGAGGCGGCAAGTTAACTTCTCGCGTAAAGTGAAAGCTTCCTAAGGAATCATTATTAATGAGGGATACCCTTGAGAAATATAAGCAAAGCCTATCTTAGCGTTTAATTCTTGCGAAAATCGAAAGTATTAATCGTTTCCAATGTTCTCGTTAAACATGAAAACCCTACTAAAACTTGAGGCGCACACAATTGGAAAAATGATAAAGGGTTGAAAGTGAGGAAAGTAACTACATACGATGCAGCACGTACCCATTTAAATATAAGATTGCTCCTGATTGAAATAAATGAGGATGAATAGGATAAAGGCATTAAATGCTAACGCGACCATTGAAACTAATACGTAATCAATAAGGAAAAATGACCTAAGTGCTTATAGCCGGGCAAAAATATGATCTCCCATATATATCCAATTCATATCCTATTCCATGCGAAATGTTTTCCAACATATTAGCACACAATAAAGCAATCAAGAGTGGGCTTTCAATGAAACAGAATACACGTGTATTAAAGGTGTGCCCTGTGCCCTTTGCATCCACCAAGAATAATTTTCTCTCACCTCTCGTCGCAATTATAATTAAATGGTAGCATTTTTATTACTGTTCTAGCATCTACGAAGGTTTGAATTACTATATAGAACGGTTTTTTCACGCCTAGAACTTGTCGACAGGGAAACCGGATGAATGTTTATGAAGTAATGCCTGAACCCCATGAGGAAATTATCTTTTTTTACAAAAATGCCTGAAACCAGGAAGTCTTGTCCCTTGTCCCTTCTTACGAGAGCAATGTTATACACACTAAAAGCTAACACTCAAATGTGTCCTCAATTTTTCGATATTTTTAACAGCAGTGAACAAAACTGTAATTAATAAATAGTTTCAAATATGTGTACATTTCAATGGCAGAAAAATATTACGAAAATTCTGACGCAAAGCAATAAAAACCTTTTAAAAGCATTTACAAACAAAAGAAGCGTTATATAAAATTCCCGTACTGAAATTCATTTAATTTTGTTTAATACAAATAACAACAGACATTTAATCTGAGTACTAAAGAGTGACACAAAAAAAGTATGCATGCGCTGTGAATCGGCCCGTGTACACTAAATTAAAACCCTTGCAATTCGTTTCAAAGTGCTTAACATACGACATTCATTCACAATTTATCCCCACACTGTTACACAGGGGCCCTGACATAACAACCAAGTCGGGGCTACACGGACTCGAACTAGTATCCCGTATTCAGTGGACATAACAACCAAGTCGGGGTTACACGGACTCGAACTAGTATCCCGTATTCAGTGGACATACTTGGCCATAAGACTCCCGAACGATGACCACACACAACATATCCGACAATGCTTCTCTCATGGGTCATTTCCCTGAAATTATGAGCTATTCTTCCACAGCTTTGACGCCTTGCTGACGGGAAATTCAAAACAACAAACAGAAAAACTATGCTGACGATGGAGACAACTTCCCTGCGGAACGCTAAGAACGCGCATTTGAAGTTATCTCGAGGACGAATTTTTCCCCCCAGCAAGGATAGCACTTTCCCCTCCAGCAAAGAGAAAGCTTTAACCTTCACCTACCCTTAATCTGCTCGTATTATTATTCCATTGAACGCAGCTCACTGAAATGGCTCTTCGCAAGGACGCCCGAGAATAGCAACGACGGGGCATTTCCCTCCCAATATTTGCCGCTCGAATTCAATTAAAACTAAGAATCGAACCGCGCACGGTGGATGGGGGGAGGAGGAGAGGGAGTGGAAGAGGAGAGAGAATGATAAAAGAGGAATGAAGAATTGTTGCAACCGGGTCGGGATGCTCCCACCCGCTTGTCTCATTAGCCCATACGAGGCAAAAGCGATTTTTCGGCATATTCGGGGAAAACCGATAAGAAGTGAGCAGAAGCGATCCTCGAGAGGGAAAGGGTGGTCTAGGGCGGGAGAGCGTGAGTGTGGGGGGGGGGCACACAGAAAGGCTCATTTCCCCACGCAACGTGTCACGAGTCCACGATCCGAGGATAATAAAATTAGCAGAGGGCGCTTTGTGAGTGAGAGAGAGGAGTAATGAGGTGGGCCCGACCGGGGGAGGGCTGGTTTGCGCCCCGGGATCATTACGGAACGGCAACGGTGAGGCGCGGGGGAAGGGGGTGCGGGAGGGAAGCCGGGGGTGCGGGCTGGCAGCGGGGAACTGAGGAGGCAAGGACGACGACTCGGGACCGTGGGGAGGTGGAGCGGGGGCGAAAGAGTGGGGGCTGGAATGGGGGGAGGAAGGTGGAAAGAGCGTCGAGGGGATTGTGTGCTCGCCACCGTGAATAAAAGCGGACGGTTGCCTCGAGGAGGAGGCACTACGAGGAATAATTAATAACGTGCGGGAATAATTTCCGATAAAAGCGGTGAAACAGTGGAAAAACAGCTATTGGACGCTTGGTTTCACGGAAATGTTATTCATTCGTCCGGAGCCCCTCTGGAGGGTAAATTACGGGTGTTGAACGTACGTGGCTTCTAGCGAGAATTGATTTACGATTCTAACTTGCAATCGTTAGAGACGAGTCGAAAACTATTACTTCAAGCTTCAATGACATCCAGTACTCAAAAACCATGTATATGGTTTTGTGGTACTGGATGATACATGAACATCTAGGTGAATAAATGAGCACATGAGTGTCTGTGTCCGATAACTGAGGTCCCGTATGACTCATCAACCTTCAAATACTCTAGCACGAGCTCTCGGATACCTGGAGAAGTCTAGTAAAAGGAATATTCGAGTTCACGGAGTCTCTCTCTACCCAAACATTGGCAGCAATAATCGAAGAATATTCCGAATTAAGACCGTCCTCTAAAAAAGTATTACACAAAGTCGAAGAACCAATTCTCATTCCCGAGTACATTCTAATGAATATTAAAACTACAGAAATCAAACCTATGGTCGATTTGACAGTTGAGGGTGAAGATCACCTAGTACAAAGCCCAATGGCATGTGGGATTCACATAGCAGGGCAGGGGAACTAAGTTCTTTTCCCTGAGTTGCCGTTTTTCTGGACGATTTGGCAACCGAAAAATCGCAAAACTTTGGTGATGTTGAGGATGCCCAGAGGAGACACTCGGGGTTGCCCCCGGGTCCACACCTCAGTAGCCCGAACGGGCTACCAGGCCCCCCAATGATTATTAGAGATACTAAAATATTCGCTAACATGAATACGCGAATGTAATAGAGGAAGTATCCAGGGGCATACTTTTGATTAATCAATATTCGTGTATCCATTCGTATTGTAGGAGGCCCTGAATAATTCATGCCTTAACTTGTTGTAACAGTTTCATTTTTGTTTACCTACTGATATTAAAATTATCTCATTAAGCAACGTTTTAGTTTCATTGGACTGATGACAATTTGGAAGTATGAGTACAATATCAGAGTTAAGTAATGGAAAAAGTAAATATTTTATGTTTTACACATGATTAACTGAAATTTCTTAATAATTGGTTAATTCTCCATAGTTTATCGCTAGCACACAAATTCAACATTAATAGATTAAAAAGAAAACTATTCTTCTGTACCAGAAAAAAATGTTGTAGCAAAGCTGATATTCACTTTTTATTTTCAATAAAACTCTATGACCAATGTTATACGAATTTTGCTATGTGACTCTCAATACTTCTCAGACATTGTTTACAATCTTATATCTTCCATTAATCTTAAAAATATGGTTGCTTCAAGCAGAGCACTCGATAGTGTCCTTCACTAACTCCCTATGCTCGTTGGTTCATCGTTAGGTCGTGTACGCTTCCAGGATAAGCAGTATCCTGCAAGAGACCTGGACTCAAGTCACTGTCTATCGTTTGAGGCTCGAGATTCTTCGCAAACGTCCCCCACGGACCAAGCTTTTTAGTATTTCCACCACATACTCATCACTCAGCTAGCTAAATGGGTTCTGTCCGAATGTGAATTTCAAACATGAAGCGTTCAAACCAAGGAAAAGTGACCTCGTATACAATTAGCCATGTCCCCTATACTTGCTAGTCTAGGCCCTCATAAAAAACCCTTAGACAACGTTCCCCTCCCCTATAAATTCTTCCGATTATGCTTGATCATACCGGACAATACCTCTCTTGTTTTTGCAATGACATGCATACCCGCAAATTCCAACTGAATTTCTCTTATACTGTCCTAATCCCAACTATTGAGCTTACGAGAAATAGCGGGGTCTTGATTTGGAATGAAATTTGGTGGAAAGTTGATTTAATTCGTAAGTTTTGCAAATGATTTACCAAGGATTAATGAGACAACTATGTGATTGCAGTGATAACAATTAGGAATGATCAGAAGGGCATAATAAGTAGGAATTTAAACACTAAAGTGGTAGAAAATATTGGAATGAACGGAAATGCTACTTATTTGGGTAGTATTTAGGAGAAAATAAGACTCCTGATGTGAAGGCATCAATTAAAATATTTTACCAGACACTTTTTTTCACATAGGACACTTTTTTATAGTTTAAAGGAGTTAAAATATCCCCGATTGAAATTTTGTTTTTTTAACATGTTTGTGCAAATGTTAATTCATAGATAAGCCTATCACATGTGTAAATCAGAATTAATAATTTTTACGAAAAGTGAAGAATCAGGCGTGATATTGTGGAATCGAGACATAATGAAAACTTTGTTGCAATTTTCCACAGTTAAAACTTTATTGCCGACCATGGTTTCGATACACTGTATCATCTTCAGGTGAGATGATACAGTGTATCGAAACCATGGTCGGCAATAAAGTTTTAACTGTGGAAAATTGCAACAAAGTTTTCATTAATAATTTTTATATTCCGAAGAGTGATATACTCAGCCTAATGAGGAAAGTTAATTTTTTTATGAAGTTACAGCAATCGGTAAGGTACTCCAATTCGTATGTTTATGCGAATCAACTTTCGAACACTGAATAAGTGCTCTAAAGTACTCATAAGTATACTATACACAGTTGCACCAACCTGACTGAATATGTTAACCTCGCCCATTATTCATTGTACTTCTCTGGTAATAAATAGAATAGTTCGACCTAATACGCTTTTGAGTACGCATGGGACCGGAATATTTTTGCATGAAGTGGGTACTCCGTGAACCCTCGTATTCATCTGACTACTTCATGTACCGAAGTACTCGAGCAAGTACTCAGGGTACTGAGATAATCCAGCAATCATGCGAGAGCACTAGCAGGTCAATACTATGCCTCAGCTATTCAATCAGATACTCAGTACTTGTATAAAAGCGGCATAGGTATGTGAATTAAAAACGAATAACTTGGCAGTATCACAGGTTAAATTAACCTTCCCTGTTCGATTGTGTTCGTAATATGTCAAGTCCTTTTACATAACTTTGAGGCACACCTCGTCCGAGAAATTTCTCCCGCTCAAAATTGGTCTCGGTGCATCTCAGATACAATAGCTATTTGTATGCCCATATGGTCAGAAAGACATTAACTGAGAATTCGGTGCAACCCAATTGAAATCAATCGGATACCAAAAGCAGTCACCATTCTTGGAGATCACCAAAGCGGAGGATTCAATATGTTATAACATGGGACTAATTACCAAGAGGAAATTCAACTACGGCGGGGGGGATCGTCCGTGCAAGAAAGGGGGAAGATTGGGAAATTCCAATGGATATCTCATGGGTGAGGATAAATCCTGTCCGATCCCCGTCCATACCAAAGAAAATCATTCAGTCAACATCACTTTCGGGTAACAGCGCAAACCCCGACTTGAAATGCCTCGACGAACCATGTGGGAGGAGCACGTCCATTCTTGAGAGCGACCCGGGTTTCTCAGGCACACATCTCACTTAACCTACCTCTTCCGCGGTCTCTTTGGCAAACAACGGAAGCCAATGTATCCGCCTTAAAACAAACGCCGTCGCAGCGTGACCGTATGAAATAGATGCACCACCCTTCCCCCCATGTATAGAGGATCCTTCATTTGAACTTTAAAGAAATATTTTCCGCTCAATTTTGGATGCAGCCTTTCATTTTGCCACTGCTCTTTGCACTTCGAATAAAAGTGGATCAAGCCGGCTCATATGAACATTTGAGCCCACACAAAATCGCGAATGGGAATCCTCTGCCCGGTCGCATTGTGCTTAATGGTCAGGACGGGAGGCCATCAACAATACTCATACCCTAGAGATTACCCGAATACCTACCGTTCGACCCACTCGCTAAATTTCTCGGTAAAAGACGAGATACATGGGAAGACATCTACCGTGCATCTAGTTTGAATACTTCGAAGACAGTAAAACATGAACTGTTATATCATGATCTTATACTACGGAGGAGGGAAAAATGTTTACGGCCTCTATCAAGAGCATAATATCAGAAGAAACGGTCCATTAAACCTTTTCTTACATAAATATGGAGTAACATCTTGGATTCAAGTTTTCTGCTTTCGAATTCCTATAAATGAAAAACATCATACCCATTATAGTGTGAAGTTGGATGAAAAAAAAAAACGATGAGGAAATGGGAGGAAGAGAGAGAAAACGAGACATCGGACACCTTTTTTCGCGCGTCGACCATTTGCGATTTTCCACTTGGAAAAAAAATTGCGGAGGAACGTGATTATTGTTCCATTGTTTTGCATTTAGAAATATAACCTTATGCCTAATTTGTATATTTCTTTATATGCATGCATTATAATTGCCGTAAACTGAAAATGAGTTCTTTAAATTTCCCGGTTGCGAAAGTTACGTTTCCTTCTGCAACCTCTTTGGATGGTGCCATTACGGCAACATATGTAACCACAACTGTCAGAGAACTTACAACTACAGCTAACCAAGACTCGATATTCCCAAACTCTAACACTTCACGTTGTGCACGCTACGTCTTTACTTCGGCTTCCCTCCGATGGGCCCAAGCTATCGATTTGAGCGTGAGACATTGAAAGTTGAATGTTAGCCTGAAGTCTGGGGTTAACTAGGCGAGGGCTACAGCGTTGTTTTGGGGAGGGGGTAGCGTGGAGGGAAGGGGTGGGCGGGGGACTAAGAGACCACTCCATATTGGCACACTTCTTCCGTGGGAGACACGGCGAGCGGGGCAAATGCTCACTGCACTGCGCCAAATACTGGAATGCCCTTCCCCCCACGCATCCAGTCCACCCTCCCCACCGCTCCCAGGGCCGGCACGGCTCCAAGCCAGCCACCTCTCGCGCCTACTCTCACACCACCGAATCAAGGCGAGAAATGCATTCGCCAAAAAGTCTTGCCTCGCCCTTAACATGAGGGTGTGTGTATGTTTGGAGGGATGGGGGTGAGTTTGGGAGGAGGGTGCAAATTAATGGCTCGCAAGAAAAAAAAAGTTGCCCATCAGTCGTAATGACACCGTGCCATCACCTTATCAAAGGTCACCATTGTGGGAGGGATGAGGTTCCACGGGTGACAGGAGGTCGTCAGTGAAAGTCCATGCGACGGAAAATTTAACGAACTGTTCCTCCCATGATCCCTGGAAGTTTCCCTATTTTAGAGCATCCATTATCACAAACATCGTCTTTCTTAACCAAGGTTTGATGGTCAAACTTCGATCCTTCATTCAGTGACAATATACTTAAGCCAGAGCGTGGTTTGCATCCATATACGACGTACACTCTTCAACATAGTGTGGACACATATTTGGTCTCCAACATGACTATGCACAGTATTTGAAAAGAGGAAGTAATTAAAAACTGCCAGAGGTCTTTCTAAGCTGGAAACACTTGTTCTTGTCCAGTAACAACTAGTACTATGCGAACATAGTGCGTTAAGATTTACCTACTTAGTATTTAGTAGAGAATGAAATCAACTTCTAAGGTATATTTACGAAATTTTGGGGATTCTATGGAATATAAATGGATAGGAAAACTTGCTACAGCTTATTCTTCTCCCTTGGCTAAATTACAATTAAGAATACGATCAATAGGCGAATAAATGTCTAAAAATGTATGCTAATATTCAGAAGTAAACATGAGTTTCTTTGGGTATTTCCATTCAGTCGCTAGGGAAATCTTACCGCCATCGTTTAAATTTATTTGAAGATATATACACAAGCATGAAACTAAGCGGTGGTTTGTATACAGCCGTAACTTCATTGTCAATGAATAAACTACCGCAACCAAACCAGCAGCCCCACATAGGCGTAGGTCATAGGTAGGCACCATGCGCATCTCTCAAGTGGCTCTGCATCTTAGTTCAGCTTCGTAAACGACTTCGGCAATCTCCCGCTGGTTTATGCCCACTGGGCTGGGGCTGGGATAGAGTGGCATAACACTTGATCCACATCCTCTTCTGAGATTCGACGACGGACCTGTTCCGGTGCGAGTGGGATAGGATCGACCACGGCCAACTTATTTCGCGATACGCTTTCATCTGCATATTTTGTCCATGTCCTCGAGAGCGACCGCTACTATCTCACCAGGAATGTGCGGGTTTTTTTTACGTGCAAAAACGCAGAAAAACATGCTTTTTCATATCTCACTCGATTTAAGGGATTCATTGTACTGTAGCGATTCTTCATTTCGGAAGACCAAGAAACCGACCTAGATTTTAGCCAAGTATGCGAGACGCATCGAATTCGACAAACTGACGGCCACTAGGAAAAACTGGTAGACAAGTGAGCCACGCCCCGGAATTCTTGATCAAAGAGAGAGATAAAATGTCACCATGCGACAACAGCAATCATACACCTATGTTATTATCCACTAAAAGCACATGCGCCAATGCCGTACCCCAGCCAATCTTTCAAGGGAAACATTTTTACAGCAATTTACATCAATGACGTAGAAAGGAATTACATTCCCAACCCCTCTAGCTAAACCAAAATTTAAGTAGATTTCGTTTCTATGGGAGGCCTACGACAGCAAAGGTCATTTGCGCCATTAGGGATGAATGGGAAAGGAAGGGTGGAGAGAAACCCGGCGTCGGCATTAGCTTACTCCTGTAGAAAGGCACCAAGGGAGTCCGCAGTTTAACGTCTCATCCGACGAACGTCGTACTCACTCGAAGTGCTCTCCAAAAAGCACCTCAAGTAGGGATCGAGATACCACTGTAAAATATTTATTGTCTCCAGGATTTGAACCCGGGCCTTCTAGATGGGAAGTCTGTCCATTACCCACCGCACCATCCGATTCCCACCAAAGTTTAAGGAATTTAACTCCAAGAAACTGCGGAAGATGCCGCAGCGGTAACTTTGCACTCCGCTAACATTCATTTCAATGCATATTAGCATGTGACAAAATTTCAGCTAAAGAACCCGGCCGGACATCGAGGGATCCGGGTTCGAATCCCGCTCAAAGTGAATGATTTTTACACTGTGTCATTATTGCACTTTAATGAAGTTCTTTAGTAATGTGCGGCGAATAGCTTTCCCGACAATGAAAGTCTCAGATCTATTTTATTATAGTTTTACGTCATCAAAGTCAACCTCTGCGCCTTCAAAACAAAGCCTTACGGTCATTAGAGAGGGTTAATGTGCGTCGTGGTGGAAATCCAAGGGCTCGATTCAGTTGTAGTGTTTGCTTGGATGCCACCGGCTAGGGTGTAAATTTAGGGCGAATGATTGATGAAGCGCGTGTTTCACGTCTTTGATGCGAGCTTGAAACGATCGTATCTCAGCTCGGGAGCAATGAATCCTCGATATCGATTGAGCCATAAACATTGGACCGGGGGGGGGGGTTGAGGGAATGGGGTGTCTCACACCTTTGGCAAATCACGCCAATCGGTCTGCTGCGACTTGCAAATGAACCCATTATTTCCTAAATACTAAGGGCAAAAAAAGTCAAATCAAAATCTAGCCAAAACTGGAACTGATACAAGGTCTCTCATGACTTAACTTTAATTTATAACCGAATTCATTAAGCACAACTGCGGCCACGTACACAAGGAAACGCTAAGGAAAATCCATTCGCTCAACTGCATTCGTGACATTGATTAGCCAAATGCTTTTGCAGTTGAGATATCTGAAACTATGTTCAGGACTTCCGAGCAAAAGGAAAACTCAACTAGGCCTCAGACATCGGACCACTCTCTACACCAATGTTACGCACAGTATATATAGCACAAATGTAGAATTAAGTACGACTTTTTTAATTAACTGTAACACCTTGCTAAGCAAGGACACACTAAGTCACTTAATGTCACTTCTGAAAAACAGGCCAAGAACCCTTAGATAACAGTAAGAACACTGGGATAAATTACATCAAACTACTCATAGTAATCCAGATATTCTATTTGCAAGAGAGACCCCCAGCTCTGAGAAAGGATTCGACTATTTGCCAAAGCGCAAGTTCGATGTTTCATAGGTCGGCACAGAAAGGCTTTATTTCTTATTTCTTAAATACTACTTGGCACCTACAAACGTAGCAGTCAAGTTATACATTTTTAACCTTCCATCACTGAACTATATCATCCCAAATAAATGCCATTTTAGTGTGAAGCGCGAGGAATAATACTGAAAATTAAGTTCAGACGGAAGTCATTTTACTAATATTTTACTGAAACGAAAATATGGAAATAACAAGTGAACTCATCATCGGATTACATCCCTTCAGCGGGCGCAACGATTAAGAGCACTAACGCCAATGGCATTATTCTTAGCTCAATCATTTTCCACAAATTCTATCTCCTTAACATTAAATAAGACGTCTCCTCATTTGCGATACTCCCCCACCACCCAATTCATTACGTAATCCATAATTTTTAATGCCTGCACAGCAACCGACAGCCCTCCCCAATGTCCGACTCCATTCAACTTTTCGTCCTTCCCAAATCCGTTCAAACAAGTGGAATTTCACTTGTTTTCCTCAGCACACACACAAAAGTACAATTTCTCCACCGCTCTGACCACACCATCAAAATTGGTCCACCTTTCACTCGATTCCTGTACAATTTGCATAGTTTATCAACTGTGAAGTAAACGCTAGTTTATTCACTTTGAAAGAACATTAATTTATTTTATAATGAAAACAATACAGCTAGAATGGTGGGGCAACACGATCTGATGAATACCATAATGCTCTCTACTTTCCATTCCGTCCAAACTAAGCCCAAATAGACACATTATCAGAACAAGCCAATGAGTTCATTTTGACCAATTATCACAAAATATTAGCTCTTTCATTTCTTGTTAACTAACCAGATATTCCAAATAAATGTTAAGCGGCTCAAAAAATGAAGCACGCAAGTAAAGCGATGAATTATATAGCCATAGTGCCTGTGTGAGAATGGTTTAGGATGAGGATTAGAGAGTATTTCTACAACGTTCACCATTTACGTATGGAAAAATCAATAATCTACACGGACTTAAAAGGCCAATTCCCGCATAGAAGCGTTCAAAGAAAACATGGAACTGCCGTATTTCCCCCTGACATTTGAAGCGAAAGATAGGCTGACATTAATCACGCAATCCGGTTAAGTTCCACGTCTGTGGGAGTCTTTTTAGTGCGTGCACAGCACGTAGCTTCGCGAGTCACGCTGCCTTCTCAACTCTCACGGCAGTGTGGCGGCACAGGTCTTCACGATGATTCGTGCAGTTTCTTAATGCTTAGCGGCGATTATTTTTTTGGTGACGTGCATAAAAGTTTTTTTTATGAAGAAATGCTTGCTCCCAACGGAGCACGAGCGGCCTGATTTCATTAAGGATTCCAGCATTAGATTTCGCTAAGAGAAGTACTTGCGCTAAATATAAAGCACAATGGTACACGCTAGATATATTTTAGAGACTGCGCATCAAGGCGGATAACTATCCACAACTCAGATACGTCGTATACCCAGACAAATTAAAATTACAAATGTAAATACACTAAACCAGACAGGAGAGAATCAACATGGATGGCCAAAGTAAACGCCATGAAACGCCCTTCCCGTTAAGTCATAAGATGCAGGTTCGAACGCCCTCGAAAGAATAAATGTTCCTGTTAATCGTCCTAGATTTTTCAAGGTAGTTAAACATTGAATACTCTTTTCAGGATTAACTTTGTGTAATAAAAATACGACATTTATTAAAACAACATTTCTTCATTAAAAATAAGGTCTTCGGGTGATTTCAAAACAAAATCAAATTTTATTAAACCATTTGAAAGTAATTCTATTATTTTATTACTGGCACGTCTGAGCCAATTTTTACTGTGGGGGGGGGGGGGGAAATTACAGACACAGGCTGACGAATGAACTGCGCTAACCTCAAATCCATACCAGTTTCCAATGTTTCTTAACGCTGGCGCAGATAACTTTCTCCGTTACATGAATTCCAGTAATCATTCGTATGCTTTCCACGGTGATTTAGTTTTACCAGTGTATATTTCAAGGGCGAAATGTTCATGGGTTTTAAAGGTTCTAAAATGATAACGGGTGATTACATGAAAGTATAGACTTTTGAAGCGGTACATAAAATTATAAATTGTGAGCAGTGATGTATTTCGCCTCATCCATAGGGAGCAAAGTTTGAAATTGGCAAGTCAACGCGATAAAAGACCGGCTAATACCCGCAATTATGGGAATCCCCCGAGTTGGAGGAATTACCTGCTCTCGACTCTGCAGTTTCCTTCTGAAGATAAACTTTCTCGTTCACAATAAGAGTTCCATCTTGCAGATGGTTGCTGGCATATGGTGTGGATACCACTACATAAGTACACAAAGAACAAAGGCACTGAGTCTTAAGACTAATATAACAAGGAAAATGACAAAAACTATTGATAGAAAATTTTTCGTGAACATCGATGGAAGTCAGTATTAATTATTGAGTTTTACTGAATTACTGAATTGGGAGAAGATTACCGAGAAGACGATTGGGAAAACTGTTATGGATGAAATCGAATATTTTAAAGAATAAGTATGTATAGCAACAAAATATGTGTGTATATATATATATATATATATATATATATACAAAACATTGGTACTACTGTTTCTTCTGAGGAAGACGGAGTTAAATTCCGTCAAATTATTAAGAAATAACGTGTGTGTTCTTTTAATGTGTTCTTATATTGTTTATTGCTGTCAAAGTTATTCAATTCAACTATGCACACACACATTCAAACGCAAAAACCCGCCATATGGCAGACAAGTATTCATTCACATGGAAATAAATATAAGGAAAAGGGATAGGAACACACACACAAAAGACGAACTTTTGTTCCTATCCCTTATATACATCCTATCCCTGTATGTATTTCAATTAAGTGTCTGAATGAAAATTTTGGATGATTTACGAATGCCATGCGTGGGAGTCCTGCCACTACAATTGGACGACACATTCAATATTATTAAGCCCAATATCTCTATCAAGAGTAAATTGCTAATGCATTCGGCAGATAACCTCCAATGAACTCGAAACCAACAAGCGTGATCACGAGGAAATGCGCGAAACATATGTGGCACATGTGGTGGCGTAAAGATAAAACTAAAATGACATTCCTAGAAATTAAGGAACAACCATAGTTGCGGGTAGTTCACACGATTAAAGGAACGAAATCGATCGTATAAAACACCAAGAGTGCTTTTAGAACTCAGCTTCAATTAAAATAGCACACGTTTCAATTTATGGAGAATTTGAACTTCGCAGATTTCTACAAGCCACTTGTGTATATTCCTTAAATATATTCAAAATAGGTTCATCCGAAAAAGTATAGCGGAATGTTTATTATTACACATTCCACTCCGAGGACTGCCGTGAAAAATGGACTACTATCATCTAGGTCAACCGCAAACTGTTGTGCTAGTTAGTGTTGGGTCGATCGATGACCGGAAAATAGCCGCCACGGAATCAAATTTCCATGAGCACCACAGTGCCAAATGCAGAGAGACATTTCTAAGTTTTCGCGCGATTCGGAAAACCTACAGAAACTTTTAGAGTGAAAGAATGACATTGCAGTTTGCAATAAAACCTTTTACTTACATCACCTGCTGGCGAAGAAAAAAATACACTCGGAGGCATTTTCAAACCTACAACCCAATAAACGAGTATCTAGTTACATATTTTTCTGCAAAGTCCACCGAATAATTTAACATAAGCCAAACTCATACGATTTTTTCACTAAATCTAACTTCATAAACTTAAAAATATGATAAAAATAAGTAGAAAATCTACCCTGTGTTTTTCACTTGCAGGGAAACACGCAAGCTAAGAGGAATTCGAGTGTAGATTACCTCAAGTTCGTGATTCTATTAATAAAATATTTTTCACACACTGCGCTAGTTAAACATAACAGAATGGATGCCGATATGCCATTGCACCTAAGTGGCATTGCAGAGGAAAACTGACATCCTCCGTCGAAGTATGCCACTGTATTTTTATTCACAGCTGGAGACATCGTATCCATTATACATGCTCAAGAACTCTATAAACCAAGGCACGTTTTGATTAGAAGGCATCGACTTGATTGGAAAGGCAACAGCGGTTGAAATGCTTTTTCATACTACGGTGTTTACTCAAAACATTTGAAAAAAACATGGAATTTCCAATTATAATACTGACACAACAGTGGATCGTTAGCCTTCACTGTAAGCAGGGCACTCATTCCTATTTAATGGCAACTGCAAAACTCTATAAAAAATCACTTAATGACACTTTTTTTACGGCTAAGTAAAAAAAAAACCAAAACTGCTTCACAATCCCCTTTTCGTCAGGGAATCACTTAAAAATACAAGTAGTTTAGAGGTCACACAATACCAAGCACGCACGCTGCCAACTATGTCAAATCTGAACAGGCCTACGGATTAACAAAACTCTATACCAGTATACCTGTATTAAGGGCTTAAGTTGCGGACCGGTCACATCTCTTGCGGCACATCTGTCACAGCTCTTAAACCCGCATTAAAAGATTATCTAAGACATAAGCACCTACACGTCAAATATTAGAAAAAAACTGAGGATATTTTTAAGGCCGATTGAAGGACTTTTACGGTCAAATAAATCGATTTACGTGCTTTAAAAATAATTTTTTAAATTTATCCTCACTTCATACGCTTTTCGCACTAACATAAAAGATAAAAATCATAATATAAGCACAGTGGTCAATAAGAAGCTACGGTTGTGGATCAATTAATTTTCTGGCCTTCACAAGATATTCCAGCGAAATTAAAGTTTTTATGTGAGTGAGAATTAACGGATTGAAAAATTGGCGATTAAAGAACCTACATTGGTGGAATTATTGCTATGCCAACTCAACACGGAAGTCGTTCAAAGAATTATGGAAATATTCTAAAACTTCACGAATCAAGGTATTTCAATGTAACTAAAAAAAATTAACCCTTCAAAAGATGAAGTTCAACGCATTTAAGTTAACTATTCAATCATTTTTAAGGATTTCCGAAGACTATATTGGTTATCTACATGATATTTGTCAATACATAGCTTACTCAAAGAAATTCATTTGTTTTCAGAAATAATATTCATAAATATTCCTGGGGTCAATGCACACGCTTGCAGCTGAGTATCTAGAGATTGATGATAAAATGATCTACTATAAGTGTTACCTTTTCATCACCCGTAGTTCACCAATCACTTAGTTTTTTGACGAAATTTAATAACTAACTTCAACTAAAAAAAACTACTTACATTCCATTTGCATGTGTTTACCTGTTAAATAATAGAAATACGAGTAACTATCGAAAAAATGCTCTAAAGAAATTTTTAAAATGCAAATGATGTATGCGTATACTTAAACTACTTCATTTTAAATTCACAGATTTATTACGGAACTGCCATTTTTCATTGAAAAATTCCTTGAAGTAACCGTTTTGCTAGGGAAAATCGGAGAAGAGAAAAATATCAGTTGTGCAGTCAGAGTTAATTTTTGCACGTTAGATACTAATATCGCTACGCATAATTCCTTTTGCAACAAAAAACAGACGATTCAGGAGTGATATGGTGGAATATCATGATTAATTAAAAATAACAATTTTCCAAAAAATAAAATTTAATGCGACCGGTTTCAATGTACTACATCATCAGGTAGTACATTGAAATCGGTCGCATTAAATTTTATTTTGTGGGAACTTGCCATTTTTAATTAATTTTGCGACATGGGTTTCATCCACCAGTTCCTGCGCCTTTGATACAATTGGCGGAGGTGGAAAGGTATTAATTATTATTATGGGCACCGTCTCCCGAACTTCGAAGAAGAGCGACAGGGTCTTCGTTTTCCTACGCGTCGAAAACATTGACAGGAGGAGTATTTTCTCGCTTCAAAGTAATGCTAATTATAAAGAAATGCAGAAAATTTACTATGTTGGTAACGGAAGAATAGTTAAACGTGTTCAATTATTTCGAATACGCCATGTTACGCGCTGTGAGATCCAAGAGAACGCCCTAAAGTTTACAAAAGAGTGAAAAGTTCTGACGTTCGGGAAAACCTCCACACTATTTCGGCTCACTTTCGGAGCTGCGGAAACGAAGAGTGTCAAGAAAAATCGAGGGCGGCGACCTCCTACACGTAATATCTTCCGTCGCGGGCCACTCTCCCACGGACGATCTCCCCTAGTGTGTGGCTTCGAGGGCTTCCTTGAACGAATGGGGGAGTGAGGAGTCATCCGTCGTCCCCTTTGGCAACCCTTTTAACGGGGACGTTCGCCGTCCCGCAGAAACAGACCTCTGCCCCTCCCCATGGAAGTGCCCTCCACCCTGTGTGCTCCATTGACTTTCCTTTTCCCATTAGCCGACGCGTCTGGCCACACCTACGACCCGAGTTCCGACGGCCAGTGGGCTTCATAGGCGTGGCGAGAAGCGAAACTACCATCAACTTTGAGTCGAGGCCGGGGATAAGTAATGGTTGCAAGGGACCATGTACGAACAGACAAAAGGTGGACTACTCAACGATTCCCATTCCACATCCCATCGATCGATACGTGTCGAGATCAATGACGCTCATTGCCGTCACATTTCCACAGAAAGCACTGAGTTGATCCTTGATGCGAAGAATATGAACCTGCGAATTTTGGTAACGAAGCCGCATATTCGTTCAAAGCGAACTGCCCGAGTTATTTTGGAATCAATAGCCCAGAGATGAAATACAAGAGTGAGAAAAAAAGTAGCTCCGAAATATGTGTAGGGTGGTGCAGACTGTTTTTCCCTTTCATGCTATTCGCATGCGAAATTCATTAGCAAATATCCACTGACAAAATTCGCTCTATCCAGATGGCATTCCAGAGTTGCAAGGCATTATATAAATAAAAAAATTAATGTATGAATGTGTGTTTTAATTGCGTAAACACCCATGATCAACGTAAAGCTTTCCTATGATATTATCGGACCCTCGTTGTTGATGAACTATTTTTATTATTATACACTTCCTGCGTTGGAAACGCTGTTTTAATACGTTGAAATGGAAAACTAGAAAGCGTATCAAAACAGAACTGCGAGCATAATTAGAGCGTGAACATAATTTGGTGACAGCGATCACTTTTGGAATTCCCATACAACTCGTGCTACGATACAATCTCACTATGACCAGGAAAAAAATGGAACTTACAAACTAGAATGACAACTAACTAGCATCAAATGAAGAACGTCTTTCGGTTGAGGAAGTGCTTCAGCCTTGAGTTGCCCTGTCTCCGGAACGCCAGGAAGCAAAATGCCATACGAAATGAATGGATGTCTGGTTAGAGAGAGACACTCGTATTAAAAACCTGGACTTCCCATAGATTCCCAACCCCACGGTTTTGTCTGTCCCGCCCATCCGTGGGAGTAAATAACCGAGACGGCCCACATGACTCGTAACCACCGCCCAAACATCAACTCCAGGCGGCGCACATCCGACGTCGGACGACGAGCGTCTGGCCTGACAGCTCCCGAAGATGAACCGGTCGCAAGTTAAAAATTCAGAGCGAAAAATTTAATTTTTAAGCAAGGGAAAAAAATTACGATTTCCTAAGGCCGCATTCCAACGCTCAAATCACCAATATGTGCCGTGGACCCGCGTCTTCTACCTTCAGGAAACTGGGCCAAGGTTGCCAATAAAAGCGTGTTGAAGAGAGAGAATGGAGTATGTTGTGGAAAACGTTGGTTGCGACGCTGTCACGGAATCGATCAGGGAAGCTGAGGCACAATTGGATCAGGGACGTTAAAGAACTCAAGTTCTGGCTCGGCCCTCAGTTCAAGCATTACGCTCTTATTTTGCAGCAAGCATCTCTATCCTAACTTTTGAATATTTATCAAAAGAAAAATATAGTAATCGAAACACACACAATAGAATATATGGAAATTAAAGAATTTCCATTTATAAATTTTATCCACTTAATAATCAACTAGGGACTATATTATCATGAATATGATGAAATAATAAATTCTTTGGAAGCACTTCTTTTGAGAACATTCAGGAAGAGGTACTTAAGGCGTTGGATGTAGGAGCACGTTTCTTGACATGCAGCGACCAAGAGAAACATAACAACCCATTTCACGGGCTCCAAGTTTAGCGAACGTCTTACGATCCCTATGAACTGGGAAGACATGAAACAAAAAGCGTTGTAAATTGCCATTACTAGCCCTGATTATTTAGTGCGGCTCTTAAGCGAGCCACATTTAAGTGCCTGCGCGACAACGTTGGACCCGGAGGCCGGTCGGTACAATCTGGAGAACTCCGGTTTTAAGGCTTGGTACGTTCACATCAAAAGTGAGTTGTTATGAGGGGATGGGGGAAGAGGGTTTCCATCACTAATCGTTCGAAGGAGATACTATACAATTTGGCTCACGACTTCGCTCATTACTGCTCTCTCCCCCCGTACGACCTCCATCAAACCCCTCCCACGGAGGCACGCCTCGGCTCCTCGAAACCCCACTCAACCTCGCGATTTCGTGACTCCCGCTTCATCCTCATGCCGAAGCGATTTTCCGACTCGTCCGCGTACACCCGACGTCTTTAATGTGCACGGCAAGTCGAGGCATCGACACATTCCCGATGATTCATCACCCAGGTACGAAAATGAGCCCACGGTTGAGGGAAGATCTCTCACGACCTCGCCGGGGTGCAGATGCAAAGGTGGGCGGGGGAGGGGAGTGGTGAGCGGGTTGAGGAGTGCGAGGGTGTGGGGGAGAGTGTTGGGCGAAGTTTCGGGATGTGGGTGGGGGGGGAGGTGAGGGTCGGGCGCCGGCAACATTCGCCCGGGCTTCTAGAAGCGAGATGCGCGGCCCCGATGCCATTCCACGAGAAGGAATCGTGCACCTAAACGGAAGCAAACAACTTCGTGCAAGCACGCGACATCGTGATCAAGGCGTAATGCATGAGGCCGAGAGAAGTACGGATAGCAAGGCTTAATGCTCCGCCCATCCCACCCCCTCCCCCCAATCACACTCTCGAGGAGTCCCCTTCCTGGAATAACTTAAAGAGGAAACGATTTTAAATGGTAGGTTTCCCTCAAAACTATCCGACCGGACTATGCGGGGGATGAAGGGGATGCAGGGGAGAGAGGCAGCAGCAGGAGGAAGGAGGAGGAGGAGGAAAGAGAGCGGGGAGGATGGTTTCCATTGAAGGGCTCCGCCAGTTTTTTGCTCCCACAATGGACGTGACAAAAACCTTCGCTCCGGTGCGTGGGAATGTTCGTACGTAAGCTCCCCCACCTTCCCCATCGAGCTCTCCCGCAGAGAAAATCTCTCCTTTCGCTAACTCAAATAAAGAGAAAACATCTATTATCGAGAGCACGAAGGAAGAACTCCCCGTGTCTTGAACCAGGGTCGGAAAGCGCCTTATGCGACGGCGACGAGGAGGAGGCAAAAAGAGGAGTGGATCTCCACGGAAACCGTATCTGGTGGGTGGGGAAGGGGGAGAAGAGGAGGCGGTGTGGAAAAGTAGGGAGGGGGTGTTTGTGAGGGGAACGTAAGGGGGGGGGCGAGTGAGAAAGGAAGAAATGGGAGGCCGCCCTAACCCCCCTTGGAGGGTTTTATTCGCCGCTTGCGCTAATCGCCACTCACTCAGATGGCGGAAAACAAATGAAAAACCTGATTCCGGGCGATACGGAGCAAGGGGGGGCGTGAAATGCTTGCGTGCTTGAGGTGGAGCGTTCCGAGTCCACTTGGGAAGGATTCGATTCAACGTGATTCAAATCGCTGACGAGAGAAATTCAAAACCTCAACTCCTTGCAAAATATTTGCGATGAGGTTTCGATTGGATGATCATAGGCACTCAAGTCATCTTTCATGGAATCTGTTGTGTCGGGAGCATCTCGGCGGATGATGCCCTGGGAGCGGGCGATAAAGCATCGTCAGTCGAGCAACTTTGAAGTTCAGCAGAGTGAGAGAGCCTAAAGGCATCGACTTTTCTTTTTGCACGACACAACTCCAATGAAAACCACAACGTTAACAGCAATGGACGCTTCAATCGAAGCGTTCAATAGCGAAGCGTTAAACTCCACCAGGAGTAGGCGAACTCAACGTTCACTAACGCAAAGAAGAACGTTATCAATATATCTTCAGGTGGATTCAATCGTAAGAAAATAATTTATTAAAAAATAATGCATTGAGACTTTCCTTATTTACATGAGCCAAAGTGAGGGAATTAGCAAACGTCTCACGTCGCTATTGAAAGGTTCCATCCATGAAGAAGTGCCGCATATAAAACCATCAACATGGAGTGCTTACTTTTTTCTGAGAAAACTACTTTCGTTTCCCAATTATATAAATTGGAAGCTTGAAAGCCATGGGGAATTGCTTCTTTCAACCTAAATGATTCCTTACTTCCGGACATGGGAATCTTCTACAAAAAATGAAGTCCGTTCGTCGGAGATGTTAAGAAATAATTATCCCAGAAAGAAATGCATGCATACGAACAAGACCGCTGATTTGAAAATATCCAATGCTACATGCTACTCATTACCTACAAAAGAGGAACTTGGGACAGGATGAGAAGCGTTTTAGAGCGAGAGAAATTTCCGGCTACAACAAACGACTGAAAGCTCATTGACACGTCATATACGTAATTAAGATGTACGGAACAAGACAAAAAACAGGAGTAATGTAGTAAAGATTCCATGTTTTCCTCTGCTTTTAGTTTCTATGTTATGTATTAGTAAATATCAACATGAAAAATCAAGATTGAGTAAATATACATATATGAAAGTAAAAATCCCTTCCTGGGAACATGAAAGTTCTAACAATAGCTCAATTTCGATCGCGATTCCGTCACCGAGAAAGCAGAAGCAGATGAATTGCGAAGGTAGCACAAGAGACATACCTCTTCCATGCTATATCGGCAAGTCCGAGGACTACACAGCAGCCTGTGATAGAAGCCACACCAAAACCTCCTCCCGATGAGGATTGACTAATGTAAGGAAGACCACGGGAGGGGAAACAACAAACACCTCTGTATGTTGAGCGCACGGGTGAAATCAGAATGAAGCCTCTGTCGCCCGGTCCTTCCATAACGCCCATCCCCGGGAACTTGAAGTCGATTGAAAAAACATTACTCGGCGTTGCCAGAAAGGAAATAATAATTCGTGTTTTCACGCGCCAGTAGAAATCCAGTCGGACCCTTTCGTTGGAAGCATGTGGAACCGCGGGTGAATAGTGGGTGAGCCCCGTGAGATTGAAGATTGATTTCTTTCTGACTCTTGGACTAGGCATGACATGACTGACTACTTTCGTATCATTCTTCGCCCTCCCCCCCCCCCATGGAAGACGTTTCACGACCGGAGAGAAGCCGAAAAATTCTTTTCGGAAATTCCCCACTTCAATTAAGCGGGGGAGAACTTTAAAACGAAGCTCCATCCCAGAACCCCAGACCACTCCCCAAGGCATTTCCTTCGTCAACGCTGACCGGTTGGATGCTCGCTACAGGAAGGCTGGAAAATGTGGGGAGGGGACGAGCGAAATTACTGAGAGCGGGAAGGGGATTCCTTGAAGAACCGTGGAGGAGGACGGGGTGCCGTGAGGGGAGAAGGGATGGAGGGTTGGGGGAAGGGCAGCGCTCATCTCCGAGGATGGTGTATTAAAGAGTGCGGGTGGGGGCTGGGGAGGAAGGGGGAACCTCGCTGCTTCGCCACGAATCCAAGAAGTGAAGAGGGAAAGTGCCCCCTCCCCTCAAGGAATTCGAGGGCAAAAAAATTGCTGCAAGGATTCTCAAAGTTTTTAAAAATTGGGAAAAATATGCCAATGACAAAAGGGCTAATGAACCATAAAATATTCCGATGCGGAGAATGTCTGTCTGCTATCTAGAAAACATAAACGAGTCGGAGAAAATTCGCTTCCTTCTCCCACCACTCCTCACCTTGACCACGGAGGCCCTCGACGAAGAAGCTGGACTCGCACAAACTAAGAAGCGTAAGCCTTTGCAGGCGTAAAGGCAAAAAAAACCTCCGAGGGTTACCCTTTTCGCGGAAGGGACGACTCGTCCACAAAAAGAAATCTTGCACCGCAACGCAATTCCAGAAGAGTGAATGCCGGTGCTTCTCTAAGACCATTTGCGCTCCTTTTTGCGGCTGTGGGAGCTGACAGGGCACAAAATGCGCACCAAAAATGGCAGCAGAGTAAATAAGCGCCGGCAATTGCGCTGGGATCATCTTTCAGCGACCAATCTTTCCCCTCTCCAATCCTTGCAGACAAATTTGGTCATTAACTCTTCTTGTGATCACTTTTTAAACTTCCTAATTGTCCACACCACTGACGACAGGAAGACGGGAAGCGAATAATATCCGTAAAATCGAGAAGCATTTCAAAACATTAATGAATAATCACTTTTGGTGTTTTATAATAAAGGAAATATTATGTCAGTTAAAACTATGATAAAAGTATAGAAATATACCAATTAAAACATTGTGAGGGCATGAATAAAATCAGTTGCCATTGAAGATATATCTAGTTCATTCAAGTATTACTGGATTGTAATAGTTCGTGATTTTCCCCCTGCAAATTGTGTTTGGTGTACCACGATCGCTACTTTCTCACTTATCAGGAATCCATCACCCTTCCCTGGAAATACCAACTGATCTCATTTTACTACACTTTGGTTTCTTATAGAACTCCCGCATTATTATTCCCTACTTAATCACTACTCAAACATTATTTTCCCTTTATAATGAGGGCCCATATGTCAGTAACTACAAGGTAGAACGTGGCAACGCTACGCTGACATTTTGCTAGAACTCAGTAGCTTCCCCGTTCCAGTTGCATCAAGGCGTCAATCGCATGAATGAAGGCAATAAAAGGGTGTTAATGGTTGGAACAATGTGAGCACTTCAAAATGCAAGGCTAACGTGAGGTATATGAGCGTAAGAGACTCAGTGCATGCGCAACGCCTCCCCCCAGCAACAACTACTTGTTTCGGGTTTCCTCCAACACAGGCCCCATTCCGTGAATCAGTCAGGGCCGCACTCACGAGGTATAATCTAAAACGCCTCAAGATGATGCATGAATTTTTCCGTTGGATTTCCAGTTTTCCTTGCCTAAAAATTCTCGAAGACTGTATCTGACCCGATTCAACCATCTCATCATTCTTTTACAACTATTCCCACACAACAGCACATTTTCAGCAATTCCATCACGTTTGTATAAGCCACCATCCCTAAGCGTGACGTCCACAGTGATGTTTACACCGCGCACTTGTCTGGACGAAGCGTCTCGACTCACTTATTGCGCTAAGCAACGCGGTGACCCCGACCATTTTAGAGGATCGAGTACCAACAAAGAATTGTGCCCACCATGGCCGCTAAACTCCCATCCCCCAACCGTCCCCAGCCCAGCGAGAAATCCGCCCTTCCTTCGGGGCATTGCAGTGGAAACCTACCCTCAGAGCAAGCCAGCCCCCTTCCACTCGCGCCCCCTCCTTCGACGCCACTCTCGCCGGGCCCCGCACACACGCATAGCCCCAGACCGTGTCGACCAACTGCTCTCTTGCCTGCAGCAGTGGCAACGCAGGCTCCGAGATGAACCTCAGGACGGGACGGACACCTGGCGTGTCGGACATGGCCGCCCTCTCCCGAGCATTCCTCCCGATACCTCCTCGCCCCCCTCTGGCTAGTAGAGGTTCAGTATACCCACAGGCATACGCTGACGCCCACACCAAATGGGGCCCGGACGAGTGAGTATGGCACACACGGCCCACGAGACGAGAGCCACCAAACGAGGATCCCCGCTGGAAGTTTTCCAAGGCAGTCGGCCCCCTCAAGGCCTGTGATGAGCGACTGGAATTTGAAACTGTTTGAATCATTACTTCGATCCGAGTCGGTTCTATCCAGATAACCTCCGAATCGAATTCGCATAGTCTTTCAAGTCCTTGGAAACACCTTGATTTGGGCGAATTTTTCTGCCTCCTTTCTTATCACAGTTCAATCACAGTTAAAAAATTCACCATTTGCATCTTTGTTTTCACCTGATGAAAGAGAGTGGAGGTCGTCGTAAACCAAATGCGATAGGCAGTAAAGAGATCGCTACTTTGCATACCCTTATAAAGAAGTGTTACCTTTGGGATCCTTTTCCCTTACCCGGGCTTACTAAGAGCTCAAAGTACAAAATTCTCCCTATTCGATCTCGATTTATACACGATTAATATCGATTTCCGTTTCCGTTTCATTAGTTACTGTAATGGATTAGTAGGAATCGATTTTGGAAATGCCATTTGTGCGTGATTCGCGTGAAAAGATTGAAATTCATTCTCTCCCTTGGATCAGGCATACCTCCTGCCAACAGGACGGAGAGAAATAAAAGACTTTTTTTCTGAAAAAATAGGGAAAATTCCTCCTCTACCAACCCTTCTGCTTGAAAAAGGGGCAAAATCTGAATGGTAGTTCGAGACATCGATAGGGATGGGTGTCAATCTCTGCTTGTCAGTGACATGCATCAATATCCGTTAAGGAAAACAATAAACCCTATGGACCAAAATGGAAATTAGATGTTAAATAAATTTCTCACTTGTAATTTTATATGGCCAACAAAATGGATATTTGTGCGAGCCGGTATACTCAAGGCTAATGATAAAAAAGCAAGGGAGATACGATTATATCGATATCATCCACGGTCAATCATAAGTATCCATCTATGTGAATAAATGCTCCCTTCCCAAATGTTATTATTCTGGGTATCGCTTGGGTGGAGCATGAATTCTTTCGCTCACACTTGATCTCTGTGTTGGGGTTCTGTAAGCTTCAATATCACTACGTTTTAAAGTCATTCTAGGCAATCGAAGAAAAACCTGACAAATATACTTAAATCCCGCAGAAATTGGCCAGAATAATGGTGTCAAAATTATCCTGAATATATTTTTATACGGCCTTCATTAACAAGAACCCAACGAACCACACCGTGAAGAAAAAAGACTGTAGCCAATAATAATAATTTTCATTGTTCCGTGGTAAGTCACCTAAGAAGAAATTGCTTTATACAATATTCAGCCACATGATTCATCATAACGAAACACGTACGACTAATAAGCTGCCAAATACGTATGTCCTTTGCCATAGTTAGCCGAAAATCTCGACGGTGGCCACGAGAAAAGTGAACTAAACGGAAGGTTATCAGAGGTTGTATGAGGAATTTGATTTTCCGTCTTCTAGTTTTTAATAGCGTTCCACATGAAAACTTGCTCGAGAGAAAATATTTATCTTATAATTATTGATAATATTGGCTAAGTAAGTAATGAACGAAACTCACCGTTTTTCTGAGCGTCTGCTCAATTTAAAGAAATTGGTAATGTTCACGAGCGAGTTATTTTATATATTACAGTACAATATTTTGTTATCGACGAGACCATTTGTGTTTTATATTAATAGTGTGTGTGTTCCAGTGCGTGTGATAATTAGTATGCAAGAATCGCTGCCAAAATTTTCGCCTGACTGTGCACCACAAAACAAGTTTAGAGAACAATATCATCCACTTCGTGTATCATGATCGGACATGAAAACTCCAGGTAAAATATTAGATAGATGTATATAAGCGTCCGAGATTTGGGTGATGTGAGAGAGTTTTCCCGATAGGTGGGAGGAAGGGAAGTCTAGGGATAAGAATAATGGAGGATTTCAACAAGGTATTAACATCTACCAAGACTTGCGATTCTTTAGGCTGCGGAGGAAATGTGCACAAGATGTTAATGAAACTTCTGACGCCTATGGATAACATTAGAACAGGTGTAATAGTTTTCTAATATCAACTGCCGAGTTAAATAATGCTCCATGAAAAAATAAATTTAAAAAGATGAAAATTCGAAAACTCGCAAGGGTGGCTTAATCAATCAACACCGTATCGCTTAAGCACGGTTTATTCGCCCTCTAAATCGTTGAGGGAGCGGCTCAATATACCATGTATCTCGCGTATGCTCGCTAGTCAAAATACGACAAAAAACTCGATAGGAAAAAATAAAATCCTAAAACAAAAACCCGTTCCTGGTAGGCTACCGGCCTGTATTTGCGATAAACGCTTACTGTAGCAGAAACGCGTCTTCGACAACGCCCTGAATAGGTCAAATAGCTTACGAAAAACGATGAAGACTTGATCAGAGCATAGTTAACACAAATGAACGTATATGATAAATTTAGTGCAGCCTACAGGGACTGAAATAAAACTATATTTATCGCTGATTCCAAACATGAAAAAGCAATCGAGATAATCTAGTATACCAAAGGCTCGTCTTAAAACATAATGCATTACTAATCCGCGCTTTTTCTACGGTTTGAAAACTTCGCCAGAGATTCCCAGCCTTCCAGGCTTCACGGTTGAGTGCCAACGTTGGAACGGAAGCAGCACCAATAAGTAGAAAAAACGATTGCTCGTCAATTAACCCAGAAGAATATTATTTCTCAACCAATGCGAGTCTGCCATAAGTGGCATTTAGGAAATATGACAAACTCAATAAGGTAAATGGCATCAAGAAGTGAAGCGTATGTAATTTTGATGACAATTCCTCTATTTGTAACGCTAAGTGTACTCTATCAACTAACGATGATAAAATAGGGTCTTCTGATGTTGTTTTTCATAGAAATTGACATCGAAAACCCACTATTTTATACATGCTCTTATTACAGAAGAGGGCTTACACCTGAAAAATCAGGGATTCTTTTGGTGTTAGTCATCCTCCACAAGTTAGGGTGCTAGAGAAATACATACCTTTCTCACGAGAAAATAATATCACGTATGCGATTATATACGGGTTGCAACAGTTTAAATATTCCAGAATAAAACCACATTTGTTCAATTGATATTAATAATTGCGGAAGAAAACAGTGGAAATCTCACCGTTTAAAAAATTAACGCTTCAGAACTAACCTATAATAAGTTCTGAAGCTCGTTCGACAAATGAATAAGAATCTCTCATGGTGCTTAAAAAATGTATATTCGCATCATATCCTTGCATGGATTACGCACGAATGGGTGTTACATTAATGTTATCACTCTTCATTAATACATGATCTGAAGTTATAAACAAACTCGCGTAGTCATGATCTCTTTAATCAATGCAGTAAGCTCTAGTGAAAACAGAAAATCACACCGCGTGCAGCTTAAGAATCCAGATTTTGGAACTTCCATGTGATATTTTCAATCTTATGAGACATCAAGATATACTACTTGATCAATGAGAAACTAAAGAGCTTCGTATTTACACCGATCAAGAAAATAGTTTAAGCCGAGCATGTAATATTCGTGAAAAACATAAAAGGAGGTATAAAACCATATTATAAAAAGGCTGACGTTGAGAGCGACAGATTGGTTTAATTGAGCCTTTATATGAAATTTACACCCGCTATTACCAATATTAGTTTTGCAAATATCTTTGAATGTTCACTTAAAAATACCCAATGGTATCATGTTATCGTAGAATGTCCGATCGATATTTCACGCAGTATGTTGCAGTACAACAATTTTAGCACTATTTTTCCGAAACTCATTACGCCCAACATAATGCTTTTCCTGGATCAAATACGCGACAGTTGCGCATTTCATGAATAACAATTTTTTTTACACTTCTCCGCAAGCCATTCTTCGGCGCAGTATACCTCGAAGCATATGACGCAGTCGAAGCAAGCGGTTAAGAATGGCGGGAAGAGGGCCATCCAGAGAAAGTTTGGGAAATGAAAATGCGAATTACGGCGGAAATCAAAGGGTCAATTGACTGCTGGCACAACGTAATGACTACAGCAATTTGCGCACTCGACGGCGAAATTGGGGGAAAACATTAAAGAGCCACAGAAAAACTTCATTCCGCACTCTGTTAAATTTATGCCTTGCGACGAAGCGGAACGTTGAACCAAAATCCTTTAGAATTTTATATTTATACTCAATATGGGAATTTTCAGTCCGAACGATGACTTTCTTATGTAGTTTTCATAACTATCAACAGCCATTACGCCAATACTTCAAACATATTTTAAGCTGGTTAAATATCTCAGATCTTGGTTTTTCCTTTTCTATGGTATTATCCATTATATTTTTCCAGCGGACTAGCATCAATTTTCAAACACTTCTACCGACCTAAGTGGCTACTTTGCGATGGTAACTAATCAATGCAGAATACTGTATTATTCCGGATACGATGCCACTTTAAATTTTACCCATCCTCCCCGAAATTCCATATCAACGGGAGGAGTTAATTTCACATCATATCAATCATTAAAGTAAATTCTTTCCAACTGATCTCATTAATTAAATTAGAAAACAAGTCGAGGCATTCTTAAACGTTAAAGGAATTGAATAATGGAAAAACACAAAATCCAGAAATACTCTTCTTAAAGGAACCTCGCCTTAAAATCAGGTTTGGGTAATATTTACCATTCTCATTAGGGGAACATCTTGTGATTCGTGTTATAAGAACACTGAGGGGGAGGAGCATTCGATGGGCCACAAACAACTGAAGTTAAAATCAATAACTGAAAAAAATCAGGGGCCAGGTACTGATCGAAGGAAACGCGCCGCCGAGTCTCGTATCATTTAAGTGGAGGAGGCCCTTCTTTGACTGCACTCTGAAAATTTGCAATCTATTCCTTACAACCTTTTGATTGCAAAGAAGAAAATAAATGTAACTTAACTTATGCTTTGCACGGTTCGGCTAGCATTTACAAGACTATTGTCTTTCACTTATCAACCTTATCTTCACCGCGCATGCCATATTTCTTAATTTACTGCGTTTTTTTTGCTTTTAGACTCTCACTAAATAGTGATACTGCAAAACTTAAGGTTCATTTTCTTTTAAAGCGTACTTGATTATTGACAACAACTTCCGTAATACTTGTGTGAAACGAGAAAGTATTGAATTTCCACATTAACCCCCAGTTTCAGCTGAAAATGAGTAAAAAGAAAGTTTAATAAGCGCAAAAAAGTTCAACACCGCATAAAAGTACCTCCTATTAATTACGATCCAACCGGTACTTTCTATCGATATTTTCACAGAAGCAGGAATAAAATTAGCATTTCATATTTAAGTTGCCAGGATTATATACTGGTTAAATCAACAACAGTCAATGTCTCACGATTGCAACCAGCTCACGGTAATACGCGTCGCCACATGACCCGAGGAGACGGATAAGGAGTGGAGACGGGGGAGGGGTGGAGGGGGAGTGTATAGGGCGGGTGGAAAGGCATCAGCTAATCCTGACAAGGCACTCGATGACGAAACGGGCAAGAGCGCACACGGGCATAGCGAAAGTGTCGTTGCACCGTAATCGGGCAAAGGAGAAACACCGTTCTTTTCCCACGACCACCTTTTCTCACGAATTGAGCGATCATCTTATGCACCAACTGGTTACTCATGCGTGCTCTCCTCGCTGGGTCAGGCGGCTTTGCGGTGGAAACACATGCACCGGGATGAAGAAGTCGTAAGAATGACGGAATTTTGAATTCGACGCTGTTTTCATTATCATTGAGTAATCTACTGGATAAGGTAGGTTTTGGATGGACAGGACTACCAAATAAATATTTTGTGACTCCTAACAAAACACAATCCATCATCCTACTCTACCCCAAATCCTTCTACGAGGAGGTGAGGGGGGAGAGAAGGCGCTTGGTAGTAAAATTAGGCGGCTAAAGAGTAGACGAGGGTTGATTCCAACGAAGGAATGGGAGCGGGATCGAAATTAGATGGAAACGAACACGTATTTACCGGGAAGGCATTGATAACGTCGCGCGAAGAACAGAGAGAGTATGAGAGAGACACAAACACATACATACATATAGACGAAGCAGGAGAGTCTGATGTGGCGAGAGAATGGGAAAGGTGAAATTCAAAAGAGGGCAGAATGGGTGGATGCTAAAAATAAGAGACGGAGGGAAGGGATGTGCGGAAGCAGCTGCTATTCTTTGGATAAGGAGGATTTTCGTCCGTTTCTCGATCGCTCCTTCGGAAAGCATCTCTTCTGCTTCAATGGTCCACAGATGTTCGAGGATCTTACCCTCGAAGGGCTTAGTCTACTCCCCGCTCCGCTCTACAGCTATGTGTGTTCTTACAACTGTATGACATCGGTTCCGCATTAGTTTTCGCGGGGAATGCATCCTGAAACTAAAAAATTACACGGGTGTTTTCGTTCTCCTATCACCGATCCAACTTCTCTTACTTTGCTACTTAAGGCTCACCAAGCACCACTTATTTTCCCTCGAGCGTGCATGCATGTACTAGAATCAACGAAATATTTCATTCCAGAGGGTAACTTTAACAATTAGGACGATTAAAATAAAAATAATGTTTCATTTCCCTTACGGAAGCAGCGATTATGACGGAAGTAGCGAAGATATTTCGTCATAAACTTTAAGTCTCAAGTAATTGTTAGGGTTTAGCATTGAATTTAGTCACGTTCTTTACATATCAAATATTAGAATAATTGGAGCTAATACAACAATAAACAATGTCAGATGACTTTAGCACATGTTCGATAAACTCTTTGACTACATCCGTGATATTTTTTATGGTTTTAGAAATAACAGGTTTGAGTTAATAACCGCGGTAAATTTTTTGTCTAAGAAGCCGATGGACAACTATTCTTAAGAGTCAGTAGAATCAATAATTCGTTCTCTTCTGCCAATAAGTGGAACTTGAAAAAGCGGGCGAAGGCAAAAAAACTGATGAGGAAGTCTATTATGCTATTTATCTAAAAATACGATTACATTCCTGGGCGTCATCCCTGAAAAACCCGGAGTCGAGATCTACAATTATCAAGGTCAAAATCGATAATATTCCACTCATGGTGCATATTCAATCAGAGTAACTTAAAATTACTAAATTCTGCAATAACTGATAATGGAAAACGATAGTTCTGTAAAGTAATAAAATCGAGAGAAAATACACACAATTTTTTTAATTTTAGCCACAAACATTAGATTCAAAATCCAAAAAAATCCTCACATTACTTTCACTTCCCTCCAAATATCAGTGATAAAATTTTCTGGCGCAATTCACGCACCAACACTTTGAATGGCCTATAGGCTACAAAAAGGTGCGTAGAATACCGAGGAATTCGCACCAATACAAAATGAACAAAAACTACCACCACCTTGTGCTTGACAATGTCATCAAATACATCTCGTTAATACTTCTCAACACATCACCTTTCACCGTACGGCTGTACACGGGAAAAAGGTAGAAATGAATAGCGATAAAAATTGACTACATTCTCAAACTCGTGTGAAGAGAATGAGCCAGATGTCCTGGGCGCAGTCTGATATCGGAGCGCGTCCGAGGCAATTAAAAACTTTCTTCATCACGCCATCACCCTAGTTGGCTAGGGCGAAGGTCATTGAACTTGCCCCAGACGCGAGAATGGCCGGTTATGCATCCAAAAAATGAACAAAGGATATGAGAGTAAAGGGTTTTTTGGACCATTCCCCAAGTTGAATTTTTCACAAATGGGGACGAGGTCTCATATCGGGTGGCGCGCTATTGGTCGAGGTGACTTAAGGCCCAAGTTTTACCTAGCTACCAGACTAATTACTGAGGCGCCACTGCCTAGATTTCCATTTTACTGCCTAGATCATTTTTTTCTAGACACCAATTCCCGCTTTTTTCCCAATTTTCTTGAATAAATTTCCTCTTTTCTCCAGTTTTTATCCTTAACTGCTTGAAATCTGATTACGTCACTCTTGTAAATCGTCCACATTTGCTGCGCGTGCCCCTGATATTGCAAGAGTGGTTCGGACAAAAATTAACCTTTTCCCCAGGCTAACAAATGCGAGATCGCATATGCCATAATACGAATTGAATACAACTAGAGGGGGCATCGATTTAATCGAAAATTCCCACATTGTGTACCTATTACAATCCTAACATATTTTAAAAAGAGTCGTCCCTCAACCCGATTTTTTTAAAACAATTTCCCAATTTTCCCATCCCGAGAAACCACCCTGAAGTCTTGGGCACAGCATTGCACTCGTCACCATGACAATGGGGCAGACATTACAAAATATACGTTAAGTATTGAAGGCCGACCAAAATAAGTGAAGGTTTTCCGAAAGTTCACGATAGCAATTAAATTACACAGCTCGTTCCGTCATTAAAACTTCATCATAAAGGGAAATTTATCATTTATTTTTTAAGAATGATGATAAAAATTGTGTGGGCATACAGTAAGAATAATATAAAATTAAAGAAGAAATAATGAAAAGAAAACTATTACAATACAATTAGAGGGAGATAAATGGACAATCTATTGTCTTATGCCGCGCGAGCAGTAAAATCTTGATCTTTGTAAGTGACACCACAGTATAAAAAATCAATTTTATCAGAAAAAGGATGCCCGACTGGTTCGACTAAAAAGACGTTTGCCGGCTGACCAGATACTGAACGTTCAAATCTCGTCACGGGCACAAACATCTCATGATCGGGTGGCAACTTTCCTCGGAAAATGTCCTCGGTATGAAGTGGTCTTAGTAGACTGAGCCAACGCCATATGACCCAGGGGAAAATTTATTCTGCAAGAAATTTTAATTGGTGGATTTTTTTCACGGATACTGACTACCTGAAACGCCCAAAGTTACCTTTAGTGCACTCCATGGAGTACGGGTTTTATATTACTGACATTAAATGAAAAACTATATTTTTTACGGAGGTCGTTCCGCCAACGTGTCACAGAGCTTAATGATATGCCGTTGAGGGACTGCGCAGTGGCAGGCCATGCTTTTCCCAACGGGGGCGATGTAATGGTGATTACCATCGTCTTCCCATCCCAATCCCCTTGGGCCCGTGAGACACTCCTCAATGGCTTGCGTTGAGTTTCACGGGAGGGGTGAACATCTGCACATATAGGACCTGCTACAGCGCCGCGCGCCGCCACGTCGCCGGCGCAAGTCCTATACCAAAAATTAGTGACGAAGACACTCGAACGCACACACCTCGTCCCGGGGTTACTCAAAGCGGCATGGTAAATGGCGAGCGCTCGGAATTTAAGCAGGGATGGGACGATGTTATTCAGAACTACACGCCTAAAGATGCGTCACCGCTGCCCACCGGCGACTGACAGGTTTTAGGGATATTTACGACTGGCAGTTGGTTGACGAGTTGCTTAATCGTCTTAGCTCTTGATCACAAATCAACGGACATCATCCGACGATAAACATATTTATCTCGGATGTACACCCTTGGGGGTTCGGGGAGCACTCATTCTGGTGCTCTCCCGGGTTATCTTCTGGATGAATTCTTCTCGGGTCTCCCACCGGGTCAAACTCTACATTATCGCCGAAATTTAGATGAACGACTCGTTTATGGTCTTCCTGTATGCCCAGACCACCCAAATGGCTTAACTCTTGCGTCCAAACGAAGTTACTGCTTCGGTGTGACGACATTCCATCTCTTCAGAGGAAGCGAGTGGCTTTTATAGCACAAGGCTAAGAATGATGAAAAGTGAAATGACTAGTGCACCTCCCCAATGTTAGTGAAAGTTAAGTAGAGGGATGGCGCTAATAGTGAGCGAGATTTGAAACCTAAATCCAGTAAACCCTAAAGTGAATCTAGAGAGCTCAGTCGCCCGACAATCGTCCCATTTAGGAAGCTTAAGGCTACCGAAAATAAATATACAAATTTAAAAAAAAGGGCTACCTTCATCCACTCTCATATGAAGGGATGTCGACATTATAAATGATCAATTTCAGCCTAAACAATCTTTTTACTTTTTTTAATTGGATTTGGTGAAAAGTACCTAAATAAATGTTGAATCTTAGGACAATTCTGGAAAAGCTTCCCGATGCAGTGGAAATACACAGCGGGCGGGTACTGGCAGCTAGCTTTTCGTCCATGTCTTGCGCCGGGGTATTGAGTGGGTCAAACGACCTTATTAGAGCCAGCGAGATTTGTCATTCACTGTAAGATATCTTATGACGTCTGACAGATTCCACTTATCGGCTATAAACTCAGCTCTATGAATCAGCGACGGCACCACCGCAAATCTTTGCAAATGATGGTGATGCCTCGGCTTGTTCGAGTGGAAGCCGGTATGGTCTGCCTTCCGGAACAAGCTGTGATCCAGGCTTCCGTCCTTTCGGTGCATTAGGAAGTTTCGGAAAAAAAGGTTCCGGGCCGTGGGATCTGCCAATCTTTTGAAAAATCTTTCAGCGACGATTTCACTGCATAAAACCATCTTCATTCGTTTTCACCGCCAAATTCAAGAAATGAGCTACGCTGAGCCGTTTCACGACGTGCTACAATTGTCAACCGGAGTGCAAAGATGAATGAACTCCTGATGAACGCACGCGTTTTCGTGCCCACATTTCGTGTCCACGGGTGAATCTGCGGCCGAACGAGCACGAACCAGGAGTGGCAGCGGGGAAGGGAGAGAGAGGTGAGGCCGGCCGCATTCGCGCCCTCCGGAGGGGCCGAGCAGCGCAGCCGCTCCGGATGGAGAGAGCGAAAGGGAAGAGGATAGAGCGGCGGAGATGGAGGAGAGTATTCGGGTGAAAGTAGAAAGTAATATGTAGTAGACTCGGGAGCAAACGGAAAGCCTGCCTTTCACTCCGTCAGGGGCCTAAAATCAATACCACAGCAGCTTGGTACGGCGTGGGAAAAACTGGGTCCACAGCCTACGGAACAAGCGGTGTTGCAATAGAAAGGGAGTCTTTTCTAACGTGCCGCTCCCCTCTCCCTCCAACCCTCCCCTCCCCCGGTCCCACCCATCCCCTCTGGTACCCCACTCCCCCTTTTGAGCCCTGCCCCCGACTCCGCTTCCCCCTTCTCTGCCCCCGTCCGTCCGCGCCCGTCCCCCCCCCCGCCCCTCGCACTGCATCCCCGCCACGGGAGAGCATAGGACTCCCCTCCACCCGGGCAAAGAGTGAGCCCACCCCCCTCCCTACGTCCCCCCCTTCAAACCCCATTCCCGCTGCAGGGACGCCCGACTAAAACGACTGCGTATGAACAAAAAACCGCGTCCTTTGCATTTCCACTGTTAATCCGGGCCGAACAAATCGCGCGCCCTTCTTTTCGCATCGAGCGAAAATAACACTACTAAATCTAGGACTCGGCGAATTTCAATTGCACCTAAGTTGCAGATGCGTGCTAAATGCCTGGCGGGTCCGACTGATGGAAAATAATTAAACAAATTGAGGATGTAAGACGGGATAGAGGGAGGGGTGAGGGTTGGGGGCCTCAATTCCGCGTCGGGAGCACCCATAAAAACCTTCCGGCACATGAGGAGTTGAGGGATGCAGACGGGACCTGGCTTAAGACTGCTCCTCACCCCAGACGGTAATGCGTGAGGAATTTTTTCAAATCCACCAACTTTAGTAAAAACAAAAAAAAAGCTCTTTCTCTTGACCGTAAAATGAAGGAGCAGTACAGATGGGGAGGGACTCCTCCTCCTCCTGGAGGAGGAGTCGGGTGATTTAAAGATAATTTAAACACGAACATCATTTGGGCTCACCGTTTATTGACCCATCGACTCTTCGTTTGGGTTTCGAACGTGGACTGTCGCGGGACGAGTGCATTAAAACGCATATCCTTTGAATTGCACGCGCTCTTTCAGATTAAACGTTAAAACGGACCCAATCTGGAGACTACTTTAACGGTAAAATCGGGGTGGGGTGACACTCCACGCGGCTACGGTTTAAACGCTAGTTACCGGTGTGTCATGTGGACGGGGAGGGGGCATTGGGAAGAGCGACGTGCGGTAGGGGGCTCGGGGGGGGACTAACCGGGAGAGAGTGGTGGGTGTGAGAAGACGAGGGAGCTTCCTCCCTTCTTCCTCCCCGCGAAAGCGAGAGCACGAGAGAGGCCGGCTAGGGTGAGGGGGGACCAAGATTGAAAGATCCGGCAACGTCGCTTCCACGCACTATTGATTTCGGCTTGGCCTGGAATCGGAGAGAGTTAGTTCGCCGGCTAGGGCGGCACGTTTAAGCAGCCCTTTTTCTGATTTCACTCCCCCCGTGTGATGCGAAAAGGCGCCCGGCAAAATGGGAGATCGCAAAACTTGGCCACCTTTCTTTTTTTTTCACCCTCTCTCCCCCGCGCTGTCTTCCCCTCACGGGCCCGCCCTCGCTTCTATCCGTCGCTAGATGTCGCACGCGCGCGGGGTGGGCCGACCCCCACACAACGCTGCCGCCGCTGCTACACCCCTCCCCGGTTCGCGCACCTCGCCCTGCCACGCCTCAACGGCACGGCGCAGCTGGGAGAGGGAGCAGGGAGGAGGAGAGGCGCGGGACGGGGGACGGCGCGTGGGGGGGCGGCCGGAGGTCCTGGTGGGGCGGGGTTGAGGCGGTGGCGGGAGCCGACTGCGCCGGCTCGGCAACCCCTTGCTGCACCTCCCCGAGACACATCCCCCGTGGCACGGGAGGGAGGGAAGGGCGGGAAGGGGGTGAGAGGGGGCGGAGAGGGTGTGGGGCGAGGACTGGAGGTTACGCAACGTTACGTGGGGGTCGAAGGCCGGGTGCAATGGGTTGGGGAAGCCCCAGGCATTCCGGGGGGGCGCACATTGAGGAGGGGAAGGACAGGGGGGAGCGGATAGTGAGAGTATGCCAGTTACAAATAATTCGAGTGGACCCAAAAATAGATTAGCAGTGAAAGTTGTCTTCGCGTAAAAGGGTAAAAGGTTTTCGATAACAGCTGAGTACAGGGTCGTGATGAAAGCAAAAGTCGTATGCGTTAATTCATATATGTGCGTGCTGCACACAGTTTCCTGCATTCGTGCCCTTGGAACCTTTCGTTAAACAGTAGAATAATTCCGACGCCGGGTTTCCCTCCACCCTTCATTCTCTCCTGTCCATTCCTATTGGTGCAAATGACCTCAGCTGTCGATTGCCTCCCCTAAAATTGCTATAACGAATTTCGAAAATTTGATTTGTCCGAAATCAAATAAAAATACGTCATTTGTGACCAGAGAGTCTAAAAGCGTGTACTAAAATATATTGAAGGCATTCAAAACTGGCACAATAAACTTTTTTTCAACCCAGAACGCTCCTAAAGCAAAGCACCGGGGTATTTTGAGAGCATTCTTCATTTTAATTATAATTAAAAGTAAATTCATGTGATTTGAAATCATATATTAATATTTACCATTAATGAAATGTTCCCGGCGAGAACAAGTATGAGCAGATTCGAAAACTGTATGCGATTACAACTCCAAAAATGCGAAAGGCCGTAGGTCTCTTAAATGAAAATGACCCTGCGATCAAGGCCAAGGCTGCTATGGAAGTGAGTGGTAGATATTGGCTGGCATGGATCTTATCTTATTTTCAGCGAGATTGTTAAGAGATGCATCAGCAGTTAGCACGCACCGTGATTCCCACCATAGTGACTGGGATTCTTGATATTACCAATTCAATCACCAAGCCAATGAGTGAAACTCTTTAAATGCGATACGTTCTACGTTTGATTCTCATTTCATTTAAAAATAATAAGGGTATAACACCAACGCCAATACAATGATTGTTAAAATTAAAATATCTCGATGGATTACGAAAAGAAAGTATCTATTGTAAAATGGGATTTAGAACCATGATAATAAAGTGCCTCTACATAACTCCCAAATCTCAACAACTCAAGAAGTGGAGCTACATGTGATCTGACAAATATCAGAAAATATCGAATTCGACGACAAGGTTCGATTTCCTTCACTAATATTTCGTATCGATAATGTCGAGGAAGAGTCACTCAAGAGCGTTAAGGCCGCATCGATCTATCACTTTCATAACCATCATACATAATTTCTAGTCGAGATTAAACCCTGGGAAAGATTAGAAGTCAAATCTGGATTAGGAAATCGATAGCAATTTTAATTCGAGTGATTCATTTGCGGTGAATCCAGCAAAAGCCTTAGCCCAGGAAGAACGCCACGCCGTATTGAAAGTAGACGGTCGGGAAAATAATTTCTTACGAGGAGGATGATTTGGCTCACGAAGTTTTCTCGAGCATCATGCCTCTCATTAATAAATGCTTGAAAACGAAGAGTAGTTACTGAAGAAGAAAAAATTCCCACTGAAAAAACAAGGCAAACTGAACAATAACCCGAAGAAAACAAGATAATGGAAAATGAAATCCCCTAACATAAGGAATTCAAGATGCGTAGAACGTAGTGGGTTCTAAACTTGATAAAATGTAAGAAAAGATTAAAACCAATTGCCAATGACCATTATTTATCAGTAACGGGGATAATCAGAAAAATTAGGGTTAAACGCCATTTAAGGAATTCCCTGATGAATAACACGATTGGTGTTCATTTGAATAATTTTCACCTCAGTACCGGTAGGTATGCTGGAGAAAATTAAGAGGCAACCTCTGACGTACTGAATTCATTTACCATCTCAACCTGTAGCCTAACAATTCCTCTCTCGCTCTCTCTCCCTCTCGGAAAAAGAGCACGAAATTAAAACGTGACAAATAAAAATGTTTCATATTGAAAAAACATAATTGGAATTTTCCCCACGCTAGGACCACTGTTGTAACTACTTTTGCTAATCGGCGATTTATATGCTAACCTTCCCAAAATCAACTTCAAATCCTATTTTAAAATAATGTTTAAATGCTTTTGGTAATTTCCTAGTATTTTACCCAAAATAGTTACGATCCGGAACTCGTTTCTACGGTTACATATCCAAAACTAGAGTTCACACTCAAGTTAGCTCAACTTTAGATTCCCTACTCCGTCCTTTCAACACGCATGCAGGATTTGGAATATATATTCCTTCCGGTCATGTTTTTTACACCAAACGAACTAAGCTCCAGACAACTGTTCCCACCATCTCGAAGCTCAATGACGCATTACTGAAGGCGAATGAGAACCTGCCCTCGGGGGTGATTATTCCAAAGTACCATTGCCGGTATCGCCGTTGACTTATTTTGTGGCCTGAGAAGATGATGAGTGTGTTTATATTGGAAAGCAGCACACGAAGACCGCCTGATAAGGACAAATAAGTTGGTTTAGTCGCGAACACGGTTCCCGAAATCCCATGAAAGTAATACGCCCAATATTTTTTTGCCACGGGGAGCCACCGCAATCTACACGAATTCTGAAACCATTAGGCCATACTGAGCCGGGGAGAAAGTTAGAAAACATCTGATTTGAAATGCATCTCGGGAAGGCGACCCAAGATTCGACGGCTCGGGAGGTGAAGGAGAGGAGGAGGATGAGAGAGGAGGGCCGTTGCTGGTGGGACGTGGCGGCCGGGGGAAAAAGGCGTGCGGGGCGGAGGGGCGGGGGCGGAGAGGCGGCCCAGGTAGGCCCAGGAGGATAAGAAGCGGAGGAGGCCGACGCTCCATGACCGGCACTGCCCTAGGAAGATGCGTGATGAAACAATGGATTCCGGCCATGGCGAGGGGGAGGTGGGGGGGAGGAGGGGGCGGAGGAAGAAAAGGCAGGCGCAGCTTTCGGGAGAGGAGGCTCGGTTTGTGTGGGAGCGTGAGCCCCAGAGAGGGAGCCCGGGGTTTGGGGAGGTCACGACGAGAGCGGGAGGCGGGCGAGCGGGGGAGTGGTGGGGCGGCCGGGGAGGCCGTGGATGAGGAGGGACGGCTCCGAGCGGAGAGGAATAGCGGATATGAGCGGACGTGCAGGTTGTGATGGGGGGTCCTAATGTACATGCGTCAACAAGATGGATGATCATTTTATCGTGAACGAAATTAGTCCCTTCTCCCGAGCACAACTAACGATTTTGAAGTTCCGTTTTGAAGATCCCTCTTAATTTTTCCACTCTTCGGCAAATGGCAGAGAAGCGGCAGCGACTTCGCCGGGCATTATCTTTCAGAACGGGACATAATGTCGCGCTGCCATGCGCCCCCTTCTCCACAAGGCAGCAATCCATTTGGACCATGTCCCAAAGGCGAGCACGCGCATAGGGAAAACCACCCTACTGCCTAGTCACACTTTCAATTTGGAAAAAAAAGGAAGTAACGAGACCGATGCCATTCAATAATGCCGTCCACCGCCGAGGCTAGCCTGGGAGCTGGGAGGATCAAAGTATTTTTCTGTCAGAAAGGATATAAGAGTTCCTTAGCAGTTATTGTTTTGGAAGAAAGCTTTTGGGATTGAATAAGATCCCCAAATGGTAATCAATTAATTCAAATCTCAAAGAAAGGAGAACGGAAGATTTCGTATGAACTCTCCTTGGGGAAAACCAAAAGGTAAAGCTCGATAATCACGTCAGGCTGTTATTGCCAAATAAGGTGCTTAATTTCCGCTAGTGACAGCATCATAATCAATGAAATAAATCCACGAATAAAAATTAACCACCGAAAAATTGCTATTTCGTTTTATCCAACTGAAAGTAACACAATACAAATAAAGCTATTGAGAACAAAAATTACGTAAAAACAGTTGAATTTTTAAAAAATGTTTATTCTAATATGGATGAATTTCACCGCATCAAGCCTGAAACTGGAGATACAGGAGACAAACTAATTGAGATTGACATAAGTCATCATTTACTCTGGGCAATTGATACATTAATAATCTAAAGCCCAATTCGTTTTCAGTATACATGTATTGAAGCCAAAATCGTTTTAAGCACATATCTAAACCCTATTTAAATTAGAGGGTTATATTTAATATGACTGTGCAATACCGCATGAATTTATTTTCACTGCAAAGATGGATAGTACAGCCCGTGTCCTCCCCAGAGCTTGCGAAACATTAGCTCAGAGAACCTCTTGCTATAGTCATTGGTCATCCACTCTCTAGCTGGATGGGAGGCGGCGTTACCAAAGCTACGACTAAGGAAAATATCCAATTCCTGCATAAAGACCCAAGACAAATATTTGTTGTTGAAAACTAAAAGAAAGACATCATCAAGTTCTTTGGCCGCCCAAGCCGTATAAAAATATTGAAGAAATACTTCAATGAGAGTTATCGTACTACTTAGCGAAATGATTAAACACAAGAACGTAATGAGTTCGTCCGCAGCAATGAGTGGGTTGATATGGAGGGATTAATAGGAAACTCACGAAATAATGTAAAGGTAGATTTGAGGTATTCACGCACTTGTAAGACGCCGCCAGCCTCCGCGATGGGTGCCGAAAATGGCAGGGAATGAAGAAGCGGCTGGTTGGGAGAGGATGGATGGAGGCAAGTCGTGAGGTCTCCGGGAAGCGGATGATTGGGAGGGAAGGTGCAAATGGAGAAACTCGGGAAGATCCGTATTTCCCCGATTGGAAGACGGACGAAATGAGTTTAAAGGAGTGCCGGAAGCGGCGAGGAGTTTGGGTTAGTGGGAGTGGAGTTGAGGGAGACGGAGGGAGGGTATTTGCGGGTAGGGTGTCCGGAGGTTGGAGTCGGGATCCGCTGGGCTCCTTATCAATGAGGAAAAGAGGGGGAGAGACGCCACCAGACATCAGGACAGCTCCGGCCCCACCACTCAGCTGTTTGGACTGGAACATTTCGTCATCCAATATCCATCCTTCTCTCTCGTTTTATTTTCACGTGGATCACGTGGCTGGCATGCAAAATGAGCCGACGCTGCTGCAATAATAATATCAATTGACGATGAACTTTCTCGACGACTTTCCTAACGGACAAAGCTATCGACTGTTTAGAGGTAGAGGACTCGAAGTTAAGAAGATAAGAATTTTCGCGAATAAATAAGAATAAATAATTTCTTCCAACAATCCCTGCGATTAAATCATATAACGTCATTCAAGGGTTTCATAACGCCATAAACATCATATGGTGAACATTAAAACGGCTTATTAGTCATTTTTTAGTAAACATTAAGCAATCGGAATAAAGTTGCGTGGATTTAATTTCACAAACTAATTGTAAAATATGGGAAGCGGGAAGGATCTTTGGAAATTGGACGCCCGGTTAATTAGGAGTAATTAATCTTTTGTAAAATTCTTCGCTAACCTGATTAGCCCACGTGCATACCGAACCAAAGTCGGTGGGATTGAACCTGTAATTTAAAGACCCAAGAAAAAAGGATATTCTCCTGGATACTCTAGCTTAATTTAAAGTTTCAGGCCAATTAGGAGGAATAGAAAATCTAATTACCAAGAGTGCGAAAAAAATCTATACGCATAATTAATTGCTCACTTCAGAAAAAAACTCGCGAAACTCATGATAACCCACAACCTCTTCGAGGTCGCCCAAGGAAACGATGGGCTCTTTAAGGGTTCATATTTACCCAAGAGGCAGACCGAAAATTAAGGGAAACAAATAACTTGAGAGTAATTACTACCTGGGAATCCCATGTTCATTATGTAGAAGACGGATAAAGTTACTAGACACAATCTAGCAGAGAGACAGAACTTTTACTTACTTTGATGAAACATATAATAAGAAAAAATAACGTATCTCGCACGAAGGGTCGAATTAATCAGAAATTAAGATCAACAATAAAAACAGGGATATAATAATTTTTATACATACAATGCATTAATATTGAATGCATGCATCAACGAGTAACGATAAATACATGTTAACCTTAAAGATAACAGCTTGTCACAAACAAATTTCATGAAGGGCAAAGACAAAATAAAAAGAATCGAATAATGGAAACTAAATCCACACAAACAGCTTTGAATTGGCTCGAGTCGAGCATTTCAAGATTTAATATTACCAAAATAGAAAGAAACTAATTTAAAAGATATTAATATTTCCCAAGTTAGAATGTAATAAAGATTTCATTTATTCAGCGAATCATGAGACAAAGCAATTAAAATCGAATTAAATTACGATTTAATTAATTCTCAGGCGTGTAATATTATTCAAGCACGATACAAATTAAGAGGAAACTCAAAACTGGTATTCGTGTCATTTGCATTCATAATCCAAATAATGCTGGAAAAATTGTGATAGCGTCCTTATAAGGACAGTTCCACGAATGCACAGGCTAAACGCTTGGAAATGAGTTTTACACACGGGTCACAACCCCCTTTTTATGAATTAAAGAACCCACCTGGAGGTTCGCCCATGCGCTCTCGTCAATGGCGTCGCCATTCTCGCAAAATACGAGGCAGAATGAAAAGCCAGAAGAAGAGGCACCATGAACGCCGAGGAACATGGGTTAAACTGGTGGATGAAAACTTACCCCTTGGTCAGAAGAGCGCGAAGTGACGGGGAATACTTGATATGTGCCCAAAGAATTGCTCCGCCTTTGAGGTGAGGCGCAAGGATGAAGCACTCAAGTGTAAAAATATCCATGGAACTAATGTAGTAAAGATTTCGAGGAAAACACGGACGCTTCCCTTTTGCAATAAAAGTTAAAGGTGTCACTCATTGCTTTGGAACGGTCGGTGAAACATTTACCCACGTGAACCAACCCACGTTGAGAACTTCAATTTTACTTCATACGGCAAATCAATCTTAGCAAATTCTGATGAGCAAATTTTGATTGAACAGTAAATATTGTTATGACGCACGTTGAAATGACTTCCTATCGTCACAGTGGAATTGTAAACGAAGCCATTCTCAGTATTTTGGAAGAATGAAAATAAAAGCTGTGGTGTTAAAAAGTGGTCATGTAACTTCAAATGCGTGAAGTACTTACATGAAGATGTACCGATATTTTTCTGTTCCATGTCTTCATTTTCATATAATTCATTTTTGAATAATACTATTCAGTCTGGTGTAACCTAGAACTGATATTTGTATACATAAATGATATACATAGTATGCCTTCATAAAATTTAAGGAATATACGTAATCAATATAAGTTAATGAAAGGCGACGTAGTCCATTAACGAAGAAAACCGAACGGTAAATTTAAAAGAGACCAAAAAGTGAAATACCCTCAAAATGCCAAGTCCCAATCCTTTTTAACGTGCGCGCTGACTTTTCAGAATCAACTTTTTTTCACTTCGAGGTCAACGGTTGAGAGTGGATAGAAGGACGTGAAAGAAGTGGTTTGAGGTGTGCCAATATCAGTGCCGAAACTTAAAATCTCTGCCTATACATGCACGGGGATTGCGAAGAATGGTCAAGTGGATGTGCACACGGCTACAGGAATATAACTCCTCAGATGGATTAAGCATTAATTAAGAGAGCGGTTGCGGCGGAAGGCGTCCCCATATTCTTCGGCCCCGGAGGGTCGGCTCTCGGGAGGACCGGAGAGGGGGGAGAAAGGGAGCGAGGGGTTGGGGGGTGTCTCTGTGGTTGTGGAGGGAGGCGCCGAGGTTCCCACAAGGCCGCCAAGGCAAACGGGTAGTAATCTCCCCTCCCCCATACCCGACCCTCGACGCCGCCGGCCGACTCCGTCACCGGACGAAAACTAATGCGGTCTCTCCGGGCCACGACCAGCCATCTTCGAGATGTGCCTCACAAATTCCTATGCGAGCTACCGGTCTTGAGATTGGAGACCGCGATAGAGATCGTGGACGAGAAAGAGAAGGCTGGTTAGTCGGTGTCCGCCTGAGGATGTGGGGGAGGGAGAGGGGGGGCGGAAAATGGTGGGGGTGAGTCTGGGTAAGTATCGTCTAATCGCCGGGGTGGAGAGGAGGGAAAAGAATGGTCAACTATTGAGGAAAGGAAAGGGAAGTTGGGTTGGAGGGGTTGACGGGAGGGGGGGGGTAGGAACGGCATGGCATTTGCTTATCTCGGTCTATTACCCCAAATCCATTGCGCCTTTCTCGGACGATTTTTCGCGGGCTGGGGGAGATATCACCCCACATTGATAGATTGATGAGAATCGAGGGCGAGCGAGCGCTCATTCACTATGCATGAAACAGCCAGTGAAATTTTCACGACGGAAGGGAATCAGACTACGTACGCTCGAGTATAAATAAGAAGTTTTTATCTGATGAGGAAGTCTGGATTGAAATGACAAACGTGTGACATGATTGGGATGTATGAAAGCCATCACATTCAACTTACGTATGATTTTGTCACTTCACTGTCGTAATTCATGGAACACTTTCATTGTTAAATTATAAGAGTTAAAATAATGAAAGAGTCACATTCTTTCTTCAGTATTTATGGCAAGGTATGAGGAGAACTTAGTAGAATCTTCAACAGAGACTTAGATCTGAGCAACAACTCCTACCGTAAGTCTAGAGGCAAATAAAAAATTACGATTTTCCCTTGATATTGACAAACTGGGATTACAGCTGTTGGGAAGTGTAAAACCAGATTTTCCAGTACATTCATTTTTTCACAATCCTTTGGGCAATCTTGCTCGGTGTATTTATATTCAGAAATGCTTCCGAACGAGTGCGATGAAAAATTAATATTTTTACATCATTCACAGTAGGTGTTAATTGCATCTCAAGCATTATGCAAATACGGAGCTCATTTCAAGTTATTTTCAAAACACTCGATTAAGGCACCATTCAGTGTTCATCCGAATAATGAGTGTTTTCACCAGAAGAAAGCATGGAAAAATATTTTTAGAGATGAAGAGAGACCTGATGTAGAGTAGGTTGCTGGATTGGGTTTTGTTTGGAGTTACCAAATATTTATTTGATAGTTGTGTCCATCCAAAAATCTACCTTAACCGGTAGATTACCTAATAATTAATTTCTATGTGCGTGAATGAGGTAACGAAATGCAGCCAGTGCGTTTGTGCTTGAGTTCACAAAAAAAAGTTGGCATCCCGCCACTGCGGTCTATATAGTGTAATTACGTGGAATAATTTCCCAGGACGCACATGACTTGGAACAATTGAAGATGCATTTATATACTAATTTAAGAGAATTATATTCAATTCACGTAAACCTCGGGAAACTCGCAAATATATTTAAATCCTCACTTAGGTTAACAGGAAAAGCATAACGGTGAAAAAATTCCATATATAAATTTTATTTTGTAACATGTAACGCAATTCAACACTTGAAAATAATTTTTGTGGCTGTTTTCCCCATCTTTCGCCATTTCGTTTACACAAGACAAAATACGATACAATGATTTTTTAGAGTTATGGACTGAAACTATCTTTCCTATTGGATTAAATTTCCGCATTCCCCGAAGGGAAACACAAATATAATTTACTCGTAAAGGACAGAGTTTTAACAATGCCAATCAAAACCATGACGTGACTCATATTAAATTTTGGAGAAGACCATCCATTTGAAAAAGTTGAAATATTCCGTTTTTTTTAACATTCGCTGGAAAATCCAAAAATTAAAGGAGTTCAGGTTTCAAAGAGAATATTTGAGTACGTAAAACTTTTCAGTAATATTACTAAATGTTGTTTTCGAACTCAATAAATTATTTCACTTACATTAACTAAAAGCATCGGCATGGATATTGCATGCGGAAAAAACCCACGGGCAAGCATTCGAGAGGAAAATACCTCTTCTCACAGATTCGAACAATATGCTGCGTGGGTGGTTATTGTTATTTATCGGACGCATCCCATTGGCTGAGAGCAGAGGGGAAATCAATTTTTATTCCAAACGATGCTTGCTCGCGATCCAACGACCCAGTTTCTCGTTTTCCAGAAAAAGCGTCCCAACAAGACAATCAAGACCCAGGGATACGGGAGCGCGGGTTGGTCCCGTCTACTGCCCATACCTCGTTCTATCTATCGTGCCTAGGAGGGAGTGAGCATGAGTCTAGCCTATCATCTCTGCACAACACCGCTCTACGCTTAGCTGAGCGAGACATCTCGACAAAGCGGGCTGGAGGAGAGGTCGGTGGGGCAGAGCGGCACTCTTCCCAACTGGCCAATTTGTGATAATTGGACGACTTCGCGTAACAGGTAAATCGCGTAAAACATAAATCGAAAAAAACGAAATCACGTGCGATATAACCATCAGGACTACTTATAGCATTTGATTAGATGACGGAATATCATACACGTATGTAGAAAATAAATGTATTGGGCAACTTTTAGCATGACAAGGAAAAAAACATGATGGAAATGATTTTGGTTTTAATTCAACCTATTCTAGGATAGTTGTTCAAAAGTAGCACTTCCGAGAGTGCTTTTATGAGATGATCAACGTGATGCAATACCGATTGAAAAAGATTGATTTACTACAATATCAGAGTAAGTTGCTGGAAATATTCCAAAACGCTCCAACAAGCGTCGGAGAAAAAAATTCTGAAATCATGCGGGCTTCTAGTGCGAAAATCGGAGCGCGGAGAACGGCCAATTAACTACAAATAGTGTGCACGTTCCGACAAAATTCAATCCTAGTGGATGGGACGTTCTAGTTGTGGGGGGGGGCACTCGTTGTGAAATACAAAGATTTAGGGTTTGCGTCCTACCACGGAAATACTTCGGTGAATTTCTGAAACGTTTCGTATGACTGTTAATCGGCTATTAATGCACCAACGAAAACAATAAACTTTTTTGTGTGTTATCGAATAAACAGAAATCAACAAAAAAAAAACAATCGCTTCATAATATTGTTGAAATATTTCATTCATCCCTTCTTCAGCGCGAAGATTGGTCTCTTCCCTATAACATTCTAGTACTTTTAGGGCTCTCCTTTCCCGCATCTGAAAGTATTTGGTTTATGAATTTCGTTTAAAATGTTTGAAATAGTGAATGTTAAACTGCAACGCGAAGCTTTTTAATATCAACTCAGTATTAATATAAACTACTTTAATTTACCCAAATGTTGACTTCAGATTTAAGGGAGTGTAACGAGCCAATTACAAAAAAATGTACAAATATAGGATAGCTTTGCTCAAAAAATCAATGCTCGATAGGAAAATGGATCAATGAATTTATAAGGTATACCCACGGCCTGAAGTCATTGTGAAGATAAAATTAACCATCGAAAAATATTACATAAAATTTCAATACACATACCCGAGGTGGAGTTCATGCTAGCGAATTAGTGGCTTCACAGTCTTACAGTTCAAATAGTGTGGTTAAACACAGCGATTTCAAAAGCAATATCAAAGGACGCATTAGTTCAAGAGTTCTTAAAGTAACTCCTCGGCAACACAAAAAGATAGGGTCAGCCAAATGTTCTTAAAAGAAGGGCGGTGACCCCATATTTAGTTAGCGGAATGGGAGTAGGGGCAATTTTCGCAAAAATTATAATCACGTTGGTAACAAACCGCATCCACTTTGCAACAAATAAATGGCTGACTTAGGGAGCATACTCGAGTAACTCCAAAGTTATACTGTGGATGTTACATGTAGCTTGAATAAAAAAATAAATAGTGAATGGAAAAAGTAATATTCGCTATTCCACCATCTTCTCTTAGAAGGGCGAGATTTTATTTTTACTTCCGCAAGAGCTCCGGGTGCACCTTCCTTGGATATTGATTGCCTCCTCCCAACATTTTCATTCCTTTTCTGTGTTATAGAGTAGAAACGAGTAGCATAAGCCTCCTATAGCATTACATAGTCCTTGGAAGTCGAATTGGTAAGGTGAAAGCAATTTTTAATTACCACGTCGCGTTCATCCATCTCCATCGCTCCATCGTTACTATAGGTGAGCTCCACGCATCCAAAATCGCAACGACTGTAGCTGACGAAATACTCTTTGTTATATTAATTGTATTAGTACCACATATACAGTAGAAACGAAGATCACAACTACATTTTTTGACGAAAAATGAATTGAGAATAAAAATAAAATCGATCGATCGATCTTTATTGAAGGGTATTCAATTATCAGTTAGAGCATAATTAATGTGATGTCCTCTATTAGGATGTAAAAACATCCTAATAGAGGGTCTTCTTCTATTGAAGATGGAATTAATGTTGCTGTATAGGAAAATATGAATAAAAAGAAGGGTCTTTGACGACGTTTCCTTTTCCTTTAAGGTTCAAAGTGATGCGTTTTTATTTAATTCGGATGAGATTGAGGTATTAAAAGCAAATGATGAATATTTTCCTTTCATTAAAAGGGAATTTCTAATCCTCGCATGTTTTTATTCATAACATTTAATAGTCAACATTTATTTGCCGAATGAAAATTTTACAAAACAATAGGGAAAACTATCTTAATAATGAGATCTCAACAATAGTTAATATCATTTAACAAACGATAAATATCAGAAATCTTTGTAAGCATAATTACAACGAAAAGTTAAGCACACGATTTTATGACTAACCAGCAAAATCCTGGCATGCGACTGTTAAGATATGAAGGAAGTTAATTAAATAAATTAATTCAGAGGTATTAAAATGATTACTTCACGTAGGTCACCAAAATCCAACCACGAATTCCATGACATTCCCAGAGACAGTGACAAATTTCCTCTCGTTCATATACACTCGCAAAAATACTTTTGCTCAAACTTGGTTTTCTTTTCATTATTGACCGTAGTAACAGAAATAACAGAGCTTAGGAAAACACTTAAGGTTTTCCGATGTTCCCTTCAGAGCGTTTTCTGACATTGAAACATTGACAATGGAGGGTAATTCCAAACGGTTCCAGAACAGAAAGCAAAAAAATGTGGATCAAGAAATTTGTAAAGAAATTCATCTTCACCAAAGAATAACTTCGTTCAAGCAAGCAAAAAGATAGCATAATAATTATTTAAAAATAATAGCAATAATAAATTTAGAATTTAATGGACAAAGTTCCATTCACAAAGGGTTTGCATAATATAACATACTTTCCAGTGTGACATCCTACTTAGACAACGCTGGGCCATTATCCCTAAAAAACCGATTTTTTTAAAGATTTCTTCGTTCTCTTTGGAGAACAAGAAAAAAACAATTTGTTTATATTCCAAGATAAAAATGTTCCGCGTCTCCCCCTGACTTTTCCGTTATACTATATGTATATACGGGCGTCTCGATTTCAATGACTTTCCGGTATTTTCCATTTTCCTTATCGCTCGTCCCCGTGTATATTTTAATTAAACACTACCAAGTAAAAATGGCTTACGGCATCTCACTAAACATGGAACTATTTCGGATGGTAATTCGCACCGCCGTCGACATTGTCGAGAAAAAACAGCGAACTATTTTCAACCACTCAACGGCGTCTCATGAGGAGTATCCCTAGTGGAGCGGAGGCGAGTTTCGAGAGGAATGGAAGACGAGCCCCCTTCAATCACGGTCCTTACAACCACTTGGTCGGTGTGTGTGTGTGTGTGTGTGCGTGAGAAAGAGAGGGAGCACCGATACAAGGCGATGTAAGCGCGGGGCGAAATCGAAAGCAAATGCGAGATTGAATATATTGGCCACGTTGATCCGCTTCCCGAAAAAACTCTCATCCGACTGGGGTGCTACGAAGGGAAGAGCGTAGATTAAAGCCAGAGACAGAGGCGGCCGAGGAGATGAGGGAAATGGCTATTTATAATCCGCGGAGGAGCGGGAACAACGTCGCCTCTTTCCGGCAGCTGTTGCTACTCGAGCAACAGCTCCCGGAAATCAATGGTTAAAAAGTCGTTCCCGAGACTGCGGGTTCGAGTGCGTGGGGCGAAGAAGACACGATAGAGGGTTTGAAAACTCGACGCGAGAGGACACGTGAATGGGCCAATCGAACCCCTCCTCCCACAGCCGATGTGGGTCAAAAACCAACTCCGATGTGCAGCGCTAAGAAAAGACGTTCCTTCCAACGAGAAAAGTGCACATTCCGGAAGTCGAACGGAATTATCAGCCTTTGCCTCGGGCCAAAGAAAGGAAGCAGTGACTCCCATAACTTCTACACAAACGAGAAAAAATGAGGCCATTCACGGCACTTAACACGTCAAGCGGCTAAGGGCAGGGTAACATTTGGAAGGCATTTGATATTACGGTTACACGATTATATGCCAAGAAACAAGTCTTTCGAGAGATTTGGCACAGCAAAGAGATTACCACTTTCAACATACAGCACAGGTACAAATGAAATGATTTTTCACAATCAATTCTCCAGACACTATCTTAGTTTTTCTATAAAATGTTTTATTCACGGAGTACTCACATTTTTTCAAACTGTCTTTTGCCTACATGATGAATACGCCATTGACCAAAGGTTGCAATTAAAAAAAATATCGAAATGCAAATACAGGTAAGTCTCCAAATATGTAGGATTGAAGCCGCGACTTTTGAGCATAACACACTGTATCTCTAGATCTTTCTCCAAGAACGACCAAATCAGCATTTTTCATTCCAATTCACCCCTTCTTTGAACGTACCCACTTAATCACAACTTTTGCGCACACATCCGTGGCTGGGCAAACTAAAGAAAGATTAAGCAAATTTAGACGATTTATGAAAGGCTTTGACAAATCCTCAGCCCACCGCTGCACACGGAGAAACTGTTAAACTACCGAATCCGACAAAAAAAACATCCTTTCCCTCCTCATTAGAAGAAGAATGCTCTAAGAGAAAACACCATACTTAACATTGGAATAAGGGAAATATTTTTCACCGCAGGAGAAGTTGGAGCGGCGGAACGGATTCTGGAAGACCCATTACATCACGGTGAGAACACGGAATACGTTTCACTAGATAATGGTGACATCGAAAGCTGTGAAAATGGATCATACCACTAATAAATGTTCCTATTATCATAAGTCTGCATTTGAAACTGCTTCATAGGTCCGCAATAAACCTGGTACATATTAATTCTCCAGGCTGCCCGAGTCGGGCGTCGAGAATTTCTTCTCTAGTCGCCATACCTGACCGACGGAAGCGACCTCAACAGAGGTGAAGGTGCCGTTGACGAACAGGCCGTAATATATAGGAAGGGGTAATATCGTTCCGCAGCTCTTGTATATTCGTGGGAATTGGCAAGGAATATGTGTCCCTTAGGACGAGGCTCGCGGCCAAGGGGAAGTGTAGATGACACGATGGCGATAAATCCAAAGGTTCGCGTTAGGAATGCGGGAACGAATCAAGGTCATGCATGAAATAAAAATGCGATAACTATCCTCTCTTGTATCGTCGTTTTCCCCCTTTCTTAATTAGCACATGGCGAATAATATAGAAAGCTAATATTTATAATGAACGTGAGAACGAAATATTTCCCAAGATTTTACGCCTTTTAGACCATGAAAGAACAATGTGTACCTCACCCATTGCATATTATCACTCTTGATTCAGGAATGAAAAATGATCTTGATTTTTGAAACGAGTTTCGTCCAGTAAAACATAAACACTTGCTCGCGATTAATTTGCGGAATCCAGTAAGTGGTAATGGTATATTGAAATTTGAAAATATCAGGTGAACTCACTTTCTACTGAATGCTTCCGATACCGAATTCTCTTCTACGATATTGATTTTATCAGCGCAGATATATTAACTAACAATAAATCAAGAAGACAGCATTCTGCATAGTATCTCAATTTGTACATGTAAAGAAGTAAGTATTTTACTGTTTCCTGTATGATTCTTAACCCACAAATCTCATTATTAGAAATAAATACGAACAATATACTTCTTAGACAACAAATTACAGCAAATTCAACTAAATAAAAGAAAATTGACGTAATATATGATGAAAATTAGGACAAGCTAATTGATGGCATGCTATGAGAATAGTTTTCTACGCCACTAGTGAAAGAGCAGACACGACAACTTGCGACGGACGTGGAGCAGAACAAGAGCGGGGCAGCCAGGCCAACTGATCTGATAAGACCGCGCATGCACCACATTTTACCCAACGTTTCCTCAAGCCTTATCAAGCACATAAAAGGAGGGGACGTTAGCCTTTGAACTTATCCGGTCACCGAAGTGGTTATTTATGGTTCAGCTTCCAATACTTAACATGACTGTAGGTCAAACATCACCTCACCCTCCCAGGGTTGAATATTTATTGTTGGAAATCGACTAATCTGACACTTGATAGACCACGGTCGAATAACGCCCAAGCTAAGTTGTATCCGCTGGCAAAAATCGATCCCATCATGCCCTACCCTTACCTTACGCGTTAGTGGTAGGCGGCGTCATTCTTAGGAACGGCGCGTACTCAAGGTTTGAAACCCCACAACACCAGCAGCCTCACCAAGACACGCAGCAAACGGCATTCATTCGGAACTTATCGTCTAATGGACAACTGCGGTCCACTGTTGCCGCATTTCTTCGTTATTATAAATCCGCCACTCGAGCAATCAACTATGACGTAAGATATTTGACAAAATTTCATACATTTTCACTGGATACGTTTACATGCCTAATTGTAAGTTGTTTCACAGACACGCAGACTCGGGGTAAACTGATTGAATAAGACTCTTAACTCATTGGATCAAATCAGGTTATGCGCTCCCAAAGTTACATCCCATATGGCAAACCGGACCGACCGCCTGAATCGCAGGACGACGTTCAATCCTCGTCCACATAAAATAAATACTCGAATCCACTCAACCACCCTGGAATCTCTCTCGCTCTTTCCCATAACCTCCACATGATGGGCGAGGTGACGAAATGGTAGTAAGGAATACCACATGGGAAATAATTTAGCTAGCGTCGGTGCGTTTCGAATTTCAATTCTTTTAGCTGTAAATATCCGAAGTGAAAATAGGAATGAAATTTGAGTCATTGTTAAATAATGGATTACTTAGGGGTAATCTGATTGATAAGAGTTACCACGTGGTAGATGACCCACATTTTAGGCCATAGAGTTAATTAGCGATGGTTGAGATATCTAATAGGGGTGGGATTTCATGGGGCGGGTGAAGGCGGAGAGAAATCATGCTTTTAACTGAACGGACACCAAGAAGATTACAGTTTAGATATCCATTGATCAAGTCCCTAGGTTTGAAGTATCTTCCACGGCTTTCACGAGAAATTTAAGCAGTTATCCACCACTAGAGAAAAATCTACCACCAGCCGGATTCGTGAGATTTAAAATAAATGTTCTTGACTGTCGAGTAAAAGCGATGAAACTCATTAATAGATGATCCCAGTTGTTGGTTTTTACATTACATTTTAAACATAAATGAGAGTCTACGAGGCTTATCGATAGAGAGGGTAGCATATTCTGCCGCGGATTATAAAAAAAATATTAAGCTCCAGGAATTTTTTTTGTAATGTGACGGTCGTTCTAAGGGAGCCTGAATGTTCAACCTGTTTAGCTCTTTCACCGATTTCATCTAACTTATCTCCACAGCTGTCACATATGTTGTCATTGTCCCACTGCGAAAAGTGCTACAAAAATACAGTCGATAATAAGGTCCACCTTATTATTTATGCGCCTATATAAAATATAGGATAACCAAAATCATAGAAATCGATCCGAATAAGTGAAACATTTAACGGTGATTTTCTCCAAGATAAACCGCTAGCAAAACGTTTAAATATTACCAGTTTTCAATACAGCCTGTTGAAAGTGGGTAGAAATCATTAATTTTCCAAGGTAATTGCAGACAGTAAACTCATTAATCTCCACTTCCACCTTAAAAAAACACTGTTTTCAACCAGATTATTGATTTGATAAGCGAGAGTAGAGCTCAACTAAAACTAAGTACACCGGCGCATGTAATTCCCATATCAAGGTAATGAAGCCTGTTCCTTTCCTTGTGTAGCCTATGGTCTGCTAGGAAGATCTTGTACCCGAAAAATCACATAGCTTGCGTGAAGCAGAGGAGTCACTCTGAACCGAATCCGGGCCCTCCTGGTCAATAGCTCAGCACTATACTCACTAGACTACCACGCCCTTACTTCCATCGCACTTCGGCAAATAAAAGACAATTTTACCTTTAGCTGGGAGAAGGGGAAATTGTACATTCTCGAGTGAACATTCCTTTTCCTGGAAGCAGCGGGATTACTTGTCCACGGATGAACTTCCAACGGACAGCCCTATTTTCGATTTGCTTGGTTCTGGTGTGTGATAATGATCCTGAGACGGGCTGAATGGATGAACAAGGGTGGATTTAGAGAAGAATATGACATACTTATAATTCGGCTTCGCCCAACGCCAACGAATCCGCTGGACGCTAGGCTCCGACTCAGCCCGAAAAAGTAGTCCACGCGGGAATCGATTACAATGCAGGTTTGCTCCTGCCTAGAAGGGGCGTGGTTCCTCGTGAATCGGAGAGATAGAGCCACCACGTGAACAGTCTGAGTGGGGGAATGGCCATGGGGGGTTTCCGGGGGTTGACTCTAGCACGCAACGCGCCCATGATGCACCACGACTCGTCTCAAGGTTCACATCGCGACACAAAAATGAAAATATTCAATGGAATTGATTCGTTTAAAATTTTAGGAGGTAAAATGACAAAAAAATATCACATTTACCATCAAACTGGAGTGGAGAAGCGTCCGAAGAAAGAAAAATCAATGCTTTGAAGGAAATAAATACCTTTAATGAATATATTATATTTTTTTCAATTTAGAGCCCGAGGGGTTACATTTGAGGCGTTAAACATTTTAAAACTTGATTTATTGATAATTAGAAAAAACAGATCCGAAAATCATAGATTTTGGACCTCATTTCCCAGGAACACTTAGCAAAAAACGCATCATATTACACTGGAATCTTAATCTCATTTTTTCCCATTTCATTTCTCAGCCCTTCCACTCCCTTTACCTCTACATCCTATTCTACGCCCTTTGATGTCTGACAGGGCAATTATACTCGTACATGTGGTGACTCTCAAATTTGGACGTAGGATGATTTTATAACTGGGCAGTACCAGTACAGCGACATTTCTCGAAGATATCAACAAAAGACACTTGAGCAAATGGTATAAATGCCTTACGGTCCCTCGATGCCACAAAGGGATGTACAAATCGTCTAACCGCCAGTGCCTATACACACCACTTACGCTAAATTAATTGGTACTTTCTTTCTTGACCCCAACTAAAAAGATTCTCCCTCTTACCTCGACTCACACCTCATTTAAGTAATTAGATAATGATGCGATAACAAAGGTTTATGCTTAACGAGGTAGTAGAGAGTTCAAAAACCGATTTGATCATATGATCTGGAACATATCCCCGAACATGTAACGTTATTAAGTTATAAATAATCTACTATAAAAGCGGCCTGCCAAAGAATGCTCTCCGCAAAACAGATTACATATGTTTTTGTGATTAAATTTTCCAATAATATGTTACATGGAAGATACGTAGTTTCACTATTACGAAGAATTGTAGCACTGGTTTAAAATTAAAGGATAGCACGACATTAATACACTGCCTTTAAATACCTCAACGAACAGCTATTAGTAATATTAGGTTAAACGTACGGGCATAGTTTTTCTCAAGTTATTTTACAAAGCAATAAAGTAAAACATTTTCAGGCATATCAATGAGATTAAAACAAAACCAATTTGAATTGGAAAAAAACTTAATATGATTGCTTAAATCGAAACTGTAGCGAACAAAATTAATCTGGAGAAATACATTTCCCCACTTTCTACCACACCATAATTAAAAGGTATTTAAAGGGACGCAGGTCTGAATATGATGGTAAAAGGATCAATGGGGGCAGATATAATATAAAGAAGGTCGTCTTTCCTTCGGAAAATAAATAACTTTCATTAAAAAGACGAAGATTTGCTGAGTTCGCAAATACAAATCAATAAATCCTTGGGGTCTATTTAGTTTCAAAGTGCACTTTTTTATCCTATCTCATCTTACATCGAAGAATTTTAATTTTATTTGCAAAAGACTCGTCATGCTGTTGGTGATTAGCTTTTCGATGAATAATGGGTCGCTCTATGAAAGTCTCTTGCGTAATGACGACTAAGAATAATTGAAAGGGCTCATAAAGATGTAAACCATAACATTTCAGTATGGAATTCGTAGTTTATCAATAATTAAACTTTTATAATATCTTACTCCCAGGGGGTTTACCGAACTGATGGTGAGCTATTAAAAATAAACTGAAAATATTACACAAAATAATTGTTTACTCCGTTTTCTAGGCATTGGGCAAAGTCGCAACTAATTAAAGGTTATTAATTAAAAGCCGTTGACCGTCACGCACAGCACAATTAGGAACCGAGATAAACTTGGTATGATTATTTCGGATAAAAAGTAAACAAAGTTACGCATTTCGTCACCGTATCCAATCATAATACTAGTCTCCGCATTTCAAATTCCATAAGATGATTCACGTAAAACGAGTTTCCTGATTGAATAGCCGCACGTAATTGATCATTGTTTTTATTTGCTACCGTCAATACGGACAATTAATTGAATTACACTGAGTACGACCGAAAAGACATTTATCAAATAAACATCTGTATCGAAAGAATTACTTCACTTACTTGATATTCATGGGGTTAAAATAATGCCCCATAATAATAAAACATATTACATGGTCAGTGAGCCTCTTTACATGTAAAGGACCTCGACCAAAAAAGCAAAATGAGAACGTTATTATTTTTAAGACCTACTCCTTCACCCGAAAACCGTGTTTATCCAGATAGAATGAGTCAACACCCATTGCCATTAGTTCAGCGTTCATTGTCGGCCCATACGGGCACACACACAACGGCCCGGTGAGCGAGAACCCACCCCAACCGGTCATTTAATATACAAGATAAAACCATGACATTCCAAAAAACCTCACATCCGTGTGCGCGTTGTTTGTGAGAGACGAGAAACTTAAGATTTAGAGTAAACTATGCTATAACAGAGGTTACAATGATGGGTGAAACCGACAGGTAACGGCTCATTGAGAAACTAAGTTAGACTAGGAGGAGGAAAATTATTACAAGGCATACAATTGGAAAGATTTTGCATGAATTTGGAATAATGTCCGTACAGGTGGACTAAGGCGGAATCCAAACGCGAGGTACAAACTAGCATGAGGAGAAGAATGAATAAAACTTAATAGTAATAGACATAGGAAATACTCATAGGCGAGTTACGTCCTTAGGCAGTGTATATGTATGCTTATAGTTGATATCGTAATCCCAGATGTCGGATAGAAGAGCATTTCCAGTTTTGCCGAGTCGCGAACGAAAGTTCGCGACCTGAGAACAGATTAAGTCCGCGCCAATGCTACATAACTGGGTATTTGGCGTTGTAGATACTTGAGGATGGGGTGAAGCCGGTTACCTCTCCATCCTACCAATCTTGTTTCCCAAAAACTGCTCTGCATGCTTCTCATTGCCATAATATCGATCTACCCAATATAAAAGAGCGTTTGATGCAACCAGAAGGAATTTCATAATTCAAAAGGATTCCAACAACATTTTTCCATGGTGCAATGAAACGTCAACAATTATCTTGTCCACTATTCTTTACCGGCCAATGGAACTTTTAGTATAGCATTTCAGCTTAATCTGCTTTGCATTATGATTGTCTTTCACTTGGGAGAATCTATAATAAATTATACCGATGGGGGATTCTAACCATAACCACCGAGCATGAGGGCTGCCACAATAACCATCCGAGAAGCGAAGCTAGCACACGACTGATTTTCTGGCAAAATTCTTCTGGGCGAGACTAACATGGAACGTCCCATTATATAAATCAAAATGTAAAAACCATCGGCTTCGTTAAATAATAACTAGGACAAATAAACGCAATAGAGCGCAAAAATCACTGCCGTGCTCACGATAACAACATAAACGACTCCAGACTTTTCTTGTGCCCCTCCATTCACGACAGACATGTGTTTTATTCAAGCGTCGGAATTGACATCAAAATCTATTTTGCCTGAGCATCACAACGGCCCGCCAAAGAAAACGGAGCCCGCGAAAGCTTCTGCGTTCTCAAAACACTTTCTAATTCCTATTATTCCCCAGCGACTGAGAGGAGCGCGATGGCAGCCATTTCAAGGATTCGGATTTACTAAACATATCCCAGCGATCCACGCACATGTTGGTCTCACCTTCACGTTCCTGTCACTGGGTTCGACAATGAGGGGCCAGATCACTGCCATAAGGTGGGTCGCACCAAGGATGCGGGGTCGGGACGCGAGACCCGGGCCTCCGGACTGATATAGCATGGGATCTCGAGGCGGAGAGAAACAGATGTTGCGTCACATGTGGAGTGAATCACACGCGAGCGACCGCAAAGGCGGTCCTTTCGGCCGGATTGAGATTGGGGAAGCAAGAAGAGGCAGGCACTATTCACACGGGAGCACGGTTTCTCTCATTGGGTCGGACGCTATAGCGGTTTATCGAGATGGAAAGGAGAGAGAGAGGGTCGTCGTTAGTCGAGGAGTAACGGGAACAGCTGACAATGGTGAGGTGGGGAAGGGGAGTGAAAGTATTAGCATCAATCTGCTCGACCTTCTAGAGGTCCACAAACAAACGCGTGTCGTATGTAACATCCCCTGAAATACTCGCCGTTGAATCAATTACACGAGAACACTTTCGAGATGACCACAATCATTTCCCATCACAACCTTGTACGCCTCTCACTCGCACAATTATAGTTAACAACAGGATAAGGCAATAAACATTTTTATTGTCCGACACCAGCATTAACTATTCCATTTTTGCCTCTCGGACGAAAGCATGAAGGATCAAGTACTTTGGGACAGTAAGTGCTGATTGGTTTCTTTGATAAATTCACATTTTATCCAATGCGCTTAACCCAGAGTAATGAGAATGGCCAAATGTGAAATTAATATCGAGTGACGTATTAATATGCGAACATATGTAAAGTTCCGAATAATATTTGAAAAATTATTCATTTTTCGTTTGTTTTTTTTTTAATTCTCGCCTTATAACGATGGCGTCTTACGGCGCTTACGCAACGCGTGGCAGGATTTCATTCTTTAATCGTCCCACTTCCCTGCTTCCAAATTTGGTGGAACTACAACACGGGAGTCCAAGGAAATATTAAGCACATATGCTGAGTAATTTCGCAAGATCTAACTCTTTAGACAGAATGAACACACGTTCAAAAAGAGAATGGAAAATACAACCGATATGTGTTTGACGAGGACGTAATACAAATTTAGTTAGCTGTAATTTGGATAATTCTTATGCATTTCAACACTCATCAACCGATCCTCAAGGCTACGGGAAGGATTAAGTTCCCTAGTGCTATCCCATTGACCGCCTCTGCTTCAGGAACACTGGTGAAATTGAGTGAATCAGATATTATTTACGCAAGTACGTGCACCAGGTACAAATGATAGAGTGAGGGTGACTAGCAATGACAGTGCCCAGGAATATTTCGGGAATGAAAAAATATACCAATCCAAATATTACTAAAATGGAAAAAAAATTTATTGTGAAATATTTATTGCCTGAAAATTTGCATTAAGATATCAACAATACAAGTTTATAAGCTAACCAGAATTAATACACCCCCTGCCACACACCTTTTTTGGTGGCTCGCAGGGTATTTACGTAGATGTCGATGAATACAGATATTTAACCTGATACATACCCACATCGTAAGTCAAAGGACATGGCTCGATATCCTTTGCAATTCTATTGTAGATAGATTTAATTTGACGTACGACGTAGTAACTAGAGGGTTGACATACACCTAACTGTCCTGTTGACGAAGTGGTTTTCTTGAAAATAATATAATGAAACATGTGAATCATGGCCGTTTATTAACACCAAAATATGAACGGGCATAGCCATATAGTTAAAAATGGAGAATACTAGTAACAGATTGAAAACATAAGTACCACACGTCTTCTATTAAAATGAACACCTTGTATTAAAACCCGCCCTACCGAAAAAAATATATCCGTGGCGAGGACCAAACTGAAGTCACTGCAGACAATACTGATGGAACGATTTCTTTCAAACTTCATCCGAGAAGAAACGCAATTACTACCAAGCTTAGGACTGAACAGTTGGTGCAGTGGTCAGCGAACTGGAAACCAAAAACCCTTCTTCATAAGATATTCTGCCTAAAGCGATAAGATGATCGTGACTTCAAAAAATTTAAAAAATAACAATGATACTTAATTTAGAAATTTTTCTTCCATCTGATAAATATTAAACAAAAACACTACCAATATAAACATATAATCAAATAAAAGCGAAATTTAATCCATTTATAGGGTACTACTATTATACCACTGGGCAGGAGTATTCTGGTGCAATGGCTAAATTAGGCTGATTATGTATCTTCTTGTAACTGTGTTAAACGAGCCAATTTATTGGATTTTAGGAACCTGACCTCGAACGAAAGCAAAATTTAATGAATCCTCGAACAACCGAGAAAAGCGTATGAAACGTATCTTTTGTACACTACAGAATACCTTTCAGCACGGTCATCTTGTTATAAACCTTCCCAGTTTTGATCATTACCATTAAGGGAGGTCTTGCTTGTTCTTATTCAAACTAAAAGGGGAAAAATTGGCAGAATCGAGATAATATTAGGTTGATGAAAGAAGACACTTTACTTTTCCACATAGATTTTTTTTATTACGACCTGGGTTTCCTGAACTGAAGACATGACGCTGTAACGAATTCTAGGCCGCAATAAATAAATTCTATGTGGACAGGCAAAGTGTCTTCTTCCACCATGAAGGAATTCCATCATGTTACGCCCGAAATTGTGTCATTTATGTGACAAAATATTAAGTCTCGACTCCACTGAGAATATTTAAGTAACCTTTCTGTGTGGCAATGGGCACACAAAAATGACCCCTCTGCAACATCAAGTGTGGGCCGCACTTGTTGACCATTCCCATGTTAAATTCCCTCCTCGGCACGCGCCTCACCCGTACATTCACTCTCCCCACACACGCACAAACACCCCCGGCCTCTCCTCGTCCAACCACTCTGAACAGGGATAAGTTGATTCAGGTGACAGGCATCTGCGCTCATTCCTTCCATTAAATATTCTCCGTTCGATTTCACTCCGTTTTCGAAACTTTTAACGACTCGGTCGCCCAAAGCGTGATGTCCATGACAACGGTAAAAATGAGAAAGGGAGACCAACTACGGGCAAGAGGAATGCGACGAGAGGACATGACGGGGATCGCAGCTGGGGGGAGGGATGTAAATTGGGGTGGGGGTGCGAGACGCCCAGTGCGGTCGGCTGCTCCTCCGGTGAAGATGAGCGGGGGGGTGGGAAGTGCAGGGAAAGTGTCCGGGGACGGAGAAAGGGGCGACGAGGGGGAGGAGGTCGGAGTGAGGGGGGAGAGGGTGGGAAGGGAAGGCCACCACTGGCGTCGTCGATACGGCGAAACATTTGATATCATATTGCAACATGATCATTTACGACGCAGGGACACACTACGATTTTCAATCGGTCCGATTTATACGTATTCATAGGGAAAAATCCTCGAATCAGACTAAGAATCTTCACATTTTGAAGTAAGTTTAATTGAAATTATGTCCATGACGACTTTGAAATTGCTGTGACACCCGTCGGGTAGTTATATTGTTACCCCTTCGTACTCTACCGTCGTTCTTTCCAAAATAAAAAAATTTACTTGGCCTTTCAATAGCACATCAATTGGGTAAGGTGGTGGCAAATGTAAGATGGTGGCGGTGCACCAACAAATATTGAAGAAACTACTGTGAGAGTTAAGTTTGCTTTTTTAATAAAAAAATATAATAGAATAGAAAAAAATAAACGTAACACTCGCTACTCCAACGTTAGTCAATATCTAGCGACTATTTATTAATTTACATATAAAAATAACATTATATTAATCATTTTCAACAGATAACATTTTTTTTCGGGTGGGCTATTTCCTTGACCTCTTGTCCATGACTATTTATGCAGGATGGTAAGAGAAATATTTGATTGTCTACTGAGACGTTTATGATTCCGTGACATGAAACTCATTTAACCGTGTCGTCTGACGACTAAAATATCCACAATAATGATCATGCCCTTTTAGTGTTTACTTATATTGTACCTCACCTTTTTGGCTTGGGAATTTCTAATCAGGGATTTCTCCAGCAAAAATACACGATTCCTTCCAGGGGAGACTTTTATAATTTATTGTACACATGGTCTCATATAGTTTTAAATTTTCAATTGGCGATATAGATTGATTTTCATTGACCAGTCACGCATAAGATCGGTAGGCTATGGTGTAGCTTACCAACATTGCATTCGTTGCAAATTGATACTGTCGAGCACATTAATTTTTTTAATAATACAATTTTTTTAAACGGAACCATTAGCTTGCGAAAGTACTAATTACGATTTTAGGCTTTGAAAATTTAAAAAAATACATGTAATCGATGAAAAAATCATAGGACAGTACATGAACAATCTACTTTTTGCGCTGAAGAGTCTCAACTTTTGCCCTACGGACGCTCACTCCACATCACGTTATACAACTCTGAATACCAATGCATCACCGGTGAGAGAAAGAGAGGTTGATCTGATGTTAATTGTAAATTATAACGAGACACTTGTTAATATTCCACGCCAACTACGTTTCGGAAAGCTCAGTACCCTCACCCTCGGCACATATCTCTAATAATGTAAATCAAGCTATCGTAATTCTAATTTGCGCAGGTGAGTAACATTAAATAGTTTTCGTATTCTCAAATTCATAATCGATAAATCTATCGTTCCTGGCATGCTACCTGTGGTAGTCCTGTGGCTTTTACAGTCTACTTAATATTGAAGGACATCAGGTCAGGGGCGATCAAGGGCATTCATTATGTACCCAGGAGTTAGTTACAAGGATAATCTAGGAGGCATAGAGAGGTGTGGAGGGTTTCCGAGCGGGCCGCCTCCAACCGAGCCGCGGATACCGTCCGCCCTGTCCAGCACCGGCTGCAAATTGGCGATCGGATCGAGAGAGGCCGGAACGAGCCGGACCTCCGGAGCGACCTCCCTCCCCTCCCCGTCCTCCGCGGTTCCCATGGCGACTAGGCAAGCGAGGGCGAAAGTGAGTGAAACTGTATGAGGGGCAGGGCGGAGAGAGGGGAGGCCTTACGCTACGTAGTATGCATTCTCGGAAATGCTCGTAAGCCAAAAGGGAGTGCGTTAAAAATAAAGGAAGATCGATCTTCGGGGAAGGGGCGAGGTGGTAGGGGGAGGGTGCGGGGGCGGGGGAGGAGGGGGAGATTTTCGGATCACTCGGAGAAGGGAGAGAGGAGGTGGGTGGTGGGTGGGTGGGGGAAGGGGGTCGCGCAAATCGATGCGCCGAGAGCGTGCACGCCGCAGCGCGCAGCCGCCGGCGCTTGAAGAATATGAAGGGGGGGCGCTTACCGCGGCGGGACTTTTCAATTGCGGGTGATGGCACCGCCGAGGACGTGAGACCCCTCCTGTAAGCCCCCTGTGCACCGCACCCCCCCTCCCGCAATAACCCAAGAACCCTCTCGTGGTCATCCATCTGACGCACTTTCGCATCCAAAAATAAAGTGAACGATATCTTCCAGGCATCTACTTTATAAGTCTAAGTCTGTAGACAGCCACTGGCACGCTACACATTGAGGAAAGGTAAGGGAAACACGTTATACTGGCATCCAGCGGGGTGGCAGCCACTTGGCCTGGGTCAGTTTTATGTCGCTCCAAGTCTCCATATTTTGAAAATATTATACTACTCCTATTGCTAATATCACTAGGAAATGGCTAAGTAACAGCATGGAGTCCCACGTGATATCATCAGCAACTAGTCCTGCATTAATGGACAGCATATTTATGCAACGTCAAATGAGACATCTAGGATTAATGCTAAAAGAGCCATATTTTTACAGAAATGAACATGAATGAATTATATCAGGCAGTAAATGCTATTTCGTCTGCTTATAAGGAAAGACGAAATACGCGTTAAGCAGGCGCGTAATAACAATATCTTATTCCAGAATTTTGAAGGATAAATGAAAAAATATTTTAACGCTGTCACTGTATTTCATTAGACATTTTTACGCGACATTAACTGTAGGAAGCTAAACACGTGTCGTACACACAAATTTGTGAATAAGTAAACAATTATTTGCGATACAATAACGATTACCGATGATTAACGTCCTAAGAATTCAACCCACATATGGCAATCAAACTATAAGAGCTGCTCACTCCCTACGTGACGAGAGAGACCAAGAATTTCTCCAAGGAGAACGGAAGCGTTGCAATTGCAAAACAACAGAGCAGACATATGCGTGACGAAAGTACGTAGCGGAGTATTGAACAAAATAACGCAGACATCCGTAATCAATCAAGACATATGGTTCTTGAAACATATGTAGGGATTTCAAAAATGGAATACTGAGGAGAAATATGACAAAGGAAACTTAAAATAAGGAATGATTTATGCCACCAATGGTCGATCTAGTCGGAACCAGTCAAATTTTAATATACTAATCCGATACTTCAAGGGCTGATGTCACAACCAAGAGGCAATCGAGGGAATGGGCTAAAGCCTTCTTGTATTTCGTCCTTCCTTAGGCCATGACAGCAAAATATTTTTTGTATTATCACTTTGATAGCTCCTATGATACTGAATAGGAAGACACAAGACAAAATGGGTATGAACAATAACGGCTCACAACCTTACCAACAAAACAAAAGGTTAAAAAACCTTAAGTTGAGTTCAATCACGCCAAATAAACTTCGGCTTTCAAAAGTTGAGAGGACCCAACGGAGGACCCATCGCGCGCGATTCTTACTGTTATCCCTCTTGTAATTTTGCAAATGGCGATAACCTTGCTGGAGACATTAGTTTGTAACCAAAGACACGTCCGATCCTATTTTCCCCCGACCCATGAGACATTTCGACATTTGAGTTCATCAGAAGAAACTGCCCGTAACAGCAGCGATTCCATGCGGAGACGGCCAGTGAAGTTTACCCTATCCTCTTCGCATTCGTGATTCATCGACATCGGTCAAAATTCATTCTTGCAACACCTTCGAATGACGACTCTTCTAAACAACAGTACCTACACAATATTGTTCAAGAACAGAGAACGTTCCCGAACGAGCTTCACTGAAGTTCTGCGGAAATGAAGTCATGTCAAAGGAAAAAATCGATCATAAATAGCGGAAAGTATGACATTTATAGAAAACTTCCTTTTCATCACCCCTGAGATTGAAATCAAGAGCAAGTTAGTTTTCAGTGGAAGGAGAAGTTGCATAATTTTAAACGGTATCTATAAATATGCTTCATTAACTTCTAACCCAGCATGTTGAAAATCAGGCAAGTGCACTTCCTTGCAAGTGGGCTATACCTTTGATGCTGCCAAAAGGAAAACGCACACACTAGGGTGTACCTAATGGAATAGAGCAATACAGACTTCCCACGAGCAAGAAAGAAATTTTTCTAGTGTAAGCGATGGAACATCTGGATGCTCTGACACAATGAAAATTGGACTTTACTTTCGCAATTCCTGGGGGTACGGCACTCCCAAATGAGAGAATAACTTCCCAGTGTTTTTTTCCTTCTTTCCGTTTGCTCAATGATGCGGCGAAGTTAAGAGAAAATGGAAATATTTTTCCTCATCACTCCCTGTGTAAACACCCCAAGAATGGAACTAGCGGTAACAAAGGCGCCCGGATTCTTGCACTTCTCTGGGTGGGAAAATAACGACAAACCATCCCAAGGAAATAATTATTGCCCATTTACATCAAAACTCAAACGTCTTCGGAAAAGAAATAAAAAGTCGAGCATCGGCGTCGGAAAGGAGGAGGCAAGCGAACAATGGCCTTACCAACGTTTAAACCGATCGACAGTCCGGGAAAACTACTCAATCGATTGAAATTCCACCCCCACTTCCTCTCAATCCCATTTCCTTGTGGAAAAGGAAAAAGATAATTGTGCTTGAATTCCGGTCTGAGAACGACAACGGCTCTAGGCAGCCATGGGTAAAGCTCCGACTTGAGGCCCGTTTCTTCCTATAAATGCTATCCTTTCGACGTGATTAACGGTATTCACCAACATGGGAAATGAAGAATGGACGGAGCTCCACTCGGGCCGGGTAACGAGAAAGGGGGGGATGATTGCCGACGGTCATAGGGAAGACGGAAGAGAAGATCTCCTCGCACATTCCGCGGGAGAGGGAGGAAAAGTCCGCGGGGGGTGGTGTAGGGGGGGGAGGCTTACTGGTGTGTGGCAGAAGGGAAAACCAGAACTAACTCACGCACCAAGGAGTCTGTCTCCTGGGAAGAGGGGATCGCGGAGGGACAAGGAGGAGGAATAAAGACGTATTTCCGCGCTCCCACGACCCCACCCCCCTTCACCAGCCATCTCCGAGACGAAAGGAGTCGGGAGGAGGAGAGAGGACGGGTGAGATGGACGGGCAGAAATAAGTGAGACGCTAGGCGCGGTGCCATTGCTATGCCCCAGCACGCTCCCTTGAACCTCGGCGTCAACAATGGAAGGTATTTCTCAATGTGCGCGCCCGACACTGCACATTTCCCTTCCACCCACAAAACAGCCTCGCAAAGTCCGAATGAGTAACAAATCGTCGAAGTCACGGGCGTGCGACGAGTGCACATTGCGTCAACCAAGAGGCGAGGAGGCCGAGAGGAATAAAATAATAAACAGTCGTCGTTGGCAACCGTAGGAAGGAGATCCAAGCGGCCGCAATTCATCTGCAGTGTTATCAAAGTACACCCCACGCAAATGGCAGGCGACAGGCACGACGGGCGAGTCATCCCATGCTTTCGAAAGCCGTGGAAGCCATCATGATCGAAGGAGCGTGTGTGCGTGAAACGATAGCAGTGCTGTCGGACTCGAGGAAATGAGCAACGGGTAATCTAAACGACTTCTCCTTTCATGAACGCGAAAGAGTAGTTCAACAAAGGGTCAGGCACTTTCACCACATGGAAACCATTAACAGTTTTTATGGAAAGAAGCGATCCACGACGTGTACGCTCTCAGTGACCAAGTATAAGGATGGTTTTGAATCGCATGCAGGTGATGAACTGAGCAATGGACACAAAACCGCCACAGAGAATGAAAAGCGCATACCAAATACGACACTTACACATGCATTCATGACAAGATATCTATAGAACAGACAATTAGGTAAATATCAAAAAGTTGTTAAAAACCGAACTAGACATCCTTGGCTAAGTTTGTCATCGTTTAATTCGAACTTAGGACCTCAAAACTTACTTAGGAGGGCATCCTTTTCAAAACCACGACAGGTCGTCCTTAAAAAGAATCCCATTCATCTGGGTTACATTTACCTGTGAGTAATAAGTTGTTCGAAAGTTAATATTCCAATATTTCCATACAAATTATCATTTTATAGCTATAAACTGAAACCTTGAGGATAATGACAAGAGAAGCGCAATGATAAGTAAAAGACATTCCGAGTCACAGCGACGTATCATATGGAATCAATGTTATAACACAATGGAAGAGCAAATCAATGGTGATAAGAAAAAGTTCAGCTGTGGAATGGGAGTTGAAATGAAAACTACGGAAGAATGGCATGAAAATGGTCGGTCCAAATTAATGCAACTCAAAATGTGAATGAAATTTACCTTTCCAACGAAAGTAATGCCTGTGACTATATGATTGTGATGGGGATTCACCGCTAACCTAGGCTCGGCACGAATGGCTGCCCAGGACGCAGTGGAAACAAGCTGGACAAGTTTTAAAACGGGACTCAAACCGCAAGAAGTTACGAATCATTACCATCCCTCTAATTGAAACCTCACGTTTCTGGTTCACCAGACACGAATTGGTCCCAAAGAAAGGACGCAGCTTAAACTATTCCTGGCATCAAGCATGAACCAAGGACTGGTCGCTTTGACTTAATATCTGCCCATGAAAACACAAATAATTCTGAAAAACTTTCGTGCGTACATTGATCCAAGGGGGAACGGGATGGTGCGGTGGCTAACGTACTGGTTGCCCACCTAGAGTGCCCGGGTTCGAATTTCGGTGGCGGCAGGTATTTTTCAGGTGTTCCGATCCCTACTTGAGGTACTTTGTGGAGAGAACTTAGAGGGAGTACGCCGTCCATGCATCGGATGCGACGTTAAGCTGCGGCGCCTCGGCGCCTTTCGTTAAAAGTAGGCTAATACCGACTTCGGGTTTCCCTCCACCCTTCATTCTGCCTGCCCATCCCTAATGGCGCAAATTACCTCAGCTGTCGGTCGCCTCCCATAAAAACCATTATGCAAGTCCACAGCATAATTAAGAAAGGAAGATGAAAAAGAACAAGAATAACAATGTTATTCCGGATATAAATCATTATAAATTTATTCCAAATTTCACGCCAAAAGATATCAATTCACAAACTCGAACAACTATGAAAATATTTAAAAACCAAAACAACGTAGAGGACATAATCCAATGGGAACTGATAATTAATACTCTGAATCACGTATTTCCAGGTTTCTCGAAAGTATTTATCTTATTTTTTTGTGATTCTTAAGGTAAAAAAACTCGTCGGTGTGCCTCCACGCGTGGCGGAAAATGATCATTATTTGCTTATTATACTCCTACTGAAGTGCCCACTGATGTGCACTCAAAGGGCACAGCCGCTCAAACCCAAGTTTCTTGAGTCATCACGAGGCGGAGAATTTTCATGTGATATTCTCGCCTCGCGATAAGTGATACGCGGAAATATTTCTAGCGTAGAATACATGGAGGGGTTATTCAAAGGAATAGTTCTAACCTGGCGTATCTCCTAATTTATGCCCCACGAAATTTTCCCACCCATCACAAACTCAATGCACTTAACGTGGTTATTGCCGCAAGGACATTTCACGGGGAAACACACTTTTCAAGGGCACGTTTGCGTTAAAGTTTCATTAAAATTCACTAGAATTTTAATTATATAATGGGAAATTCACCCGCGTATCCCCGTGTCTCTTTCAATTTAACGATAAGCGAAGATTCTTCAAATTTTGTGAACTTCATGTACTACTCCAGATACCATTACAGGCACGATATAATCTTAGGATTCGTATATTTATAAATGCAGGTCTTCCTCTAAAAAAATATATAGCAGTGTTAATAAACAAATATATGAGGATAATATTTAAACATGGGGGTCAATTATCACTTCTCTTCCCTTAGACTTCCTTTAATCTGATGTTTACTTCGTGCCTTCTCACATGGCAGCATTTCAGTTGGCCAGCCGCGAATCATTGAGCCCTTGATGTATTTTATGGTTTCAGGCGGAACTTGATGGAATCGATTCATGTTGGAAATGAAAAAAATAGCAACTTTGTGATTCCACAGAAAATTTATTTCGATACGACCCGGGTATCGACGTTCAAAGTCAACTTCAGGATGACTGAACATCCTGATTCACCTGAAGATGACTTCGAACGTCGAAACTCGGATCGTATCGAAATAAAATATATGTGGAATCACAATCTTACCACTTTCTTCATTTCCATTAAGCCCTAAAATTGTTCATCTTACAATGCATTAATTCAGGCCTGTGCGCAAAATTAACCCAAGAGACTTCCAGTTCTGGAAGTCTTGTACGTGTAAAATTGCATCAATAGTCTCAGATCAGTGTGCCATTTTACGTTCAGATTTGCTCTCTTCAAAGACTTTCGTGTGTCAAATATTAACACAAGAACATATTTACGGATGTAGGTCAAGATATTCATGCATTGCTGATATTACTCTGACTTACAATGGTTTTCCACTGGCCTCCTCTCATGCCAAGCCCTCCAAAACTATCTCTCTCCTCCTTAATTTCGTTCCCTTGCTGACCAAAACATCAAAAGAGGTGCATCTGGTGTATGATTATCACTTCAATGGCGCTACTAACTCAAATATTTTGTATCCCACAGGCAAAATCCCACGCAGCATCATTTAAATCATGGATTTTATTTAATCTTGAGGCTCCCGCGACGTCTATCTGGTGAAAGTTCCATGCAGGGAACCTACGCGCCGGAGATTCCCCCGGATGCAGCATGGACCTATCGTTTTTTATTATTTAACTATAATAAAGAAATGACGAGCAACAAAATGATTATAGACTTTGGAATCATAGCCGAAAACAAGATTTGAGGAGCGCTGGAAATTCGAAATTCAAAGGCTTCATTTGCAAGTTCACTTGGGAATGCAATCCAGGAAAAGGGTTTTGAGATCTCAAAGTAGCACTACCAGGGGCAACGACCATTAAATGAAAAACCCAAGGCCAGATGTAGAGGAATACTCGAACACCGTTTTGAATCAATTGACCTAATTACTCAATAGTTTAAAGAAGGATCACATACTCTCAAAGAGATGGCAAAACATAATATCTTGCATCGATTTCCTCACATCAATCTTTTTAACTTTACGATATAAATGAATCAGGAAGTTTAGCGCAACTATCTTTAAACAATGTGCTATTATACACGGAAGTATATGGTCCCAAATTCTGATTGGTTTTCACTTCGAAACGAAATATTAATATTTTACTGATCAGTACTCCAGTTAAGAAGAGTCTTAAAACGCCAGGTACTCGTATTAGAAGACCTGGCAATTTTTATATGCTATGAAACATTTTAACTAGTAGAGCAAGCATGGCGATGTGACAAGTGGTTACGAATATAATAGCAGCGCCTCGTCGCCAATATTTTTATTTCTTTCGTGATTACACCCAGAAAAATTAATTCATTTAAAAAATATGTCCACTTCAGAGCACAAAATAAGTAAAGATTCGTAAACAACAGGAGAAATTATCATTTCTTACTTTTTGCCACATCGAGGAAGGCAAAACAAGTGTAATATACTCCAGTAAACACAAATACTATTAGATACGCCTGCGGATATTTGGTAACCTGAAAACGATTAACCCGAAGGCGATACGAAACACCGAGCGAAGCCCTTTTCCATACATTACGGGATCAGGCATATATGCATATAAGAGATATGATGCAAAGATTTTCATTTGGACACACCAAAGACGATCCCCTTTTTTCCCCATGCCATTCATATTTATACCGCATCGGAATTTCACGCAAAAACTAATTAGTACAAAATAACGCCAGTCATTTGAAAACTGTGAAACGTTTCTCGGGCTCCACAACCATTCCGTTCCACTCGAACACTCGAGCCCCTAAAAAAAAGCAAAAACCTTCGGCGCGAGCACGGACACCGCGGAAAGATTTTCAAGAGGGGAAGGATAGGAGGGGTGGGGGGGGATTGGAGAGGAGGTCGCGAATCAATCAAAAACCGGAGGAATGTTCTCCCCTTCCTACTCGTACGTCAAGTGGGTCGGGGTATGCGTGGGACGCTTCTGCCACAATAATAGGACGCGAGAGAGGACAGGCGTGGAGGGGGGAGGTAGAAGTTGGGGGGAATGACGGGGGGTGGAACGGGGGGGGTCGAGGGAACGAAGGCGAAAGTGACAATGGGATGATGGAACGCCCTCCTCCCATGATTTAAATACCCCCTTTTTTCCCACAACCCAAAACAGCCGCCGTTAGTCCTTGCATTGTTCCTCCGCCGAAACTCCACACCCCTCCCCGCCCACTCTCTAGTCGCAAGCACCATGGTGCCGCTCCGATCCTTATGGTCGTCGGCGTGAGTGCAACCGGGACACGTACGCCCGGTTCCTCGAAACTCCCATCGCATCCTCAGTTTCCACATATTTAAAATAAAAACACATCAGTAGGGATCTACATACGACGGGGCAAACTGAGTTAACTCCTTGGATGGGTGAGTGAGGAATTGAGGTACGTATGAGTCTCCAGCTGGTACCCCCACGCTCCTCCGGGTTCAGGGGGAGAGGCGACCTCCGCGAGAAACTGGGACGGATCACCGCCACCTCAATAATATCCCCCACCGCCATTATATTTTGAGGCGGTGATTATGGGTAAGGTTTGAGTCGTTGGTTCAATTCTTGTTTTCAACGAAGTTCGTGCAGTTCCTGGGAGGACTCGATCGAAAGCGGCGGACAAGTTAGTTCACTTCGCACGTGATAATAAAAGAGGTGGGAAGAGCTCAGTAAAAGCTATACAGCTAAATAGATGCCTGTTAACTAGAAGATAATACTGCCAGTAAATTTAAAAATTCTAATGCTTGACGAAATAGTCATTAGCAAGGATGAGTGAATTACACCTCAGAAAAATAAATCACCTCGAACTCCACCTAGAAGCCATGATTTCATTTTCTCTGACGGGATATCTGCTCAAGCGTAAGTCATATTTATTCACGCCAGTAATGTCAGTGTAGTATATTAACTGGTCTATATATTCAATTAAAATATATTAAGAATGTGTAAAATGGACGCAAATTAACAAAACTCCAATAATATTTCCAATCAACATAGAATGTTACCTAATCAATTAACCTATCAAATTAGAAATAAGCATATCAGTGTATGTTTATTCGCCAAGATTTTTCCTAATGCTTTTCGAATGTAATTTGCACGAAAATTAAACGATCATTTCATTTTGAAGATACAGGGAATGGAGGGTTTTAAATAACAGTGTGGATAGCAATGTGACAGTACATACATTTCTGGCTTCCATGTAACAATGTTCCGAAAACTACTATCTCGATTAGAATTTTTTTGATCCCTCATTTGACAGGAACAATTAATCCTAACGCGATAGTGAATTTCACACGGAAACGTGAATATTTGCAAACATCTGCGAAGAGACCACGTTGGAATGCGTATGAACCACTCGCGTGAATTCCGAACGCCATTAAAACTACCAGTACATTTGAGTTCCTTCAACACTCGATCGGATTCATTCATCGTCCTTTTCAATAGCGCAACTTTAATTAATTAGCAAACACATTAATCTGTTTATTTTAGTCTTTCAGTGGCTGCTTCACTGAAACCAATAATTTGGAAAATCAAATTAAATATTACGTCTTCACCTTCAAATTTTCAATTTAATCAATTATTATTTAATTTAGCCTCGAGGTAAAATATAATAAAGAAATAATTTGCTCAAAAACCCACACGGACCAATAAACAACCTGAATAAAAGAAAAAGATTTTTACTTTCATGACGGTTTTCATGATTTTCCGCCCACCTGATAGGATTGATGATATCACTCTCACCGTATAGCCATTTCACAGGAAGACAAAAATCATACTGATCTCAACTGCAAAGTGAAAGACTGATTTCCACTTCGTTCCGAAGATTCTCGCGTTGACTTTTTCGAAGCCAGCACACAACATACCGTAATCTCGGTACCGCATAAGGCCTTCTTTCACGAGTATATTCTTCTCCACTGCAGATTTTTTTTTCAATTTATTAAAACGACATGGCTTACGCTTACATAAAAGTACACCACATGAGCACGAAACACGAGAAAGCCTATAAGTTCGGTGGCACGGCAACAGCGTAAAACGAAACACGTAGCCTCCAATGGAAGGCCATGCGGACGTAATTCTACGAAGGCAATCCTATGGAGTGGATAGCATGGAAGTGATGTGGGTGTCGAGCCTGGAAGAGGCCCGAAGACGGCCGGGGGTCAAAGACCGAGGGAAGCGTGAGGGAGGGCCCGTCACGGCTCGGGCAAGACATCCCTTAACAGACACGATTGCCAAGGCTTCTTGCAACAAGATGGATACTGCACATATACTGGCGGGGTGGTGATTAGCATGCTTCCGAGTCGGTACGGGAGAAAACATTGTTGGATCGATGACACGAAACGGCGACTTCGGATACGGAATGCTAATCCGTGACTAAAATTTGTTTAGAAAGCTTAAATCAGGCCATGCATCACTTTTTCTTTACATTTAACTATAATTTGTCGCTCTCGTTCATTTAAATGTTTCGCTTCACCTTCGGAACAATTAGATAATTACAATATAATTACTCGTCTTCGACAATTAGCATTCGTTTTCACATATAAATATTTGAACAATATGTATTAGGGGAAACATTTTTGGAAATTAGGAATACAATAAATAAATAAAAGTAAAAGGTTAAAAGTTAAACCTTTCCTCCTGTTTTATTGATCCGATTGGCTTTTAATTATATGGCATGTTCCGGAAATAAGCCTGCGAATTGTAAAACAGAACGTAGCTTATATTTTTTTTAGTTTTAGTTTCAAAACAATTACTTATAAAGATTTAGGACTACTTTCTCCCTTCGTTTTTGCAAATCCTTAATACATAACGTAGTTTTCACTCTTTTAGACTCTTCTTCATTCCTATGAGAAAATTCCATTTTTCAAGAAATACCTCTAACCAACATCTTTTATTGATTTTTACAGCGACGGGGAGAGAAAAAATTCCGACAGGAATAAAATTTTTAAATGGATTTTAGAGGGATTCTCTTCAGGAAACGCGATGGCGACGCCCAGGACAGACCCCCAGTTTATACTTCGGCAAAGAAACAAGGAAGCACGTGCGTCGTTCGACTTGGGAGCGAATTTCTTGTAGGCCCTCTGAGAGGAATTCACGTGCGCGCTCCAGGGGAGCCTTTAATTTCAAAGGGGACGGATTGCAGGCACCATCTTAAAGAGAGAGAGCAGGAGATGGGTGGGATGGGGGCAGGGGTGAAGATGAAGGCGAGTAAGGGGTTAGAGGGGCGGGGAATGGGGTTAGAGGGGCGGGGGATGATGTAAGAGGGGCGGGAGAGAGGGCGGAAGGGACTGGCAGGGCGTGCAAACCAAACCCATTCACCACATGGACACATTTTTCTTCGACGGGAGAAAAGGCCTCACCTACGATCACAGATTAATTAACGCTTTGTTTTTTCGTTTTGGGATACTAGCTAATGGGGATATTAACATTTTTCATTACGAAAATTAAATTTATTTAATTATACCCTTTTCAAAGTAAGCTTCCCTGCGGCGAACCAAAGTGATTTTTAATGGCATCATTTACAGAATGGATTTTGAATGATATATCGTGTAAAGGAAGGAAATTAAGAGGATTTCCAATGGTGAAAACATTGAATGTATCTATATAGAGGAATGATGCTTCCTTACCTGCAGCCACTACTTCATACTTTCATGAGGAAAGTGTTTCGTCATTAAACCATGCTACATAAGTTGTGAGTTATACCTTTGTTTTGGCGTCAACGAATGTTTTCAGTCATTCTCCAATTCGATACGCATCAATACGTTATCTTAAGGCAAACATTAGGACTCATTATGTACGTCACAGCTAGTGACGCAATTTATCAGACTGTCTGACCCTTAAATCTGAGGAATCATATAGTGACCATTTACCCATGTTGAATATTAAACTATCGTATAACATATTTTTCGCTAAAGGTTATCCGTATTGTACGATTCGATTCTTTTTTTACACTTCTCATACCACCGATTGTCATACTTTTTTTCCAAATGTAATTTCAGCGACTTTATCAATATTTGAAGACTTAAATCTCAATAAACGCAAAGTGAGCTAGAGCATCGCTCTTAATAAAAAAGTTTTAAAAATTCATCATGACAAATAGATCGATAACGCTTACTTCTCTTGGAAACATCGATATATAAAATGGGGACTGATTTGTTAAGCATTATTGAGATAGGCACTTGTACACCATAACTACTTTCCCTTGATATAATGTACATCTGCTCCCAACTCTTATTTACACCACATAGGTACATAGTTCTGATTACTATGGTGAAGTAATTTATTTTTGCTGAATATCTACCAATATAATTCAATGTATAATTATATTTTTTAATAAATAACCCAAAAGAACTTAGGAATGGCTACAAAATATGTGTCCAGTCATAAAAATCCCGTGTGTAACCAATGCTTTGCAAACATTTTACGCAGTATAAAACCTACAAAAATGGAAAAAATTACCTGGAAATGTTTTTTGACATGTTGTCATGATTTACATGGAAAAACTTCCCTGCGTTCTAAAGACTTTGTGTTATGTTTCAAAACGATTATATATTCAACGAATATCTGGTCATAAAAGATTAAACAAGTACAGGCTGCGGCAATACAGCTTCCTATATTGAAAGCGTTTTGCGTTTGAAATAAGAAGTGACCTTGTCGCACCATGTATAATCAAAGAAAATCTACAGATATAAAATTACATGAATATACCTCTTCACATAACCACTAATCCTTGGATTTACAACAAATCTTTCAGAATGCAATTTGTACGAATTTTTCAAGCAATAACTCACGGATTACCTATCTACCTATTTATTATCGTAACTCGACTATATTACGATCATTCTATGCCAATTCTTTCAGTTTCAGAAGGTAAAACATGCATAATTCACGGTCACGGTACTTATTCGCTTCCTGTTAATTTGAAATGCACTGAAATACCATCGTTTCATGGAGACATCATTGACTTCCTAAACACATTATTATGTACTTATCCTGAGGTTAAAAGTATCCAATGATAGGTAATTAGTTACTAAGCGTTGGAATTTTAGACCTTTTTACAACACAATATTTGTGCCAACACGTTCCGAGGTATCTTCTCCATCGTAATGACTTAAAAACGTGGAATGAAAGTAACTACTTTTATACTAATGCTATCATACGAGTGTAAAAAAGTATCCAAAAAACCAGGTAAAGAACTGTATAGGTATAACAAACGAAATCGCCTCTGAATTAATTGATTGCTGATCACATACCGATCATTACAAACCTTAAACATCCGATAACGTTCTCTCATAAATATGCACATAAATTATTACATAATGAACGACTGTTTTACTACACGAGTAATCATGAGAGCTCAATTACAAACGTGTTTGTGTTACGTTAGCTAAACTTCTCGGATTTTGTGTTAAGAAAAGGAGATAATACAATTCGCAAGCTTTTTGCAACTCTCAAACTCTTTCGCAATTCGTAATCATCTCATTGTAATAGACTACGACAGACAGACATAAATTGTATTCAACTTCCGTGAATGCGAAAAGATCGGGAGTTACTCGGCTCATTAATTTGTCAACCTAATTGACGAGCATTGTTACGAGCTCGTATTATCAACTAATCGAGTGCAAAATTTACGATTTTAAGGGTGAAAATCATTAAGTAACAATTTCAACAACGACGTTGATTGATTGAATTTTATTATACCGTATTCAACTTCACAAAGCGGGACAGCCATATTCATTGAATAAATTTCAGTTAGCCCTTATTAAAGGTTTCAACCTGAAACTAAATAAACTGTATGTCTATATGCAACTAAAGCCCTAACAGTGTGTCACAATACCGGCCCTTTGTCAAGTTTCCTTTGCCAGGTATTTTCAATTTCAAGAGGTTTGGTAGAACAGTGATTGAAATTTTGAATATCTTTACCTTGACCACTTATCCCCGAATATATCTGCAGATTTTATGGTTATTTTAGCCATCAAGAAATGGGAACAATGAATTCATGCGTTACGGAACAAATAGAAGTCACACCCGGTATTTTACAACCTGCACTTTCATCGGACAAGGCAGATCATATTAATCGGGTTATAGACTCGACAGAATTTAAAATTTACGAGTTTACGCTAAGTTTGGGGGTGTATGTTGAACATATAATTTTGATATATTCCTCCACCCTACTGACACGACTGGATATATTCACTTATTCAATTAAAAATATAAACTAAATCAGTGGAAGAGCAATGCTTGACTATAAGTCATGTAAAAAATTAAAAATGAAGTCAACATACCAAGTAATAAGAGAAATCAACCAGCGAGCCAATTTAGGTTGAGTGAAAGCATCCATGGCGTACATGCAAGCTTTGAGACACGAAGGACCCAGGATTGCCCGAGCATATTCATATCCTCTGAAGATACAAATTAAACTAAAAAAAATATTGGCGAAATAGCCGTGAATAATTCCGCTTAGAATGAGCATGTGGGGAGGATTAGGCGTGGCCGGGCCATTAACAGCCACCGTGAAAACATCTGCAAGAAATTGGGCGTTGACCACGTGCGAGAAAACCCGTGAGGTTTTGCCACGCTAATAAAATGGACAGCACGAAAACGAAGTGAAAGTTTTTGAGTAAACAATAAGATGTATTCACTACAATTCTGTCATTTCATTGTTATTTTTTCCTTGGACGTGTACATTCGACCTGGGACGGAGGCCGCGCGGAGAGAGAGCGAGGAAACCACGTTGATGCCTGGAGGAGCTCGAAGATGGTGAAAGTTGAGCCCCTTATTCGGACTGAGGGCAGGGGGCGAGGCGCGGGGGCGCCACCCGAGCCGCCAACACGCCCACGCAACGATTGCCGTGGGAGGAGGAGAGCGCTGGCCGCTCATTCGGTCCAAAACGGGTGCAATCCCGGGCAATGGAAACCCGGCCCACTCAGCCTATCACCCGTCGGCAGAGTGCTTCACTCGCCTTCATGGGTGTGGACATGGCACGGGTTTCAAGCGTCGTAAGTTAGGGAAGACCGGGATTCAAACACCGGGCTTCCAGAAAGTTGAGACACCCGAAAATCAATTGGTAAGAGACCCCGTGTTCGAATCCCGCGGAGGTCAAATGAACGTTTCTATGAGATCTGAAGTAAGGGAATGATAGCGAGGAGATAAAGAGGCGAAATCCGGCTGTCTTGGAAGCATTCATGACGTATTTCAATGCAACAATTTCTGAGTGCAATGAATTGGGTAAAAGTTACTGTCGCGGAATCACCTACAGTTTCTTGGTATTTATGACGTGAATTTAACAAAAGTGCCCTCATCGAAGTTCCACTATGCTATAATACTTTAATGATGGTCTACGCCCATACGTTAGCAACAAAAAGCAGCAGCATAAGGTGGAATTTACATTCGCTCTCTCTTCGGAGTGAGCAGTTAAAACTTCGCTCGTTTAAGTCCCGAAAGAAGTCGAGAATTAAATATGGTGCATTAAGAAAAACACGAGGTGATTTGGTGGAGAAAAATCAACGCGAGGACCCGAAATAGACCTTTCAAACAAGGAGGAAGGAAGCGGGGGGGGGGAATTATGCTACTCTTTCCCTCTCCCCCCCCCTTGGGCGGCTCGAGGGCGGCAGATTGTGTGTGTGTGTGTGTGACGCAACACCACGAGCACTCGAGCAAGGCGTCGCGTACGCGCAAGAGGAGGAAATGAACGGGGAAGAGGCTAAGAGGGAAGGGGGAAGAGAGAGGAGGAACGAGTGAGTAAGGGGGGGGGAGGTTGTGTGAGGGTCGGGAAGAGGGGACGGAAGCGGGAGGAGAGGTTATGGAAGCAGGTGGAATCAGAAGAGAGAGAAAACCGGAAAAAACGCAATAATTATGTCCGCCGCGTAAATTCCCCTCCAATTTGAGCGTTTGGGGCACACTCATCCACCTCCCCCGCAGCTAACTAAATTTTTAACCAATTCTTTGCGTAATCTATTTCTCTTGCTGAGCGAACGTTGAAAACGATGTAATCTCTGAATCTTTTTCTCCGGATTTTCGTAATGAAAAGAACCCCAGGAGGGGTTTACGTGTCGGAAGGGAAGGAGCGGAGTAGTCCCCGATCTTTCACTTTCAAGAGGCCGGATGGTTAAGTCGAAAATCCTCAGTGGGCAACAGGAGCATTTCTCTTTACATTTGATGGCAAACTGTGCTCTGAATTGGTCGCAAAATCAAATGAGAATATTTTTTATTGGAGGATTAAAGTGCGATTACGATCTTTCTGAATGGAATTACATTAACAGCAAGGTAGAGGGAATTACCTAAACCGAAATGCTTCAAATCGACAATAAGGAGAGCAACATGAATGCATGTAAATCTTACCCTGGCAGTTTTTAAAAGGACGTTCGGAATAGCGTGTTATGCCACTGGCGATCTAGATTAACTACGTAGATGATTCATAGCATTCCGTATCATTTTATTCACGGGAGTTCAAATCATTGTGTCTTTCAAAGAGAAATAAAATTTGTTGAAACTCTGATCGATCAGATATCAGAGTTACAAACCACCAGAGGTGACTAAATGTAATCGACAGGAGAGTAAGGAAGGGCATGTAGTACGCAATGGTTTACGGACTTAAGTTTGGCGGGAAGATCGACCCCACCACTTGGAAGCAAGAAGCAGGAAAACGCAGTCGGATGCACATATAAAACCTGATAAAAAAAGAATGAATGTGAAACACAATGGGTAACACCGCGAAGACGTGACGCGAATAGCGGGTGGGGGAATCCTGAGTTGGAAAGGGAAGATGGGAGGGGGAAGCATGGGGGCGCACCTCACCGAAAGACCCGATGCAGCGGGGAATCACGGGGCGCCAGACCCGCGAATTCCTTCCTCGCGAGAGCATCAAAATCTGTGGAGAGGGGGTGTGGAGGAAATCGAGAGTGAGGGAGGAGAGGAAAGAGGCAAAGCCTCCTCCCGTCTTTCCCTATTTACGCTCTTCGCTTCTCCTCCCCGAGAAAGACCATCTTAGGATAAGACGGTCCGTTACTCGAACCATCGCTCTCAGCCGTTCCCACCCCCACCTCTCTCCGCCGCTGCCCCTCCCCACCCAGCACCGTGACGCCGAGGCCACCCACCTCCCCCCTCCGACACAGTGGCTGATGCCCCGCTTTGGAGTTTGACGGGAGCGGAGAGGGTTGAAGGGGGTGGGCGAAGGTGGGGCACAGGGCTGATGGTGGGTGGAGGGGGGTGAGTTGGCTCGGAAAAAGTTATATGCAGCCTCCCGCATCATCCATCGGACGGCCACGGACGCATTACTCAAGTAAATGATGGGGAACCGTCGCCGGGACGCAGGAAAAACTATAGGAGGTGGGGATCTATTCTGTTCTTGCAATATCTTCCGACGAGGGGCCGTCATCCGCCCGGGTTCGGATACTCTCAATGGCGGAAGAGAGAGAGGGATTGATAGAGAATCGGTTTGCCTTTCATTTTGCCGCTTTGGAATAGAAGAGGTGCAAATGCGACCTCCTCCACCTTTGCCCTAAGGACGCCTAACACCAATCCTGGCTCTCCACCACGCGAGTGGGTAGTAATCGGGTTTCCTGATAATAGAAATATGTCTCCTGATAACCTTCTGCAGACTGGCGACTGAGTCTCCGGATATGGTTAGTCACCCCATGACGCATGCGGTCGCAACGGAATATGCCACTCGACATTCTCTTCAATAGACAAAGATATTTTCCATACTATCTACACTTATCATTTTTTATGCTTGTTGTTGTGTAGAACCGAGTCTCTATTTCGCTTATGCATGTTTTGGTGGGCCGGAAGCAGTGGGAGGGCATTGAAAAGCAAATAGCTACAACAGTAGGAAAGGTTTAGCATGCTCAATGTTGATTGCTTAATGTATGGAGAGGCAGGGATAAACTAGAATGAGGGGCGACTCGGTGATTCTCTCTTCCAAAAGGAAAAAAAATTGATGATATAAAGATTGTCAATTGCAAAATCGACGCATAACGCAAGCAAAGTCACTGATAAGTTTCACCATTTCAAAAACTCGTATGGAATAATAACGCACAAAAGTTCTAATTAATCTGAGAATTGTGTGTGGACAAGTTTACAAGAAAACTATTAAACGATTACATTTTTGATCCTTTAGTGATCTAATATTCAAAATTAATTTGTAAAATATTTTCAGTTGCAAATGTGGAATAACAACCAAGCATGGTTATACCTATACTGAAATTTATTTTCAAATTTCTAATATTCATTAATATTTTCTCAGCAAATTACTGCAATTGCAATACAATACGTGTTTCTCATATAGGCGTCAAATAATAGCAACACAATTTTTCTTTTATCGAACCTTATTGTACCATTATCAAATTTTATTCTACCATTTTAAATAATTGGGTGCAGTTATGCTTAAGGCAAAATAGCACAATCTTACTCATCTCGGTTTTATTTTAAGTCATGCTATGTCAAATTTTATGTCTGGGTTTTTCATACTGTAGGCACTCCTCTACTCTAGACGTGGGTTCACTAGCCATTTTAAAATACTGGCCGTCTCCTTTTAGTTTCAAACTATCTGCACAACTACCCTTTAAATAACTGCAAGCCACTGACACACGACTGCCCACCAAATGTATCCATTAATGACATAATTAAATGATCCAAGAAAGTCTTTATCAAGTTATATTTTTACCTTAAAATAGCAAGTTATTAATTTCATTAATGCATTATAAATATTTAATCCAAAATTTAAGCATCAAATTTTATCAATTATATTAGAATAAAAAAATGAAATTTAAGTATAGCATCAATATTTTAGAGGAGACACTAATGTGAATTCTTAATTCAAATAACTAAGTCTTAATATCGTGCAACCACTTTTAGGGAATACATAAAATTTAAGGAAATATGAATGCATTTAATTTTATTGCCATTATGTAGTAAATATAGTATGGATCCGGTAATTATTTGGAAATATCTTGGAGCAGATACTGTTAATGGAAGACTGAATGGAATGGATACTGTCAATAACCTGGCAAATAATGAATACACATTGCAGTGTTGAACCCATGGTGACGCATGCTGACATCATTATCCTTATCTTGAACATACTCAAGCCAGAAACCTATGCTTAACCATTATCATGAGGACCTTTTCCACGAATCATACACGAGCAAGGGAGACTGGTAAGTATTCCCAGCAACGATCTTAATTCTAAAGAAGTTGAAACAGAAACGGATTTCCACGGAAAAGACAACTTTAATTCTCATTATTAACGTGACTGATGAGGTAAATACACAGTTTATATTATTTTACAGGTTTTAACCCAAATATATATATACATGCAATTCAAGGAACTTCTACAATGTACCTCAGGGAAACGAAAAAACAAATGTGTTCAAATATTTCATGTAGAGGCATCGCAAAATATGCCATGCTTTGACGTTTCCACTGCTCCTGAGTTAAGGGCCGACAATGAAAGGTCATTTGTCCAAAACAGGGCGAAGAGAAAGCCCTCTGGAGGCGAATCGCAGTTCAGAAGGAAATTCTGGCTGTTGAAGTGGCGCTTAGGGAAAGTGATCGTTCCTAGATGTGCACCTTTGACATCAGACGTAACTATGTACAGGAGTAAAGCCATTGAATGGCACACGGCATATTGTACGGGGAGAAACTAGAGATAGACAAATGGCAAATTTAAGTGGCACGAAGAATGGTGGGCGGAGATGTTATGGGTAAGGGGGTGCAACGGGAATTTCTTTACAGTAATGGACCGCTTACAGGATGTAAACAAAATCGGCTTCTGAGGGAAGATAAAGACATGAATCGAACAGTACCGGAAATTTGAGAGTTGCATATGTCGTGATAACGGAATCGGGGCAAGCGCCTCTCGCATCGAAACGAAACCACAGAGGAAGTGGTGTACCGACCGCAGCCGGCTCATTTTTTCTACGTAATTCATCTGATGATTGCAGGAAAAATGTTGTTGTGCCTAGATCCAAGGCGATATGCAACATATTATCTCGGATGAGTGGAGTTCGCAACAATAGTTTTCTCACAGTGCGAAAGCTATGGGATTTGAACTATTTATCTCTTACCAAGCACGATAAAATATTGGAAAATAGGGATTCGGTTAATGACGTTCCCAAAAATTAACAATTGCCATTTATCCGCATGAATAATGATCTATTTCTTTTTCTTCAGTTCTTTCAGAAAATTTGTACTCATTCGACTATGTAAAAGGAGGACGATTTGTTGATTTTCTTTGCAATGCAAACGATTAAAAAATCAGACAGTATAAAATCGCTCATCTATTAAGAACTTCCGATCAAAAAGATGCAGTCGCTTTAGACTCATTCAAAAGGGCCAAATAAAATGCTCCGACTTTGAGCTTTGGAAAAGTAATTAACGTGCTGGGAAAACGCAGACAGTAGATAATTGTAGCATCGAATTGAGTTGCAAGAGAAATATTAAATTATGAATGTAAGCGCAAATCTAAATACATTTTAATCGTCGTAAATACTGCCGTTTTCCATGGTTAAAAAACCGAACAACAAAATCAAACCGTGTAGTTTATCCAGGGGAAGAGGGAGCAATTTCCAAGCAATTCTCACATGATTTTTTGATTGCCCCTTGCCCCGCCCCCACCTAAAAAAAACTCCCGTCGTCCAGGGAATAGCATAGCATTTTTCGGTCTTGCCTTAGTGTGATGTCAGTCGACGAATCTCTCATGTCACACGACCCACTAATCCTGCAGCGAATCTTAACCCATGCAAGAGCAACCTAATGCAGCAAAGTGCCCTTCACGGAACCTCAAAACTCATAAAGACGTACTTAGATTACTACGGCACGGAGATCAAGACGTGAGAGTCACATCCCTGGGCTAGCATGCATATAAATATCCCCCACGTTCGTTACCTCATCGACGCTAAATTCGCCCCAGACCGAAAAAAAAGAAACACCGGCCAGTCTACGTCACACAGCACAGATCTAATCATCGCCAGACGCCACCGCGTTCCTCCCGAATAGACGATGGCAGAGCCGTGCGGTAGACCACTGGGATTGTGACTGGTCCCGACGTGACACATGGCGGAGAGGAAGAGACCCCGCGGGGGGCGAGGATTGCATCACGAGTGGCCGGCCCCACCCCGACTCCTTCGCTGCAAGACCGACGGGGGAACGGGAAAAGCGGGGGGGAAGAGGTGGGACGGGCGGCGGAGAGAGAGGTTTTTTCGCACTCTCTCGGGGAGAAGCATTGCAGCGGGTGAAGCGGCTAAGCGAACAGACCTCCCCCAACCCCTGACCCACTTCCCCTTCCTCCCTATACACACGATGATCCTCATCCCCTCCGCCTGTGGCCAGGGAGAAGGGGAGGGTGGGTGGCGGGAGGGAGGTCCGCCCCCTATCCCAAATGGAGCGATTTTTATGGGAAAATTATTGGTTCTTCGGTCGTGGGATGGGTGGTGGAATAAAACGTATCCAGCTCCCATCTCACAGAAACTCGCAATCCTTCCTTCGTCTGGAACGTCGGTTATAATTTTAGTTTTTCACTCACGGAGCGCCGAAGGTAGTTGCGCTCGCGACGCCGGTGGGGGTGCCTCCCCGCCCGGTCACCTGACCTTAATGGCCCCCTTTCCTATTTCGAAATATACTCACGATTTTTTTCACATAACCTGTCAGAGTAGTCATGCCGAAAACGTCTATCCCATAAAGACAAACTATTGGAAAATTGTCTTTTTTGTGCAGACGAATGTCTCCCGTTAGGATGGCATAGAATGGAGTTGCAAACAATGACTTCTGCGGGGTGGTGTGTAAAATCATTGGATTTACCGCCATGATGATAAAATATATCGATAGCAAAGAAACTATGTAATTGGGGTCGAATTAACTTCCAATATTTACATGACATTATCTCGTAACAGTCATGGTACTTTTATTCCTCTTATGTCAACCAAATTATTCTAGTCAAAGCGATTATTCTAGAAGTACTTCGACCAAAACATTTCAACGCTTGCATACACTAATGAATACCAGACGCGGAAATTCTCAACGAGTTAACATGAAAGATGAGTCCATATTCACGTCAGAGAAGAACCAACAGTATGCAGCACCACAATACCACAATGAAAAAGGAATTGCAAATATAATGCCGGCATTTTAAAAATATTTTTTACAAGGGTGACTAACAAATGGAAGAAGAAGGCTTCGAAACAGATTTCACGCTAAAAAATCATAGCAAGACACCAGACGGCTATTATCTTACACCAACACAATATAGCCGAGTGATTCACCCGATGACCGACCTGATGCCGTAATAATCGTCCCACGTAATAATTTGTCGAATGGCACATTCCACCGTACGGCGAGAAAATAACGATGACACGAGGAGGAGAAGGCCGGTACAAGAAGAGACGCTACCGACATTAAAACTTACAGCGATACTATCATTTTGGAATAATAACAGAAGAGAACGCTTCCAAAACCTTTTTCCTATCCCCTCTATTGAGTTGTAGGACCATGATTCGCCAAGATCTCTTTTCCTCCACTGTCTTGACGCCATGCGAAACATCCCTTCCTCCCCTGTCGTCATGCCTCCATTCTGGGTCACCAGGAAACGCCCTTTGTCTAAGCGTTCGAAAGCTAGGGGCTTCGAGTGAGCAGCTAAGATGGATAACGCCCTCTTTGAACCAACCAGCACGCCAAGGAGCTTTTTCATAGACGGTTGATCGGGGGGAGGGACGAGGGCCGGCGGGGGGAGCGTGTCACGGCGCAACACAGCATGAAGCGCGGTAGCACGAGGAAGTACGCTGGGGTCGCCAACGTGCACGAGGCCGGCGCGAGGGCCGCAGGACAGGTCGACCGGCTCCCTTGTGTCGCAGCCACGGGATGGCCTGACGGTGAAGCCTGATCCTCTCACCGGAAATGGCCGAAACTCGCCTGCCGACTACCAAACTGTTGCCTTACGAAGGAAACTTTCGCGTTGTCGCCCTTGAGCCCCTAAGGCGTGTCCTAAACATGCTAAAATGTATCCAATGGACGGCCGCTGTTGTTGAAACACTTGGCGAACCCACCAGTGAAGTAAGAAAAATTTAAATGGATTGCCAAAAATATTATTTAACATGAAAACGATAACGTTAAGTTTCAAGTTTTGAAATGAACATGCCAAAGGAGGTTATGCAAATGAAACGACAAAAATAAAGAATTAGTAATACTGCAGACGGATATATATATATATATATATATATATATATATAAGCATAATTTATACATTATATATAATATATATATACATATATATATACATATATTTTTTATATGCATAACTTATGTTGCCATAAACATCAACCCGAAGATCGGTTTGGTAGGTGATGGTCGAGTTCACCCAGTACTAATCCCGACGGCGTGTGAATTGACACATCAGGGTTGGGAGACAAATTCCTTTCCCTGTGTAGGTTATGGTTTCCCAGGAAGATCTGGTATCCGAAAAATCACATAGCTTGGGTGGATCTGCAGGTGCCCAGAGGGACTTGCCCGAGAATCGAACCCGGGCCCTCCGGTCAGTAGCTCAACGCTCTACCCCTGCACTACCGCGACCCGTACCCACACAAATATATGTCTGTCTGTGTTTGTGTGTATGTGCGTAGATATATTACGTGTATATCTATGCACACGTAATGCAATAAAAATGAAAATTCTTGGACTTGCTGCACTCATCACAGCGGATGTGATCGCCATATTTAACGAATGGCTTAAAAGGAAGTATTACCCACACTGGAATTATCCTAGGATTATCCACGCTGCAAGAACGTGACACAAAAACAAACACAACATCCGTTACTCCGATATAAAAACCGCTCAGGGTGGCAAATTTTAGCTGACATAAAATAACACATAAATTGGTTCCTGCTTTAGCTCACGGTGCCATTAACAAAATTCCATTGAAACAATCAAATATTAAAATGACTGATGATGTTTTTTAAAGTTAAACAATCTCCGTTGATGGAACGAAATGATTCACTATTTGAGTTTTTCGAACTCCGGCTGTTTTATTTGAACCAAGTGTGAACCCTTGTGCACCCGATTCCTAAAATGGATCCCGAAGAAATCGCATGGGCAAGTGAGTTGAGACGTGGCAATGTAGTAGTGCCACCGGTCACCAGACAGCACACGGCTGGAACACGCCGGGAATGGCGAGAAATGACGGACTGGATGCGTGGGAGAGCATTGGAATGCCACGCAGTCGCGGCCTTCGCATTCCATGTGGAATGCAAACCTGAGGATATGGAGTGAGAGAGAGGTAGGAGGGAGAGGGAAACACCTCAGCCATATAAAAGGTTGTATTTGGGGATTTCTTCTTCAGCGACGTGGATACTCTCGTCTCCCCTCCGCACAGCGGTCTCGGAGATATGCGGAATTTAGCATTCCCGACCCAAACGTATTTGGTCCCTGATCAATATCGGAGTTCTTGCAAACTCAATGAATTAGATTTCTAGGGGAAACATAAATAACCATCTCGCTACATTTTTCGGAGTGATGAAGGCTTCCGAAAATTTTCTCTTGTAACCGAACCGAGATCCATCCATAAAAAACAACAGCGTGTGCTGTATCAAAAATAGCACCTTGAGAAAAATGAAATGAACGGATGAAGAATTATTGGAGTGAGATGAAAACGGAAAAAAATCGAAGCTAGCATTCGCAAGATTGCATACGAGATATAATGAAAATTCATGGTAGAAAAGTTCTAAGAGAATGCACGCCCGAGAAGCAGCAAAAAGTTACGGCAATGCAAGTTTAAAAACTTGATAGAAATAAATACAGTGCATAGTAGTATTATATTCCTCCCCGAGTGCAAGTAAATGGACAAACTATTATACCCTAGCCATTACTGGCATTTTCATCTACTATACCACTTCACTAACGGCTATGGATAACAGTATTCAACTCGCTTAGTAATAATCTCTAACTTTTCAGCGCTAGAAAAAGTAGAAAGAAAGGTCCAAGTAGAGTGCAAGTTCCTATGCCTCACAAAACGGATAGATTCCTCCGAAGGTCCCGTAAAGATCAACATGTTTGCAACCGCACATTAGCGCAATAACATATATTAAATTTTACAGTGAACTTCAATTAAGACCAAATAAATATCGCCGAGAAACGAACTGAAATAAATATTTGATTTAAGATCTAAAAATTACAACAGTACATTTGTCGAAAAACACCGCTCTGAAATGTTGAATATTTAAGGAGATTGTGACAAAAAGGAACAAAATTCAAGATGGGGCACGACATAACTCTCATGATTATTATCCTGCAGAAATCGTAGGTAGTACACCGCCTATGCTTTCTCATCCACTAATTGTCTTCACACGACCAATATAGATGTCGATTTTATATTTTTGCGAGCATCCAATCGAAAAATAATTAAACAAAACATTGAAGCGCAGACGACCGATTATGATGCCATGCGCAACAAAATACGTCTTGATAATAAGTTAACATCTTGCGAGGACATAATTTAGTGGTTAGCACAACCCAAAATTCCTTTTTAATGCTGCGAACGAGATATGGTTTGAGTTATATTTCCCCCTTCTAAATCAAATTGCTAGGTGGGGAGTCACAAAATGTTTATTTGATAGTTGTGTCCATCCAAAAACCTACCTTAAACGGTAGATTACCTAATAATAATAAAATCAAATTAATATCCAATACATCAATGCATACTCACGGTATACATGCCTCGAAACCTCCGGCTGCATAATAGTACGACAATATTGAAAATGAGAAACAACATATTATTTTCAAGTCTCGCCGGGCTAATTATACGTTTATTTCCGTATAATAATCTCAATAGGAGAATTACGGTCCTCATAAGACCTTTGAAACAGTTATTCGAAGAACAAAAGGGAAAAATAACTTTCGGTCGTGAAACACACAAACTGCACATACCTTAAAAGAAAAAAAAATATTTCTGTGTATAACATGCTTATTAAGGTATGGACCCACAGATGCAGAAATAATGAACGGATTTTAGAAATTCCATGCTGAATGGGAGAATCTATACGTTCAATCACAAACCAAGGCACGGCTAGAACCATGTTCTGTGTACATTAATTATTTTCGAAGCCCTTCCTTCTATTATTTGCACAACGATGAAAGTTGTACAGTACGTTGAAATAAGAATTAATTATCTGAAAAAATAAACAAGGCTTTTATTCGTTATTTATTTTATTAAGAACACAATGTATACATCCACTGTTCTGTCTCATTCTGTGTCCAGGCTTTTATTCTAACAAAGATAACGCCCTACAATTCCAGCACTTCCTATTTCGGGAATTAGATTCCGTCGATTAATGGACAATTCACTTATGCTGTACCATAAAGTGATTTACTCCATAAAGAATATTGTATTTTGGGTAGGAATTTTGAAAATATTTTTTAAAATGTACAACGCTCTTTCAAACACATTTCTTATGTCCTTTCAGTGTTCTAATTTTTCTTACAATGATGAAAAGAATTCCCAAAATTAAGGAAAATAAATATTTCTGCAAAAGCGTTCTAGAAAAAAAGCTACAATGAGTTTTTCTATTTCCTAGTAAATACAATAATTAATCGTCGTACACTCACAAAGTAAACAATAACATGAAATCAGATGCTGCCAAACAGTACGAGGATTCAATTAGTGGAAATTTACTGGGAGAAGTAACGACTCTACATCTACATAAATAACCCTCCATCCACGAAAAAGGTGTTTGGCAGAGGGTGAAAGTACAGATGGGAACGGTAGCGGATGAGGGAGAGGAAGGATGTTTAGGAGCGTGGGACTCGACGAGTTGTCTCTCCAGAGTTTCAAAATTTTACAACATATCACGTAAGAAGAGAAACCATAAAACAGCGTGATGGTCTTGAGGGACCGAAAATATCTTTAATGGTACAGCCCAGAGCAAACTTTTACACAGTCAACTTCTCTCATAGTGACAATGAATGCGTGCCATCACTCATTCAACTCGAGGAAGAATAAGAGAGAGAATTGAGAAGTCACAGCAGAACATAAGAAATGGGCTGGACCCATGCTTGAGAATGACTAAGAAACACAGCTAATACCTTTCTACGCATGACAAGCCATTGTTCCCACCCCAGAATATCCAAAAAGCGCTGGATCCGATGGCCACCACAGCTGGTGGCGCAAACATCCTCTTCTCACGTGGGAGAGAGGGGAAGGAAACCTGACTGCCTTTCGGCCGGTCAAACCGGTTCCCCGACCACCACTTTTCCCTGCCCGCAGTACGAATCCGCTGGTGCCTCATCATCTGTGGACCACTTGAATGATGTTCCTATCTTATAACCTGGAATTTGTAACGGAAAGAGAATTGGGCCGAGGGCCGCCATGTTTATTAAATATACAGCAGAAGACTTCTATTTTAGGAAATAGTCGATCACTTTCTTTTTCTCGCTTGACGGACGCGCAAGTCTTCCCCAGGTCTCCGCTCCAATTTCAAGATCGAGACTCGATTCTGAGCGAACATCGGTTTCATGGCACGGCCATCGCACTGTGCGAAGGGGAGACGATGCCAAAGGCACAGCCGACCAGACGGGAAGTTGAAGGGGAAACATTTTCATATAAAAAAACGATTTCGTCTTAAATTGCTGGCGCGTTCACGTTACGATGAAGAGAGACTTTCAGCAAGCCATTCGAAAACAATTCTTATTACACTACCGAGATTGATTAGGTAAATTTGGTTATACAACAATTTGGCACGTTGACTGATTGGTCTTAGAGTCATGATACCATTGACAATGCATAATAATGTTTTATGAGAACCCATTGCAGCGATTCAGCTCGTACTATCTAAAGTGCACACGGGAGATCATTTGTCAAGGTAAACTTACGATATATGCACAAAAATGTTTTCCAATTCCAGTAAAGCTTTGAACGAAAGCCAGCCACCGGGCTTGAAAATCCAAATGACATCTACATCAGTATCTTAATGTGCTAGGCGTGAGGGAGTGTAAGGTCACCGTTAAAGTTTGACCAGCAAACGGCTGACCCCATCGTCTTAATCAGGAAATTCCTGACCCTTTGAAGTGAAATTGAATAGTAGTGTGTGATATATATCCAACAATAGGATTGAATATGCAGAAAAGCCTTAGCAAGTTAGATGAACGATTAACGTCACTGCGGAAGTTCAATTTGACCTAAGTCATTTCAGTTCCTAATAATATGGTCTTGGACTGTTTGAGGGAAAAATGTTTTTTTTTTGTCGATTGGTTCGGTAGTCGTTTCACCTCCGTGTTCCCGCTAACCAATGTAATGAGGCGATGAGATTATGCCTTCTGTCAACCTAAAACTCGAATGGTGTATACTTCTATTCGAGATGACATAGTGCATGCAATCTATTAAACAATATATTTATTATAGGTCCGAATGAAAATTCTAACTCTTCCGTGACTCGAAAGAGTAGTGAATTGAATATGTACAACTGTATAAGCCTCTCTTTCAAAAAGCAAATTTACAGTGATGTTATCAGGTGACTGCAATATCACATTGTATTCTACGAAGAATAACGAAGATGACGCGAGTGTGTGCACAGCAAGTGTGAGGTACGGAGAGCGAACGAATATAAATATTTGGCAATGACGGCCCGATAACAAGTCCTATGCGATTGCTTATGTTTTCCACATGAAAACCCTTTCAATTTCCTGGAGCTCAAGATGGGATGATACGTGGGTTTTATAGGAAATTCGAACAAAACTGGAACACAGAAATTCAGCCGCCCACACGTTTTCCTATATCTGAAATCATTTTTATGGACTAGGTAAAACTATTTTTCTAAAATATATTTTGTTTTAGCATATTTCCGGCGGTGGTTCTCGAAGCTTATTTTATGGGGCTCTCAGGAGGGACTTTCGTCAATCCACTTCATTTATCGGGTCATTCTAGTTCTTTCTAAACCATTCCACTCAGGAAAAACTAGTGCAGTATAAATACCTTAAAGTGATAGTATTCTATTCTATTAATACTCGAATATTATTAAGGCAACATTTAAGCATGAAATACTCTGTGAAAACCTTGAAAGTAGAAATTTGAAGACAACCATGGTACACATATGAGTTCCGACTGTGTCAGATAAATCTCCAGCTCCTTTTAAGGTTTAATATACAAACTTCGGCTCTCCTTAATACTTCATCAGCTTAGAATAAATGTTCACTAGACACTTAAAATGCCGAATTTTTCGATTTCGTGAAAATTAATAATTATAATACAATGTTTATATGGAAAGACTTCGAAAATACGCCCTCAAAAGTATTTTGAAAACACCAAAATATTACAGAATGATATGCTAAACAATGTCATTATATCTTCCTCGATTTTGAATTTGGCTCTGGTCGTCTTTTACAGATGTTTTTTTAACCAAATTAAGTGAAAGGGTATCCCTTTAGGTGCAATGGGAAATAATAAGTAGCTACCTTGATCCAAAATCTTACAAAACATACGTATGCTTGCAAAAAATTATTATAATCTATCTATAGTCATCTAACTAATTTAATCGACTACAGTTGAGTAGAAAATCTTACACCACCTTAGAACATTATACCACGTTTTTTTAAAGCGACCGCTTTCAGAGAAACTTGGCAAAATGAAGGCTATCAGTGAAACTCTGGCGTGATGTAAAAGTCGCCACCAATACTGAATAGTTTAACTTAAATACTAAAGAGTACATTTGGCAACTGGATTGAAGGAAACCTCTGCGGCTGTTGCACCAAATCAACCACGATTTCCAAATATAAAACATTTTAAGAATATGTGTAACATTATTGCCTTTTAGGATATTCTCGACAAATTTATGTTCTCACACATGCCCCCAAACAAATATAACAAAGAAATAAATGGATTTTAAAAGCCACTACAAAAAGAAATGTAAAGTCAATTTTTTTATAAATACGAGCATCATCGAGTATTCTTTGATATTCGCAGCCATTGAAAGCAATAATGCTCGCGCGAAAATACGAGCGATGATTAATTATCTTTGAAAGAGCATCGCAAGCTGTCAAGTTCAGCTAGCTAAAAAAGCTTTGGATAACGGGCAGCCTTTTCCTATAAATATTTCACAGCTTGAACGAGATTCGAGGAAGGTTACCATAAATCCTACGATGGTAACATATCAATGGCTAAGGTAGCACTTTCGTACATAACATATCTCTCTCGATTTTTAAAATCCAAGTCAACCCAATCAGGAAATGACCTTCATCAAATTGTGCCCATGAAAAAAGATCTCCGCTATTTTCGGTGATTAGGAAAGCTGACAAAATGCAATGAAGTTGATCAGACGAAAGGAGGATATCATAAAGAAATATCCTTGCTCAGCCCGGGGACTAATCGAAAACATGGAAGGCCATTACAATAACAAGTTATAGAAAGTGCAATTATCTCGAAAGTGCAAAAATCCCAAATGTGAAAGAAAACTCGGAAATATGTCACATGAGATATCGATAGAAACTTATTTTGAGGCCCATCAGAAACTTAAGTCTACAATCCTACCACTCAATCAATTCTGAACTGTAGAGGACTCTTTCAGTGTCAAATATTATTGTATTTTAAGGGATAATTAAGACATATAAGATTGATAATATTGGAATAAATAAGATAAAATATTTCATTAATACGAAAAAATGGAAAAAACGTCTTGCTGGAAAAAAAATGAACAGATCAATAATAACTTTACAAGTTTCCCTAATTTTTATTTTAAAAACGACCTCATAATGTCGACTATTCGACGAAACCGGTCGTTTTAAAAATATAAATCAGTGGAACTCACAGTTTTTATTATTCACTTTTTATCGTGAAACTCCATCAAGTTGAGCCGAAAACCATAGAATTCATAGGATCAATGCATATTTTTCTCAAACAAAATATCAACTTCTCATATAAGTGAACAAAAAAATATATAATCTAGCTTTTCTCAATTATTTACCGCGAAAGACGACTGATTTAGAAAAAACAGGTGACATCGTATATGCACGCGTGAACTAAAGGAGAGGGCATTTTCATATTCTGCATGCGTGCTACGGGACGCCTTCGTCGCTTACCTGGAATAAGCAAGGCCGGAAATCAAGGGATCAGTTTTCGAATTTCTCTGAAGGCGATTCATCTTTCCACTATGACTTTTATGTTAGAGACAGGGAAATTAAAATAGAACTGAAATTCCAAGGGTCGAAATATTCGTTCAATACATCACGTATACATTCACGTATCATCATGTATTTTTAACAACATAGATTGTAAAGATTACTAAGAGAAATGGTGTTTAGTTCATCACCGATATGGACTAACGTTATGGAGATGAACTATCTAGACGATATAGATAATATGCATTTATACCAATGCGGCTAAATACAGCGTTTATGTAGATATCATAATGTCGATGTAGCGAATAACTCATGCGCGTAAAAATTTCACAATTTAATGTACGAAATTTTACGGATTTATATATATATATATCAATCAGGGAAGGGAACTGGCCCCCCTACCCTGATGTGTGAATAATCACACGCCGTCGGGCTTGGTACATGGGTGAGCTCTACCATCACCTACTAAACCGACCTTCGGGTTGATTACTGTGTTTATGGTTATATATATATATATATATATATATATATATATATATATATATATATATATATATATATATACATTGTTGGTTTATAAAAGATTCATTTTACCTTACATACCATAAATCAACGTAATCGAAATTTTATTTAAAAAAAGCTACAACAATACAATTTTGATGGAAAACATGCAAAAATATTGGGAACGAAAAAAAATAATCCAGAGGTAAAAACATATCAGGGAACATCATGACAATAGCAAGAATGGAAATGGTGACAATATATCTCGGTATCATTCCGCTGAATATCAGTTTTCCAGGATAAAATATTGTGACGCTGTCCCTGAGGTAGACTGTGAACGGAAATGCGCAGAATGCGTGGATTACCTCTCCATTTGACATGAGGGGATTTGATACACTCAAAGCACTAAAACAACATATCTAAGCGTATTTATAAGTTTACAATTGAAAATTAAATAATGGTTTAAATAGTAAAAAATTGGAAAAACGAGCGAAGACCTTTAAATATAGGTTACCAGTGATAAGGAAATAATCAGCTTGATAATACCGCGCACTGAAAATATGGGAGCATTAAGAAGTTCATCTCAGGCTGAAAATTTATCACATCAATGAAATGGAAGCATAGATATGTAAGACAAGTGTCGCATAGAACTCCAGCGTTAGGGAAATTCGCATCATCGGTGGTCATCTAGGAGCTCGTTTTAGCCCACTACGTCGTGTAAAAGATTCATTTAATTTGCCTTCGGGCCCGCTGTGAAATGATAAGACTCTCACTCAGGCAGTCGAAATGTTTTAGGCGGCGCCCAAATAAATTAATGGATCAAGATGCTACAACGGGGGAAATTTTGGGTGGACGGACGAGAGGGCCCCAACAGTTAAAGGCTTAATATGCCTCCGCGCCTCTGAAGGTGAGACCGAATCCAGGAAAACTTTTTATAACCCGTCCTATTCACGAGACAAACGGAAAAATTCCAAGTCTGATGCAATACGGGATGATGAGCTAGCCAGCGCACCTCCGTGCTCCGTAGAAGCCGCCTTGGCCGAGAGGAATGATTCAGCGGCGGCGGCGATTCTTGGAATGCATATATCAGATGAAATGACTGACCATGACAGTCGACGCACCTACTATTTCGACGCAGACGAGAACTATTTCGACGCAGCGGATATTTGGATGGCATGGGCGGAGAATCGTCCAGTTATTGAGACGATTAGCCCAAGGGCACGAGGAAAAGAAAAGATCACAATCCCCGAACTGCAACGCCGCTCGAAGTATTGGAATATAGGCTTTTATCAAATGTCCTTTGCGCGACTCCGAGGTCGTCCAAAAATAGTCAACAACGGAACGAGGCCTATTTTCCACAAAATGATTTCGGGGAAAGACATTTGATTGATACCCATTGGTTAAAGAAGCACGGAAGAAAATCTAGGAAAATAATTCGCTGAACACAACTTTTAACGGAAGACCAGGTTCCTATGTAGTGATCCCTAATACTCATCCGCCAGAATAAAATATAAATGCCTTTAAAAAGGGGTGGATCTGTTATGAATGAAAATGATGTAGAATTGAACTAAGTCTTCGCAATAATATTCGGATTATAAAAGGCTTCCGCAGTTAATTGAAGGAAATTTGGACCACCAAAAGATTTTTCACTTGAACACGGACGTTTGATAACCAACAACTAAGGCTAAAACTAAGCCCAATGCCATTCATATATAAAAAATAATTTCGCATAACCACAATCAAGAATTTCTTTTGAAAATATCTCGGACACATTTGCTGGGAGAGAAACGAAATTCTCGTCAGAAGAGGAAGGATTTTCTAAGCGTTAATGTTTGGAGTAATCAGTGAACATTAAATTCATTTAGAGTAAAATGCGCTAATTTTTGATTAAATTAATTTAAAAAATCAATTTTAACCGCAAGTAAGTGATCAATAAGGGAATAGAATATAATATAATAAATAATTTAATAAAAATAATAAATCTGCACAAAACGGTCAATAATTATACATGGAAAATAGCATATTCCCACGATACATGAATAGTAAAATCTAATGGGTACGAAATGTCGAGGGGCATTCAATTTCAACACCAACGTAATTGAAGAAATGATTGACAGCCACAATTTAAACTTCTCCATAAAAACTTTAAATATTGTGTTCCGCATTGATTTTTACAGACTGGGGAAAATTAACAACGCGCTGGAAACCGGAAACCATCTTCGAATAGGATCCACATCAAATTCAATTACATTTTTCTCAGTCGAATCGTTAATTACTACAATTTCAGAGTCATAACGAAAGCTAGGAAATAAAAAAATCTCTGATTGGAATCCGACAAAAGGACACGCATGAAAACACATCATTAGGAACAAAATTCAAACCAATCAAAATAAAACCGTAACGAAGTAATTTGTTGAGTGGAGAAATAAAAAGTAACCGATAAAATACGAAACTTATTACCGTGAACTGATAGGAAATTCGAAATTTATCCATCCATTGGTCATGTCTAATCCATAATGAGTACCCTTGATGGGACACTACATCCACCGCTGGCTTTGGATGCTCCAACAATAAAACCCATGCACAGGTTTTATTATTTTGGAAAGTTTTTACACAATACCACACTGTCAACCCAATGCAATGCCAGTACTTCAAAATAATGCCTCGACAGGAGTCCACTTAGAAACCTAATTAAGTACTTGAAAAAATTATTGCAGGGAATTATCTCGATAATCAAAACAGTTTCTTTCAGTTTTAAATCAATGAAAAATGAGGGAACGCCACAATCATGGCAGCCCGGGACGGAGTAAGCTGCAGGGCGGCAATACGGAATGAAGCTTCGCGCAGACGCCGACCGTGAACGGGTCGACTGCTGAAACCTCAGCTAACGCAACAGCTTACTTACAATACATCCACGAGTGGAATGCTTCGTTTTAAATACCTCACCAACCGTGCCCCGCCCTTTCCGAAGTCGCTCAAAATCGAAATTCCCTCCTCCAATGACACCCAAATGGACAAATATATGTAATTGGAAAACAAACGGGGATCTCGGAAAGAAAAACCTCGAGGAAGAGAGCAAGAGTTACAATGAAAAACCCTCTCAATTATCGCAAACCCTCAATTCTTCGTGTGACGAGGGCAATCCACCGAAGGGTTCCAACCCTCTCATAACATTCGCCCCACCCGGAGCAGATATTTATGTGACATGATACGATGGTCATCATCATCCTTTCCGCCATATCCTTCTATGGTTCGGCGACATGCTTCTCGTCCGCCGGCCCGTGGACTTGGGAAAGACACATGGACCCACATAGCCCTAGGTCTCAAGAAAATGAAACGGGATTGCGAGAGGCGAGTCCGGGGGGAGTCTTGTAGGGACGAGGTAGAGAGCTGTGGGTGGGGGAGATATCGCGAGAAAATGGGGGAATGAGAGGGGACGAAAGGAAGAATGGCGACGAGCAGGTGTGAGGGACGGGACGACGCTTAAAAACGGAAGAAAAATCCGCGAGATTGAAGGACGTTAGGTACGGGGGGGGGATTGACGGACGGGAGGGGAAATATTTTAACGCTCGATGCTCAGCATTTGACGAGATAGTGTCACGAGTTTCCTTTTCCTCATGGCGCACCATGGCAACTGATATATTTTTTCCATTAGTTCACGATAAATAGGGAGGCTGAATGACGGACCGCTCACTATCAGAGCTTGTTAGCTATAATCAAAATACAACAATGTGGGGACATCCACTGATGGCGTGATCACCTCCCCACACCTCCACCTGCCCCCGTTGTGAAGTCACTACAGTCAAGAGTGACTTTGGTGCACGACTGGAGAGAGACTATGAAAAGGATTGTTTTTTGGAATGCCTCCGACATTTTAACATCCGACCCGACACCTCAATTCTATTGTCACCAGGCCATAATTAACGGGCATTGAGGGCTAGCTACAACCATATAAATCCCGACAAAAATAAATTTCCCCAGAGTATTCGATCCGGAAAAAAAACATCCATTGCGTGTCTACCATTTAAACTAAATGCCATAATTGGACAACTTTAGGATGCTCATTTGAATATTAGAGCCAATAACGATTGCATTTCCTGAGAATTAAAAAGCTTTGACGCTTTCATTGCCTGCTGTCTATTGGTATGAGTATTACGCTTGACTCGAGATCACTTCACCCATCGCATCGCAGAATTTTGTCGACAAATCGCGTCGAAGAATGTCGACTATCAACTTTGTGCTGGACGGTCCTGGGAGAAGGAAATCAATTTTGAAACCTAGTCCCGATAATACATGGCAATATAATAACAATAAGCTTAAAAATTTGACTAATGGAAAAAATAACTGTGAATAATGTAGCATTTTCTATCAAAGTTAAAACACCGCACACGAATGAATCATTGCCGAAAATGAGAAGGAAGCCGGAGTTGCGTAGAGGGATAAAATGCGAGATAACGCATCGATTTATAAAAACAATCCTGTCACGCTCTAGAAGTACATCTATACATTCACTAGCAACCAAAAACCCAGAGGTTGACCATATTATGCCCAACCACCGGAGGAATATAGGTAATAGGTTAATTATCTTACATTAAAATTACAGCGATAAATATTTAGAGAGACATGTTTTAAAAGCGTCTGCGGTTAGTCAAATTCTTCCAATGAAGCAGGTTCTTTTTTAGACAAACCCATCTAACAGAAACTCACTTTGCTAACTCAGCCAGTTGGAGATGTTTTAAGCACAGATTAGTCATTTTTTACTTCTTATGATATTACTAATAGTAGCTAATATTTAACTTTTCCGCTTTTTCCATGACTTACGTAAAACGCCAATGCTAAGAGATATGCTGGGCCCAAAATCCCTCTAAATGCGCTTGCATTCCTAATCAAAGCCTTAAAAATGCTCAATATACATTATATAACAGCCATTTGTATGGTTTCTGGAAGAAAATCACGAAAACGTCACACTAAGGGATTGGAGGAAAAAAAGGAAAAGTAAATAGCCCCTGCGTTTTCTCCGACCATGGTTAACAAACTAATTTATTTAACAACGGATGTAACACAGAATACAATTTCGCATGATGATTAAGCCATTCGTCCGATTGAATTTAAGAGCTAGACATGAATGATATCGAATATCAGTTTTTATTCACGTATTTTCGACTTCTACAAACTGTCTTAGCGAACGGCAGATTCCTTGTTTCCATGACACCCTTAAGCCAAATCATCCCTCACTACACAAGTCTTCCAATTTCCTTTGCCCCCCCCCCCGGCATATTCGACAAGAACCCCGCCTATTTTTTGTCCCGTAGCAGCTAGCGTGCGGGCCTATCCCACAGCTGGCCTCCCCTGTAGGTTTCCCCTTCCAGCCTGGGTGTGCCAGAGCCTGTGCGGTATGTTTTTCTGGCGTCCAGGAGGCTGGCTCACTCGAGGATCCCAAGAGATTTCATGACATTTTATTTTCGACATGAATACAATCCCGACAGCCTGCTTAAGGTTTTTTGATAGGCATATCGGGGAGTACTCATTTGGTGTCTTTATGGAATTCCATGCACTAAAAGGCGTCGACAGGCGGCCACGCGACCTTAAAATACTAGTGAAATTATATTCGGCTCAAAAACTCTCTTGGGACCTCAAAAATGACGGAAAACCTTCACGGAGAGAATGTCGTAGCCATGTGAGAGACGAAAAAAAAGAAATGTATTGAGTGAACGAATGATATGTAGAGACTATCTAAATAGAGTATTTTCATCTAGTTTTAAGGAAACTGTAATTAAAATAGACTTCCCCACATGTTCGCTAAGCATTGATACTACGGCAGTGTTCTTATTTGAAGGGATATAAGTATTAATCAGATACGGAAAAAGTTCTCATGGCCAACTACTTTCCAACGCGGAAAGCTTTCGTTCTCTCCTTCGATGCGACATGATATTAGTAGGCTAGCAAGCAGTCCTCGCGGCAATTCAGGCGACGAGTGTGACAAATAGACTGACGCGACAATGAGTAATTTTTATTGCAAACGACAACGTATTCGCAAATTACGGTGAAAGTTAATCAATAAGTACTTTCCATTCTAAAGACCTACAAAGGAATTCGAGTACCCTCTAATGCTCTCAGATTGTCGCTATTTCAACGGTTAGTCCCTCCATGTACTTAGAATCGCGTGAGAAAACCAAGACGTTTAATTGGCTCAATATAGTATGCAATCAATATATATTTAATTATCGGTCATAAATTATATTTATAAGTGAGAAATGATAGTAATGACTCTAACAATCAAAAAGTACGAAATTTATTTCTACTTTTCAATGGAAAGAAAATAACCAATGTGAAAATAAAGTTAATTCAAAATAATTGCATTCCAATTAGAAGCAACGTTCATAACTCTAGAAAGTATGAAACATTTGAGAGAGATTTTTTAGTATTCCAATTCTTACTTGCAAAGGGCAGACATAAGACACCACTTTTGTCGACTAGCATGTCACGAAGGAGTCAAGCGCAAATGGCACAGGTATCGCGTCAGTCTCAAGGTAAGGGATCGATACTCAAAAACCAGAACGCTGCGTGAGACTTCAAAACGGCTCTTTCAAGAAAGAGCCAAAAACACGCGACCGAACAAAGGTAATGAGTCCTCAAATGTATTTGAATGCAAGTAAATGAGAGAATTTTTAATTAATGCCATTAAACATGAACTGGAACATGTATACGACCTGATGTGGCCACTTTCACGATCAACTCCTAAACGGAGATGAAGGCCGCGATGTTATCCTCGGCTCTTAGAACACTGCCGTGTATTTCCAATAAATATATCAAAATACGCCTTCAACTCCATCCATGGTAACCCCACCCACGCAAGATACCTGACATGGCGGAGGCGTAGGAAATTCAGCGCGTACAACTAACGACATCTCGCGACGCGAGTAAAAATAACTTATTCCAAGGATTCGAGGGTAAATTTCTGGAATTCGCGATGGGAATTCTCAACACACAACCTAGCACCAGGCACATGCAACACCGAAAACACATACTTAAGAAATGGTCGTTACATACCGTCAGTACACAGGTGTGACTCGGTGATATGAAGTCGAGACCACGGCTTCCGTTTCCAGCAAAGCAGGTCTTGATGTTTAGCATAAACTTTCTTCTAATTGATTTTAGAGAATTAACACACAGAGCACTATATTGGCTCGGTTTACTTGAAACCTCGCCTTCAGAATTGTCACTTTCAGAAAACACGGCGAAGAGAACGTCGTCTTGTGCGGTGATACCCAAGTCGGAGGCGAGATCAGATCCTGGTTTTCCTACGTAAGCAGCCTGTACTAAGTTGTAATCCTTGCCATGTTCAATGGCACATTTTATAGGAATCTCCGTGTACGAATAATAATTTTCGTCATCATGACAGACACGTACCAACTTGGAAATAAATGGAGAGGGATTGGAGCTATTCATCTGTGTGGTCAGAAAATAGCTGAAGCCCTCCGAACTGAATCCATAAACGTAATTGATGTGGTACCTCTCCCTTGCCAGTGAATTCACGAACATTCTGGTGCCAGTGGTCACGGCCGTCTCTGCAATCATGAACATTTTCTCCCTATCGAGGCTCCGGCTGGACACGGCTGGTACTTCTGAGCGATAGGGAGAATTTCCAGTGAATGTTACGCCTACGTACATCACTTGAGACACCGGAGGATTCGGAGGACCTGGGGCAATGAAAGCGACTGTCGACGCAGTGGAATTATTTGCTACCACAGCTTCCTTCACCACTTGCTGAACATCAGATATATTGTGAAGATTTCTAACAGAGCAGATGCCCTGGAAGAGGCTTCCACAACTAATTAGGCGCGTTGTGGTGTAGTCGATGACTAGTGCCTTGTTCACGTTGTCAGTCAGTTTCTTGACAATATTTGGAGGACAATCGAGGACGGAACACTCGGGTGAATCCTCTTTAGGACCCGTAGCTTCGCTCATTACCAATTCCAATTCAGGTGATAGCTGATAAAGTCTATTGACTGCGCCTATGAATACTCTGCCTGTGTTCTTGTCCACAACGAGGTGATTGAATTTTTCGGTGCCGGAACCATCGCTGAAGGATCTCACGATATCGCCGGCGAGTGCGGGTGCAGGGCCAAGGATGCCGAGGAGGAGGAGCAGCGCTACAAAGGAGGTGCGGGCACCAGCAGTAGACGCGCCCGCCGTGGATCGGGCCGCCCCTCCGGCCAAAATTGCCGCTTGCATTCTTGTGGCCCTCGTCACGTCATATGGAACCTCCTGCAAAAAGGTGTAAAATCATGACCGTCAATTCACACCATTTAACAAATTCAAAAAATAAACACCCTTGCATAACGGAAAACGACATATTGTCGTGATATTTAAATCACAATGTAAGAATTCCAGGGCCACATTTGTCCAAGGACTATGTTCATTGAAAAAATATGCGCATTGCATTAGGAAATTGAATCCGAATTTCAGTACTGTTTTAAATGTTGCAATTTAAAAAAATAACAAATTTCAAGAAAACGAAGCAGTGACTATAAAAATATTTCATAATAAACGCTTTTTCCATGAGGCATGGTTAATGGATGAATTATCATTATCTTACAAAAATTAAAATCACAACAAAATACAACTCTGAATGATATACTATACTCATTAATTCGATTATAGCGAGTGGCTTCAAAAACTGCTTGGCTGATAAATATTAAACACTATTAATTAAACCTACGAATCAGGAGTTAGCTACGGGTTTGGAGATTAGAGAGCTATTTTGTTGTATCATCTCGTTGGCATAACTCTTTCACAATAGTATTCCTCAAATAATTATTTTATAAAATCACTTAATATATAAGACAAAGAGCGCACTCACTAGTAAACCAATTCACTATTTACAAATTAACTGTCACAGTACAAACTCGGGCGTTGAGAAAAATTAAATAAAAAAAGACGACGTACCGTGCGCTCGCGAAGAAATATATTGCCCGTTTCTTTTATAAGTTTTTTTTAAGTTTATAAAACTATGCACTACTTCTATAATTGGGACATCGGTTCTCAAGTTTTAAATTTGCAAGACCTATGCGACACATTTAATCAGAATACTCATAATGCGACATATCCCCCACCGTCTTTACTAGACACAGTAGAGAGATACCATAGTAATACGAAACAAACTCGAATGTTATAGATGGTTAAATGCCAAATAAACGGCTTCTTAGGATGTCAGGTCTATATATTCATTGATTAGTACACCTACATAGGGACGGTATAATTTTTCATTCCCTGCTACCATTCGCCCTGTAAGTTAGCATTAAAATTTCAAATATATCCCAAAACGATGTCAAACATTATCTTTCTGAAATTTCACACGATTTTAATAATACTTTCAGTCATCATTATATCAAACAAGGTAAAACTTCGTAAATTACAAATATATTATTGCTCATAGACGGTTTTAAGTTTCGAGCCACGTAAGCGGCTAAATTCTTACGCCGGCTCACCTAGGGCGCAAGTGCACAAACAACATATAAACTATTTAAAAGTAAAGGAATCAGGAATACACATCAGTATTAGGTACAAAGTCAAGTCTTACATAAAATTCTGTGACAGACAATAATGGTGAGGTTACAAGAGATGGAGAGGCAAAAAAGATCTCATACCTTCAACTCTGCCGACGAAATACTGCCGTTGGTAAGAATCACTCGTTATCTCGCATTTATGTATCGATGAAGATTATTACTATCGACAAGCACTAAAAGATGTTATTGTTTATTGTTTCGGGCGTAACCGTCCCCCTATGAATAAAATACACGTCACTTCCACCCCTAAACTTTTATAATTTCTGAACACGTGCACATTTCACTAATTTGCCAAGTCGAAACTCGACCTGGGGTTAACAGTTCAGTTATACAGGAAGGGAAAAGCCAAGAAAGGGGTCCAAAGAAGGAGCGGGCAAACGTTCCACGAAAAAGTAGCGTCGTCACTCACCACAATATAAGTCCTATCCAATCACGGCGAAGCACAAAGTTTTAAAAAGAGAAAATTACTGAAAAACTTCAAACACTTTCCAGAAAGTCTATAGAGTTCTACTCAACATACACACGCACACTATGTAGACCAAAGAATGACACTTAGCCGGCAGCACGGACCAGAGAGAGAACCTTCGTCACACTACGAACCTAAAACAGTAACATCCCACTCCTGAATGAGAGAGTTAACCGACGGCGGAGGCGGTGTTTGCCGAGGAAAGCGTCGTGCGCATGCGCGGAGAGCCCAAGAGGGGAGGGTGGGGAGTGCACGGACGACGCGTCCTAGAGGGATCTCTTCAATTCTTCCACTCACACATGTCACTCTGAAGCTCTCAAAGGGAAACAAAAACTTAGGATACCTTTTCGGCTTTAAGAATGACTCGCGCAGTGGTAACGAAATGACCGAATGGGAAGATGAAAACACTAGCGGTCCCGGTATTCTGGGCTCTATACTTCATTTTTGAGTTGATTTCGTCCCTAAGAAAAATCGTCCACTCTGATTATCGAATTTTTTTTTGCACAGTAATAGTTATAAACATGCGCCCTTATGACAACTGCTTTTTCCGTTCATCTTGAATGGTTATGAGTATTCATTAAATAACTTAGTTTTGAAGTGAGCATATGAATTCTTCTTATCTGCGTGCATGGCGATGGATCAAAATTACAGTACGTAAAACTACGGCAAAGTTACTCGAGACAGTGAGTGTTTGTAATTATAATTACACTGCACCGGCTAAAAACTATGGAGTGTACAGTTAGCCATGAGAACTTTAGCCTAGTGTGCTACACTAAAGTGAGCGGTATTCGTAAAAAAAAGCAAGTAGGAACACGCACACTGCTTTACGTTGACCAATGCATCGTCGGCAAGAAATCATTATTGAAACTATTCGGTATTTGTAGAGTATCCATGGTGCTGGTCGAAATCACCAACGAAAGTGTGAAAGACTTCGAATTGGAAATTTCATGTCCAGTAACTACAGCCTTTTTCAAATAGGTTTCATCGAAAACATTATTAGACAAAGTAACGTATCCATGCCTGCTCAAAATATATTTACAGCTCATTACTTAAGACCTTAATTTAACTATATTCCTAAACCGTTCGATCGTATGCTGACCCATCGATTCAATCAATCAAGATTATTTGTTAGGTTAAAAACCATCTTGGCAAGATGGTTTTCGTAGTTCCAGAAAGAAATTGGACCGGTATTGGCAGAATGGAGGTGAAGATCGGGCGGTGTTTTGTTGTTTGTGGCCGAAGAGAAGGTCAAAGTTCAAAATATGGTGAACATAATGAGGTGGCAGAGTGGTAGGAACGAAATAAATTGCTAAATTTGGAAGAATTTTTGGCAATGTTTTTTAAGGAGAAGCCATCTGTTCGAGTGGATTCAGTACCGGCCCCTCATCCTGGTAGTAGAAAATGCTGTTGACTGCCTGCCGTCAAAGTTGTGCGTATTATTTATTATTACTTTAAGTATAACTTGAAAACTTAAAAAGTTTTTGTTACTTTTTAAGAGTTACTTTTCAAGTATTACTTTAAAAGTTACTTTTCAAGTAATACTTGAAAACTTTAAGTATTACTTGAAAAGTAACTTAAAATTTATATCACTCATTGATTTAAAATATGTATCCTTATAATGTGAAATATCTTAAATGATATTTTTTAACTTGATTTCGCATTGAAAATATATATTGTTAAAAATTTTCGGCAGCTTTCTTTTGTAAAGACTTACTTATTGATGGCATTTTCTACGTCTACACAATACCCCGCTAGCCGCCTCATGGGGGTGTGGCGGGGGTGTTAAGTTACCACCCGTAAACTGGCATAAAACCACATAAGAATAAGCTTAAATAAACTAGTGATGATTATCTTTCAAACTCAATGTAGCACCGAATCTAATTCGGGGCTACAAAAATTTTGAATCTATAACTATGATTAATTTTTATGTTGATTTTTTAACGTTAAAACTTTAAAATTTCCGTGGCTTTTTTTGTCGCTCATTGTTTTTGGTAGGTTGTTCATCCAATAAAGCCTAAAATCATCTAGAAATATAAATTTTTGAGTCGATTTTTTTATTTTTCAACAATATCCTTTTATCTCGATTTGTTTTTCTCTAGTGTTTATCTAGCTTTTTCAAGCCGTCCAAAATGTAGGATTACGGAAGGTCCTTAAATAGGCACCTATTGTTGGCGATGACCTCCTCGCTCTGAGGAAATCGTTTTCTGCTACGCCATTTTTTTAAGTTTCGAAATAAAAAAATCACTGTAGCTCCAATTAGATGAATACGGACGGTATTTTGGGATCGGGACGGTGCGGTGACCACCATACTGGCTCCACGCCCAGAGGGCACGAGTTCGTCTCCTGGAGACAGCAGATTATTTTCAGTGGCATGCCGACTTGAGGCGCTTTGTGGAGAGCACTTGAAGTGAGTACGCCGTCCGTCGGATGGGACGTTAAGTTGTAGACCCCTTGGCGCCTTTCGTTATGATTAGTCCAAGCCGACGTCGAGTTTCTCTCCATCCTTCATTCTTTCTTCCTCATCCATCTCTAATGTCGCAAATGACCTCAATTTACTACTATCCCTACGGTGAATTTTCTACTAATTCGAACTTTAAAAACCACAATTTTCATAATCAAAACCGCCCATTCACATGAGAATTGTTTGGATGCATGTAAATTTTTTTCTTTGCTAAACTTCGATGTTTTTTCTTGATTTTTTCGCTCAATTGGTACATGGCAACCACGGTATCTACCGATTTCACCTTCTTCACCTCTTCGGATCCGGATGGCCTTTAGAAACCAAATCTTTCGACTGTTCATTTGTCTATGAAGTATGGTCTATGTTTCGTCCACAGCAATGTGTCGACGCAGAAACTCGTCAGAATTGAGAGGGAAAAGTGCCAGAAAAGCCAGCCTACGAATCGACCACACGATTGCCTTTACTCTCCACTGAGTGGTAACTGGCGACCGACCTTGGTGAGATTTTTTAAACCCAATATTTCATGTGAAATTAAAAAAAAACTGTACCTTGTTATTTTCCAGTGACCTCATTTGGCGAAACTTGGTTCGTCTAGCATTCAAAATCATATCGTAGATTTTGTCAATCATTTCCGAGGAGGCCACTTACACTGGAAATGCCAAACGATGTTCATTATTTTTTAATGTACGGCCTCGTATGAAATCATATACCCCTAAGTTGACAGTCACAAACACAGGAGCAGATTTTCCATGGATTTAATCCAACTCGGCTTTGATCCCTTTCAGTGTAAAGCCTTATTTTTAGAAGTGTTAAAAAACTGCACGAAACTCATTTTTTCCATTTTTCTTAGTAAACAAAAGGTTGTTGCTTAAATTGACTATGTAAATGAAACCACGTGACGTATATTGCTGAAACTTCAATTGCGGTCTGTTGAGAGTTGAGACTTACTTAAGCAAACCATTTCCAATTCCACGAGAATTTTCACGACATCTCTTGTATTTTCTAAGGAATTTTGAACGATCCACATATTGTAACTCATAATGGCAAATACATTTTTTTTTTATTTTTCGGGATTTGTTTTCTATTTGAAGAACAAAAAAAAACATTATAAATTTTTCACTAGTGATTCCTAACCTAACGCAAGGATGCAGCAAATGAAGAAGACGACAAACTAAAGTAATTGTTTCAATTTTGAGAGATGAAATGAACCATTGCAAAAGTATGGCACATTTTGCATCCCGCTTAATAATCTTTGAATCTGCTTCTTACATTGCATTCTTCGAATTAGATGCTCCCAATAAAAGCGGATGCGGAATAGCGGGCGGACCAGGATATTCCATAAATCATCTTCATTCATTGCAAATATGAAAGGGAGCTAAATGAAAACCTAACGGACGAACACAACTGACCAATCTGCGCATTAACCAGCACATCTCAACATTTGCATGCTCCTGTGTATTATCATACCGCAGCGAAGGAATACCTATGCGTAACATCAGTGTTACCACCATTCGCGTGTGGACTGTGTCATGGCGAGTGTTCGGCTTTCATTTGAATATCCCTTTTATTTACTCCTCTGCTTCTGTATCAGAGCCACATTTACCTTGCTATTCACTCGACGTGTGTATTAGGTTTTCAGCTACGGTGTTTATACAAGTTGGACATAGTGTTTCAAATTATAAAATTTCGGGAACACATACCCTGCTTCAAATCACTTGAAGTTCAAAAGGAATTGTGTACAGCTGCCTTCGAACATGGAAATAGCGTATCGTGGATGGATTTGAGCTCTTGGTAAAATTAGGTGAATATCTCGACAAGTATTGGTTCGCGATAGTCCAGGGGTAGAGCGTTGGACTATTGATCGGAGGGTCCAGGTTCCATTCCCGGGGAAGCCTCTCTGGGCGTCTACAGCTTCACTGAATCAATTTGATTTTTCGGGTATCAGATCTCCCTGGGAATCCATAACCGGCATAGGGAAAGGAACTGCTCCCCTTACCCTAATGCGTGAATTTCACACGCCGGACGGCGTGTGAAATTCACCGGATGAACTCTACCATTACCTACCAAACCGACGTACGGGTTGATTACTGTGTATTTGATTTTTTTTATCCCGACAAGTACCGCACTTCATGATTGTGATTCAGAACTTTCAATACGTGATATGTCTTCAACTCCAGAAATTCGCAAGTATATACATGAAAACTCAATTTTATTTTTTTAGGGCGATCTCGACGGTTTTGAAGCCTTTCCAATCAAGCCTATAAAGCGGTGCATTACACGCGAAACTAATTGCGAGCGACAGCGATGAGGAATAAAGCAACGAAAACCTAATATGGATCAACACTTCCAGTAATTCAAAGATAGACAAGATCCATGTTTGAAGCTGCTAAGGTGTGTGGAAAAACCCCGAGGAGACCAATACAGGGCACACTTAAGGACTCTTGACCAGGAAATTTGACTCTTGACCTTTCAAGGGTTGAAATCCCCAAAGAGGGAAATAAAAATTTCAATTTTCTCTTCCCCTCGCAACCCACGCGCGGTCAACATGACAACAGGGGGTGTGGTCGTGAACGGCGTTGATAGCAGTGAGAGATTTAAAAGAATCGCGATAAGAGGGATTAGCTATTACATGGAAAGGATCAGACGGTTTACCAGCTAATGAGGTGAAAAGAAAAGTGTCTTCCCAGAAATTGAAGGGAGTGTTTTGAAACGAAGGGTTTTAAGATACCCGGTGACTACCCAAATTCAGAAGAACTTCCTCCCTTCTGAATTTTTCATTGATTTGTGTCTTAATTTTATCAATTGTATAAGTGCTTTCGGCTTTTTATCTGCTGCATCCTTACCCTGTGCTCGAAATTAGATCATAGAACTCAAGCAGTAACCAGACGCAAACTAGGTACCTGAAGCTCGTTTAAGGCCTTTTATGTACTTGAAAATTTAACGTTAAAATGTTTAAACGAAACATTTAAATGAAAGAATTTACTTGGTATTTCCACACGAACTTTATTTTCATATGAACTAGGTTTCGACGTTGGACGCCATCGTCAGGTAGTTAATTTTAATAAAGAGCTTGCAATTACTAAGTGACTTATTTCATTTGAATATGTTGTGTGACTTCTATAAAGTTACGGTGGAGACAACAGCATTTAAGCGATCATTTATTTAAATAAGTCTTAGTAGCTATGATGAAAATTCGCATTGTTGAGACATAAAAATAGCTATCAAGCATCTTTATACTTATCATTTTACCATTAGATATAAACCATAAGCATAGCATAAAAATCAATGTCGGTTTGAAGCAGTTGATATTAGAGTTCTCTAATCCTGACGGCGTGTGAAAATCACAGATCAGGGAATGGAGACCAGTTCCTTTCCCTGTGCCGTCCATGGTTTCCCTGGAAGATCTGGTACCCGAAAAATCATAAAACTTGGGTGGAGTTTAAGGTCCCCAGAAATGTGTACCCGGGAATCGAACCCGGACTGTGCGGTCATAATTCCAACGCTCTACCCCTCAACTACTAATACCACCAAACCATTGAATATAAGGTTATGAAAACTCGTTGTTTTTGATGAAAGCCATTTTGAAAAATAGCCTCAATTTGGCTGTTTTCGAATTTCACTAAACGCTCCAACTTATATTTTTTTCCATAAAGGCCAATATGTCCTGCGATTTTTATCCAAATTCAAGAGGTCAAGGGTCAGCTGGAGTCCAAAGTGACTTTGAATGACCCTTTAACTTTTTATAAACGCCGTTTCGTTTTAATTTGTTTATTTTGAAAAACGAAACTAATTATAAGTGGCTATGGCGAAACTAGGATTATTTCTTAGTTTGTTTTAAAATTGAGCTTGTTAACGAACCTCCGGTAATCCAATTCTCGAAATTAAGGATAAAATGTTGATATAGTATAGTTTCTACTTAATGGAATTACAACCTAACGGACCTCAGGTCTCCATACATAAAAATTTTGCAATAAAACCTCGTAACAAAATAGCACACTAGAGCGACGGCAATGAGCAAACTGCTCCAACATTTTTGTCATAAATAGCATATGGCAGACTTAATTTTAGTAAAACTATTAGAAACGAAACTATTTTCTATTAATAAAAATATGTTTCATGGAGAAACAAAATTACATTCGTTGCAGTAACCGAAATTAACTCTGGATGCCATTGGTTTTTATAGCGTCAGTGAGCATTCAGGTATTCTTCAAAGTGGTATAATTGGACCCCTCTATATTTCTTGTTGCTATAATAAATCGATGATTGACATTAACAGAGAAATTACGATGCTCAATGACGATACAGGGGAAGATATGATCTTGTTTCACGGTCGTACCATTTGGATAATATCTTAAATATTGCATGACGCGTGACAACTGTAATTCGATTGTATATAAACATGGTGATCAACCCGTAATTAGTTCAGGTAGGTAATGAGAGAACTCCCCTCCTTTCAGGCCTACGATGTGTCAATTCACTTATGAAGGCAAGTACACCACCTTTGCTTGTTCCAACTGTCGTTTCCCAGAAAGATACTGGTGCCCGAAAAATCAGAGTTTGGGTAAACCTGGGGGTGAAAGGGGGACAAAATTTATCAAGACTGAAACCTGGCTATCCGATCAATAAAATTCATCCTCTTAACGCCTTGAAAAATCAACCAGAGATCATGAAACAGACGACATTTCAAAAAATACTGACCGCTAAACGAACAAATTAATACTTATGAAGTTTAACAACCCGTATAGTTAAATTTCCTAAACAGAAGTTAGGAGATAACGATATCAGATAAGGTTGAGGAAAAAATGATGATGAATATGACGCAAAAATGGAATAACTATCAATAAAAATTGACAAGACTACTAAATTAAAATACAGGACACTGCTACTCCTTGGAAGATAACAGATGTATTAGCCATATACGAAAATGATATGCCAAAAATTCAAATTCAACCAAGAGCTCCATTAATATCTTCCATCCGTCCATAAATGCTTACATTATGGATATACGCATTCCTTCCTAACGGACATACGCGTTTCTATGCTTCCTTCCATGCTCCGCGGGGCAATACTGGGCACAAGATAGAGCATCAAAATCTGATTCTGTCGATATTTTGAGACCATAAATTCACATTAAAAGAAGATGATAATGAGCGCGATGAAATTTGACGCTTGACGGGATAAACAAATTGGACCAATTCATTTGTACTAGTAGTTTTACGGGAGGCAACCGACAGCTGAGTTCATTTACGTCATTACGGATGGATGGGAAAGAAGGAAGGAAGGGTGGAGAGAAATCCGGCGTCGGTATTAGCCTACTCTGAACAAAAGGCGCCAAGGAGTTCGCAGCTTAACGTCCCATCCGACGGAACAGACGAACAAAGTGCCCTCCTCAAGCACCCCAAGTAGGGATCGGGAAACCACTGAAAAATGCCTGCCTCCTTCGGGATTCAAACCCGGCCCTCCCGCGTGAGAAGCCAGTAGGTTAGCCATCGCACCGTCCCAATCCCCCCGTGCACAATATATCTTAATACAACAGGAATTTCTTTCATGGTAGCTATATAAAAACAGTGGATGAATATAAGCGTGGAAATACATTTCAGAGTATGAATATTAATTTTTGGAGAACACGACGGACGGCCGCCGGTAAACCGTTCGGAAAATTACTAGAAATAACCTAGCAACAGAATATGGACGATCCGACAGAAAATCAAAACCATGCATCGCCCTTGGATTAATCGGTGAGTTTGTTGATCGTCGGGCGCAGTCGAAAACATGGACGGAGCCCTTGGGAGAGGAGCAATCTCCCGACCTAGGGCTGCCATATTACTTGCCTCAATTTTAACACTTTATCTAAAATAATAATGCAGTCAAATGTTTAATAAAAAAAGAATGACTCAGTTTAACGAGATTTCTACAAAAGTAATTATCTCTCGTCATGGACTACAATCTGGATGTAGTGGAAAGGCTTATGAGCTCCTATGGTCCAAAGAGATGCGCTGTGGGGAAAAATGATAATTTTTCATGGCAAGTCCACCCTTTCTAGATAAATCGAAAGGTAAAATCTAGAAGAATGGTAGTTCGTGCAGTGTCCGTTCCTCGGTGAGACGGCTTATCCCAAAGGAGCGGCCTTTTCAGTGACGTTGCCATGTTAAAAACTATTAAGGAAAATAACGAGAAACTGTCTTAAATGTTTATCACTGGAAATGATTGACGACCAAATATGAAAATGAGTCCTGACAACTACAGAACTAGATAAACAGGACTGAGTGTTGTGCTCAGGCAGCAAAGGAGGTGAGTCTTCTGCGGTCGCCATTACTCGAAATTCTAGCACAGTTGCGCGCATGGAAAGTGATGGAAAGACAAGAAGAACGCCACTGTGCTAATGGGAGATGGATTTTAGGAGGAAGCTGAGGACAGGGAGGTTTGGAAAAATCAAAAGAGAGATGGAGGGACAAAAGTTAACCATGCTTGGCCTGTGCAAGATGAGATGGAATGATAAGTGGGCATTACTGACAACTGGAGGGAAAGCTAGTGAAATAGGACGGATAAATGATAACATATTGTACTTAGAAATAGGAGAAAACCCGGCGAATCTAGCATTAATCAAGGATTATATGCCGACACGCATTCATAGGAAGAGTGAAGCAGATTTCACATGTGATCAGACAAAATTATTGCAAATTGACTTGGAAGAAAATTCTCCGTAATGCTGGAGAATTGGAATGCGAAGGTAGGCGAAGGGAGGGAAGTATGGGAGCATGGCTTCGGAGAAAAAAAAATAGTCGCGGGAAGGAAACTATGGAGTTTCGCGGGAGAAATAACATCATTACTTCATACTTTGTTTAAACATCTAAGTATATATAGGTCAACATGGGAAATACCGGGAAATGCAAGAAGTTATCAGTAGAGGATTAAATTAAGTATCGGTAAAATTAGGACTGGAATCATCAAATCGCATAGTTTCCTGGAAGAAGTAAAATTCGAATCACAATTAATTCATGCATTAATTTAACTACTTTATTGGGGTGAGATTGAAAATTCAGAGCACCTTCTTCCACCTAACTCATACACATTACATTGAAGACAAGTTAGTGCCAATTAAGTGTTTATTCAATAGCCAAAAAAATTCTAACAAATTTTCAAAAAATATTCAACCAAAAGGTTACAATAATTTATTATCGCATCGCTTAATTAAGTGCGATAGTAAATGGATGAAAATTAATCTGAAGAAAATGAATCCAATTAGTGTCAAGAAATGGGAAGGCTATGATGAAGAAGAAAATTGGGTGACTTAAATTAGAGTATGTAGTACAGGTAACCTAAATAGAACGTGTTTTAGAAGAAGATGTTAAGTGTAGAAGAAGAGACTAGTGAACAATCTAATATGGAATCTAGTCTATTATGGCTCGGTAACATGGCCTTGAGGTTAGAGGAATAGCGTAGACTGGAGGACCCTGTATGGGAATGGAAGAGAATTAATGAAATATAAAGAACAGAAATATTAACAAACGATAAAGTTATAAGAATTGTAGAGGAAGAGAGGTTAGGAGAAATTCGGAGAATGCAAGACAGGTGGATGCAGGATATAATGAGGAGGAATATATCGTTGAAGGCGGTAATAGAGGGGAGAATACTTGGAAAGCGAGATGGAATGAGGAAATTAAAGTCATTTGGACGGAATCAAGGAAGGTAGGAAGTATGTAGAGCTTAAGAATACATTTTTGAGATATTTAGTCTATGTTACATATTGAGATATTTAGTTTTGTTTTATATACCCAAAAAGACACTGCAAACAATACGTTTATAGGTTACCTTGCAAATTGGACCTTGAAAATTAATTTTGTACAAATTGAAATCCCGGTCGGAAAACAAAAAAAATGTGTACTTCACTAAGTTTTTTCATTCTTGAAATGGTACGGTGACATAAAATGATGCATGTAAATATCAAGATTATTTCAACAAGAATTCGAGGACAAATCACTGACGCCAAAGGTATTGTGTGAAATCCTTATATTTGCCAGTTAAATGTCTATTTAAAGTAAGATATTTAAGTACAAGTATTATTGTATTGTATTGTTTGCATTATTTTTTCTCTGCCCTCACGTAGTTGCTGCCAGTCATCAACTTTAAACTTTGGATCCGCAAAGAAACACAACTCCATCATTCTGTAGTCGGGGGGGTAACTCCATCATCGACCAACGCGCTTCGTACCCTTCGCATTTCTTGGGTCGACTTCCACGCTAAAACTCCATCGTGAGCCCCAAACCTTGATTAGCTTGCGAATGACCTCTTTGTTTTCGCAGCGAGCCTCGACCACCAAGGCAAGGACCAAAATTAGGCCGTGCAGGAAATGAAAATCTCGGCCAGCTCTTGAATGCAAACGAAGAATGCACATGCTTGGGAGTAGAAAAAGCGCTTGGCTCCACCGAAGCAAAAAGTTCAGCGGCGCTTTATGGTGTTACGAATGAGACTGAAATACCTCCCAATGAGTGTGTGTATCCATTGTATTTTTTCCATCACTTGCACAAATTCCGCTGTAGAAATGCACATCACATTTGAATACGGTGTTCCATCGTTATCAATGCAGCGGGGTAGCGATGAAAAGGGAGCACAAAATTCACTCCGGGCAGAATGGTAGAAAAAAAAATGATTGGGGCCTTATAGACATGCCGTTGTTTCAACCTCCATTTTGTTCTTGAATTCAGTTGCGGCCGCAATTATGCTCCATTTGAATCAGTGCGTGATTGGGAGAGTGCGGGGGTACAACCCTAAGAAAACGCGTTCAAATTTGGCAAGCGTTGGACGGAGGGAGCCACGATCTGCATTCATTTCCTGATTACAAGAAGATCAATTTTGATTCCAACATACTCATTTCAATTTAAAAAAAAATAATGTATTTATTCACAAAGATTTATGAATGAGAGGAAAGTCAATCTATAATATGAATATCGATTTTCGTTAACATATGAGGTCATTTGTAATTACATTTAAATCATTCGTCTCTCTGTTCTCGCCCAAAGTCAAACATTTCCAACAACATTTTTCATGAATAAAAAGATATTGTGTGTGTATGTGGTATGAGTAGTATGTAATATAACTCGCATGAAAGATCTGAGTCAAAGGAATTATTCCCTACACAAGAGTCAATAGACGCAACATTTGATAAAAACATGATATCTATGATTTTGAGAAAGATCGACCCGTTGCTATTCCGTTCTCAATAGTTCATCAAATTTATTTGAGACGCACAGAATCGGCAGAATGCATTCCAATAACTCAGGTAGATTGGCTCAAGGAGAGATGAATACATCCGTTTTCTCTTGCATTTGAATTTTCCGAAGGTTTTCGTTCAACTTTGATATTTCAAAATGCATATCACCTCGCTTACCAGCTGTGCGGAACGGCGTTAGACGGCAGCGATTCATGAGTCAAAGGTTCTTCAGTACATAGACTTATGTCCCCGCACTCCACCTACGTGCTCATCGCTGGCCTAAAAACTCTTAATTTATGCCATAATTTTGATTAGACAGCATATTCGTATGCAATCGTGTATGCAGCATTTTATTCACAGTGGTGCTAAAAATCCCATCTGCCCGAAATGCACGTAGATTCTATATTCTTTGGTTACCTTTATTGTCGAGTATATTTCCCCTTTGATCTCTCCGTTATAGAACTAAAGATAAGCAGTTCAAGCTACGCACAATAATCAATACTTCGTCAGTAGGGCAGTTCTATGAGATAGAGGGAGTGTAATTTGAGATTAGAATTTTGTTCCGATCATATAATTTCCTTTGAATAGGAGAAACAATCATTTTGATTTTATTTCGAATATCCTTCCCGCAAAGGAATATTACTCATAGTATTGTATTTAATTCCTAACAGTACGCTTTACTTTACAATTGCAATTAACTCCAGTAACTGCAATTCTACACTTCATAGTTTAATTCATCAATTTTGATGATTCATACTGCAAGGAAAGTCAATTAAAATGGAGTATTTTTTTATACCTTAAGAGTTTACAGTGGTTTATGATTTACTTTACTAAGATTCTCGAAATTTATTCCTCTCATTGCATTCCATACGAACTAGTAGAGAATTAGAAAAGCCACTAAATTAGTATTGTGAGGGGATCCATTACTTCTGAATAACATTTTACTCACAGAGTAGAATCGTGCTTGCACTTGAAATGAAACCCTCGACGATAGCTTACCAACCCTGAAGTCATTGCTGTGTCTCTGAGTTAACGTTGCTATGCACATGCACGCCGGTATTTATACATTCCTTTGTGAAGTAACAGCAAACCTATTAATATTAAGCCACTTCTCATTATTAAGCAAAGAACCAATCAAGTAACTTAATATGCAGCGCAAACCTCTCCACCAACATACTTGAGTTTGCGTGTAAATGGAGTACAAGGGACTAATTTTCGTATTCAACACAACAAAAGTCACGCAAATATTATTTGTTGTATATCGCGTGAAAATTTTTAGTTATTTAAAGTGTTTCATGACTAAATTTATTCATACAGAGACCTGCTTAGCTTTACAAGTTCCAATTCCAAAGAACTATCTATTCGAACAAATGCGACTTAAAAAAATTTCTCTTCGTTACCCACTGAGGTGGAGGAGCAGTTTTACTGTTTATGCCGCAGAAGCGGTTTTCGAATGAGTGCTTTTGTCTCGTCTACACCCGTTCCTGCGATCCGAAAATTTTTGTTGCGAAGCGGAGAGGTCATGATGGAAATTCATTTGTCTTGCTTTTCCATGTAACATTCAAGTGCGTGTTAAATATAGAAAAAATATTCCTTCACTAAAGCAGTTTCATGATTAGTAAATATTCCGAAAAAATCCCTTAAAACACTCAGTTTTGGCAATAAGAAATATATTCATGATTTCTTGCTTGTGCTGGACCTGTGGTTACGTGATTAACTTAGATGAATGTTCTTGGATCAACATCAATGGATTCTAAATATTTTCAAACGTTACAGTATACAATCCGATCAAGAGTTTTGTCTTAATTCTAGTCTTCCTTATGAAAAAAACCCTTTGACACCCTAATAATTCCACCCAAGGTTGGACACGCGAAGCATTTATAAATGTGTAAATTGCAGTCTCACCACGTGTCGACCGATATCGTATTGTTATGTGACGCAAATCTCGTATGAGCAAAAGCGAGTTTAGGAGTTAAATAGCATATAAGGGTTCAACGCAAAGAATTCTGGGAACGCCAATGCCTTTCAATATAAAGACGAGGGAGTAAAAGATATTTCCCAATAATTACGGTGAGGTTTACAAAACATGCTGAAATACGAGAATCGGAATCGGAAATGCTTTACTGAGTGGGATCTTAAATCTCCGTTTCTTCCTTGAGTTAGTAGTTCCCGATTTGGTTCTTCTCCCAACGAAATGCTCATAATATTTAATCTCTCCTTACTATCATGCATTTCTTCAAAGAATATTTCTACCTCATACCTTCGATCTACTGATGCTCACGTGTGAATTTTCTTTTGGCAACTTTTCAGTTATTTAATCAGTTTTTTTAATGAATAACTTAACTGATTTCCGTTGTAAATATAATTTTCGCATATTATATAATTACTTATAATGCTTTGCAGCTACGCTGCTATAGAGCACGCTGTCTGAATTACTTAAAAGACTATGCTACCGAAAAAAATACGATCTCAAGCCTGCGCTATTTGAAAGAACTCTTCCAAGAATCCAATCTCTGAAAAACTTATTTCTGTTTCTAAAAATAAATAATAATAATAAAAGTACAAAATTGTAGCAAGGTGCTGAACATAAAAATAAATTTGTTAATATTGAATTTGAATTTTCGAGCACGATTAAACATTTGTGACTAAATGGGGACTTATATATTTAATGAGCTTTTCCCTCAAGCCATAATCAAAGAGAATACATTTTCCAATAGCTTCCTTTACCTTAATGAAGTCATTCTTGAATAATAATTGTTATTTTCCCCGAAAAAGCTTTAATATCTTCTTCCCCCTAGTTAAGTGTTAGCGAATATTTAACTACAGCTACGTCTGCGGTACCAAGAATGCCTTCATCTAACTCTTGAGGTAGAAATATTATTTTAACCATCGTAATCCTATAAGTATCGTATATTCCTTCTCTTACTATCTGCGTTTCTAACAAAACGGGAACTAACCGCTTCTTACTTCCATTTCATTATTGCGGCGCTGTTATCATTCTCATTTTTGTGCTAATAACCGGGGTAATTATTTATTTTCATAGTATTGCATCTGTTACCTTCTTCTTATTATTTTCACTGCTTTTTCCCTCAAGATATAATTAAATTAATCGGTAAATTTCTGGTTCACTTCTAGTCATTATTTGCGTCTGATAATTAGTGAGTTACATTTGATTTTCTGAGACTTGATTTATTAATCGATTACTTCATTAGTCTCTGGCTCAACTTGGTGAAACTTCATGATCGTGGAATGAGTATACTCGTACTTTGGATGTTTTTTGAACTAAATTGATTTCAGCAATGCCGATTTTGACGTTTATATGAAACAACCATACGATACTCTTAACATGCCGTCCATGCACCGAAGTCGTAGCACTGAAATAAATGTATCGTGAAAATACACAAGAGTTGACTCATTGAGAGAAAATAACTGATTGATTCGTGAATAAATATTGAAGACTTGTGATACAGTGTAGGACGTTGGGCTAGTTAGGCAATATTAGAAAAAAGATAACTATACTAGGCAGAATGAAGGGAAATAGAAGGCATTTAAAATTTAGAATAGTTTAATGAAGCTGGGGTATTAGGTTGTGTCTTTTTGGGCGGAGCTTGAAAGTGGAGCAGGGATCGAGAGGGTGCAGTAGGTAGCGTAATGGCTTCCCACCCAGAGGGGCTAATACCGAATTCTGGAGTCGGCAGATCTTTTTGAGTGGCATCCCTTACTTGAGATGCTTTGTGGAGAGCACTTTAAGCGAGTACGCCGTCCGTTGGGTGGGACGTTAAATTGTGAACCCTTGGAGCCTTTCAACAAGAGCAGGCCGATACTGACGCCGGGTTTCTCTTCACCCTTCCTCCATCCCCATCTATCCCTAATGGCGCGAATGACCTTAGCTATTGGCCGCCACCCCTAAATCTACTACTACTATTTGAAACAACGTGTGCTTTTCCAAAGCAAATCATGTTTGTTCATCTTAAACGGACGACTACCGCAAATAACAAACATAACCGATAAGCTGGTTTCTCTCAAATAGTCCACTCTAGTCAGTGTTTGGTGTGTGGAATATTTGTATAGTAAAACGTCGATAACGAGTTAAACTCCTCGCATAAAGTTGTTTAAAAATAGGGCAGCGGCAAAGAATTGCCTGAGGCGTGAAATGGGATAATGTTATACCAGTCATATATTATCAATGGCTATGACAGGGGATGATACGATTTAAGGTGAAAAAATTCAATTATCTAGTAATGAAAAAAGATAAAAATTTATGTTTCTGTTGCTTTATATCAAATCAATGAAAAACTTAAAACCTTTTATTTATAGCTGGGCGTGACACTGAAATATTATTCAGCAAATTCAGGCGAGATGTAGTGGACGTTCGTCATTATGAGAAAGACAAATTTGCACTTTTCCACGAGAATATTTTATTGCAAGTTCATGCAACGCGTAGTGCATTACCAATGAACTTGTGGAAAAGTGCAAATTTGTTTTTCTCAGACTAAAATATATTTCCTCACCCATCCACACTTCTACGCCACTGTAATGATCTCCTCCCTCACAGCTCCAACTCGTCAGTTTATTAAATCGTACTAAATTGGAATGTTTAAGACTTTGCAACACGCATGCACCGCAGTCAAATGATTTTGTCAAATACATTCTGCAATTAAAAATGAGCGAACCATGAGAATGTCGACCGAACCAAAAAGTACAACTTACTTATGTTGCAGCATAAGATCTATGATCTCCAGTCGAAATAATCAAAATATCTGATTGCCCTTCAAAATTGAATATTTCGATGGAGAATTGAGGGGCACCCTCTGGATTTCGGTTCAAGTCATCGTCTCTACAAAAGGGAAGCCTCATCGGGTGACCAGAGAGGACACATTCCTACGCCCACGAGCTCTTTCTTCTCCGACGTCTCTGAATTGTGATCGGCTCCTTCCGCAATGGACGCAATCAAAGGATTATTGCTGATGATTGGTCCACAAAATGGGACCAAGTGGCGCGTTGGGTCTCACGGAGGGCTTCTTGGCCCAATGTTCCACTTTTTCATGCGCCCACGATCCCGGAGGCGGCCCACCCACTGAGCCCACAACATCGAGCTTCCCATCGGTGCTGAGCACGACCCACGACAGCACACCCGCACGCATGCTCTCCACTCAGCTTCAGGTGCAACTAAGGAGCCTGTCTTATTTACACTTGGAAATCCACGTTGAGCTCAAGGCTTCCAAATTCAGGGAATCATCACGAAGTCACCGTTTATCTTGGTGCTTAGTGTGCGCTTGACTAAACAAGTCCGAAGGGAATATTGAAGTCTGCCGGCCCCTCGTGAACGCTTGGCAAGTGAATCCCACCTGTGATCCCCAAATGGGCCAAGTTTGTTTTTCATGTTACCCGCTCCACGCAAGTAAACAAGGAGCTGCTATTGGGTCTCAATATCGAAACTCTCTCGTATAGTAGCAATAATTTAACTGGACCATCGTCTCCTTCACCAGCATACATAACTCTTCGTTATTGATGTTACAAAAACATATACCAATATTCGACACTTAAATGTTCATCTACATCTACATAATACCCCGCTAACATCCACAAGGGCGTGTGGCCACCACCAAAGTGGTGTTATGTCACCAACCGTTAAAGGGAACGAAACTACATGCAAAATCAACCCACCCATGAAAGTGTACACCAACAGTGTTGTATACATCCTTGCAAAAATCTTTAAACCTACACGCATGCAAATACGTATACTACAAACTAACAAACAATTGCAAATCAGGATGCAGCAAGAAAATTATCCAAAAACGTGCAAGCTAGAATTTGACAAGTAAGAAGCGAAATTCTACTACCACAAGGAAATGTAAAATACAACGGTCTCCTCACCTAAGGACACCGGTAGGGAATATGATCCAACGCTGCAGGTAGCGGGAAGGTCCCCCAAAGAGAGAGACGTAGAATGGAAGGGGAAACTTAAAAACAGAAAAGGCAGAGCAAGCAATACTGTAAAGAGTACTACATTATTTAAAGGCCTTCTGATGAGGTCATGCGGAAAGAAAGGGTTTTGACAACAAAATACACGAGGTTAGTGAAATTGCATGCAATTTAGTAGAACTAATTATTCCCTGGACACTGAGGATGGCAAGAGGAATTTCTACTATCTATAACCTTGCAGTTGCTATGTTGGAGTGCGAATAATTTGGGAGACCTCGGTGCTTCAACATGCGGATGTGAATTTATTTAGTAATTTCAACTTATTATTGAATCCTATTTCTTGTAATGATCCTCCTCAAACTCCACAAGCATTTCAGTGGCCCTTTCCGTTTTATCGTTAGAGTTTTTAACGAGACGGGCTGCCCGGAATTGAGCCTTCTCAATTTCCCGAATGAAGCCTTTTTCACTCGGATCCCATGAAGTGCATGTATCTTCTAAGTGAGATCGTACAAGAGCGTGGCAACAACGTTCCTTTAACATGTAGTCATTTCTGCGGACAATGCGTCTAATAAACTCCTATTTTTTATATGTTTGTCTGCTGACTTTACGAATGCGGGTCCCCCAAGTTAAGGCTTCAGTGATTGTAACCCTAGGTGTTTTATCGCATCAACTAGTTCTAGGAAAAATCCAGTTAATTTGTAAACAATTCCCATTGATATTTTAAAGAAATTTACCACCAAACATTTAATAAGGTTTAATGACAATCCCCATTTTGAACATCATTTTAGTAATGCAATTTAGACCCTGTGCTATCGTATAAATGTCCTTATCTCCCGATAAATCATCGTGTCATTCGCGAACATCCTAATCTTACTTTTTACTTCAAGGTTCAAATCGTTAATAAAAATCAAGAAAACAACGGCCAGATCACACTTCCCTGAGGTACCCCCGAGGTCACTCGTGCGCTGTCGGAACTAGCGCCATCAGGGACTGCCCTCTGTTCCCGCTCTGAAAGGAAGTCTTCAACCCAATTTATTGCTCCTTAGTTTATTCCTGTGACCTTTAATTTATGAATAAGTTTACCATACGGAACCTTATCAAAAATGTCGTAGTAATGTAGCGGAATTAAAAACAAGGGTGGATTCGATCTTCAGACTCAAGCAATCCGAATTAAACGGGTTGGAAATTGTAGTACAATAAAAATGTAATGGAATACGTAAAAGCTTGGTTTTCATCTTGCCTTCTACCTTTTTATTACGCTAAATGAAACATTAATCCAATAACGATAGGCAGCCAAGTAAGTTAATTATCCGTACTAATGATTGATTTAACAATTAAGCAGTCAACCATTAGAAAGCCCCATCAGGACCCCTGATGACTAGCTGGCTTTATTTTATTTTCACAATTTTAATTCTGAAAATACAGTACAAATATTTTGAGGTCCTAGCGGAAATACCCGTTGAGTTGCAAAGGGGAAAATTTTACAGAATTTTGGTTACGTTGGTAATTAGAAACTATTCAATTTTGAGAAACTAAAATACTTCTTTCGAAGCACATTATGCTCAAGTAATGGATTACCTATATTTTAAAGTTTTTATTTTCCATTACCCCCTGGCAAAAAAATCCAAAATTACATATGTGTAATTCGTCTAATGCATGAGGCATATAGGCATAGCAAGTGGCTTTACCGCAATATGTATATGTATGTATATATGTTTATTTTGTATAATTTTCATTTTTTTTCTTACAGGTTCCCCCCACTTTTCCTCACCTATTTGATAACCCCAACCCCCTCATCCCTTACCATTCCCTCATGGTGCTACACCCCCTGCCACACACCGTTTTTGGTGGCTCTCAGGGTATTTATGTAGATGTAGATGAATAGCTATTCAATTCATTCTCTCGGATTATCCTAAATACCTCTAAACATTCTTTTTTGTTCCAAACAGTTTGCCACGAATTTTACATGAATACGTTTTTCTCAAGCCATTTTACGCTCCAAATTCCTTGTACCCTTGAAAAACATTTTAAGGATTGAAATGTTTCTTTTTTCACTTATAGCATAGCTTAAAACCAGCATTGATTTTTCCAGCTTGAAATTGACATTTCGGTCTAATACCAGGTAATAATCATATATAGATGTACAAGTTCTAGCTCAGTGCGTAAAACCTCTCAGTCAGCATATCTCTTTAGAGAATTCAGTGGTAATAGTGATTTTTCCTATAACCTCTGACTTTCTTCTTTTACGCAGATGATTTTGGGCATAGTAGCATCATTTTTCAATGAGCATTACTGTAATGCTTACCAATATGGTAGTTCTAAACTTATAGAATAAACGATGTTAAAACTCTTATGTCAAGAAAATAAAAATAAACGATCGAGAGACATTTACCGAATATAGTAACATAAAAATGAATTTTCTAAAAGGGTATTTATGATGGATAACATTATAAATTGTATCAGAGCAAACTATTTTAGTAGTTCTGTTTCCAGGATGAACGAAGAATAATCACAAAAGGAAGCAACTCACGTATACAAAAGCCTATTAATAAACATGCCTTATCCAACGCCTTTTTCATAATGATCAATTTTGAAACACGTAATATAAAGTATCGCGGCAAGAGGTATTTTTTCCCTTTTTGTTTTATAATGGGTCTTCTTCCGTTATGTAGAAAAAACTAAAGAGTACAATATCCTATTCGCAACGACTCTGTTTGCGCTTCAATGAACGAATTCTAAGACTATGTACACATTTGTGCCTTGTCGGGAGAACTGATGCTTCTTGCAAATATTTTTAACTGCAAAATTATAAAGTTGTCGGTTTTTTAACGTATTTCTCTGACATTCATTCAGAAAATTCTTTACACAATGCTTTTCTCTGAATAGTTTGTGCAGAAAAATGAAATATACTTTAGTTTCTATCCAGATGTATAAAAGAAAAATGGAAATATTTCTCACAGTTTTCCTCTACCAATATTACGAGAATAAATATCCCTCTGTTTCCCATGCCTTTTCCCAGCAATGAATAATATTAAATTTCAATTTCACGCTGAAAATAGTTTAGGAGTTGTTATGTGTTACCTGACGACCAAAGTATATGCCTTATGGAACTTCCCATTTTAGTTGGGCGCACACCATTCTGTGATATACCATCAAATAATCCTTTATCGGCACTTCCCTACATGACGCAATGAGACTTTCCGACTAATTTGAACTTCTTAATGCCACAAACTATGGCTATGCTTTGATTAATCAGTGATTCAGGGTTTTCCCTTATTTGCACACACATTGAAGTGTAAGGCTTTGTCGGAAGACCATAACGTTCAACTTTATCCTGCTTTGCGTAATGAAAAAAAGACGTATCATTGAACTCATGAGGAGCGAACATAGGAATGCTGAGGGAGGGCTTTGCTTCTTTCATTAGGCGTTATTACAGATGGCCACCCTTCGTAGCAAGAGCATTGTTTGACTTTTGATTATCTTTAATTACGCTTACGCAAACGATCAAAGCAGAAACTAGCGCGACCACAGAGATAGATCAAGCATCGAGGTCAAGCAATCAACTGCAACGGAAGTAGTCTTACTGCGATCCAAATAAAATTTTTAAATCAACACCCCTTCCCAATGCTCACTTCCTTTCGCCAATTGGTTCAATTTCGATGCGTATTGTTTTTTAGGACGACGCTGTCGGTATATATCTTCTTGCTCCAATCCACGCTGCTATTAACGCCAATGTGCGCTGCGTCGTCAATCTGAAGATACTCAGCCAAGTTGGACGGTTATTTATCATATAATATATTTTAGCTTGTGTATTTATAATGTATAATATTTCACTCATATCGTTCTATATGCTTTCCAAGGGACATCATAACAATTTCTAGATCTTCACTTTTAACTTGATCTGTCATCTCTCCGCCTGTCTAGTTTTACGTGATAGATTATCACATTATAAATAGTCTAAATAGAAAAATGGCATTTGGTGCATACGTAATTAGTTAATTCAAGTATTCACGGAAGTTAAAGTTTCCCTACGAGTGCGATCTGATCCTAGATAAGATTTTCGATTGCGCCATTCGACCAGTTTGGAATAATGACAGCGATGCGTTTATTATGCATGTACATTTATATTAAATTGTACTATAATTAATTATGCTATTTTGTATAAAAGTATATTAATTATGCTGATAGCATAAAATAAGCAGGTTTTCAGTCTTTTGCTGTTAGAAATTCCTCGTGTTAGGAATTAATTGGAACCAGCGTGGCTTGTAGCATGCAAATGGTTATTTTATGAAAGCATTATTTTTTTAAGATTACATTCCCTTATAGTCCAGAGCACAAAAAGTCATTAGAAGTTCATTTAAAAACTAAAAGATTTCATTTAAACGCATTTCCAAGAACAACTAAAATGTTTGTGCAGCCCCGAACTACTGATCTAAGAAAAACACTTGAAATCTGAGAACGATGTCATTAAGGTTTTGTAAAGAAGCATTCAAGAAACAATCGCATAATAATTCATTGCTTTTATGACCTATTATTAGTGCAGTTTTTACAACAGTGCTATTTTTTTGCCTCAGGTGTACGAAATTGAAATTCAATTTGCATATGCAAATTTACTAAGTAAGATTTCTTTTCATTCCCATCTTTCTACAACTTCCCTTCAAATTATGTCAAGGAGGTATTTATATCTCGTGTGTGGATACATTTTCTTGCTTTGTAAAATTAAGCTTTGCTGTATTTATTCCGGCCATTGTTTCCTAGGAAGATCTGGTTCTCAATATCGTAAGTCACAGTGGTGCCCAGAGAGGCTTACCCGGGAATCGAACCTGGTCACTCCTGACTCCTTAACATTGTTATGACCAAAGCAGCTGCGTATCTACTTTGCTAAACAATTTAGGCTGGGTTTCCCTTACGCAGCGGCATTTACAATGTAGATTAAACTTATTAAAACATTTAAGGATGGTCCCTTTTCCGATGACATCAAGAATATAAGACGAACCCCAACGTATTAAGGTCGGAGGGATCACGAACATAAGATTAGAGAGATAGACTGCAAGGCTGACAGGTTTAAGTGTCATTTTTCTTAGAACGATTAGAGACCAGAATGCTTGTAGTCGAAATCCCTCAGGAGTCAGTTTACCACCATAAGTATTAACGTACAGGTTAGGGACTGAGCGTGGATATATATATATTTTTTTGTTACAGGTTCCCCCCACCTTCCTCCCCTATTTGAAAAACCGCAACCCCCTCATTCCTTACTCTTTCCTCCTGGTGCTACACCCCCTGCCACACACCTTTTTTTGGTGGCTCGCAGGGTATTTATGTAGATGTAGATGTAGACGGTCCAACCACTCTACCACTGGGCTACCACTACCCATAAAAATATTTTTTTTACATATATAGCTATATATATGTACGTACTATATGTCCACAGAGGAAGGTGTTCGTGCCACCGAACATTTCGGAATATACCTGAACGTCCTTTTTTGTCTTTCTGTATGTGTGTCCCATACCATCTCGGTCCTTCGTTTGAGTTTATTATTCTCATACACGACGCTTTCGTACTAGATATGTGCGTGTATGCAAATATATATATATATATATATATATACATACATATAAATATATATATATATACATACATATAAATATATATATATATATATACATACATATATATATATATATATACATACATATAAATATATATATATATATATATATATATATATATATATATTCAAACTTGAAAATCCCGCCATACGGCGCACAAATATTCATTCAAACAGAAATAGGTATAAGGAAAGGGGATAGGAAAACACATAAAAGGCGAACACAGGACATGTGGGGAAGGCGGTTTTTGAGCAGATCACGAAAGTAAAAATATTTCCTTATCCGGGATAAGGAAATATTTTTACTTTCGTGATCTGCTCAAAAACCGCCTTCCCCACATGTCCTGTGTTCGCCTTTTATGTGTTTTCCTATCCCCTTTCCTTATACCTATTTCTGTTTGGACATATATATATATATATATATATATATATATATATATATATATATATATATATATGTGTGTGTGTGTGTGTGTGTGTATGTGTGTGTGTATTTATTTATTTACACCAATTACACCCTAAGCAGAAATTGCATTACCAAATATATTCAGGGTCATTCTGCAAAAAAGGAGCGGATATGGACGATTAAGTAAATAAGGGCAAAGAAAAATATTGGCAAAAGGTTCTTCAAAAAGGCTTTTTAAGAGAGAGTAAAGCGATGATAAAGAACCAAATGCGAATGAACTCAGCCACCCGGGCATATTTGAATGGACGCAAAAAAGAAAAAGTAGTTGAAAAAAGATTGGAAGAGTGGGTGAGGTAAAAATGGAGAGTGGAAAAAACTCACATTCCAACGGAAAAATGGAATCACTTAGAAGCATTAAGTGACTGTGGAGAGTAAATTTTCAAGTCTTAAAAAGGAAAAATGTAGCAAAATATGACCTGGTCGAAAAGAATCTCCATAGGTATTGAAGATGAAGTCAGATACTTTATGGAAACATTTCAAATGATGTAGTATGCATCAATTCAGGTTATACTGCGGAACGCAACCTTCGAAATAATGAACTCGTAAGTGGTGCAAATAAAGAGCGAGTTACCCTGATTTATTTATTTATTGGGATTCATTCCTCGAAAAAAGCATGAGCAATATATCCGACGTATCACTTTTCATATTCGCACAAATAGAATGACTGCGCCAGAGAATTTCTTTGAAAAAATGATACAAACTATTCATATTTTCACGCCTGTGTCAATAGCAAAAATCTGAAATTTCAATCTACACGTTCGACAAGAATTGTACATTAAATTAAATTCTTTGCTGGAAAATTATATTTACGGCACATAATATTTAGCACAGTAGCTAATACTATTATCAAGGGCCAAAATATCTAAGTGCAAGTAGGGATTTCATTAAGACTACAGTATTACAATTAACAGACCAATGGAATTTTTGGACGCCAAATTGATATTTCTCCCAAATAATAAGTAAGGGTTGACACCTCTTCCGTTTTACCTCGCATCGGCGAACGTCCTATGGGAGATGGACCATGATAAAACATTGCAGATGAGTTCTACGGATACAGGAAGTGAAATGCGGGATAAGGACTCAAATATGTTTATTTATAGCTTTCTTTCAATTGTATCGCATCAATTATTCCGATAATTATTCGAACACTGAAATTTTTTGGAAAGATTTTCTGAATTTTTCTAAAATTTCATCTTTATTTTACAGAATGTATCCTAATTAAAAAATGATACTTGGGTCCTGTGTCCGAAAAACTTCGCCAATCACTTAAAAATATTCAAATTTCAGCAACTCCATGGAAAAACTATAGTTTTCTATTCAATTGGCCTAGCCGCAGAAAATTATAATTTATCATGTTTTTCGATGATTGTTTAATTGACATATTTGTTCAAATTTAACTGATGATAAAGGTATCGTGACATGAAATTATGATCTTAATCTTGGTTTTAAATGCAGAGTTAATCTTTAGAGAATTCTATTATAAAATGCCGATTGATTGGAGTTAATGCTTAGAGATATGAAGATATTGGAGAGGAAACAATCGACTTGTGCGATCAAGTGTATTTGCAGAATCCGTAACATTCATGTACGAAGAAAATATTTCGATGGTTGAAGTAACGAGCATATAATCTAATGCATGTTATTTCCCTAGCCTTCCTTAGTATTCATATCATAATCAGCAAGATGTTAAATGACCCTCTATTGCAAAACAAATTAGGAGAATTACCTATATCAAGGAGAGCTGATGGTTTTATTAGTGGACACTTCATCATGCGGAGATGATTGCAATCGACTACGTGGCTCAAAATAACAATAAGGAACACCGCTTAATGATGTGGTCGTGTGTTTGGACGTGGAGCTTTTCCGACTGTGATCGTGGCCTTGGCCATTCACAATCCGTAGGCGAGGCGCATTCCCCCGCTACCTCCTTTCCGCCGTCTGGACCTTGGTGGCCAACCGATGGGTAAAATATCTCGAGACCAATGCCCCCTAGCACATACGTCCCTGCCGCCTTGCTTGGGCGTCAATGGAAATACGAACTCAAAAGACATCACCACGGAAATATGCGCACCTATTAATTATTTGATGCTTCATCGAGAGGTAGTTAAATGTCTAAAATGAATTTTTGTCATCACTTCTAAATGTATTAAATCAACATTTTCAGTGCGGCTGGATAATCGTCCAATTAGATGTATTTATTTTAAAATTGGATGGTAATTTTTTTCTTTCCCTTCTTTCTGTATATTGTCTCAATATGATGTTATTGCGAACGAGGATCAACATTGGAGGATCAACGGTTAAATAAGGTCGCACCATCGGGTCTTTATACGCCCACACGGTGGACGCAGGTAGGAGGACGTAGGGGGGAGGGGTGGGTCCAAGGAAAGGCGAGGAGGGGGACTTATGCTGGACACCTGATAACCATTGGTCGTATTTCAAAGAATCGTTGGCCTTGAGGTTAGAGGTTCAATGGTGGACGAAGAGTAGGCAGCGGAGAAGAGAGTTGATTAAGGGTATGGCGTGTGGCAACGAGTTCTGTAAGGAGAAGAGGGTTCCGGTCCGGTATTTACCCGTGGCAGCAGTCGTATAAGAGCGAGTTACGGTACCTCGTATAATTTTACTCTGGTAAGTTACAAAAAATCAAAGGTTTCCAGACAAAAGTGATATTGAAGCATTTGCATTTAGCCAAATGTACACTAAGATTTCAAACCTTCACTTTCCATTGACCTTATATTAGAACATTTCTAATGCTTACCAGAAAAAAATGGCCAATTTGTATTTGGAAAACCATTATGGACTGGAAAGCATTAAGTATTGGAAAACCTACTATTTGGTCCTTGATTTATGCGTTAATTTGTAATTATTTTATTTGGCTTGTCGCTATTTTGATGCTATAATATTTGCTAAATTCATACTCTTATACTACTATGTAAGACATATGCAGTGATAAAATATTTGGATTTAATTTGAGCTTTAGTGTGAACCTTTGCTTAGGTAATGCTGAATAAGTGAGACACCAGAATGCGTAGCATAAAATCATTCCTAAATGGAATACGGCGACCTATCTGGATGGATTGTTTTACACTTCATGAAATAAAAAAATTATCACATTAAAACAATACACCACCTGCTATTTTTATCTACGAATTTTTTTTCTAAGTACTATTACCAACTGCGACAGAATCTAGATGATTCACAGAATGAGGTGGTATATTTATCATCATAAATAGGTTTTACAATTAGGTTAGAACCATTTTCGCTAAATTATAATCAAAATGAATGCCACAACATATATTTTAACAATCAGCCAAGTGAATATTTTGCAATCATTTTACTGCACCTAGTAAATTGCCTACGTAAGTACGTAACACGCCATTTGCTGCGCCGAAAATTATCAAAGGGGATGATCCTGCATTACCATAATTCTCAAAGACCATTGCAGAAGAACTATCTACACTGAAAAGGTAGATGACGTAAACGAAAGAATTTCTCGATCTCATACCTAGGTGAGAGCATATAAATAATGGAAAGATATACATTATTAAAAGCTACGATTGTAAAAGACCAATGAAAAGAATATTGCATGGATATTAAAAAATACATCTGCATTTAATCTGCCGCATATATAAAGAAGCTTTAGCATGCACAAGTACCATATGTGTATTTAAATTATACAACACTCCAGATGCATCATACTAGTCGGATATTTGAAATTTGATTTTGACATGACTGATTAATGGGAATTGGAGCCTGCCTTGTACCTCCCAGGATTATGATATCCCCTCGCTGCATTTACTTAGCAGTGAAATAATTATTTAAATCAATGTGTTTGTTAAAGTCATGTGAATGTAAGAACAAATATTTAAAAATACATGCGTATAACCGCATATATTTTTTCTAGATATTTATCAAGCCTGTTTAGTCTGCTTTGATTACTCACATTTTCGAGATACATTTACATAAATTACTAATCCTGCATTCTTCTCACAGTTAAATGATAAATTATTACTTTCTCAGGTATTGTGAATATTCTTATAAAAGTATTTTTACTATATTGCAGCCATTAGACAGACTGTATCAGTATATACATGTACTCAGTTGAATCCCTTCAAGATCAGGTAAACGAAACGCAGCGATTCTGCAATATAATTTATTATAATAGGACCATGTTTTCGATGTGCATGATTCTCCACGCCGAAATTAGGTTAGTGCTGGTATAATAAATTAGCAAGTGGAATAAATATGTTTCATCAACCTTATCTTTGACCTTAGGTGTATATTTTCCAAAGTTTTCTCAATGAAAGTTTTGCAAAAAAAAGTTTAAACCACATTCTTACTTTTTAGTAGTAACAAATTGTTTTGAAAAAGAAGTGGAGCAAGCCGCATTCAATTGGCAACGTGCACATGTCAGGATTCGTGTTAATTTAAAATCAGCACCCACCTTCACGAACTGAGGTTTGTGATGACCAACAGCGGAAACTACAAGTAGGCTCCTCTTTACTGCATGTATTTTATTCCGTCTTGTGTATCTTTCCCTATCCGCTCTAAGATCTCCGGGTTGACCTGCAAACCGACGCACAGGTCAGTGCGGTGCTGGGCTCGGAAATTTTACCCCTCGAGGGAAGAGAGTCGGTCTCCCCTTTAAATTATGCAGCAGGGGTGATTTTTTTGCGCCCTCTCGCCCGAGGGGCGCACGCCGCGCTCATTGGTTGACAGGAGAGCGTGTGGCGGACGGTGTTTAAGCAACGAGAAAACTTGGGAGGAGGAGAGCTAAGCCGGGAAGGTGAGCGGCGGGAATGAACGGAACTAACTTAAAGGTGCCGCCAAAAAAATATAATTTATTTGTACGCATAAGGATACATATTTAAGAGATTGCAAGCAGTTTAAAGAAGCAATGTTGAGAGTTTTATTTATGTTCCACATGTGGCTATTAGCAATTTGCTGGTAGATAGACAGAAGAGGAGAGTTCTTATGGACTCCGACAAGAATTTAGATGAGGAGAATTTACCGATTAATTCCAATCACATAACGATTTTCACCGGCAAAAGGATTTAATTTTTGCGAAAAAATCATTTAATCATCAAATCATCAATCAAATAGACCATGGACTGTTCAGTTAAGAGTGATCGTGAATTATTTTATTCGCAAAACTTAATACGCAACGATTTAATTTAACACCAAATTTTTAGCTAAGCGTGTAATATATAAATGTGTGAGACTAATTTTATTAATTTGACTCCGGTGTTGCGTCAGCGGCAGCAATTTCCATTTAAAACATGTTGAGTTGGCTTATTCCTGCTTCTGATGATGAAAAACGCTTTCCATAAAGATCTTTATTCAATTTGGGGAACATTTAAAATTCGCATGGGGCTATGTCAGGACCATAGAGAGGATCAAATTCTTTAAATTTCAAAGGGAAAACTTCAAATAAATTTATAAGAGATAATTGCAATTTCGCTTCGAGCTTCGAGGAGTTCACCACGCAAAATATTGTCTAATGTGCATTTGCTTTGTTACCAATGTGCAACCCAATTAAAATTTTCAAAATTTATGATATTAATCGATGAAATTATTGTACTATGAAATCAGCGGCGTTAATGATTATTTACGTAAGAGAATTGATTTGAGCTCTGAGTCAGATTTCCTTTGGATTTGATTTTCCAGCCTCTAAAAATTCAAGTCGTCTTCTTACTATGCTACAGGGTAGAGCAGACCTTATTTAAGCCTTTTGCAGCATAATTTGGGTCTCAGCGAAAGATTTTCTTAGAAAAAATAAAATTTAATTACAACTTCGTATTTTACATCCATTTAAGAGAGAGTTGAGGCTGATAATTTGTGGAGTTCCATCATAATGCAATAGAAAGAATCAAAGTACTCTACGTTCCATAGGATGGAACTTATTGCTATCAACTGGTTTCGCTATACTGTAGCATGCAGATAATATACCATAGCAATATATTCAAAAATTTCCTGTGTATTTAACATTAAATACTGCCTAACGGAAACCGAAAGTTTCAATTGCACCAGCTTCCGCTTAGTTGATTTCAAATCATTGAAACTTGTACCGCACATATATTACTCACTAAATTAACAATAACCATAGGCATTAGTCCAAAAGCCGTCTTGTTAGATGAGGATAGAGCTCACCTAGCTCACCTCACGGATCCGGATGTGCAAATTTCACAGATTCTTTCCCTACAGTTTCTCGAGAAGATCAGGTATCCGAATTGAATTGAATATGATATTTAATCCGGGATCTCTGACCTTTATTCAAACGCTCTACTCTCTGAGCTTAAAATTATGCAAGCAAATATATATGATCACTTTTTATTTTAACAATTCTCGCAATTGGATATAAATTTAAAACTTCATATTTTGAATAGCAATATATAATAGCGCGGGCCGCGGTAGTCCAGGGTAGAGCGTTGAACTACTGACCGTAGGGCCCGGGTTTGATTCCCGGGGAAGCCTTTCTGGGCACCTGCAGCTGTATGATTTTTCGGGTACCAGATCTTCCTTGGAAACCAGAAGGTACAGGAAAAGAACTGGCCTCTCTACCCTGATGTCTGAATTTCACACACCGTCGGGCTTAGTACTGGGTGAACTCTATCATCACCAACCAATTGGTGGGCGTAGGTTTATGTTAAATACTGTGTTAATGGTCAGTTAATAGCAATAAAATTAGTAATTATTTCAAATTATACAACATTGACCAAAATGTGAATATTTAATTTAGAAAGACAAGGCATAGATCTGATGAGTTTCAAAAATGCGGTTATGTTTAAGGATTAATTATTCTACTGTTCTGACAACTCAAGCCTGTTATGATATATTTATTTTAGTTCATCTTAGTTACTGTGAAGTCATTACGTAGAGTTAAAGTAATATCGAGATCAATGCACATGCCATCCTTTGTTCAGGAAGAGAAATGAATCTAAAAAAATCTTACGCGTTATTACCACAGAAGATATGGGAGCCCAGTGAGTAGAGCGCTGGAGAATGGACTGTAGGGCCCGGATCGGTTCTGGGTGAAGCTTCTGGGCATACTTACTCAGGCCAAATAATTTTTGGTTACTAGACTTTCTTGGGAAGCCATAGGTGGCAGAAGAAAAGGAACTATCCCTCCTACCCTGAAATTCACATGCTGTTAGGTGTGTAATATACAAGCTCTACACTCTCCTATCAAACCGGCCTTAGGACTGGAGAACTGTAGTTATATTATAAAAAAGAAATGCCAGACATAAGTTTGGATATTACGGAAAAATTCATTGATCATTGCATTTTCTAAATGTGATACAAGAAAAATTCAGTTTCTACCATTGATCATTAATTAAAAAGAGCTGCTTAAAAGTAATTCAAGGGATTGGTACTATACAGCGATATCTCAAGGTATCAGTAGTGTTGAATTAGTAGTAGTGAATTTATGGAGCACAATTGATGAGACGATTACAGTTGCCATCAACCGATGGAATTTTGAAGGTAACTGGCAGACAGTTTTCATAAGATAAATGTCATTTCAACTCTCATCACTAAACATCGCGGGATAGATTTTCAATTGTGAAAATGGATGGAATAGGGCCACAAATAAAAAAAATGCTGAATCTTTAAAAATGATCTCGCATAGCACGTCATATTCATTGTGTAGTCATGGAAATTTATCATGGACACCGGCCTTTTTACTTTATTTATTTAATTTCTGTATTTTTTGGATTAGAATAACAAATTCCATTTGTGACGACCTTCATAACTATCTGAGAAACCAACTAAAACCCGATAACAACTTCGACAACTAAATTTAATACTCTCCAGTCCTTCAACCTGGCTCAAAGTTTCTACTTTGAAAAAGGCTTGAATAAATTGCATAAAATATTTACTTTATCTTATGTATAAATTTTTCTAGAATTTAATTTACTTGATGGAAACTATTTCATACTTGTAGTATATTATTAAAAACTGGCTGCATTTTTGGTATTCTGTTGTCTTATTTAAGGTAACCTTTTGTGCTGTCAATTGGGCTAACTTCCCAATTCGCGAGATTCTCCAAAACCATCCAACTCCTTGACGGAAACCTTGATCAGTACGTTTTTTGCCTTGTCTCCCTAGCATTAAAATTATTAAAAAAATATTTTATTAAATACATTTTTATCAACAATGTGAAGATGTAAATGTGCTGCCACTACCCTTTTATCCATGAATTTTTGATGGCTTTTATTTTATATCCATCTTTCAATCATGACAGAATAAGTCTCCATTTTCAAATTGCTCTAAAATTGAAACGAAAGAGGTTCAATTACCACAAATTGCTTTAAATTTAGTCAATCACATTTGGTCACATTATATATTTATTGTGATTTTTGCTTTAATTTAAAAGAAATTTTTGCGCATTAGTGCTACAGCAGAGCACGACGATTGCTCCTACGAATTGACCTCACGGTTTCCGTTCATGTACAAATGGTAAACAATCGTGTCATTATTGAACAAAGAAAATGTATAGCTCGAATGCCTGCATGAGTAAAGGGATATTTTTTCCTGAGCATCTATAATATTCTTCCTCCGGCGCCAGCTTGGTGCGTGCGTAAAATCGTTAAATTGGCATCGATATGTTGAAGACACATAGACCTTGAAGTTAAGCCCGCTCGTGAATAATTAAGCTTTCGTCCTCCATGCTTTTGTACAACGTGGAGGTAGTTGTTTTTCTAACTTATTTACCTAGTAAATATGAGTTCGATGATGCATAAAGCTACCAGTTAGCCATCGACCAGTAAATATTCATGCTCTCGCTCTCAAGGGATTGGATAAATAGAGCTTTGCGGCGTTGTTACGGTGTCAAGACTTTCGAGCTGCGTTCCGTAAGTAAACGATTTCATCGGTCCCACTGCTCAAGCGGCACCTCGCGTACGTCAAGCTATTTGGGAAAGGGGTTCGGATTCTCTATCATTTGCAATTAATACGTTCCTCCATTCCCGCGAAATTATTTACGTTTTACGTTTACCAAATTATCATACGCTATTAAGGTTCATCATGGGGCATAATGGAAAATTTATCCGACAGCTTCCTCGGAGTTTGATTAGGCTGAGCGACAGCGGCACGCATGAACGGAATTTCTCAGGTTGAAAATTATTACCGGCACGCTACGACAAAAATGTATCAGCTACCGTCGCAGGGAAGAGGGGGCTCTCACCCTTCAATCTTCCTCGCATTCAGGGAACAATCTATGTTTCTTGGCAAGCACGAAAAGGTATTCAAGGTATCACCTAAACCTCTCGCATTGAAAATTGAGAAATAAACTGCCAAATGGTGGTATTTTTTAAGGAATAAAATTGCACGCAGAATACCATTTTAATGATACCAATATTCCTTATTATTACGCAGCTCTTGACGAAAATCCGCATCTACTGATTTAAGCATTAGGCAGCAAAATAGTAAGAAATCGGAAAAATTTTTATTAGATGCTAGTCAGTGGCGTCAGTTGACGCTAACGTTGAAGTAGTGCCGTGGATCGATACGAATAACGAAAACCTTAGGAAATAAATGAATTTGCCATTGATAGCAACCTAACCGTACCTCTCGTAGTTTGCTAAAATCAGTCTATTTTTATCTATACCAGTTTCTAAACCTTGCATTTTTGCCAAAATAAAAACTTTCCGATTTAATCAAGTTTTCAGCCGTTATCATTCGGAGAAAAAAATCACAATTGATTTCATTTGCATAAAAATAATGAATTGCACTATGTCATCGTTCAAAGAAATATTCAGCTAGAAATTGATAAAAATGCCATGCATCCAGCTCATACTTCATGAAGTCAATTTTCAAAGGTGGGATGATCACACTCTTCCTGAGGAAAATGCAAGGCTTTCATCAGTAATAAAATCAATTATCTCAGCTTAAGAAATCATATTTGAAAGTTACAACCCCAGGAGGAAATTCGAGCATCAAGGTCAATAAAAACGAAGGCCGGGCAGTGTTTCTGAATTCCATCTAATTCCCAAAATGTATTCTTATAGATAAAGTAGTCAGGATGGGTGTCTTTAAAAGATACAGGATGATTTAGAAGCATTTTATCAGTCAATTCATGTCATACCGGCGGTAAGTTGTCTCGTTTGATTAAGGATTCGTGTCGGTGCATACTCGCATGCTTAGAAATACATGATTTGCACTAGGAGATAAAAAATATTTTCCTGAAAGCTCTAGTTTTCTCACTTTTTTATATAGACCAATCACACTTTTTTCCATTTTAAAGATTTTAAAGCAAAGAAGAGAACAGCAATTGACATTCTCTTCCTTATTAGACTCATTATTCAGAGAAATCATCAAATTATTACGGGTCAAAATCAATTTTAGAGATTTTATAAATATATTTAAAACAATCAAACGATTATAATCTGCAGGTTCTTGGTATGTCTTGGTTTGGCAGGTCTGTTTCCCAAGGTTGTGAAAGTGGTGCATTTGAACAAATTTAACCAACATGAGAAAACATGCCTTTGTTCGATAATTTGAATTTTTTGAATTTCTGCTCCATAAGGTTAAGTACATTAAAGGGACAATCGTTTAAGAGTCGTAGAAGTATTGGGTGGAGTCAGACGGTGATTAATGTTAGCCCATGGCAGGAGAGTAGAGAACATTTATTTTTTACCTTTAGAGTTGCACTCGAGGTTGAGGAGGAGATGCCAAAAGATGGATCATATTTCTCTCTATAGCCTATTGTATCTCAAAATATATGCACAATGAAATCGATCTGATGAAGCATTCACGCCTAGAATTATTACTATTTACGATTTGTGGTCAAATATGAGCAAATAATATCATTTTCATGCCCTAGAAGCGGTTTTGAGTCATGTTGGAGAGATGCCTACGGAAAGCACGCAAACATGTTTCCTATGATAACTTTCACTTTATTATTTACTTCTTCATTAAGAGTGAACGCTTTAGCGTCCAAATACGCTTGGATATTTCTCTGTGTGATATTAATATTCCTACTTCTCATCATCACCAAGATGTGTCGGAATCACCGTCACATTCCTCTTGAATTTTCTTCGAGTACTTATTTCAGTAATTTTAACGAGGTGATACTCATATCATCTCTGTGAAGTTTCTGATAATATTAAAATCCATTGATATGTGTATGGGTTTCCGCTTTCACACTTAAATGTTAGACATTGGAATGTGCTTCTTACATTCGTTTTTGAGGGAGACGATGTCAAGAGATATTTTTTAGGGTAAATTAATTTATTAAAGAACTCAAATATGGTATATGCTCCGTAATTTAAGTCAAACGTTGTGAAAATTCCTTATTAAGAATTTCATTTATTGTTTAAAAAAATTGTTAACCTATATTAAGTAATTATTGCAAGTATACATGAATCTCCACAAAATATTTTTAATGCCAACGCTTAAGGACTGGGAACTGGGATGTGCACACCGTGCTTTGCCGTGAGGGCATTGAACATACATCACATACGCAGAGAATTTCTAAAGATTCTTTTGTCGATAATCCCTATTAATACACTTCCTCCTTTACCGTATTTTGCAGGCATCTGGTCCTTCAAAGCTTCACAAGGGACTTGCTCTCTCTTAACCCGAGACTGACCCTTTGCCCTTAAATGAGACGACGGACGGTGGAGAGTGTGTTCTTAGTCCTGATGACGCTTCATCTACTTTTACAGAAGCCTCTTCAACATTTTATTTGAAGGATAAAGCAATCCCAAGTTCATGTAGAATTTTGTCTTTTACTTTATTTTATTTTAGGCGTACTTCTTTATGCTCAGTCCACTCTTCTCGGCATTCTTTTAATTATTTCAAGAAAATCCCGCTCCCTTTAGTTTTACCCAATCTACGTGGTATTCCCTTTTCCTTTACCATAGGCATTCATTTTAATTTCCTTTCGCGTTTCTTCGTATCCCATTTATCCCGTCTCCTGCCGGAATTCATGACTTTAATTATTCTCATTTGGATGACGTCGATGTAGTTTTTCCGGCAGCCTCTTCTTGACAAACAACTCCTCGTTACTTCAAAATATTCTGATACACTTTTTAGCAGGCCTACTTTTATGTCTATTCGTGGCCATAAACTATTTCAGCTTCAATGTATTCTGCTCTATTCTTTCATCTTAGTTCTCGTTTCCGGGTCAGGGTGGAATAAAAAACAAATCCGGAAGACCTCTGTTACAGTGGATTACTGAGATATTTCCATCATGTTCATGTCATAATATCAATTTTGTTAAAACATGTAATTATAGTTATAAAACAAAAATGATATTAAATATTTTTTTATTTTTTTTTGGTTAATATTAAAGTAAAAGAAGAAGTATTTGGAGCATTTAATATGGAGAAGAATTCCCAATAAAACTCTAGGAAAAAATATACGCTTTTTCATTACCATAAAATCAGAAATTCTTTCAATTTTCCACCTTATTATGCTAAAAAATACACCCAAAAAATTCATGGAATATGTGTAAATGATATTTTCGTTGCATCATAAATAAATAGAGAAGTATTTTTAGAGAGAATTTTTGGAGAATCCGTGAAGAATAACATCAAAGACAGAATAAAAGGACGTGGTATGGATCAGAGGACGGGTGAGGGGAGATCCACGAGTATTTCCTTCCACCAAACAAATAAAATCGCCATTTCCATAAAATATTCATGTATAAAATTAATTTAGCTATCAAGAAAATAAAATGAATTATCTCCATCCGAAATGTTTGAAACAATTTCAAATTTCTGACAGGATGTAACTAACTAATTTCCGAAATCTGATAACCTAGATAATAGATATTTGACCTAGAATAAATAAATATTTCTAGTTCTACATTAGTGCCACTGATGAAGTATAATGTTACGAAAACCACCAAAGGCTCATATAAGTAAATAATTTTATGCGTTTTAATGTGATGTGTACAAATACATGCAGACCCGCCGACAAAGATATTTACATACACGCACACGAATACGTGAATCCGCATGGTAATATTTGTGTTGGAAGGGAATGTACATATTCAGAATGTGTTGTACATTCAACACTATAGTTATTTTTCTTTTGAAAGTTTTGGCACTGCTTTGTGAGATATTTAACTTTACAATATTTAAAATCCTTATTAATTATAACTTTCTAAGCAAACTGGGGTTTAGGAACTTATCGCGTAACATATTTTAATTATTTTTTCATCGACTACTCAGAGCGTTACCGAAAAATTATTTATCCAAATATAATTGAATCATGTAGGCTTAATAACCATGCAAATTAATTATGCCATATATACCTAACAGTGCATGTTAAAGTCTATTCACCATATTTCTTCCTTCTAATTTTGTGCTTCGATGACTGGCCGACAAAGTCTTACGTATAGTATACTTTATTAGGAAAATTTATCCTTAATGCGCACGTATTGAATACTTTGGTAGAAGTGGCTGTCTCGAGTGCGTCCTAATTACGTTTCTCCGACGAATTTTCACTACGGAGAATCGCCATGTCAGCGAGCGGCATTCCGTCCTTTTCACTAAGAAGGAATGATATGACGCGCATTCCGAAGGGTGGCAATCTCTGGGATCGCTCTAGGCGGCAGAAAATCCAGGTACATAACTGAGAAGAACTGGGAAAAATAATGGACATTATTTGAAATGACTAGTCCTGGTCATCTTTGTATTTTGATTTTTCCTATTTAATTGGACATTTTTGTCTGCTTTTTCATTAGCTACAACTGCCTTTAAAACTTGAGCAAAAGGCCATAAAATACCGAAATGGTGAAGTTCCACTCCGATCGAGTAGAAAGGCGTAGTCTATTTTTATTTTATTTGGCGCGTTTCTTTCAAAACTGTTACACGATTTTTTTTCAGACGAAAACAAAGTTTTGGGCTACAACTAGCTAATTTCACAATGTCATGCATTCCACTTCAAATTAAAAAATTCTGTTCACGTGAAAGAATGCTGGTGATATTTGATAAAGCTTTGATATAATAATAGAGGGTCGAATTTTTTGAGCGAAGGATGTGCATGAAATGTAGCAATTAACGGAGCTATATTAAAATTAATATTTTTCTCTTTTCAGACTTGTAAACTGTCATTGTCAAAGAGTGAAAAGGAAATAAATTCGCCTCATTTTGATATTGGAGACAAATAGAATCGATACTCAACGGATTTTCAGCAGAAAACGTTTCAACCTCAGGGGATAGACCTAATTTCTCGGTGTCATACAACGTCGCTTGGGAAACCGGAAAAACCCCATTTCTCTCTAGATATCCTCAATTTCCATTCTACCATGTCTCAACCCCTTAGATGTTGAATTTTAAAGGCTATATGCTTTATTTACAACCTAAATTCCAAGCAACAGTAATGTATTTTGAGAAGTTAGAAAAGATTTCGTTTTGCTTCTTCCATACGTGTATGATTTTCCTCCTATTGAAAATATGCACTGAAAAATGTCAACTATGCGCAACCTTTATGAAAAGGATTCATTAATTTAATCAACCTCACTTGATCAAATCAGTCGACGTTATCACGCCATCCTTTTATATATTTGTTTTTTTTCAGAAGTTTAAATTCTTTAGATTCATATTGACAAATGCTGGAATCATTGCTTTTTCCCGCTGGTGTAGGTTTTCTCACGTATTTATTGTGTTATCGCAGCCTTACTCTTCATATGCTCCTTCATACTGTCTATACACACGATGATTTAATTTTGGCATTTCCTCTCGGTATAGGAACGTGTGCGTTCGAAACTAATGAACTCTTCGACTGAAAATTACGTATTCTAGGCACGCGCACATATGCAACATAGATATATTTGTTTTTAATATCCCTATTCCTATGGAATAATATATGACTTGACTATGAATACAAGGACTAAATGTCGGAGGAAAAGTTTTACATCTCGTTCCAACGAAGATCTATTTACTTTTCTACGTACGTATCTTCAAAGGTGAAGCGTGGACGATTTCAACGCCTGTATCTATAAAATTCTAAGTCAATATTTTCACAGATCATTCGAGATTGTGGCAAGAAGCTCGCGGACGAGACCCCTACTCTGCCAGACGATATCACTTCGGCCGAGGCAGTCACCCAAGACTCCAAATAAGGTATGCCATGGACCCGAAGAGAAATGCAATGGAAAGCACTCCATCTATTGGAGGGCCCTCCGAAAGCGTCCACCTTGAAAGCACTAATGTAAGTTGCCGCCGAAGGTATAACCTATCCCGCGTAGGTAGCACTCAACAAAAGAACTACCTGACGCATTCTTCGCCACGCAGGTCTTTTCTTCCCACTTTCTCCTCGAGACTTAACAGCCAATGGATCACACGCTAAGAATATTGCCTTACCTGTAGCCTTGGTTGCTAGGAAACCCAAGGTTACATCTTCCTAGCCTTTCATTCCAGGCAAGTACGGCCACTTCCACTCCCCTCCACCGGACCCCTCATCCTTCCCTCCCTCCATCAGCCTTCTCGGCCCTAACTCCATACCTTCCATCCATCCCCTCCCCTCTTGTCCCTCCCTCCCCCTTACTGTCCAACACAGTCAACAGCTCGCTCTTTCCCCCCCTCTCCCCGTCCGTCTGCACCAGGCATTCATTTCGAAGACGCACATATGGACACTATTTGCTTCGCCATGCTCCAATGTTAGAGATTTGTGGACTTAGAGAGGCGCAATTAATCTTTATAACTGTTACTCCTTAGTATTTCGTCGGCGCCCGAGGTGAAACAGAATTATATCCTCGAGAAAAGCAATAATACCAATATGCTGGCGTCCCTAATGTACGGCGGTGATTACGTAAGAGGATGGAGTTTGGATAACGATGGATTTTATCATTCACTTCGCAGGGCAAAGGAGGCGTGGAAATGACTTCACGAGAGAGGTTTTGTTTGATGTTTGGGAGCCCATAACGCCGACCCGATTAGTTACTGCGTAGCGAGATCGTTGGCTCGCTCGAAGGTCTCGCTTTAGTACTCGGGAAGGATACCATGCTCCCCATACGACTAAAATTTCCTTCCGTCAGTTTTTTTAACGAACGGATACATCCTATACAGTCGTTGAATCTCAGGTATAATTGCTATCATTCCCAAGTATTCCAATTTCAATTATAAGTGCACAGAAAAATATTTGGTGTTTTTATTTAATTTCAAGGTATTCTCACACTGAGAACGGCGGAAAATTCGTTGATTCAAAAATAAGCTTCCGGATTTGGAAATATGATAATGTTTTGAACTAAAATCTCCAAGGGTGCGGAAAATATTAAAAATAATGGAAAATCATGAACCTATGCTGAGAAGTGTTTAGATAACTCACATAAAATGAAATTTTAATTTCGGGACGGTGTAAAAAATGTCTGTCACTTTAATGTGCACTAAAGCGAAATGTTAAACAATGAAAATTTTATTATGAGCAGTTATTGATGAATTAATGAAAATATGTTTGCGGATAATAGTCTTCGTGCTGATACATCACAGCTACAAATTGTTATTATTAATTAACAATGTTGCCGTTTTCCACAAAATAAAATTATATTTTTTTAAAATTGGATTTTATTTGAAGAAAGTTGCAAACTTTTAATTGATCATGATATTCCACCATATCACGCCTGAAACGTCTCTTTTTATTAGAAATTGTTACTCTAATTTAAGATTCTTTGACAGTTGATGCGGCGTAATTCTACCGACAATTTTTGGCAAGATTTTTATTTGCGGCGTGTGATTGGTGGTAGAAATGCCTAAAGTTGTAATTTTTATTTCCATCAGTATGTATATCAGGCGGACGGCGGTCGTAGGTCGTACGTTCTCGGGCGTGCCGACTTTCTTTAATCTAAACTCTAGAAATTATCCCCTTGGAAGCAGTCAAACGTATCGTACCCCACCATGCCACTCCGCCACTTTTAAGTAGCTGATATGTTGTTTGATGTGATTTTTTATATTTAAAATCTGTATCGCATACTCAAATGAGTGGCTCTCATAGTAAGATCTAGATGTAAACTAGGCTTGATAATGGTTAAGGATTTTGACCGTTCTTACGTGCCTCTGACGTGGAAGAACGCCCGAAGGCCTCAACCATTGTGGATAAACGCCGCGGGATCCTCGGCTTTCGTTCAGGCGTGAAAATTGAGTTTCAACAAACTCATAAAAAATTTTGGAAAATCTAATTTGAGGTTTTTTGTAGGCTTTAATATTTCATCTACATCCACTTAATGCCCCACAAGCCGCCGCCAGGGCGTGTGGCGGGGGGCATTAGGGCACCACCCGTAATTAAGAAAAAACGCTTGCAAAAGCCACAAATGTATACAATTTACTAACAAAACATGGTATACATTCATGCAAAAACCCTTACAACCCAAACACATACAACCACTCAAACTACCAAATAACATACACATGCACCTACAAATGTACCTGATGTTTTCGCAATGCTTAATTTTGTTCCAACTTGTAAATTAAATGTTTTTAATATTTTAAAGTGACTTCGGTTTCTTACTGTTATGATTCCTGATTGTTCTGGAAAAGGATGAGTGTTTTTATCTATCTGTACTGGAATCTATTTCCCTTATTTTATCTTTGTGGTCCGATCTACGTAAGTAGTGTGGGGCTATTATAATTCCTTTAGTGTAATTGTTAAACTCGTTTGTTCTGAACCTTTATTAAAGTCTAAGTCTCGCTTGTTCTATTCGTATGTCAAATGGTTCCCAACCCGAATTCCCTAAGAGACCTGTTACACTTGTGTTTTTATTATAAATATTTTTAACGAATCTGGTGGATTTTCTCTGGACTTTATCTAATTCTTTTTGCCAAATTTTCTCCCAGGCAACACAAATACTGGCGGCATATTCCAAATGAGGTCTAAATAGAGAAAAATAACATCTTTCTTTAACTTTATTATTACATTTACCCACCAACCGTTTAATGAATTTGAGTTTTTCAAAAATATTTTCCTGATATGTGCTCCCTATGAAAGGCGTAATGTTTTAACTACCCCCAAATATTTAACTTGATTGGCCGTAGTTAGCACTGAATCCTCTATTTAATAGTTAGTCTTGTTTGCTGCTTCCTTTGTTGCAAAATTTCAAAACTTTTCATTTTTATATGTTGAGCATTAATCCGCATTTCTTGCACCAATCCGAGATTGTCTAAGTCTCTGGAAAGTAGCTCACGATCTAGTTGGCTCTTCATTCCTGTATACCACCGTCTCGTCAGCAATTAATCTGAGATTGCTACTTACTTGTGGGCTTAATTCATTATTGTATATTAGGAATAGAAGCGGCCCGGTTTCACTTCCCTGAGAACGCCCGAAGTTACATCTACTCGTATATCTATTGAGCACAACCCATTGATGACAACTCTTTGTTTTCGTTTTGACAAGAAGTCTTTAATCCAATTTACTATTTTTTCTTATTAATACCATAGCATTTATTTTTGTGTAAAAATTTACTGTGTGAGACTTTATCGAAGGATTTTTTGAAATCTGGGAATACCACATCGACTTGTGTGTTGTTTTCTTCCGATCTAAGTATATCGTGAATGAAAGACCTGTGTTTCGCAAGATCTACTCTTCCTAAATCCGTGCTTTTCGTGGCTTTGTATGTTCCTACTATCGAGAAATCTCATAATGTTATTGACATTAATGTGTTCTAATATTTTACAAGAGATCAATCTAAAGGAAAAGGGTCCGCAATTGGTTGGTTTATCCCTATCGCCGCCTTTATAGATATATGGGAGTTGCATGGGCTAGCTTCCAGCGGCGAGGTACTGAGCCTTCTTCTATCGATTTTATAAAAACAATTTCTATAAACGGGGCAATGTCTACAGCTATTTTTTGGATACTCTAGCAGGTATTTCTTCGGGACCAGAAGCTTTGTCTACTTTGATACTACGGAGCAGTTGTTCTATTTCCTTCTTGGTCAGTGTTATATCGCTTATGCGCTCCCTGGGTGGGTGTGGAAGATCGCTAGGTGCGTTTGTCTTTATCGTAGATGCTCTGGAAACATTTGTTTAAAATGTTAGCCTTTTTCACGCTGTCTGTAATAATTTATCCGTTCTCTGTCTTCAAAGAATGTAGAGTTGGACGTTTCCCTGTATTTTCCTATTCTATTACCCTGTATACCCTATGTCTAAGAAATTTACGGATTATATTTTTAAATAATCATTGATAGGTGAACAATGAATGCAATTTAGTGATTAAATGAGTAAGTTTTCGTAGCGTCATTAAACAAATTGGAACGTTGGAAGTATGTTTTCATGAACTTTTATGCTTTGCCTGATCAGCTATGAAGAGAATAAGAATATACTATATAATACAATTTGAACGCAAAGGCAAATTGACTTGTTATTTTGTGCTCATTATAAGACCGGGCGCATAAATTGATTAAACAATGTCATCCAGACGTTATGTCTGTAGCATGATGGTTTTGAATTGTTTCGGTTCTCAATTAATTGTTTGTTTTCAATGAAATGCTGTTTTTCATGTCCTTTTCCGCAATTAAGTCATTGATACGAGACAAGTCGGGCCGTAGAATCAGCCGATAACTTGGAATACGGGCATTATGACTTAAATAAGTTGTCATTTCGTTGAGAATAAATAAAAAATAAGGATGTTTTACGAGTAAACCAAAGTGAGATACAGCTAACTATAGTACTATATGTGTAGTTGCGGCATTTACAGAAATAAAATTGATTTTTAACTTTGACGTTTAGCTTTGACTTTCATTTACAATTAAGAAATATCAAAGCTTATATCAAATCTGAATCGGTTTACAACTGATCTGATGGTTTTATAACTAGAACTTGCAATGTTGTTGTCTGTAAATTTAACACCCGCATGCGGACATGTGTGGTATATATTTGTGTCTTAACTGAGTATTAATAATTGAACACTCGAATTGAAGACTAATTAATTCGAGTCTAATTAACTTTATCAATTATATAATAGGCTTGAAAGTTCAAACAGGAAAAATACCGAAGCCTTTTTTGGGTCATGAAATTGAATAGAACTTCGCTAAATTGGAAAAATTGTCTTTGGTTACAGATTAAACATTGGGTTTACAAAGACGCAACGTTTAGAAAATAACAGAAAATAACATTAATATTCACCACAGATGATGCATTTTTTATTAGTGTTTTCAGTAAAATACTTAGCATATCGAAGAAATGCGATGTTAAGTGTAGAATTTACAACTTAAATAGGCAAATAAATTGTATATGTCAGAAAATGGGCATTTCCATTACCAGGAGTTAGGCTAATTCGAGCATGGTAAATTCAGGTAATATGGAGTAAATAGGAACTGAAATGGGTAATTACATAGAAAATGAAATGTAGCTGATAATCAACATTTCCATATCTTTCCCAGATATTTTTCTTGTTGCATACAGCTTGGAATAGTACGAAATATTCGTACTTGTATGTTCCATTCCAGAATGATGGTAGTATCGAGACCTTTACATTAGCAGGGGCAGTTCGATTTTGTAAGGGAAATGAAACTCATTAAATAATTCATGACCTCCTTGAATAGAAGAGAAATAAAAGTATTTCTTTTACACGGCTAACGTTGCCATATTGAGATACTTATATTAATGACATTTTAGTACTAGTGACGCAAAACTATACATTGAAAGCATTGTATTGATTATTCAGTCAGTTAAAAGAGTGAAATTAACGAAGTAGGACGGAAAATTTTTCATTTTCCTTTTGTTCACTTAACCGTATTTATTGCGTCCAAATTTTTGTAGTCTATCAGTAAAAAACTTGTCAGGAAAGGGAGTGCTTTTGGAAAATAGTTGATGTATGGCGATACGTTGCGTTATTCTCTAATTATTCTGACTGAAAGAAACAAAAAAATATTAAAATAAAAACAGTACATGGATTGGATTATTAGAACTACTTTCTTCTCCATTAGTTACATTTGAATTGCTGAGCTTTGCGAAAAGGTCTAGTACCTCAAAAACAAGTGCCAATTCAAATACTATACGCGATCTGTTCACCAAGCCTGATCATCAAAACACCCCAAATGGAACCAGATGATTACCAGCATGGTCCATATCCTAAGCTTTACGCAAAATTTGAGAAATACATGTTGCAACTTTTTGTCAGACATCGCGTGATGCATATCTGTCCCTTTTTCGGGGCCGAAAAATCACGACTCATTGACTATGCGTACTGACTCTTTTAGGTCTGTAGGCTTCTGCATTATTCTATAGACTGCCGAGTGAAATCGGTAACTTTTCTATGGCCGCACATCGGGAAGAATTAATAAGGTGGCCTCGGAGTTGCCATAATCCTACTTTAAAACAAACTTGAGAGATGTCAGCCACATAAACAGGAGGGTGCCATTACATTCTGGAAGTAGGGGCAAAAATATATTTTACTTTCTTAGTTAAATGTGACTTGAGTAGCGGCCCTTATGTCTCTAAGATCCCTAGATTCACTAATCGCCTATTATTTGATTTCCCTGCGGCCAGAGCACTGAGTTTATACAAAAAACAAGTCCAAGGCGGGATTTAAACCGAGAGGATTTGGTTGCTAGAAGATTTAATGTTTTTGCTAAATTTTTTAGATAATCATTTTTTGGGGAAATTAATTCATGTGTTGGGAAATATCTAGTCATTTCATAGATTAAAAATAAATCTATTGACTTACTTGAACGATATATTCAGTTCTTAGTATTTTGTCCTATTATCGCATTAAATGCCTACTTTCTTCTTCCTTCAAAAACTCTCAACCAACATTCTTCCTTCTTTGAAAGGATTCACTATCATTTAATATCCCTTCGGCCAATTTTTTTTCCTTCTTCGATACTCCCTCCTCTAATGGCTTCTCCTTTCCAATCACATATACGTCCATTTCTCTTGTCCTCCTATCTCTCCGACTCGCTATTCACTTAAGATATCCACACCTCAATAACATTCTCTCTCTCACTGGTCATTCTATTGTCTGAAAGACAAAATTTCCTGTTCATAAAATACCAAACTCCAATATAAATTGTTCAATTAATAGTATTTGTCTCCTCTAAGACGCCCGAGTGAAAGTCACTTCCCTTAACTGAACGCTTCCCTTGCTATCGAATGTATTTAAACTTTTGACCATAATCTTACAAAGTACTCCCGGAATACGTGAAACGCTGTACCAGGTCAATTGTATGGCGTCATAGTTTATCACTTCGCTTTTTCCTTTCACATTTTAGCTTCTTGAGAATCACAAACGTTCACAGGGAAATATTTCCGGGTCTATCTCCGGAATTTTATACGATCGAATGAACGACTTGTGATATTTTTTTTCCCTATCTTCCGACTGGTTATTGATGAGTACTCTCTATCTTTTTCTCTTCTTTTCCACCGTGTAATCACGTAAGCTTCATAGTGCATTAATTCTTTTTAACAGGTTCGTGAAATTGAATTTAAAGTACCATCTTGTAAAAAAACATTTTTTTAGCGTAGTACACTTAGGCTAGCTTTTTTTGGGAACTCGTTTATTAAACTAAAATGGCTGCAACTAGGTCTCCTGTTGCCATGTTTAAAAACTCTAGTGAATGCGCGGCTCTAAGGGCTCGTATCGTCGGGCTGAATAAAGTGGTGTAGGAGCTTCAATCAAAGATCGACGGCCGGGTGACTTCTCTCAAGCTATGGGTGGGAGTTCGGAATTCCGCCCCGCCAATAGGGCTGCACGGGTTCGCCCGAATGCTAAAAGTACCTGGACGATCAAGGACCTACCTCGTGCTCCATCTCCAAATGAAAAAGTGTCGCCCCTCAGTAGATCGGGCGATTGGAGGGTTGCCTCTCTGAATAAAGGGAAGGCAATGCTGCGGCGGGGATTGGGCACTAATGCGGCAGTTTCCCATACCGTCTCCAATAGATACCAGGTGGTGTCAGAGGAGAGTACTAGCGTATCTGCAGCCCCTACCCCTACTCCGAAGGCGCTACCTACGGTAAGACGTCATCGGACGGGGAGGGAGGATAGGCAATGGGTAATGATAGGCAGTTCAAATGTCTTCCGTGTGATGATCCCATTGAGGGAAAGGGTACGCCGTCGTGCGACGTAGGCGTCGATCAACGGGTGACCGCCTGGTGTATACCAGATGAATGAGTTCCTCAGGTGACGAAGGCGATCGAGGCGGCGGCCAATGGCGCGAAGTGCTCTCAGCTGTAGGCCGTGGCCCATGTAGGCACCAGCGACGTCACGGACCGTGGATCCGAGGAGGTCCTCCGATCCCCTAAGGAAATGAGCTTCGAGGTGAAGCGTGTCCAGGGCGTCGAGGGTGTACAGCTGTGTTTAATAGTATGCAGCATTGTTCCGAGGGAGAATCGTGGGTCTGTGGTTTGGAGCTGAGTGGAACGCATAAACCAGAGACTTGGGAGATTGTGCTCGATCTGGGGTCCATTGCACGGCAAAGGCGGCGTATACTTTTTTAGGATAGAGAGTAGGTCATTTAGTGGGACGCTAATATCTGGGGCTAGCGCAGATAAATTCATTAATAAGGATATAAAAGAAACGGACAACACTGACATTGACGCAAAAAGATACCTCGCAAGCCGCCGCAAGGGTGCGTGGCGAGGGAAGTTAAGTCACCACCTGTAAGTCTAAGTTTTCCCAGCTTTCAATGAAATCAAGCCCCTTTGAGGTTTTCCTGCATATTATTCCAATGTGTTTAGAACATGTAACGTTCATTGACTGTGCAACGCTGATATATTTGACCAGTTCCGAAATGCTTAAACCGATGCCATATATTGATAATATTATACGAGTTGTTTGTATTTCCCTTTATCCCAAAACTTCAGTGCAGTACATTTTATATTTTATTTTAACCGCAATTTCCTTCATCACTCCGATATCCGATCATTAGAGTGCAGCCCGCAATTTGCCATTATTCATATTTCTCTGTAATACACTGTCGTATGCAAATAATCATGGATTACCGCTAACATGGGAGATTAAGGTGTTAATGTACAACAAGAAGAGTGGAGGCCCTGCTAAAGTTCCCTGTGTTACTCCCGAATAAGGTCTGGTTTTAATGAACTCAACCTATCGACTACTACGTATCGATAACGGTTAAACAAAAAGTCCGTAATCCTCGCGGGTAATACCATAGTATCATAATTTGTGCAACAATATCAATTTAATTTCACGCAAGGGTTCTTGTGGGGGGTTTCTTGAAACATTTAAAAACAGCATTGACATCTGTATTCGTTTACCTGATTCCATGGAATCATGAATAAAAAAACGACGATGAAAATAAATGCCAAAAAGTTGTATTCCACGTGATCTGCTCTTTTTAAAACCATGTTAGTTACAGCAGAGTATGTTCTTACTGACAATAAAGGAATTTCTATCGCTAACAACGACAAGTTCCAAAAATCTTTAATGCATTGACGTCACACAAAACAGTCTGTGATTACTGGGGACTTTCCTACCATCATCTTTAAAGAGGAAGTAGCGATGTCGTACAATAGGTCAAATGACGTAAATAATACTATACTTTTCCATAAACTAGCCCTAAATTACAGTCAGACATAAATACCGGCATCATTCAAAATAAAAATAATCTATTTATCCTTGTACTAATTTTCAGAAGCCTCAAAATTAAAACAGTGGATCTCAAGCATGTAATCCAAAGTTATTCCGCTGATACAGTATTAGACACTGAGAGTTGGCTGTGTAATGATTTACAGGTTTACATTGATAACAACAACTTTTTAAGTAACAATCAACATGGATTCAGGAATACCCACTCATGGGAAACCCAATTAGGATTATTCAGATATGACTTACTCTTATCGGGTGAAAGTGGCAGGCAAGTGGACGCGATCTTTTTAGATTTTCGACAGGCATTTGATAAGGTTCCCCATATTACTAGAATTGAGCTCTTACGGCTAGTAGCAGTATTGAATGAATGAATTAGCTCCAATAGCCGTAAACAGTTTACCTTTCAAAACAAAGGACAAATAAGGTTAGTTGGCAACTGCCAACAAGTCAAAGGATGGAAAGGGTAACAATGGATAAGGATAAGAAAGGTTTATCTTACCCGTTTAGTACCTTTCTTATCCTTATCCATTGTTACCCTTTCCATCCTTTGACTTGTTGGCAGTTGCCAACTAACCTTATTTGTCCTTTGTTTTGAAAGGTAAACTGTTTACGGCTATTGGAGCTAATTCATTCATTCAAGGTTCCCCATGGTAAACTTCTTCCTAAATTAAAGGTCGCAGGCATAAACAAGGACACAAGGACAGGAAATGTGTGTCAGAGCTAGTAGATTCAAAGACTACTTCTCACGTACAATACGGAATAGCAACTGTAGGGTTATAGAGAGCAAAATCTTTACTTGCCACCCTCAGCGTCTAGGAAATAATTATTTCAACTAAATTGCATGCACTTACACTAACTTCGTGAGTTTTGTTCTCACAGTCCTTCCCTCAGCCGCATTGGAATCCAATTAAATAATGTGATGCTCTTAAAAGTATCGCTTGCTCTACCTTTTATGTCATTAAGTTTCCCTTCCATTCCTCGTCTCTTTGGGGGGATCCTCCCGCTACCTGCAGCGTTGGATCACATTCCCTACCGGTGTCCTTGGGTGAGGAGACTGTTGTATGTTGCATGTCCATATAGTGGTGGAATTTCCCTTCTTACTTTTCAAATTCTAGTTTTCACGTTATTGGATACATTTCTTACTGGATCGTAATTTGCAATTGTTGATAGTTGATCGTATATGTATTTTCATGCGTGTAGGTTTAAAGATTTTTGCATGATTGTGTACGACACTGTGAGTGTACGTTTACATGGATGTGTTGATTTTGCATGTAGTTTTGTTCCGTTTTACGGGTGGTGACCTTAAACCCCCTGCCACACGCCCTTGCGGTGGCTAGCGGAGTATTGTGTAGAAGTAGATGAACTATGTTACCAATCTTAAAGGTAATATGGTAATGAGGTAATCTGGTGGATGAAGCGTTATGAAATGACTTACTCTGAAACCAAATAATGATCATTTCATTATAGTAAATGTACCAATGTATCATTCCCCTAAATTTTTATTCGTTAATGAATATGTTAGTACGGAATAGAAACTTAGTTGAAAGATGTATGCTAGGTTGGACTTACGAAATGAATTCAGATCCGCATGTTTCAGTGCCGAGGTCTCGCAAATTATTCGCACTCCAATATACATTGGTCGCTTGGATCATATTTACAAAATTTGGGAAATAGATGCCAGAACTGGCAGATTCAAGAACTCCTTCTTCCCACGGACAATACGGGATAATATCTGTAGGGTTACACTCGTAGATAGCAAAAATGCCACTTGTCACCCTCAGCCTCTAGGTAACAATTAGTTCTACTCATGTGCATGCACCTTCACTAACCTCTTGTGTGTTGTTGCCAAAACCCTTCCCGCACGACCGCATTGGAATGCCAGTGAGTAACGTAGTGCCCTTTACAGTATTGTATGCCCCGCCACACGCCCTTGCGGTGGCTTGCGGGGTATTATATAGATGTAGATATATTGGTATTTTCACTTCAGTGAAAATGGATTTCCACAAAGTTAAGCCTGAAAGCATCGAATGACTATTCACTCAATTTTACGAGTGGGAACGCAGCATAGTTAAATGAGTTTCTACTCACAATTTCTATTCATATGGATGTACTTTTTAATTCAACTATGCGTCATCTTCATAAAATTTTGATCTTGAGGGAATATTAGTAGTAAATTGAAAACCTTTTATTTGTACTAAGCATTATGCCTATATTGCATAGGCTTTTGACGGTAGAAGAGTGCAGATATTTCCACATAAAATCTAGATATTATTATATTTTGGAAAATCTAAGAAGTTCCTCGTATCATCGCGGCTTTTACTAATAATATCACCTAGTCACACGAAGACAGTCAAGACCTCAACTCTAATTTGTTTTAAAATCTGAGGAATCGCTGTAAAGTAAGCCCTAATGCGAGGGAGGACGCCACTTGCCCTTTTACCTCGCCTTCCTTTTTCTTTTCAAACTACAAGTTTCCTACTTCGGCATCCATAAAATGAGCGGGAGCGAGAGGAGGTTTTGGTGTGGGCGTGTCAGAACCATACCTCCTGAAAATGAACCCCTGGCTACGAGGCATATAACCCCTGCAGGAATGAGGGCGGGAAAAACGCTGAAGGGGGGTGCGGAAGTCATCACCTTATTGGCTTAAGGTAAAGGAACTCAGATAATAGAAAAAAAACAAATAAAGTGAGATATTCACGGCGACATATGCTTGCGTAAAATTCAATGCGTTGCTCCAGGCAACCGTAATTATCCTGTTTCCTCGAAAAAAGCGTTATATACACCATGGCTTCAAAATACTAAACATAGCAATTTCATCGCCATGCGGGCGGTGAATATAAGGTTAGGGGCCCTAGGGGGTGGCTGAAAAAGAAGCCCGCGGGAGATGTGCTCTTTATTGAAACGGAAAGAGGGGACTGGAAACACGTAGCAGTGAGCGGTATTATTCTCGTTGAAATAGACGCCAGAAGGATGTATTAAATCAACTTGATCGTTTATCCTTCGTCATCAAGGGATGCACCTAATTTTTCAGCATTGGTTTTGTGTTGAAAGAGGAAGATATATTGCTTAGTATTATTTTCTCATGCATGAAATGCATCCTCCGTAATGGTGTTGATGCATTCATCACCAAGTTATGTATAGGTAAGGTGTTGTATTCTACTACATTATTTGGTATATGATTTTCACGTAGATTATAAATAGTAGCAATAGTAAACGCATGAGTGAAACTGCATTATCCAGAAAACCTCAAAACAAAACATTTGTTTTGGTTTTTTTTTGGTAAAATTAATAAATGATTTTGAAGGTGGAACTTACAGTGTTCACGCTCACATCTAATTACATATACTGTGTTTACACTTTATTAGCGAACAAGCATCCTCTTGATGTTGCCTTGCAAAGTGAAAATGGCTCGATCTCAATTTAAATGGTTATATTTTTGGAGATACTTTCATTGAGAATAACTAAAATTTTCATTAACTGTATGCCAAAACCATAAAGTTAATAAAGCTAACAAGTTAAAAATAAAATTAAATGAAAAGTATTATATTTAATCCAATACAAAGAATTTAATAACATTTTTAATCTTTTATTTTTAAGGTAATAGTTAAAGTTGATGAAAGTATTTTCATCATCATCAGTAGTTACTCATAAGATTTGATTACTGCATCCCTCTATTCTACTCTTTTCAGTTCTGATTTCCTCAACTCCTGAGAGCTTTTCTGTGATTTATGTCCTTCTTAGCTGGTCCAAGTACTTGTCTCTCTCTATTCCTCACGGAATATTTCTTTAAATATTTCCTTCCTTTATGTTCCTATTAATCCATTGTGCCCCAAGATGCGTCCAATCCATCTAGTTTGCCGGTCCTTGTAGGTTGGTCCATGCCGACCTAAGTATTCTCCACTACAACTGTCATCAAGCGAAGTATATCTCGAGCCAAAAAGGCGTTTGAGAAGTGAGGGCAAATGCGTTATTCAAATATACCTTCAAAGAACCTGAAGTTGCAAATAAGTAAGGAATTTGTTAAAAACTTTCGCATGGACATGGCTCTCTGATGATCAGAGGCATGAAAAAATATGAGAAAAACAAATTTGCACTTTTCCACAAATTTATTTCTTACGTACAACGCGTTTCAGTTCATTTTTGATGGTGGACTATGAAGTCACCCTCCATGGTGAACACGCAGACATCAGACAAAATGTTGTAGATATCATCACCTCTCATCATGACATCCGAGACATGTCCCGCCTCAAGAAAGTGGACCTACAATATAACAATATGCTATGAACCATCAAGCAGAAGATAGAAAAAGAAAACCTCATCATCTCTACAGTAGAGAAAATAATAGAATAATAATCATTAACAAATCTTCTCATATCGAAAAATGTGACGATGTGGTGACAGATAACTCCTTTGTGATCCCCTCTCGTGACCCAACTGCTAGTTTCCAAAAAAGTGTAAAACAGCTTTATCCGTCTCCTTTAAATTGCCTTCAGAAAGGGTAAAGAGGAAATTATTACAAACTAATCCTTTATCTCCTAGATGTTATGGCCTCCCGATAATTCATTAAGATGGAACACCTGTTCGCCTAGTGGTATCATGCATAGGCTCACCATCATAAGAATTAACCTCTAAATTAAAAATCATCTCTAGACAAGCCAGTAGTTTTTCAGCAAAATATACTGTTAAGAATTCCATTCACTTCACGTACTCTTCTCCATCTCACTTTGCCTCCCAAATCCAATCTAGTTTCCTTTGACTTAGCAAATTTATTTACTTCTGTACCCATTCAAACAACTTTCTTACTCACCAAGAATTTACTGAGAGACTTCTTACATGAACCCTGTTTTTACCAAAGAACTCCATCTACTCATGAAACTATGTGCAAACCAGAATTATTTTTTATTCATTAATGTTTTCTATCATTAAACGGACGGATTAGCAATGGGATATCATCTGTCCCCTCTATTAGCAGAAGTATTTATGGACAATTTAGAATCTCAATTAATTAACTCCGGCCATCCTATCCTGACTAATATTCTCGGGTATCGCTACGTGGACGACATCATTTGCTGCTGGACTGGGAGTATAAGACGACTAGACAATTTAATCAATCTTTTAAATGCCCAGCACCTCAAAATTAAGTTCATTATGGAAATAGAATCCGGGAAAGGGTTGAAATTTACTGACCTTTCCATGTCTATCATAGGTGATTAACATAGTTTTAGCATAAACAGGAGACCATGTTATAGTGATGTGATCATCCAAGCCAATTCCTGCCGCCCTACGAACCAGAAACTATCAGTCTTCCATTAAATGATACACCGCCTTGTTAATTTACCCCTAACTATAAAAAAAGTTCAACCATTAGCTGGGCACCGTGAAATAAATAGCAGTATCCAATAGCTATCGTGTAAACATTGTCGCCAACCTCTTAAAGAAAAAACAAAAATCTAAAGCTATTTCACAGTTATGTTCCCTTACCCCCACACAAGAAAAGCCCGAAAAGTGGTGTCGTCTCTTATTTGTAGGTGATCTTACCAATGACATTGCTCGAAATTGAAATAAAAGAAAGTGTAACATATCATTTCCTAATACGCATATTCTCGGAAAAATCCTTTGACGCGACAAAGACAGACTAGAACCCCTCTTACAATCCGGCATTTACAGTGTGAAGTGTGATTCCTATGACATGTGCTACATAAGCCAGGCCAGTAGAAGTTTTAAGACTAGAATAAAAGAACATGAAAGAGGACTTTTGACGGAACATCACTCATAGCAAGTCTTCTACTGCAATCATTCCACTCATGTAAATTGAATCCTGAGATTCTTTTCATTACATTTCCCCACCACCCGTTTAATGAAGCCCAGTTTCTTCAAAGCGGGTCCGCATATTTTCCTTATATGTGATCCTCATGAAAGGCGAGATGTTAGTACTACCCCAAAATATATAACTTGTTTGGCCGTAGTTAGTACTAAACCTATTTCGTAGTTTACGAGGGTACATAGTTACGTATACTTAGTTACGAGTATATCCTGTTCGCCATTTCCTTTGTTCTAAAATTTCAAAACTGCACATTTGTCTATATTAAGCATTAATCCCATTTCATGCACCAATTCTAGATTGTGTCTAAGTCTCTAGAGAGTAACTCGCGATCTAGCTGGTTCTCTATTTCCCTGTATGCCACTGTGCCGTCAGCAAATAGCCTGAGATTGCTACTAACGTGTGCGCTTAAGTCATTAATGTATATTAAGGACAGAAGAGACCCTATTACACTTCCTAGCCCTATTACAGTACGTGTCGAACAACTCTTCTTTGATAATGTCCTTCTTAGTATCACTTATACCTCATCACTCAACCTGCCTCTATCCCTTCTATGTCCCCTTCCCGCTTTAACCTTCTTTATTCTTCCCTCCTTCCTACCGCCAGGATACCTGCTACCGTCCTGTCAATAATGACCGCAAATTCTTATTTTCCACTCCTTTTTACCTCTCCATTTGTTTAGTTTCTCTGTTTCTTTGAGTTTTCCAAACCTTCCCTCGTTGTCCCTGCCTACCTTACTCCTCACTCTTTTCTCCCCCCCTTTCCTCAAACAGGTATAAATATCATGTATCACCATTTCAATCTTGTCTTGTACCTAATGATGGATCGGTGAACTGAAACGCGTGGTACGTACGTTACAAATAAATCTGTGGAAAAGTGCAAATTTATTTTTCTCAAAATGGCGAACTTCCACTACATCTCGCCTGAGTCTGTTGAATACATGGAACAATGGGAAAGTGAAACGGCGAAGAATAGAAGCCTGTGAGCCATGTCGAATGGGAATAAGTGTCCTTAACATTAATATACCATATTGATAAAAATATTTTCCTCAGAATTTTTCAAATGTTTAAAAGTATAAACTTATAACGCTTGAGTAATTGTAATTATATGCATACATTTGTCAAACTATGGGTGTCATGTACCATTATGCACATCGAGTTGAAAGACGCTTGTGCCGATATACTTGTGGAAAAACTTAGATGGTAAATCGTCCTTGATCGGGAGAGATTTCCCAAAAAAGGAATAAAAAATGTCTATCCTCGATTTATACGAATGTAGTTTTAATGTTTCAGTCCCCTTCAGTGATACGTACACCGCATTCTTTTCCCTGTCGGTAGGGAGAATGATTCTTGAGGCCCTTGACTTGGAGCTCTCTTCTCAGAGTAATCTTTACGGGTCATTGAGTATTGTTGGCTTTCATTCCCATCGTAGAGCCAACCATCATGCCATTGAGTGACCCCAACTCAACGGACTAATTTTCTTTGGAGGCACTCGGTGATGGTATGCTGTGGGAAAGGACGTGAGGGCTATTTTTTCCATTCAGGCCCATTCCGGGTTCCTGTGGAGAAGCTAAACGGCGCAGGATGTGACAGCCGAATAACCTTCACTATTTTCTTCGACGCTACAAATATTTTATTTGGTTGATTGCTCGAAAATTATAAATTTTTGGAATGGACAGATTATGGAAGATAAGATAGATTGTGGAAGATATCGCAGTCATTACCGGTTGTCATGGAAGAAGGGAAAACGGCAAAACGGAATCTGATATTCTGGAATAGAAGCCACTGGGAAGACAAAGGAGACCTTAACGACATTGCCTACTATATAAATATGCAATATTATTCAGGTTAATGACGACGCAGAGGAATAGCTCAAATAATTGGTAGGCTACCCCATGAGTTCTGAGGAATTTCCTCTGACGATCGGGCGTGTAAAAATATATTTTCCTATTTAAAATTTACTGTTGGAGTAGGGGAATATATCACCCTCCACTAGTCAAACAATTGAATATAAAAAATATGTCAAATTTGCCTGTAAAGTAAAATCATTAATTTTCCTAAAGAAAGGTGACCTAGATATGTATGTACCCGAAGGAATGGTGAATGTTAAAAGTAGCTCCACTCTCACTTCCGTTACTCCTATGGCGTTGCCTTTTCTTCTCATTTATAAACGCATCTATCCCTAGTAATAGTCTCCGTGGGGGGAATTGGGTTTTACTAGAAATATTCTTTCCGCAATTACGTCTCACTTTGAGACTGAGGGAAACAAAAACATGCATGGTAAAAGCTTGCAAGAGGTTACTACCTAGACGTCGTTGAAGGGCTTATTGTTCCATTTATCCCTAGAGCTGTACTGGCAGATTAATGGTAATTGTTCGTCGTAAAGTAACCATTTTTGCCATGAGAAATATTTATTTAATTTTGTAAAACATATCCTAACCCCTGGGGGGCAGTGATAGTCGGAAAAACAGTGAAAACGTGTTCAGAGGTTTCCAAAAAATGTTTTACAAAGATATATAGTATCCTTGAATTCTCCAGGGCCAGGTCCAATTTTTTTATAAACAAATTATTTTCCTTTATTTCACCTCCTGAGTACAGAAATACGGAAGATACTATGGCAGGAGAATGGCTAAAGGTTAATGGGAGAATAAGATGAATAAGGCTCCGTCGAGAGTGACACAATCTTATGACAAGGAAGCAGCGTATAATATGGAGGTGGGGAAATGTAGTACTGCTTGAATTAGAATGATAATGATAAAGAAGACGCAGTGACGCGAATCGTGGAGAGCCAAAAGTCGTGCAGGAAATGAGGATTAAGCATACGGCAAATTGCCCCAGGGTTCCTCTTTACTCACAAAACAATAGCCTCTAAAGGTGCACGGCTCTCTTTGCACGAGCGGAATATCAATATGTCACCGTTTCAGAGACTCATTTGGCGGGATATCCTCCGCTTACGCCGGGTAATACTGCATCATTGTGCAATATCCATGAAACTTTACGTCAGATGAGTGGAGGCCCAGAAAATCTTTCGCCTCCGGAGCCGCAGGCATTGGTTTACGGATACGGTTTGTATGAGAGGACTAAAGTCCTGTGCTCGTGAGAACATTTCGCTTCCACTCCCATTGATTCGACAAGCTTAAATCCTCGCCTACGGAGTGGATTTTAAAATACCTCCGCAGATATACACCATTTTGAAACTTTTAGCGTGAACCTGCGTCTAGATGTTACTCCGAAGAACTAACATAGGAGCGAGAGGCATCGGGTATTGGAAAAAAGGGAAAAATGTAATAATTACTGTGAAAATGAATGCTGTTAATGCAAGAATTTACTCCGTATCTCTAATTATAGATCTAGCTAAGTATGCATAATATTTCTTCGTACTTGATTTGTAATAAATACGTATTAACCTGTGAATTGGCGAACAAACATGGACTGGTCAAACATAAAAATATTTCGCGTAATATGTTTATATTTTAATTTATTCAGCAATTCCAGCGTGGCGATGTAAGGGAAATCTCGGGTTTTCCACCGGGTTAGATCCCCAGACAAAGAAAATACGTATGCCATAATTTTCCTCAGACTCGTAATATTTTTCTTTTGCTCATCAAGGCTTACCTTACTTTAAAATATTTTATGTCACTCGCTTATTTAATATATTTTTACGCAATTATTATAACATATAATCCCACCGCTCATGGGTGGCTACTCACGCCGCTCTACGTTTCCGATTTGTCAGTGTAAAGCTAGTTTCGGTAAATAAGCATCATGACATTATATCTGTCTAACTTCTATTATGAGGATGTAGAGTCAACATATCAAGTGGAGATTTTTCTGCCGTCCTGGGATTCTTCAGCTTTATTCATAAAGTGTGAATTTTGGGTAGGTAACAGGCCTTAATTCCACGACATAAGCGATAAAGGGAAAGGAAAACGCTCCCTTCTCAGTTGACGCATTAGGTCATAGTATCAGTTGAAGTTAGTATTCTTTTTAACCTATCTTAGGAAAAACCAAAATTAAAAATCATTGCAACAGTATCAATTGCAAAAACGCTTTTATTGTGTCAACATTAAAAGTTTCAAATCATGTTTGTATGTCGCATTGTTGAAGTAAATACTGTCGCAATAACAGTCCTTCCTCTCCCACAGGTTTATTTTTTTTTCTGGGCTCATTTGTTTCTTGGAATGAAACACTGTTAACGTATATGCTTAATTAAAGCAAATAGTGTACGAATATTGTGCATTTGACTACCAGGCTTTGGTTTACCATGACGAGGCTTGCACCGTTTTCCGGAAACAGTCAAATTATCTCGTTCCCTTAGGATAGATCTGCGAATATCTGGGGACTTCATATGAATTATCCTTATGTAATTTAAATAGAATTTTATTAAATATGATAGACCCAAGATAAACATTTATTGAAACAAAACTTTCAAATTATTCATAAATAAAATTCTTCTCACAATCCATTCGTTCTTCATATCTCTACTGAAAATTTTTTCTACAGACTGCGGATTAGATGATAGCATGTGAAATTGCATGCGCGTAGAAGGAGAGGAGGTAGATATGTATTTGTATTAAATGATAGGATTTTTGCATGAGTGTATACACCACTGTGGGTATGAGTTTACATGTACATGTTGATTTTAAATGCAGTTTTTTTCCCTTTTACGGATGGTGAACTAACACCCCACGCCACACGCTCTTGCGGCGGCTTTCGGGGTATTATGTAGATGTAGATAATATTGACCGAAAATCGAAAATTCAAATGGCTAAATATTAATGTTATTGGCAGAGTTATTCGGAGTGAATTTCATCATAATGGAAGCTACTTCTACAGTTGTGCAAGATACGTGTAGGATGTATTATAAGCATAAAAACTTTTCCATGAGAGACAGAAGTGGGAAAAATATGATTCCCTTCTAGATGATGTATCCAAGGATGTGCGAAGGAGTTAACTTGACGCCACAAGTTTAGCAAAGGACTTCGAAATAACTTTCATATGCAATAACTAATACCGTATCGTCGTAAAAATATTCCAAAATGTCCATAGTACCCTTAAAAATATATTTACTTGGACAGGTAAAGTGCCTTGAGGAAACCACATAGCATGAAGATGAACGCGAAGGGAATCGCAGTCAAAACTACTCTCTCTTAAGAAGTTAAAAACTAAAACCTATTAAAATGACGCTTAATACTAAGATATTTAACTGTAAAGTAATAACTTATCAAAGAAAGCGAAAACAACTTGCCCCTTCTTTTGTACAATTCTCTGATTTCTACTCCAATTGACAAGGTGATATCAAAGAAACCCAAAGAAGAACTGACTTGACCAAACGAATTAAGAATATTTAGCAAACAAGTAATTTGTTGTCATCTCACTGGAGGAGAGGTTCTTTACTAGAGTTAAAAATTGCAAAAAGTATTCAAAAATCATCAAATTGTTATTTACGGTTTATCCAAAGGTAGCATGGTACCCCTGATTTCAAAGGTTTTACCTAAATTCATTGTTGCGTTTTCATTACCTATGCCATAAAATAAATCAATTATAATGTGTAATAAAAAAAGTAAAAGCATCATTATTGATGATTTTTCGTAATTATAGCAATAAAGGAAAACAAATGCCGATAATAAGTCAATCGAAAAAGGTATCTCGGGTGAAACTAAAGGAAATTTGTTAAAACATGCCAAAGTATACATTTTCATGTTGAAAAGAGCTTAATTATTTCATCCAATAGATTTTTTACACCTATAATTTTTTTTAGAATATTTTGTCAGTTCGCCTTTCATTTTTGTATGTTGTGCATACAAATTAAGAGCCTCATACATATGTCATGCAGTGAAAACTAACTATTCAATGATCCCTTTATCTTGTTTTTCTTTCCACACCGATTGTGTCCATAAAATAAAATGAATTGTGTGTTGCCAATACCGAATCAAATAAAAAAAAACTATGTGACCTATTTCGATTCAATGACACTATTCAACAACATTGAATATAGAATCGGTAAGATATTGCATGCATATCATATTCCTCATATTGCGTTTACAATAAAGAGCAAAGAGGAGAAATAAGGCTGTCATTAATTTTTTATATAAATTCTATAAATAAAGAGCTTTTTTTGAAACATGATATTTTTAAACACCATGATTAAAGATTTATTATTAACGGAATGACTACGGAAATTTAAACTATTTTTTTTGCAAAAAATTAATTTTGCAATGTTACCAACGGTTTGTTAGTTAAATACGGAAATGCTTCAGGGATTATGTTCCGTATTCATACATAAGGCGTATTTTTCAAAATGGTATTATAGCTTTCAAATATTCTATATGAGTTATTTAATTTGGTCATAAAAGTATCATGTTCAATTGAAAGCATTAATTTTTTGGTTTAAAATTCGGCAACCTAAATTTATTTACCGTATTGCTTTGCAATTTTTAGTTTTTTAGAAGTAATTTAAGAGTCATTGTACTCCGCATATATCCACATAACTTTTTGTGCTAATTTTTAAGATTATAGCCAGCAAAATATGTAATGTACGTGGCCCAGACAGTATCCAGCCATGCAATATTTTAAGAAACATAGCCTACCTATCGACATATACTTAATACCCAGCAAGCCGCTTAGGGGACGTGTAGTGGGGGCGTCAATGTCAAGAATTTCGTGCTGCAATTGCAGGGTACTTCCTCCGAGACACAAACGATGACACACGTTTTCTAAAAAGGTCATAATTGGAGGTGAATCATGGGTCTACGGCTATGACCTTGAAGCAAAAGCCTAGTTTTCTCAATAGTTGGTTGACCAGATAAAAAATGCGATGGGATAGCTGCTGTATTTGAAAAGTGGAAGAGATGCTGAGATAAGTGTATGAGTTCCCAAGGAGAGTACTTCGAAGGGGAATAAGGCCTCATTGTTCTAATTAGGCTAATTTCCTCAAAATATTGCAAGGCTGGATACTTTCCGGAGATACCTCTTATTTTTGTTACAGGTAGCATTGATTTGCCTCCAGTATTATGTGATGCTGCACTTAAATGAATCGACTTAAATACTCATAATGTTGAACCAAATAGGAATCATTGTTTAAAGTCGTAAAATTATAGCAACAACAATATATGTACTACACGTTTATTTTTATATGTGTGTGTGCGTGCGTGTATATATACATATATGTATATTTACCCCCTATACTAGCAACAAAATGGCCATAATTCCACCTAATTTTGGGAGATTCTGCCAACAAGTACTCTACATTCAATTTAATCAAATACGGTAATAATGCATCCTATTTCAATTACCGTAGATCATATTCAACAGATTCAGATGAGATGCAGTGGAAATTCGTCTTTATGAGAAAAAAAATTGGCAATTTTCCACAAATTTTATTGCGGAAATCTGCAGCAAAGTGCACATTTTGTTTTTCTCATACCGTAGATCATTTGCCTGGTAAAGCGGGCTAACTCTTTCACTTCATTTTGCCTCATTGATGAATTAGTGAAGGCAAGATTCATACATTTTATAACAAAATATTATATAATGGAAAATGAAAACCATATAATGGATACATGACGTCACCATCCATAGCCCTTATGCGATTTCAGATTTAGTCTGTCGTCTGTCTGATTTAGACGGCAGTAATTACCAATTACGGTATAACGAATTACTTTTGAAGTATTACCTTCAAAGAGGCTGCTGCATTTTTCACTCGTGATAATGCCTCTACGGTTTACCCTTCAATCATTGAGGGTGTATGGCAGGGGGTGGTAAATCAGATATGATAGTAGTTTATCATTTATTAGCATTATGTATCGTTTTATTTTCGGGCTTATTTCATTCTAATATGTAATGATTCTTTTTCCCCATCGCATTTGAATAAATTCTGGATCACAATTAAAACAAAGCACAGAATACTGATATATCATCAGACAACTATATTCCACGTCCAATTCGAATAGTATCCACCACTATTTTTTTCAATCTATCTCAGGTAGATGTGTCCATGAAATCAAACGTTAAATTTTAGAGAAAAAGGAGCGGAAGGAGAAAAGGAAATGGAATTTAGAGTGTACAACTGAGGAAAAATGAAAGATGTATTAGAAAGCATTTACTAATATTCTGTGGCAAGAAAAGGGTACATATAGATTAGAAGAAACTTGGGATGCCAAGAAATAAAGAAGCAAAAAACAAGGAATAAAGACACGAAAATAAAACAAAAATGCAACGTAATATAGAAAACACGACTGAGAAGTATATATTAGGGAAGATATGACTAGAAAAAGACTAAAGTAAGGAAATGAAAGAACATGAACGCAGCATTAAGGCTAATCAAAGCGAAGGGGGTAACACATATTCCTTAGTGCGTAGCAGAAACAGTTTGAGTTATGGAATAAGAGATTTTCATAAGAAAGAAGGCAATGCGATTCTTAAGAAATAAGAAGATAAGCATTTAAGTTGGAAAAGATAGAGAAGAAAAGGTAGAAAAATGCATTAATTTAGGAAGTGTTTTGGAGGAGGATAGAGTAGCATGGAAGTTGAAAAATAATTGTAACAGGCTAAAATGTGCAAATGAAGATTTGGGAGACGATGACGAGCGAAGGAATGGCTGGCGAAAACTTTATTTTTGAACGTACTTACATATGGCTCAGAAACTTGGTCTTTTGAGGAAACAGGACAAATTTAAACTGGAGGCTTTTAATTTGTAGGTTTGGAGTAATATAGAGAGAATAAAATGGAAAGGGTTACCAACGATGCATTTCTATGCAAGTAAGGGAAGACTTTTGTGTGAAACTAGAAGGTATGTGGATGCAGGAGACATTATGAGTTAACGTGAATCTGAAGACGGTAACAGAGGGGATAATGCTTGCAAAACCTGGTAAAAGAATGGAAAGAATAGGCCTTTCAATGTAATTAAGGAAGGAAAATGTGTAGCGCTTAAGAATGAGTTATCGTAATTTTTATAAGGCATTTTATGGATATTTTGTGCCTTGTTAGTTGACGCTCATGAATAAAATGATGTTCATTGCCATGATCCATCATAAATCAACCCTAACCTGATATGCTTTTGAAAGTAAAAATAATATGAAGTGGGCTCGTTCAATGGAATACTAAAATTCATGTATTCAGGTAGTTTTAGAAGTATACATTCAAGGCGCTCCCTTTTTGTCAAGGTCTTTTAATTAGTTAATGCTAAATATTGTTTCGTAAGCTTGGCTTGGCTATTCATAGGGACATTTATACTGATTTTGTTGAATAATTTTTATTGATTAACCGTTCTCAGCCGAGACCGGCGTACGTATGCTGAGATTTCTCAAAATTGGCACCAATATTTGAACAGAACGCGTAGATATTGTCGTGGAAATTCTCTGTTTTACGTATTCTGGGATTCCTTTTTTTGTTTCCGTAGTAAAATGACCCTCATTTTAAGAGTATTTTCTAACTGTATAACATAAAATAAATGTGGAATCTGAGGTTGCCGCGGCGTCTATCCACAAATGTTAAGGCTTTCGGAACTTTCGCCGCGCCAGGGTGTCTCTTGGCAACAACAAATTCGGTTTCACAACAGTTTCTGACCTGAAGATGCCAGCAGCACTGATTAATCAACTGTTTTTGAGAAACTATTGTATATAATGAATTATATTGAAACAAATGCATAATCCCTATAGCACTGAACCTGGTCTTGTACCACGATTTTCAGTGATATTGCAGCGCACTTTAGGCAAGCGCTTCAACTGTGGCAGTGCGATCGTAGCGTTGCAGCGTTAAAATGGCTACCCAATGGAGCTTTTATATAGAGATCTCTCCTTGCCTGTCCCTATTTCCCTCAAAATCCCATATATTCAAATTACCCATCTTATTTGGCATGTCGCTGTTGACCTTCGCTGTCGATCTCCGAAAATTATTTCCATTGATTTACAAATGCTAAAATTAAGAAGGAGGACGAATTCATCAGTTTTAATCTGGTTTGATGTTAATGTCGGTTTGTTGTGAAATGTTGAAGTAGCTGCTTTGTATATGACAAGAGGCAGGGCAGCAACAACTGGATGAAGTGTTTAAAAAAGACCATCAGTCAGGGCATAAAACATTCACATGAGGATAACCCTAACAATAAATCTGGCGAATTATGTGACCACCTGAAGACAACGTAAATAAGTCAAACTTTCTCTCAACTGAGTAAAAATGTTGTCACCTAGGATATACGTTCTCCTCGACAAATGTCCCTTGTCATACGGTTCATTTTCCGCAAACCATTATTTACAGCATTTACCGCGGGCCAAAAATTATTAATACGGACATAAATATTCAAAATATGTTAAATATAAGCCTACTTTTATCATTAATATTATTTTATATTGCTGCACTTTTTGTTATCTGCGATTGAAAGTTGACATCGTTCTTTTTCCAGGCATATAAAATATCCTCACTACACGAAAGAATTTTATGATGTTTTATCCTTAATGGAAAAGCATTTTTAATCAAAGTGAAGCACATGATAAATTAAATAACCATTTCCATATGTGTTCTCCAAGGTTTTTTCAGAGTCAGAACATATATTATAACTCTTCATAGATGCTCTCGGATAGTTTCTCATGCGAATTTTATGCGGCCCAAAATTTGGTCATCCACGGAAAAGTTTTCGGTCTGGTAATATTGCGGGACGCTTTTTCCGGAAGCAAGTCACCATTGGATGAAAAACCTGCCGGTGAGAGTTAGATGAGGGTGAGGGGTTGAAGTCTTGGGGTCCATTCTTTTTTCTGACACTGGAATAGACATGATGAAATCAAATGCAGACGGGACAAAGTAGTGTCTACATATGGAATCAAAACTTATTCGAGATCCTTTTTTTTTGAAAATTTTCCCGAAGGGAAAAATACACAATATCCATCAGCACGAGTCCAAGCGTAAGGGTACTTCGAACTCAAAAAGTTTTCCAATAGCATTAGGGGTAGTTTAATGTATACCAAGAGTTTTCATGCGTTGTTTTCATTTTGCAACTCTTGCATAACGCCTTACCTGTGCTTCACGACTACAGGAGGTACCCATGACGTACTTACCAGAAGTCAAGACTTTGCCCTTCGGTCACTAAGGCATCAGACTTTTGACTCAATTTTTTAGAGCAATATATAATGAGTTTCCGAGTTAGCGTCAGGATTTACTTCCTAACAAGGCCCTTTTTATTCTTCTGTAATACTATTTGCTTGGGAAATTTGGCTTCGCACTGTTCTTTGTATATCCGAATGATTAGCTTAAACCTCAGTACACCGTCAGCCGATCGCGGATATTAAAACTAGGCGCCATTCGTAAAATGCAGTAACCGACGGGAATTCAATGGTTTAGAAAAAAATTGAAATTTAAGAAATAAACCGTGACCCTGATGCTACTCTTATCAACAAGTGTTCGTTTTCGGCACATTTCTCAAATTCATTAAGCTATGACGACATAGATCCTTTTACCCAACCACATTTCTTCTCCTTGTTTCCCCTCCTACTTCCACCTATGGGAGGTAGGCCTTCCCTGTTTTTTTTCACCTGATAATGGTATTTAAGCATCGCAACCAGTGATTGGTGGGAATATTTCATTTGTATTACCCAATGGAAATTTATCTAAATGATTATATTTTAATTCATCTCAACTAGAGTCCAAATCTGCATCCACCAGGAAGCCGTGCGAATTAATGAAGCAATTTTTAAATCAAAGATTGATTATGCCAAAATCGAAGATCTAATCATCGAACAAGAGTTAATCCAACTGGCGCATACCGGATTATTCCATTTATTTTAATGCATGTATGCAACCGGCGATCGTGTATGAACCAGAAGTTCCTTATCAAACACATTCTCATGGATGGATCTGTGATCATCACGTTTTCCCCCTTTCCCACACTTTTACCTTTCTCCAATCTCTCTGGCAAACCAATGGTTTCCAATACCTCATCACTATTAGGTGTTACCTCCCCCAGGACTTTCCCAAATATTTATTCTGATTGGTCATATGAACTATATAATCCTCCCGGTGAATACTTGGTCGGCAGGTACTCCTCGTTAACTTATTGATTTATTTCGTCTGTTATCACCTTTAGCGATAACATTCTATCATTATTTATAATTATTACTCTCATTCCTTGTATTCTATTGAGTACTAATATTTATCCACGTTGACTTCATCCTAAACCCCAATATATTATCCGGTAATTATCTCTCCAGTAATCTCCTCGCTCTCTCAATCTCATCTCACTATACCATAACATATCCATAGGTCCTGTCCACATTCATCCCTAAATATTTTCTAATTACTCTATCCTTAACATCATCTTAAAATTCCACGTTAGTTATCTAGCTGGTGAAGTCTACGTCAGAGTTTTTCCCCACTAACTTCACCTCGTCTGGATAAATAATTTATGGCATGACGACAGCGTAGGATTTTCACTTCTGAAGCCGGGGGACGACTCCTGGCTCAGTGAACCGGGTCATTTAGATGCTTAGATTAACTATCACCTTTCATAATATTGACGAAGAAAATTAAATTGAAAAAGTTTTGTGTCTTCCGGCACGAAAACGTTTTTTGCTGGGACACTAAAATGGCCACCTAATGGGATCATGGGTATTTGAATCCGCTTCTCTGGAAGCATTCTTGAATTGGAGATGGCTTTTTCTGGCTCCTACCCTTCGATATATCTAACGCGGGGGGTTTAAGTTTGATCAATTATCATTTCACCTTCCAGGGTAGCTGTATGACATATAGGTTCGTGCAAGCCCTTCCAGAACGTCACGGGCGTAGTTCATGCACGAGACAAAAAATAAACAGATTTTGGTGGAAAGAGCAAGAGCTATTCAAAAGGGCAGAATCGGATTTCTGCGTACGGTAAACATTGCTAATATGCCCATCTAGGAAGATCAAACGCCAACACAAACCTACGGCAGTTTTTGGAGTAAAGTGTAAATATGGATCGTCTTCATCAATTACTCAATTCATTGTTTCATACCACGTTTTCATGCATATTTACCCCATTAAAAAATGAAGAAAAAAGATTTTTTAAGTTAGAAGGGTAGCTTTGACTGAATGATTTTATAGCCCTTATACAAAGTATGCTAATCGTTACAGATATTTCCTTGGAAATAATACGACGAGGAGAAAATTTGTGTAGCAGCTTTTTGTTAATCAAAATATGCAATCTCTAGACCCAAGACCAATTTCCAGGGACTATTTTCATTTGAATGAGGATACAATGTTTTCCAGTGAAATAATTATTTTTCAGAAGTACCCACGGTCATTTTTATCCAAAATAGTTCTACTCCGTTCGCAGCCATATGCAACTTTTGCGTGGGGCATCGGGATGTCAAGGACAACGGAAGATCTACGACGGCCCTGGGGAAATGCAAAAGAATATTTAATTCATTAGAACACGGTTGGATATAAGTTGAGGTAGTAGAGATTTAGACACGTAACTGCTTACCGTGTTACCATATGAAGGAAGGAGAGGGATAATACTTTGGAGAACTCTGGATTACATAAATTGCTTTCGAAGTAATTTGGACGGATGACTGTTTCAGAACTTTGGTACTAAACGTAACTTCCATTGGACTCTAAATGAAACCATTTCAAACTGAAGCTTTAAGAATATTATTTTATTTAACAATTAATTAAAAAACAAAAATGTGGCTTTAACATTGAATTTAAATCAAAACATATTATGTAGGAAAAAGTAAATAAATGCTGAGATATTAGTAAAGTTAAGTAAACAACAAGGAACGAACGCACAACACTGATTGTAAACCAGAACTTTTGCACAGAAAATATTGCAATTTGGAAAAACTCACAAAGAGATTAAAGGGCGATTAAAGAGCCCTAGCGCAAAATATCGCCACATCATGTGATTTGTATAGGAAGTGCATAAACGTTTTTTACGTTAAAATTTTATTGCAAGACGAAATAGAGATGCTGTTTGATGCTAGAGTTTTTAGCCAACATTTAGTTTGAAAAATAAATACTATTAATAATATCTATTCAGACTACTTAGGGGTATACGGCCGGGCTTTGATCCGCCAATGGAAGTGAAGGAGAATAGAAAACAGTTTTAAGGAATAATAATTGGATTGGGATTGGTAAGTTTTTGTGGTCACGTTCAAGGGTAGACTGTATTCATAGATGTTTTGACTTTAGCTACTCGACTTCTATCTCATAACATATCCGTAATTAGATATTTGCGAGAATATGAAAAATTTACTTATTAAAATGACTTATTGGATGAATACCGCCAGAATAAACGCTGTTTTCCGCAACGAAAAATAAAGGCGCTCGGCAAACGAAGCTGTTTCTACGCGTCAGAATTTAAATAGAAAAAGTCGTCATTAGTATGAATTTGCACACATTTTATTGAAAAACATTCAGCTGGACAAAATTAAAGAAAACAAAATCGTATCATTTTTGCACAAACGCACGAGTATATTTTTTTCCTACGTCTTGCGATGATGCTCTATGCTATCAGCGGTTTAATTTTAAATTGAGCTCCATTCATCCCGTTCGTCTGAGTTATTGGCGTCTGCAAGTGTTACTGATTGGATAAATATACGGGATTTTTTTCGTAATTCTGACTCCCTTTGTGTGAACACATCTGCTTTTCGCATGGGTATGAAGAGTTGAATAAGGCAAAATGAATCATAACCTTCCATCGACTTGTTTTTAGTTTTCGAATTGCAAGGGTAGGCGGTGGAGGAAAGGGAATCCTTGAGATGGAGGATTACTGACGAGCGGCAAGCGATGGGGTTTATTAAAAATTCATCTCAGGGATCGCAAAAAAATATTTTACTCGGCATATTTCATTCCTTGTAAGAAAAAAATGCAGTCCTAACGAGGGCGCAGGCCAAAGAAAAGGAAGATTTCCCCTCTTTACCAATCTATTCATTCAACCAGAGGCCGGAAGCCTTCTGCAATTCCCTTAATCTAAGATTCATCGTTCTCCAGCGGCCTCGCAAATTATCCTCCTTAACTCCCCAGCTCACCCCCCCCCCCCACTCCTCAGTGCCTAGTGAGTCCGTTCCCGTGGACGACATCTGTTGGCACAGAGGCTGCAACCGTAGCGTGCGCGGCCCACGCTAAGTTGAAGGTTACGTCTATATACATCTACATAATACCCCGCAAGCCGCCGCGAGGCATGTAGCGGGGTATATACATACCATTCAAACCACCCAAAGGTATATGGAGGGCTTTTATCCACCAATGAAACGGGAGAGAGAATGGAAAATGGTTTTTAAAGGTAAAAATTGGAGTGGGACTTTTATGCGCCTGCGGTCACATACTCTTTAAGGGAAAAAGGAGACTCTAAATATAGCGTTCTTAGAGGCCATTTCATCTGTTCATTTCCAATGGCTTGTCATAACGGCAAGTGTGTATTAGATTGTAAACAATTAATTAGACGTCACTGGTTTCAATTTATTTCAAATCTATTAATTAGGCATATTCATGTACACATTCAAAACATCTGGATTATTATCGTATTTTTACATTTTGTGATGGGAATTAAATATAACATCGGAATAATGCTTTTAATACCAACTTGATGAAACATTACACGCATAGTTTATTTTCAAGAGCATTGCATTCATCCAGTCTTTTATACACTCACCCTCATCTAGCGCTCATTTCTGAAACCCTTCCCAGCTTCATCTACGGGATTATTTCTTTTCCCCCTTCGGCGAACGAAGCGCCTGTATCTCACATGCGAGGCGTGAACTCACGACCGTCGCCTCATCCGTCCGGGGAAAATGCTTCCTTGGCAAACGCTCGCCTCAGCCGTGCAGCGAAACGACCTCTCTTCCGCTCCGGCTCTCCTCCTATCGAACATCTTCTCTTGCAATCATATCTCCCGGGACCTTCTTCATTTTCTAGCCCGCAGACACACTACGATCCAGCTGGAAAGAGAATTCCCGTTCCTTCATCTAACCGTGCTTTGAATAACACCCGTCTCGGATTCTTTCCTCCCCTTCTCCATTGTAATCCATCGTATATAGCAAATCATTTCCCCTGCCCTCTAAATCAGATGCATGGTGCTCAATTTCTCTTGATAGTGGACCAATTTTCCATGAATTATTGGAAGTCTCACAAGAATGTCCGATATGAAATTAGTGCAACTTCAAAGATGAAGACAATTGATCCTTTTAGGACTTCAAATAAAAAATGGAAATAGAATAAGAATAATGGCAAATGATAATGAATAAAGACAAAGATTTATCGGGGATCTCAATTTTACTTCATTTTATGAACTCAGTCGACAAGGAAATGGAATTATTGATAGACGAAGATAGTGAAATAGAGTAGGCATGTTTCCGCATATGGGAGAAAACGATTAAAAAATAATGAGTTGCGGGAAAAGGTGGCCATCAATTTCAGAATGTAGCGTATACTTCTAGCATATTGAAAATGGCAATTGCTTCAAAACTTACAGCAATTGAGATTTGATAAATGTCTGCGAAACTCTGTTGCATAATACATTTTATGTGAAAATATTTTTTTGTGATTTATAATTTTTACTATTCAATAATATTCAAGGTAATAATTGATTCAATTTTAACAATACTCAGGATGTAGGCCAAAAGTAAAAAGGGATTTGAAAATCTTGCACATTTTTCAAAGAGTGGTCTATTATACAAATAAATTGAATTGAATGATTGATTGCGCAGAGAAAGAAATAATTGATACGATCTAATGAGAAATGACGGTGCTGTGAGAGTAGTGTACCTTAAACTTACCGTCATAATGACTTAATGAGGAAACTGAATGAAACAGAAAAAAGAGGGAAATTAAGGGATTGAGTAGGAATCTTTGGGAAGAGCACAGCAGTATACGACGAGATATTACACGTGCGAAATAAGATGTTTGTGAATAATGAGTGGTGTATTCGGATTGAACATTCGGGCGTCTTCAGTTACTAGTGTCACAAGGAAAAGTAATTGACTTTTGGCTGGTATAACAAGTTGGGTCTTATATTACCCACCTTAATTGGCACTCTGAACGGTAACACAATGCTCTCACGTATTTATTATTCAGGTCATACGAATATGATATATTTCAAAATTGTCGGAACCTGGAATTCATTTATCGGAGTCACTCCAGCTATAGCTAAGGAAAAAAGAAAATTTCCCAAGTCACCTACGAGATATGGATGAACCATTTTCTGTCAGTGTGCAACGTGCAGTAAACTTTCTCCTAAGAATTTTTTGACTGCATTTATGGAGGGAAGTGTTTGAAATTCACTCTCACCAATAACATCACGCCCAAGTCTTCATATCCTTTTTGGCTGGGGAGAACGTATATTATCTTTCCTGATTGAGAGGCAACTGTCTAATTTAAAGAGCTCCCACCATATAGCTTGCCTCACGAATTCATATAAGGTGTTCACGTCAGTGTTAAATGAATTTATCCTCTAGAAGGTTCAACTGGTACTGGAGGAGATAAATGAGTGGAGGGTCTACAAGCGAGGCATCGAAAGATGCAAGGATTCCCTGAAAATTTATAACTGTATTTATCAGAACGCCACCTACTTTATGTGCAACCTATCATTGGGATGGGGTCACTGCAAAAGCCAATCGACATCACTTCACATAAGCTATTCATTGCCATGCTGAATATGATAAAAGTTCACCGAAATATCGTGCTCTGCAAAGAGCGCCTGTTGACACGATGTAAAACGCACTACGTTCCTACACCATGTGAAATATCTTTATGATGGCTATGAATTTAGAATACACATCTCCGCCTTCCCCGCCGTCTGATATATAGCAGGTAAAAGCGGCGAAGAAAAGATCCACATCCAAATACCGTAATAATCATCGAGATATGTGGAGTACTGAGATGCTTTACGCCTTTGGATAAAATAAATTTATAATTAAGAGTGCTAAGCCGAATATCCTGCTCATGATGAACACCATTAAACCCATCCAGGGATATTTCTATTGAATGTAGGAAAATCATGGGTTGTCGAAGGACCGGATCTCCCTACGTTGCGTTGAGGTCCAAAATAAGACTCGTCCTCGCATGTGTGGCTGATTTCCCATATGTTTCAGGAAAAATTGTGCAAGCGTACAACCCGGGAAGACGAACTATAGGCGTGTCTTCCTCGCAACTATAGAAACGCTTGAGAGGAGACGAATCGGAGAGGACTCGATTTAAGCTAATTTCCACCTTGATCCTTAGGATAATTAGCGAGTCATTCATTAAAATTTCGACCAATATGGAAAATGTGACAATATGGAAGACCCGAGAAAAATTTCATCGTGCCTATTCCCATTATTGAATTACAATCAGAAAGATATTGCATACATTTTTGGAAGTTATTTGAAAACATTCCAGATAATTGTAACTAACCAAAAACATTTTTTGAGTTCGCTATCGAATTATAATACTTTTTTATTTTATAAGACAATAGATTTTACGACATGAAATTAATCATGACATTCTCTAATTAAGCACGATTTATGAATGTTTCATTCTGGGATGATTGTTTATGTGTCGAACAAAAATGGAAATTTCGATAAAATATTCAATGTGCACAAATAATAAATTAAACATTTTCTCGAAATAATGAAAAAAAAATCAACGGACAATTGGGCAATTGTTGTGAAGAGTGTTTTCGCCGAACGATTCCTAGAGGGCATTTTTTTCTTAAGGAAGCCAATATTTTCCACTTTGACTATCAATAAAATTCTTCCCTTCAAGGTGGTATTCATTATCATTTTTAATCGACAAAGCTCTCCGTACATTTCTCCTCAACGGATATTCTCAGGTAACTCTTATCTCCAAATTTTAGCACAGAAAATAATGATCCCCCTGCCGTGGATTTCTCTTCCGCGCCGGTCAACACAACTCATTGTGTTTAATTCGTGGCGGTCTTTTATATGTATTATCGTCCAGTTCCCTTCTCTCTGGTGTGCCCACAGATATGCTCTGTCCCTCAAAGTGTGCCAGAGGAGTTAATATCTTCTTCGTATCAATAATTTCCAAAGATCACATCTCCTCGTCCATCTTTCCCTGAAGCCCGCAATTAGTGTTCCTTATTCTCGCCTCTCACCTTCAACTTTCCTGATCCTCAGGACAAATATGGGTGGTCTGCAAAGTTTCCGACCTAAGAAAGATACAAGACATTTTTTCTGAAATTTCCTTAGTCGGAAACTTTTCAGACCACCCACGTACATTTCTTTCTGCATCACGTTCTCCACTGCTCACCCTCACAATTTTTGAAATCGACGTTTTCTTAGATAAAAATTGTCCTACCTTAAAAAGAATTTTGACTAACGATATTCTGCTAAAATTATGGATTTGTTTCCCTTTTTCAACTTTCCATATCAATTCAGGTGTGCGACGTAACAGCAAGAGGAAAACAATTGTTTCTACGTGCTAAAATTCTTGTGTATAGTAATATTTTATTCTTATGAAATGGAATATCAGAGTATCATTCAGGTTAACAGTTCTAGCATCTGAACTGAAACAAGTTCTCTCTTCTTAAAATATTCGGATGGAATGAATCGTAAATCTATTTTAATGAGTATAAACTATATAAACTGTTATTTTTAACTTAATCCAAGTATTTACCAAATTTTGCTCATATCTAATATGTAAACTAGATACATCGCCAGTTTTAAACAACGTTCCTTGAATGATCAGGTTCTTACGACCTCTACGGGTAGAATAGGAGAGTTTTCATTAAAAAAATTGACTTAAGTTCAACTATTTTTAATTTTAAGAAGTGTCTTAATTACAATAAATAAAAAATAAATAAAAATACTATATATCCATTATTTTTGTTCACAGAAACAAAAAAACTGATCTTATATAATTTTCTTCAGAGTTGAAACAGTCAAAGTGTGCGTCGGAGTAGCGCAAAACTAAAATTTTGCAAAAATGGATTGAGCATAGTTTTTATGATGTTATATGACTATATAGTTATATGAATATAGTGTTTATGTTGAGTATAGTTAGATATGGAGTGAGATGTTTTTAAACTTACCTAACATAATCGGACTTACTTCAGCTGTAGCTGAATACTGAAATAGGAAATATCAAGATACTATATTTCAAATATTTCAATAAACTATTGGCAATAGGAAGACATGGGGATGAAATTAGGAACCTAGTTCAAGAATTTGATGGGCGGCACAAATAAATGAAAAAGATAAAATATTTTCCTTCTAAAGAAATCCTTTACAAATAAATGTAAAATGAATGCTCTGTGTAGTTACATTGAGGTGCCTCTTGCGTCGCCAATGATATTCAAAAGTATGGCTTAGACCTCGTCGGGAAGGATGTGGTTTTTTTGACTGTCACCGCAGGCAATATGCGCTTTTATAGCATCTGAAAGAATATTCTCAATAGGCTTGAAAAGTATTAGTTCTGCCCATGTTACTTACAAAAGAAAAAACATTTAGAAATATCTTAAGAGAAGAAAAATCTTACATCCTACTTTCCACCTTTGACTTTGAAGTAACTCTCGAATTAAGCCTCTTCAGGTAGTTTATCGATGTATTTGGAAGTTGTACATGCCTCAAGCCATTAAAACTGGCATGCTGGTTCTTAAATTTGTTTCTTTACAGTGATGTACACGACACGTAAAATGACCGTACATATTTCGAAAGATAGGTAGGCATATGTAACTTAGTCCAAGACTTCCACTAACGCGTTCTTACAGCTCTTCCAATTTTCAAAAGTTTTCCAATTACGCCGCAAAAAAGCATTTGAACACCTTCAATGGACATGTTAGTGGAACTAAAAAAAACTATTTATTATCATCGAACGTAGAAAGGAGAATGAGCTCCGTAAATTAAATAGTAGAGAGGAAAATTATACTTAAATTCATGGGTGAAGAATCTCACGGTAATCAGAAGTGACGAAGAAGGGTTAGTCAGAGTGTATGAAAAACCATAAGTGGAGCTGAAAGAAAAGAAAATGTGTAATTTGTGGATACTGCAAAAACTTTAAATTAGAGGAAAAAAGAGAGAGAACCCATTACTAGTTTAGTTTAGTAACCCAGTTCAAAACAATTTAACGCAGAAAATATTTGACCCATCACATTTTCTGTGAATGGCATAATCAAAAAGCGTTTGCAGGTGAAAAATATAAAATCGGTGAGTGCTAAAATCCAATTCCTTCGCGAATGTTTTGTTTTCGTAAAAATCAGGGAATGTAGCGGGTTTTATTTGAAGTTCGATCTCTTTTAAACGTTTCGTCAGCGTCCTCGAAAACAGAATCCAATCTCCGCCTTATCTCATACGGAACGACCCCTCTTCTACGAATCCATCTCCATCCTCTCGGTGAGTGCCTCTCTACCCGTGTCGGCAGTTTTTTTTCACGGTGACGTGCTGATGCGCCAACGGTCCCACCCACGCACTCCTCAATCACTTCCACTTCCCCTCCGCTCCCAGCCTTTGCCGCTCCTCCTAGGCCACTTGCCCGTTCTCCAACACTTCTCTGCCTCCGTTCCTCCACTTCCGCTCAACCCTCCGCCGACGCTCCTCGCATCGAGTTTGCACCCACCCCACGCAAGGGTATGCATTTAAGATAGTCCGCTGCAGTTGAAGGGCCGGTTTTCCTGCTGGAGAAAAACTCGCTGTCCGCCGAAACAGTAAGGAAACGGACGCTCCAACTCCGGACTCCCGTGCCTTGTTGAAGATACTCGATGCTTTAATGAATAATAGATAGAACATTTCAAAACAACATGATAGAACACTTCAAAATGACTATTGGATGAATTCTGATGACGAACGGGCCCCAAAGTCTTTCTAAATATTAGAATACCCAGTTAAAAGAAGTAGACCGTAGATCGGATCGGATTTACATGCCCGTTTCTCCCTCTCGCATATGGCGATGAAAAGTCCAAGGTCAAAAACACCCCGACATTTCCGATATTTATCCCAGACTCTCATCTGCCCTTTCCTTCTACCAACACACTCGTGCATGGAAATAAAAACAACTTCATATCCGTGGCATGATAACATGAACACAATTCCGCATTTTCCATTAGATGCATACATTATAAATATTTTATGTATACATTCAAATACGAAATCCCGTCATACGGCGAGCAAATATTCATAATATAGATATAAGGAAAGGGGATAGGAAAACACATAAAATAATTGATAATATAATAAATAATAAATACGCGTATTATTAAATAAATTAATAGTTAATACGCGTAATTGGTACCGCATCCGCCCGGCAAGTGGAAGGTCCGGTGTTCAAGTCCCGGTTAAGGAAATATTTTTACATTTGTGATATGCTCAAATCCGCCTTCCCCACATGTCCTATGTTCGTATTTGGTTTGTTTTCCTTCCCCTTTCCTTATATCTATTGCTATGTGTGAATATCTATTTCCATGTTATAGAATATTTGTTCGCCGTATGGCGGGCATAATATGCATATTATATCATATATATATATATATATATATATATATATATATATATATATATATATATATATATATATAGATGATTTCTTCGAAGTAACACGGAAGTGTTGAATAAAAAACTTAGACAGTAACACACAGCACGAGAACACATAAAAAGAACACTCACAATATTATCTTGATAATTTCGACGGACTTGAGCTCCGTCTTCTTCGGAAGAGTCATATCTTTGAGTCATATCTTATCTTCCGAAGAAGACGGAGCTCAAGTCCGTCGAAATTATCAAGATAATATTGTGAGTGTTCTTTTTATGTGTTCTCGTGCTGTGTGTTACTGTCTAAGTTTTATATATATATATATATATATATATATATATATATATATATATATATATATATATATATATATATATATATATATATGATATAATATGCATATTATGCCCGCCATACGGCGAACAAATATTCTTTCACATGGAAATAGATATAAGGATTTGGGATAGGAAAACACAAAAAGACGAACACAGAGGAGGTGGGGAAGGCGGATTTGAGCAGATCAAAAGCGTAAAAATATCTCCTTAACCGGGACTTTAAAACCGGACTTCCACTTGCCGGGCGGATGCTCTACCATTTGAGCTATCAAGGAAATCTAATTTACACTGAGATCTGCGATGTTTTAAAGCGCCCAGGTGCTCCGATTCCTTGGCCAAGAGATGGCGTTAGGTAGCTGTTTCATCCACCAAAGGATAAATAGACAATACACACAAGAGGAAAGGATTAGAGATTAGCAAGTATACAGCATCATAGAGGATAGGAACTGTGCGTTTCATGGCACGCATAGCCAGAAGGGACGAGCCACATTGGCCAAATACACATTCAAACACGAATTCCCGCCATACGGCGAAAAAATATTCTTTTACATGGAAATAGATATAAGGAAATGGGATAGGAAAACAAACACACGCACTATTGTATGGGGATCTGACCACAGCCATATTAATATTTAACGATGACATTACGTTGATAAATATCATGAAAATAACTAGATACAAGTTCAGATGAATTTATTTCAATTTTGAACTGTTTGTGATTTCTCTTCAGTGGAAGATTATTGCATTATCTTCATCAAATTGTCTGAGAATTAACCGAAGACGAAGATTTTATTATGACTATTGTGATGAAATTCTTAATAATAAGAACTATATCGCTCCCTAATGGCGACCCTTATAGTGTCATAAAATGAAAGCCTTTGAATCCCATGCCCCAAGAATATTTGCAAACGCTTAGGTTCAAGTACAGACTCTTTGATCAAGATCTAAAACGGGTGTAGTTTGAAGCTTGAACTCAGTATCAGGGGACAACATTTAAGGTAAGATGGAAAATTATTGAGCCAAAATCAACCAAAGTCCAATCCTAACTGACCACTTAAAAAATAATGGCTACTAGTCAATTTGAATGGAAAGTTGGTTCGCAGCGACAACAATACATAAGCAATACTCCTTTAAAAATTTTTTTCAATAAACGTATTTAATAACCATATTAAATAAACGAACAATTTCATTAATGATTATTTCATAAGAGTTATTCAGTATGAATACCTTCATCGTTTGCCGTATGCATTAGATTGTTGATTTATTAGAAAATACGAGTACATACGGAGAAAACAGTACTAGAGGAACGATATACACTGGGGACTTGAGTGAAAGTTGTGTGAGAACTCTTCGAGTCGGTTGGATTTGATTATTTCTGTGATGTTTATCTTTGTAGTGCCATCGGTATGAATTAATAAAGCTACACAAATAGATATACACTTGCATCGTATCGCAAACGTGAAACTGTGTTCATGCCTCCCCAAGCGCAGGTATGAAATTATTTGAAAACATGTTCGCAGAGGAAAAAGGTGGTGGTGGATAAGAGCATGGAATGGATATCGGAAATATCGGTATGTTTTGGACCATGAACTTTTTATCACCGAATGCGGAAGGGGAACCAAATATCTGTCACTTGACTGCTGTTAATTTTTCAGCTATATTCATCTCATGGTTTCATTTTGATAGTTGATTCAAGCGTCAAACTTGTTCATTTGGAAGAATGAAAAATAATGGATGTTTCGTTCGGTGATTAAACACTTCTATTCAAAAGGCTTAATACCGAAAGGGATCAAAGCTGAGATAGATGAACTTCATGACGCATCTGCTAATGTGTTTGTGGCAGTTTACAATTAGGTAAATGTATTTAATCGTGGCCGTACATAAAAAAATAATGAACATCTATCGGGACGACCTCTGCAAGGGACTGCCTCCAAAATTATTGAAAAAATCCACGCAATGGTTTTGAGTGATTGCCGAATCGAATTTCTCGAAATATTTAAGGACACAGACATATTGCAAGGTACATACGAGGGGTATCGTAAGTTTCAATTATTACGAAAATATATTAGAGATAAAAACTTAATTTTTATTTGTTAATCTTAAGAATTTTCTGCGCACATATCATTCAGAATCATACACTTCCCCCGGCGTTTCTTGACCTTTCGAAGCTCGTCATTGTAGAATTCAGTATATAGCGGTGAAAACCATTACTCTATCTATTGAATGACGTCATTTGTGCTGTCAAATCTCCGACCCCGTAATGATTTTTTGAGTTCTGGGGATAAGGAAAAGCCGCTTGGGGAGAGAACGGGAGAAAAGGGAGGATGTGGCAAAACTGTGACCTCGCCGCTTTGATTGCCGGCAGCGCCGTGTTCCCGATGACAGGTCACGCCGTGATTGCTTCTGAAAAGGAGTCGGTGGTCGTGCTGGCATCTTTCACAAATGCAGCTCCTCGTGAATGATTTTCCACACACTACCGTAAATAAGACCAGGGCCATTCATGATCATTTGGGTGGTTGCTCTTCGGTCTAATACGATAAATTCCTCCACTTTCTTCACTGTGGCAGTATCGTCCGTGATTAATGTTCTTCCACTTCTTGGATCGTCTGTGAGGGACATGTGGCCCCTTTGAAACTTTCCGTTTCCACCTTGTAAAGGTGTCTTTTGACAGGCTATAATTACTGATATGCAGAGAAATGTTATCCAGATATGTCGGTTATTTCTTGGTAACAATTATTTAAAAGCGATATCCCGAGGCACAGTGTTTCAATTTTTTCCACAAAAAACTGGACGTCCAATATAAATTTTGGCAAAATGGGTTTGCTCTCAGGGGAGAATACATGTAAGCGTGTGTAATGGTCGATTAGGAGGCTGGTTTTGTGGTCTTTTGGCGACCGCAATCCACGATCGCGGGTGTCTGAGTCGATGTATAACTGTGGACGAGTTGTTAAATTAATTAGTCGGTAATTTTTAATCAAACTTTAAATTTGTTCAATATTTTCCAAATAAAGTATTTAGGAACTGACTAAACTCCTCCACCATAAAGTTCCATAGTTTGGCCTAAACCATCGAACCTGAGCTGATGATATCACGTCTATATCATAACCTGTAACCCGTAGCTTGTAACCTGTCGTAACATTTATACAGCCTCATGAATTTTTACATTTTAAAAATATATTTAGCAATGAACTTCGTTTGCAGTTCTGAGAATATTGGCAAAATCCAAAGAAGGTAAAGGCTGCCAAATGGATAGAGACATTCAAAGAGTCGTGTCTTCTTATAATTTATGAACACAACAGGCAAATTTCCACAAGGAGTATATTTTAAATGTATTCCCCTTTTTACCATAGGAAAGATGTTTTGGTTTATTTTTATTTTGAATACGAGATGATAATATTTATTTATGGGCCTGCATGCAGCATCAAATTTTGTATTTCAGGATACATGCCAGTTAGTCCATAGTTCGCATCTAGTACGTGTTGAGAACTTCTAGCCATCTGTGAATTCCGTACAAGATATTTCTACTGACTAATACCAAAGATCAAAACATTCTAACTATTACCAGATATAAATAAAAAATGTGCACTTTTTAATCCTAATTAAATGCATAATCGCACATAATCGATTCACCATAAAACAATTATTCCATTTTGCTGAATTCCGATGGAACTAATTTCCTTCAAATTGGTTATTTCCGAGGATTTTCTTTTTTTTTCTTTGAACATAGCTTTAGAGACCTTTAGCTTATAAAAATTTTTGGGGATACGTAGAGTATCCCCAAAAATTTCATAATCATTCTTATTTTAAGGTATAATATTTATAATAAACAGAGAGATCAAGAATTTAATCTCTATTGAAACGAATGTAGTATTTTGGCCAGTTGTAATACGAGGATAGTAGACTAGAGATTTATTAGTAAACTTCTTCCTTAATTGTGTGTATATACCTACTTCATTGCATAGGAGGACTAGTAGGTGTTAAGAGAAGTCCGTTGTATAAGAGTATTTGAAAGTCTGGCGACTGAAAAGTGCAGGAAAGAAGATTTGTATGAAGCATAAATCGAACTTCAATTTGATGCCACGCCCGGTAAAAACCCCTGCATCCCGTCAATTAAAACATACAAGTATGTGAATCCATAATATCTACTCGTTTTCATCTTTTACAACGTAACCATCCCACAAGGTAACTTAGTACCAAAAAGTCAATTAAAGGAAAAGCGAGATGGAGCCAAACAAGAAATGAGGTTGGAAAGAAAATATGTACAGGTATTACGTTTGTGGGTAATGAGTTGGAAAGATAAAAAAAGCTATTAGAGAGAATATTCGATTCGGAGTTATGTATCGTAAAACAAGCAGGAGAAGAATCAAATTATGATTATCTTAGCATTATGTGTAAGAAATTGCTGGAAGAGCAAGTTATATAGAAGATCTGTTCAAAAAGTATTGCCAAAATTTGAATTTCCGCGGGTCACGTATATTTGATTTTCGATTTTTGTGGCGTTATCTTGGTATTTATGTCTCTCACTTGTGTCGAAAAGTTCGGCCATTTTGAATGCTCAGTTAATTGTTGATCTCAATCCTTTCTTTACTCTCTTTCTTGTATCCATCTCCTATGCCTCGGAAATCACTGTCCATGACGTCAACATTTCCCTTATTATAAAGAATTCCACACGTCTGCCCACATTAAACCCACTTACATAAAACAAGGTCTCTATGATATCTGCTGCTATCCGTCGTTCACTAAACGCTCTCTTCTATACACATTCTTCACCCGTAGTCCTGTATTTGTAATGACCCAAACTCCCTGGACACATTCCTCCACAATTTGCATAACTCTCTCCTCCACCGCACCTATTCTGAGTCCCTTCTTAGTAAAAAAATTCTTCGACACTTTCAGCTACCCAAACCTGCCCAACACATCAACCACCAGGCTCCCTCTATCAGCACAGCATCCAAGGAATGAAGTCCCTCAAACATATTCACGAAGACCTCTTCCCCATTTTGACAAACCAAAATAAACAAAAGCAAACATATTTCATAAGTGTCTCTCGGATGCTTTTAAACGGCCAGCCAATGTATCGGACATATTAAAATCCACCAAGTCTTTATCCAAGTCCTCTCCCATCCACAAATACACACTAGTACATTGAGCCATACGCTTTGTATTGTCGTTTGTAAATATAATCAGGAAAATTGTATCACAAGTATTGTTTGAATGTATTGGTATGTGTATGTTTAGTATTTGTATGTATTGTATGTTGCATATGTTGCTTATATTGTGTTATAGTTATTAATTAATTAGGGCAACTAATGTATTGTGTTACTGTATGTTAGTCTTAAAATATTGTATGCATTAATTTCATGGCTATTTATACATGACTTGTGAAATTTATCTGTAAGTTTAATATTGTAAATGTGTCACGAGGTCTTAAGTGGTAGGAGAGACTCCATAGTCACAATATCAATAAATACGACTATCTATCTGCATTGCAATAGGCGGAAATGTAGAATATGTCCCATCTTCACCGCTTCTTGCCTCCCTTTACAATTTATCAATTCTTTTCCATCCCAATGCATTCCCACATGCACGTCCTGCAATATACTATACTCTATCAAATTAACTGCAAACTCTGTTCCTCCTTCTACGTTGGGCAAGGCACCTACCACACTATCCGTACCAACAATCCCCGCCCCACATTCAAACCTTCTTCCGTGTTTCCCCTCTACCAGTGCCTTAATATGGTTCCCACCTCGATGTTTCAATCAGGATTGTTTTAACGTGCCTACTATAGCCTCCCATCTCACTGCAGACACACCGCTAAAACTCAAAACCCTCGAGTCGGCACGTATCTGGTTCCTGGGTGCCTGCTCGGACGTCTCTCTGAACCTTGCCCACTAGAGTGTACACACTTCTCCTTCCTGTTGACCCTTGCCCCTTCCGATCACCCAAAACGCCTCCGTCTCCCTCCCCAGTTTCATTCACTGGTATCCTAAGTTTTCTTCCTTCCGATTAGAAAGGCGGTCAGGCCACTGAAATATTTAAAAAATCGATACTGAATGTGCTTCTTTATTTTTTTTAAAGTTTTTTAAATTATCGCCACGCTTTAGACTGGTCTTACCACCGAAAATATCGGAATACGTTTGAGTGTCCTTTTCTATTAGTATTTTTATATTTGCGTTGGCCAACCCCATTTAGTTCCTTCGTTGAAATTATTATTCACATCCGGGACACCATCTTAATATATATTTGGCAAGCTATAAATTTCAACAGGAAAGATGATCACAGGATGTCCATAAATTGAATTCGTGTTTGTAACCGCAAAGGAAGGAAAATAAGCATTAATTATCATAGAAATCTGGGGAAGAGAATTCGAACTAGTCAAGAAGGTCACGCTATATGCATTCCTATGCAAACCGATAAAACGAACAAATTGCCCTTCATTTGATGAAACCGAAAGGAGCACAGACGAAAGCGTTGTTTTTATAAAAATAATTTGCGCGTGGTATTTCAGAAATGAATTTGTTCATCCGCACTTTCCAGCGGAAGCCTGCAATAGAAATTATATCTAAATCTTGAAGCGTATCCCAATAAGTGAGTTTCATTCGATCCTTATCGATATAGCCACAGAAAGTGGATAATGTTTCATATTAACTAGTGCAAATGAAATATAGCCTTCCTCTAAAGAAACTCAGAGAATGAGAGTAAACTAAAAGGAAGAGATGGACGATGGATGAGATGGAAATCAAGTAGTTTTGGTGCGTCCACTTTTAGTAAAATGGATCACCGTGGTATCGTTTAATAATGGTATCCGAACCCGAGATAAATTCCGATCGATAAAACCTGAAAAAAAATTTCTGAATAATGGTATCGTTTGCAGCAAAAGCCGCGACTAGCATTTTAGCGCTAACAAACACCTGGTTCATAGTACACCATCACAGGGTAGGGGAGATGAACTAGAAAATGTAGATTATATGTGTAAATACGAAACATATTCATAAAGTAAGAGCCGTTTGCTTACATTTAAATATTGGCGCTTCAGAACACAGTTTTACTCCTGCAGTGCCATCTACTGGTTTATTGAGAATCTATAGCGGCATTTGTTTTGTTTGAGAAGTCGTTTGCTTGTCCGTGCATGCAAACAAAAATGTCCGTGACAATCGTTGAACTCGCCAGCTGTGAAGTGCGTTCTGTCATACGATTCTTTTACGAAAAAGGATTGTCGGGATTTATGCCTAGTTTATGGATCTACAGTTATAAGTGAAGGAAAGGTTAGACAATGGTGCCGTGATTTTAAAAATGGCCCAACAAGTGTCCATGACGAAGACCGAAGTGGCAGGCCAAGTATTCTGACCGATGAAATTGTTTCGCAAGTGGAACAAAAACTGCGATGTGATCGTCGATTAACGATGAATGGCCTGGCTGAACAATTTCCTCAACTTGAACGAACTACTGTCTACAATATTGTTACGGAAAACCTCGGATACCACAAAATGTGTGTAAGGTGGGTACCGAAAATACTCACCGACCGCCACAAAGAGCAAAGAATGTCCAGTGGACGAGAGTTTTTGGGCCGTTACCAAAAAGATGGAGATGATGGGACCTGCACCTAGTGACTACTTCCTCTTCTTGCACTTGAAACAGTTGCTCGGTGGACAACGTTTCGAAACCGAAGAGGATCTCAAGAACGACGTTATCAATTGGTTCAACTTTGATGCGGCGAGCGTCTATGCAGAGGGATTAAAGAAGCTGGTGCAGCGGTACGAAAAATGCTTAGAAGTAAACAGCGATTATGTAGAGAAGTGAAGTAAGTTTGTAGCTAACTAAAAGTGCCAGTAAAATGTGTTTCATATGAGTATATTTTTCCTGTGACCAAACGGCTTTTACTTTATGAGTATGCCTCGTAATATAGAATAGGGTAAATCCTTTGAGGCTACATATGCTACAGGATTGGACTGAAGGGGTTCCAAAGCGGGCTGAAATGGTCTCGAATATTAATAGAATGAAGTAAAGTGGTATCATCAGAATCAGAGTCATTCTGATGATAACTTTGAAAAAGAGAGCAAGCGCTTACGTAGAGTGTGGGGAAAAAAGAGCAGAGAATATTTCGGAATGTGAAGAGAAGATCTTTTATTTAGCCTCTGAGCCGTGGAAGATTAGGGGAAGGTAGATTAGAGGCAATGGAAGATAGAATGAAAGCAGACGGGGAGCTTAATTTAGTAAGAATTGTTGACGATAAACCTTTTCCAGTCGTCCTAGATGATTCAACGACGCTGAGAGCTTTGCTATATCAATATTGGCATTAAAATAAATCTTAAGATAACGGAAGTGATGAGATTCTAAGGAAATATGAACGATAAAATAAACACTCAAGTAGTTGGGGCACTTAAGATTTTCACAAGGAGCTGGGAAATGACGGCAGGAACTCTTAAGTAAAGACAAAAAGATAAGATAAGAGGAAATTTCGATGTATTACCTGGATTTATCTGCTTCCGAAGCATTGTATTTTAAGAGTGTGGATGAGAGTAGAGTGGATGCTTCGCGTTGTTATTTAGGGGAAGAAAAGCGAAATTTAAGCCGGCCGGAGAGGAAGTCAAAAGATATCCTAGGAAAAGAGGGGTAATTTGCTCGAAAAATTTCGATGCAGGAAGGCAAATATTCTGAATGAAATATTGATTGGTAGTGAGGTATTATAAGGTGTGATGGGAAGTATAACGGTAAGCGGGGAGGATGTTGGAAGTTAACAGGTATTGTAATGAGTAATAGGTTGGAAATATGAGGAGTAGAAGAAAGAGATTGTGCAAAAATTAATGAGCATACAATGTGTAGCATTGCATTAAAATTTGAAGATGGCGTGTATCGGAGTTAAAATGCCACCAAAAGTCTATTATTAGAGGTTGTCAAAATAAAATAATCTATTTTTGACACACATTTCTGTAGACATCACGTGTCATGATTTGATACACATAAATGGAGATTTGATATTATTTTCTAATACTCTCTCCAGTGTACACCAGAGAACTAAAAGTGCATGCAACAATCACAATAGTTTCTTAGAATCTCCGAAATCTGCTGGAATTTTAAATTGCATTGCGCATAAACTTAGAGGTTGACTTTGTTATTAGTTGGAAGAAAACTATTGAAATATAATAAAATATAAAGAAGTCTATGAAAATATTTTTATCGAAAAATATACTAATGTTACATCTCCCTACGATCAGTCATATGAGCCATAATTTCTAACAAAAAATCATTCATTTACAGAAAGCGAAAAGTGAAGTAAATGTGACCAGAATAATGCATTTTAAACTTAGCAATCACACTAATATTGTTTTCTGTGCCATTTTATGCTATTTTGCAAATAAATCCAGCCGCTTTCATACTAAAGAGTATTCTAAACCCTTCCCCTTACCCTCGAACCGTGCTCTATTCGTTAGCCTGCAGAATTAAGTCTCATTACAATGAAAAACCGCACTCTTGATGAGTATGAGATTATTAAAGGCAAACAAGATTGAGAAGATTTAGTTAGTCAACAAATGTATTGCCGTATATTACAGTTGAAATTTAACAATTTCACTGATATATCATGAAAACATCACTTTCCGCGGATTTTGAGTTAATTGAAACGTCCCCAAATCCCCTGCAGCAAATACCACACATTCATGCGGATCTTCTCGTACACACAGCGGTGGCCACCGGGGGGAGGGAGGGAAATCACCATCAGAGGATGCTTACTCTCCCAGCACTTCACGAGGAATTAATACGCAGCAACGGACACCATGGGAATTTCGAGAGCGCTGATGATTCGTCCCCACCCACGCACGTCGTGGATTTGCGGGCGATTCAAGGGGAGTTGAGTGCGGAGAGAGAAACCTTGTCCCCCATGATGTGACTGCTACAGCCAATTATCCGACCGTGGGCGTCGTGGGCGCGTCCCGACCGCCTGCTCAGCTGGTGCCGCGACGGCCAGGGGTAGATGCCCCACGGGTGCGCTCGTCTCAGTCTCAAACCTGCGTTGCAAAAGCGACGCTTAGCCAACAAGCACCACCACCCCCTGCCAAGCACCTAACGTGAGCAACGGAATCTGAAACCCGTGTAGAATTAGAGGTTTGGCGACCTCCGAAAATGGATTGATTGATTGCTGCCATTGTAATCAATATAATCTGTTCAAAAATATGTTGGTAAAGCTCTCTCTCTCTCTCTCTCTTTGCCATGCCCTACTAGATGTTAAATTCACGTATCAGGATAGGGGGCCTAATTCATTTCCCTTTGCCGCCTGAGGTTTTCCAGGGTTAGCTAGTCGTGGGAAAATCACATGGCCAGGGTGAAGCTGAGGGCATCTGGAAGTATTAACGAATTGATGGGTTAAAGACGCTCGATATTCAGTTTGATACTATCGGGACCGGTGGCAATATTATACTTTTTATACTGGAGCAAGAGAATAACAGAGCTGTGAATATGATGAGTAGGAAATGAAAAACTTTATCGAAAAACAAACTATTTATTATCAACTATAAAAAAATAGATTTGGTAAACTCGTTACATACCGGAAAATTTTAATGAAATTTTACCTGAATCCACCCACTGGAATTCGCGATACACGTCCGAGCAGAAATTATCGTACACCCACGCAAGACGGCTATCGATATCTACTTTGTCATTCCGCCCATTATTTCCGGGATCATGTGTCCAAAGTGGGTCAGTCTTTGTGTCCGTTTTCGCATATGAAATCGGGCAACGTATCGAAAAAAATACGGGCGTTCTTATTTCTGAAATTTCTCCACCAACACGATCTAGGATCGACTTTGATAAGACTTTAGTTTCGGCGTCCGTTTTCCCTCGAGCCATCTAGGACGGCTTAGAAAGCTTCGTGCGATGCCCGCGATAGTATTGTGGCGGTTGCTCCGGTGTCGGTCCGCCCGCCACCCCCGCACACCATCCCCGACACACCTGACTCCGCGCCCTGATTTCCTTACAAAACGACCGCTACCTGTAGCGGCACGGCCACTGCGAACCACTGGTTCCGGTTTTATACTTGATTTAAACTTAAATAAATGAACGTATATGCATGAACTTCACGTGACAATATGACGTGGGTGGGATTATTCAAATTTGGCAAGTAATCGAGACCTCAAGCAGCGATCGAAGGTGAGTCGAGCCTTATTCGTCTTGAAAAAAACTTTAAAAATATGTGGCGATATAAAACATACTAGCCTCTCTTCTGCAGCTCATGTAAGCCTTCTCAAGAGTGTCTTTATCCGCATGCCATAAATTGTACGGATACGTTGTGCCACGCCTTATGTTCTATAGCACTGGTGTCAAAATGCCCTAAGCTCTCCGATGTTAACTATAGCTATGGTATTAGCACATTACAACAACGCAGGTGAGGTGATCCCTGTCACATGGATCGAATGGTAAATTATTGGCAGAAGTTACCCACGCAGTACCTGTACCTCTGAGTGCGGCGACTGACGCTAGCGTTGTGATGGAGTAACTTTTAAAATCACAATTACAGAAAATAACGAGAAAAAAATTCAGTTTTTTTCCACATGAAACAATGATAAAACTTTATGTGGAAAATGAGCAATGATAACTAGGAAATCAGGTCCACTAGGGCGAGTACTATGCCCATCTGTGATTTAGGCAAGAAATTTGTTGTTGCCTTAGGCTTAAGTTTATGGAATTTTTACGCAACATTTTGAAGTGGAGGAAGTTACTTTGTAATTCCACACACACACAGTTTGTTTAAAATATGACCTAGGGTTCGAAGTTGGTCGTCATCATCAGATGACTTGTTTTAAATAAAGTGTGTGCGGAATTTCCAATATTTAGGCAAGGACCCCGCGACAGACATCCACCAAAATCCTCAAACTTCCAAGTAAATAATAGCAGTGAAGAAAACAGTAAATTAAGCCGACACAGAGAAAGAATCATGACATAATATTTGAGAAATTTTTTAAGACAAAAGTAAGAAAACATCAAATAACAGTTGGAGAGAGGAAATATAGATGCGTAGTAATTGTATTAGTAAGTTTTTAGGGGAGGCCACCGACAGCTGCGGATATTTGCGCCATTAGGGATAGATGGGAAATTAGGTAGGGTGGGGAGAAACCCGGCGGCGGTTAGGGGTCCGCAATTGAGCGTTCCATTCAACGGACGGTGTACTAACTTAAAGTGCTCTACACAAAACACATAAAGTAGGGATCGCGATACCGCTGAAAAATATCTGCCGTCACCAGGATTCCCGGACCCTCTGGCTGGGTAGCCAGTACGTTAGCCACCGCACCATCCCGATTCCTATATAGAAACACTTGGACTTCATTGTGAGATGGAACGATAGCGTTTGTTAATGGAGTCTTGGCCACAGTGTAATAAATAGCGCAGGGGAGGAATGCCTGAGGGGGAGAGAGCGTTACGTAGCATTAATGTTGAACGAGAATTAAGTCAAGGGGTCGTAAAGATTGAGCGGTGGAGTGATAGAATTCAGGAGGCATTGGAACTAAAACCGGGCCCAAAAAGACTTGGTTCTCATTCTGGTATACAGACCTGCAACGGTTTAGTAGGGAGGGAAACGCAAATAACCCAGAGGATTCGAGGAAGTAATAGGGAAATCGGGTAACTTCCTGAAAGATAACCCCTGATATTCATGGGGGATAGCTATATGGTGACTCTAAAAGAAAGAGGGATGAACAATGGATGAACGATAGGATAGCAGAGGGATGGGAGGGCAGAGGAATAGGAGTATATGGATAGGATCAAGACAAAAGAGTACGATTAATAAAAGGGAGATGATCGTGCTAAAAATAAGAGCTTGAACTGAAAAGGTTAAATTATATCTGAAAACTCATTCGTACGACAAAAAGACGTAGGCACATGTGGAATTTACTTGGAAATGGAAGGAAACGATATCGTGGCTAAATATAGCTGTAGGTATTGGACAAAGAAAGAAATGGAAATACTTGAATAGAGATTTTTTAGAATATTTCACAGGAAATATAATAATATGTAAAGGTAAAAAAATAGTGATTGAATGGCACGTGGTGGAAAGAGAATTGAAAAACATATGGATTCATGTAAAAATGGACTTTGTACACTCTAAAGGAGTGTAAATAGATTGTCGGACATTAAAAAAGGATAATCTCTAAACACTGTAAGATACATGTTCGGAAAATGTTTATTGAACCAGGAGAATTTCAAGGAAGATGAAGAGCATGAAGAAACTACCTGGCAATCAGACCCAGTAAATTCAGATGTAGTAAGGAAATGTGATGTAGATGCAGACAGACTTGGTCAAGGTAAAATTATTTAGGAGGCATAACATTCATCAGGGAAAATTAATAGTAAACAGCCCTTGAGGAATGATAAAATCCATGAAGAAAAACTCAAGGGTTTAGGTATAAGTGTTGGAAGGAGGAATTTTTAATTTACTCATGGATATTATCATTGAGCGAGGGGTTGGACCAGAATAGGAGAAAGCAGGCGTAAGGATTAGAGAAAGTAATTTATAATCGCTCAAGCACTATGGTTATCATAAATGGAATCATCAATAGCAGAGCAAACAACTGCCTAGGCCAAGATCAGTTTGGGTGCTGAAATGGGAGACTGACGCTTGATGTCATAACAGTATTTGAGTCCATTCGTAGGATTATTTTGTTTTATTTGTGATTTTGAGAAGGTCCAAGAGAATATTTTGTAACGAGAAATTAAAAAAAAGTAGGAAATGTGATATATTATGAGATTTTGAGAAGTAATGAAATATACACTCTGATAGAAGTGAGCATGTTTTACGAGGTAGATAAGCGACTGCATATGGATTGATGTGATGTTTTACGGCGAGTCTACAACAGATTATTAGAGCGCACTTCAGAGGGAGGAAACGTATCTCTATTTTGGACGGCACGAACGAGGAAGACAACTATGAGACGATAAACATTATGTAATTGTAGAGAATTTAAATTACAAATAGAGATTATAAAGCAATAGTACTAGGTTACCATGAGAATTATGACATTGTGCAAACGTTATTTTCGAATCCATCAATGGATTACATCTGATCGATAAACGTACACACGTACTCTCTAAATACTAAGGGCGGTTGTAGGACATTCATAATTGCTAAAAGTTGCATTTAAAAAAATTCGAGTGCCGATGAAATGATTTTGGATCGCATTTGAAAATATCTGGATAGACTTATTCATTGACTCATATGAAATCAATGCAATGATGTGTAGAACGTGTGATCCCATATTTTAAACCTTCTTTGATGTTCGTACTTCCACACAATTTCCCAATAAGATAACGTACAGAGAAAAAAAATGTCAAAACTAATAAACATAAAAACCCTTTTATACCAATGAGTAATAATTTTAAGTCAAAAAAATATAAAGTTCATAGAATACCGTATCCTCAAACTAAATCTATCATCAAAATAATGTTTCCATGTCCTCACTCCTAACGTGTAACTATCTTTATCACTTGCCATGCCATTTCGTCGACACCGCTCAATTTTTACTGTTTGAGGACATTCGATTTTCACATTTTATGATTGCTTTTCCTTCAATCTCATGTTAGGAACTCGAGTAATGACGGCTAAAATGTAAAAAAATTAAGCAATTTAATTTGCAGATGCTTAGAGCTTTCTCTCTTCAATGCCATTATATAATTCAAGAATAGATTGAGGAAGTACTGGGGATATTGAGAGTTTATTAAGTGCATTAAATCCATCAGAAATTATTTTCACTTTCGCCGACTCCGGCTTCGACGAAAATCGTTAAATAATACTTCTGTGTTCGGCGAAGAGAATTAGAAATATTACTTGTGAATACCATTTTGATATCACAATGCAACCATTCCTGCAGCCAGACGCCGACCATTATAGGTGGGTTCATTAGAGGAAGGGAGTTGAACAGTACATTAATAATAAGATTTAACGTTGAACAGAAGACATTTTAATGTCGCCTTTCCAGATGGAAACCTCACGATGATTGGTACTAACAGTGAAAAAGAATCCTAAATTCAAGAAATAGTTATTTTGTACGGGATGAGTGAAAGTGCTACTTGTGGGGAAAGAGCGAACTCATTAGAAGGCATATCCTCTGGTTAACCCTGTAATCTGAGTGAGGTGTTTTAAATGGAGCGATGAAGGATTAAATTACATTGTTTCAGGGATCGGTTTGAACAGAGTTCGACAAAGCTTCGCCATTACTTGCCACGCCAAGAACACAGCGACCTCTTCGCGCTGTAAATATTACCCTTCGCATTAAAAGGACATCCGTTGCCCTCCTTCGCCTTGGATTACATTTCACGTTGAAAGCGGGACCCAAAGCGAGGAGGGGTTGTGGCGGGAGTGTGGAGGAGATGTTCCCCTGAATTCCTGCGGTTGTCGCCCGGCCTGACTCCCGTCCTTGCACCTCCCCTCCACAGCCCTCCTCCCGCGCTCCACCGCTGTGGTCAACATGCAGCCAGCGATAGAAAGGTGTTACCCCGCATTTCCCTCCGTAGCTCTTCGAAATGCACTCCACATGTCTCTGGCGACGGCTCCTTTCTTCAGCAATCCCAACCCCCCAAACCAAGCAAACAACCAACCAAATCAAAGTGCTGACCACCCCTTGCCACCCCATTCTCTACACTCGTCGCAACTAGCCCACTGATCCAGGAAGGGTCATCCCTGAATCCGCAAGTAGCATAGAAGTGAAAACACGCGACTTGGCGCATATCTGGGCACTTCAGTCATTTGAACCTCCCGAAATCAACTCAGCCCACTGAAACCATCCATTAGCCGTCAACACATTCCCTCTCACCCCCTTATTCAATTCCTATTCGTTCGTTACCTCTACCTCCCACACAAACCCACATATCTCCGCTCCGCGCCGTCGAAACGTAAACTAGATATGTGAGTGTTCTTTCTCGGTTAATCAAGAATTATATGCACACGCATTTATTTATTGTCAAAAAAAATTTAAAAAGGAAGAAAGCCAAAACAAATACAACTCACTTCAATATTTCGGTTGTTCCAGCCAAATTCATCAAGTTACGAGGAGTGACACAGTTAATATATAAAGTAATAAATAAATGTATATATATATATATAACCATAAACACAGTAATCAACCCGAAGGTCGGTTTAGTCGGTGATGGTAGAGTTCACCCATGTACCAAGCCTGACGGCGTGTGAATATTCACACATCAGGGTAGGGGGGCCAGTTCCTTTCCCTGTGCCGGTTATGGTTTACCAGGAAGATCTGGTACCCGAAAAATCAACTAGCTTGGGTGGAGCTGCAGGTGCCAACAGGAAAAGGATAAGGAAACCAATGGTCACGGATGAGATAATTGCAAAGATGGATGAGAGAAGAAGATGAAAGAATGTAAACACAGAGTTAGGCAAGATGAAGTACAAAGAGTCAAACAATAAATTGAGACGGGCCACAAATAAAGCAAAAGAATTGTGGTGGAAAACGCAATGCGAGGATATGGAAAGTTTACAGAGGAAGGGTGAAATTGCTGTGCTATACAGCAAGGTTAGGTTATTATCGAGAAGTAAGAAGGGAAGATCTGTAATAACAGTTAAAGATAAATGGGGTAAGATAATAGTTGAACCAGAAAAAATCCAAGAGAGATGGAAAGAATATATAGAAATATTCTATGGTAAAGAACATAGGCCAACAAGGCTATATATAGAAAAGAAAAATATCGTAGAAAAGATAGCTTAGGTCTAGGCATACTTGACGATGAAATAGAAAGGGAATTAAGGGAGATGAAAGCAAATAAGGCCGTTGAGGTAGAAAACATTCCTGTGGAACTATTGAAAGGTTTAGGAAAATGTGGGAAGAAGACTCAATATGGACTGATTCGTAGTATATATGAATAAGGTACCTGGCCGGAAGATTTTGTGACATCAGTGTTAGTTCCTATTCCCAAAAAGATTAAGGCAACATCATGTGGGGATTACAGAACAATAAGTTTCATATCCCACGTAGCTAAAGTTATTCTCAGGATCATCAACAAAAGGATAGAGAGTAAGGCAAATAAAATGTTCTGGACCAACACGGACAAAGTAGTAGGGACGTAGGGAGAAGAATTGCGCTAGGTAAAGAGGCTTTCTCAAAGAGGAGGGAGTTGATGACGGGGACGTTGAGTAGGGAGGTTAAGAAAAGACTCATAGAAACTCTGATATGGAGCGTACTATGTACGGCGCGGAAACGTGGTCGCCGAAGCAGGAGGATTGGAGTAGATTGGAGGCTTTTGAAATGTGGGTGTGGAGAAGAATGGGGAAGGTGAAATGGACCGAAAGGAAAACAAATGAGGAAGTACTAGGGATGGTTGGTGAGGAGAGGGGTTTGTTGGGAGATGATATCCATGAAAACAGGAAATATGGATGAAAGGCATATTGAGCGGCAGTGGGATGTTGAAGAAGGTAATAGAGGGGAGAATGTTAGGCAAAAGAGGAAAGGGGAGGAACAGGATAGGGATGTTGGATGAGATGAAGGGAGGATGGAAGTACACAGAGATGAAGAGGGATCTGATGTAGAGTAGGTTGCTGGATTGGATTTTGTTTCGAGTTACAAAATATTTATTTGATAGTTGTGTCCATCCAAAACCTAACTTAACTGGTAGATTACCAAATAATAAAAAAAAACACAAAAATCCACGAAATGGCGAACAAATATTCATTCACAGAGATACAGATATAGGGAAATTGATAGGAACCCAAATTATATTTAAACAAACACTGGAGAGGTGTGGAAGGCGGAATTGAGTAGATCACAAGCACAAAAATATTTCCTCGACCGGAACGTGCACCACCGATCTTTTGAACTGCCGGGCCGATGCTCTAACCATTTGAGCTATCGAGGAAACGTAATATGAACTGAAATTTGTGGAGAGTTAATGCAACCAAGTGTCCCGATTCTTTGGCCAAGAGAAGGCATTTGGGAGCTGTTCCCCCAACCAAAGGAGAAATGGACAACGACAAGAGGTAAGGACAGAAGGAAAGAAAATATACAACGTGATAAAGGATAGAAACGGTGCATTTCGTGGCACGTATAGCAAGAAGAAGTTCAGAAGCAAGGATCCCGGGTTCGATACCCGGGAAAGGCACTCTGGGCACCTGCAGCTCCACACAAGCTAGTTCATTTTTCGGGAACCGGATTTTCCTGGGTAACCATAACCGGCCCAGGGAAAAGAACTGGCCCCCGTACCCTGATGCCGTCAGGCTTAGTACATGGGTGAGCTCTACCATGACCTTCGGGTTAATTACTGTGTTTATGGTTACATATATTTTTATTAGGTAATCTACCGGTTAAAGTAGGTTTTTGGATGGACACAACTATCAAATAAACATTTTGTAACTCCCCACCTCGCAACCTATTCAATATCAGGTCCCTCTTCATCTCTGTGTACTTCTTTCCTCCCTTCATCCCGTCCAACATCCCTATCCCGTTCCTGCCCTTACCTCGCTTGCCCAACATTTTCCCCTCTATTACCTCCTTCAACATTCCACTACCGCTCAATTCGCCTTTCATCCATTTTTCCTGCCTCCATAGGATTTCTCTCAACAAACCCCTCTCTTCACCCACCATCTCCAGTACTTCCTCATTTGTTTTCCTTTCGGTCCATTTCGCCTTCCCCATTTTTCTCCTCACCCACATTTCAAAAGCCTCCAATCTACGTCTATCCTCCTGCTTCAGTGACCACGTTTCCGCGCCGTACATAGCTACGCTCCATATCAGAGTTTTTACGAGTCTTGTCTTAACATCTCTACTCAACGTCCCCGTCATCAACTCCCTCCTACTTGAGAAAGCCTCCTTGCCTAGCGCAATTCTTCTCCTTACGTCCCTACTTCTTTGACCGTATTGGTCCAAAACACTTCCGAGATATATAAACTGTTCTACCTGCTCTATTTTTTCCCCGCCTATTTTAATATTTAGCTTAGCCTTTTTCTTTCTGGAAAATCGCATAACCTTTGTTTTATTAATATTGATTCTCATCCCATATTTATCGCACTGAACCTCCAATTCACTAAGCAATACTTGCAACCCCTTGGCTGACTGAGCAACTAATGCTTTGTCATCAGCAAAGCTAACCGATTTTACGAATTCCCCTCCGACTTTCATTCCTACCTCCAGTTCTTCCCATGCCTCTTTGATCATTTCCTCCACACATACGTTGAACAGCACCCTGACAATGGGCAACCCTGCCTTACACCTCTTCCTAACACTGCCCATCCGGACTCTCTCTCTCTATAGAAATATATATTATTATTATTATTAGATAATCTACCGGTTAAGGTAGGTTTTTGGATGGACACAACTATCAAATAAACATTTTGTGACTACCCACCTAGCAAACTAATCTATATCAGGTCCCTCTTCATCTCGGTGTACTTCTTTCCTCCCTTCATCCCGTCTAACATCCCTATCCTGTTCCTACCCTTACCTCGCTTGCCCAACATTCTCCCCTCTATTACCCTCTTCAACATTCCACTACCGCTCAATACGCCTTTCAGAAGAAATATATATATATATATATTTCTTCAGTCTGACCTGAAGAAGGCCTCGGAGTAGGCCGAAAGCTTAAATCATCTACAGTGTGAGTGTCCTTTTACGTGTTATCTGTTTTATTCTGTGTTCTATTGTGCCGTCCAAAAGTTATATACATATATATATATATATATATATATATATATATATATATATATATATATACATATATATATATATATGTATATATATATATATACAAGATAAGTATATATATATATATACTTATTTTCAAACATATATATACAAATATATATTATACATATTTATCCGGGAAAACCATAACCGCCACAGGGAAAGGAACTGGCCTTCATACCCTGGTGTGTGAATATTCACACGCCGTCGGGCTTAGTAGATGGATCTACCATCACCTACTAAACCGACCTTAGGGTTGATTACTGATTTATGGTTTATATATATATATATATATATATATATATATATATATATATATATATATATATATATATATAACTTGTTTGAAAGTCTCAGGGAAGTGAACAATAATATATATTATGTCAACACTAGCGAAAAAAACACAGGAACACAAAAAAGGAATCACACGTTTTCGAATTTCGGTTGAAGAGCCACTTTTTCAAGAAAAAGGACGTAGGACCTCTCAAGGAAGATAACGAAGGAGCTCCTTCTTCCTCTTCCTTCAGAAAGGTGGCTTGACCTCAGAAAATTCAAAAAAGTGTGAGTTTCATTATCGTTACATGTCATTTTCGTTAAACTACAGCATTAGGTGGGGTAGATTAACAAAAAAAATAAAATTAAAACTACCATGAGAAAATTAAATGAATGATTCAGAAACACTGAGAGAACGTAACGGGAACGCAGAGATAAGGAGCGTAACAGACCTGTACATTTTTTAAAAATTCATGCATGAATTAGTTCTGCTTGCATGTGTACATAAAGTTGTGTGAGTGTATATATATATATATATATATATATATATATATATATATATATATATATATATATATATATATAGAGTGAGAGAGAGAGGGAATCGGAGGGGGAGGTAGCTACCGTACTGGCTTCCCACCCGGAGGTTCTGGGTTTGAATCCCGGAGGCGTTGGATATTATTCAGTGGTATTCCGATCCCTACTTAAGGTAATTTGTAGAGAGCACTTTGGGTGAGTACTCCGTTCGTCGGATGGGACGTTAAGCCGCGGACGCCTTAGCGCCATTCGTTAAGAGTAGCCCAATGCCGACGCCGGGTTTCTCTCCACCCTTCATCCTTTCCTGTCCATCCCTAATGGCGCATATGACCTCAGCTGTCGGTCGCCTCCCCTAAAAATTACTACTAATGAGAAAGAGAAAGGGTATGCTACGAAAAGTGGGGAGGTAGCCGAGGGAATGACACAAAGCGGACCTCCACGGCCATCCGCGCACTCCTTGGAGGGGAGGTTGGGAAGATTTTTTCTGCAAATGCACCCGCACCCCTTCTCCCAGTCTCCTCACCCCTCCAAACCGAGTGCGGCGACCCTGCTATCACTCCCTCCCCTGCCCACGGTCGCCGGGCCGGCCGCGGGAGGTTCCGTTTCGCGCTCCGATGCCCCCTCCCACCCCCACCCCACCCAACCCCCTCGACCACAATGGCTATTGTGTGACAACGAGACGGCCACGGGTTTCTAGAATGTCGGGAAATTAACGCGATGAGCACTAGCGTAAAAAGAGCACCAGGCGTCGCGCTGATCGATAATCCGCAGAATGCCGGGAAGGGGCGGCCTGGCGGTGCTGGGGGGTGACTGAGCGGAGAGTGGAGGAAGGGGGGGCGTGGTATGTGGGATGATGGGCGAGTATCTCGGGAGGGGCTGATGTGTGATGGGGCACACACACACACACACACCCTCTCATCCAACAGAGGAGAAACTAAGTGCGATGTGGGGGGTCGACTGTCTTCCTTCTCGATTCGCGTCCTCGGCACCGATGCCGAGAAGTGCTTCTCGGATTGCTGTCTGCGGTGGTATTTAGAAGCTGAATACTTGGGTTCAAATCCCGGCAGGGGGAGGTATCTTCACTGCCCACATTCTTGTTGGGGTGTCGTTGCCCACGACGGTTTTTTCCTTTATTATAAATATCACGCTCACTTGTTTATAAATCTGGATATTGGTTCACTTTCACCCTTCGCTCTCCCTTTACTTAGATAAACACCCTTACGCCTAGAACGCATTCTTTTTGTCTAACGCATCTGACCCTTCTCTTTACATATTCGGTATTCCCATTGCCTTATCAGCGAATCCGTTATGCCTTGAGGTGCGCCCCATCAAATTGGCACCAAATTTACTATCAGTCTCCGGGTTGCTCACCCTCTCCTTCTATACTCTTCTGAAAAATTCCTAATTTACAATATTTTCCAGGAAAATCTACGCGCCAAAACTTCTATTCCTTACAAAAAGTTCACCTCTTCTTCTTTCCAAAATTGGCATCAATAATTTGGCTACTTTCTGGTGTAGATAGACGTAACAATGCCCACTCTGACTTAGATGATTATTTAATTTTCAAACAAGATTCGGAGCCTCAACATCGTCTCAGGCTTAATATTGAGGGCTATTATTTGAAAGTAATCGTTACTGAAAATAAATGAGATATGGATGATGTTGATTCATAATTTTAATTGATCTCTAAGTACATAATGTTTTAAATTACTGCTATTCATGTTGATTTGTTCGGTTTTAGGAAATCGTATACATCAGTAACACTGTGGAGATGATAGAGGCTTGCAGCGTTATTATATTCCTTTATTTGAAAGGTTACAGTGGCCGGCGAGTTCACGATGTTTATAGAGATTATATCCTGTCAAATTACACAGTTGTAAGGCGGAAAAGGAATTTACGCACTGGCCACATGCCCTTTACAGACGATCCAAGAAGTGGATGACCATCACTCACGGACGATGCTGCCACAGCGAAGAAAGTGGTGGAATTTATCCTATTAGACCGAGGAACAATCACCTAAATGACCATGAATGACATTGGTCTTAGGTACGGTAGTGTGTGGAAAATTATTCACGAAGAACTGCATTTGTGAAAGATGTTAGCACGCTGGGTTCCCCGACTACTGACTTAGTATCAGAAGCAAACATGGCGCGACATGTTAGGGAGATGCTGAATCTCTTGAAGTGGGACAAAGGGAATTTTTTGGTCACAATTATTATTAGCTAATCTACCGGTTAAGGTAGGTTTTTGGATGGACACAACTATCAACTAAACATTTTGTGACTCCCCACCTAGCAAACTAATCTATATCTGGTCCCTCTTAGCAATGGATCTATAATAATCACCAAGAAACAAAAGAGATAAGCAAGAAGTGGAAGTAAAGTAACTCACCTACCCCCTAAAGTTAAGGTGTATTAGTCTGCTGGGAAGGTCATGCTCTCTGTTTTTTGGGACTGTCGTGGAGTTATCTTAACAAATTACCTGGGGAAGGGTCAGACCTTCACTGGTGCCTGTTAATACATACTTCTGAACAAATTACGTAATTTTCTAAAAAAAACGGCACGGTATGATCACCATGGCATCCGTCTTCTTGCCGACAATGCACCTGCTCGGTCATCTCGAGGTACGGTTGAGGAATCCAAGCAATGTGGCTTTGAAATTTTGCCACATCCGCCATATTCTCCCGATCTCGCCCCAAACGGCTTCGTATTATTCCTAGAACTTAAAAAAAACCATTGGGGGTCGGAGATTTGGCAACACTAACGACGTCATTCAAGAGGCGGAACAATAGTTTTTGATGTAATCTGCTGAATTCTACATTGAAGGGCTACGAAAGTTCATGGAACTCTGGAAGAAACGTATACTTCTGGATGGTGACTATGCAGAGAACTAATAGAAATAACAATAAAAAACGAAGTTTCCATACGGACTATTTTTAATAATAATCAAAAGCCTACAATATCCCCTTATACACGTATCCTGATGCCTCCTACGAACCTCGTTGGACTTAAAAAATCGTTAGTTCCTAACAATAACATTTATTGAAGATCTCAAACAGCATACTATTCGAAGAGATCGGTTGTGAATGCCATTACAATGCTAGCGTAGTGCGAGGTTTCCTTTCCTTCTCTGACATTTTATTCCTCTTTTTCACCTAATATTCGTATTGCCACATGATGTCTTTATTTACCAAGCCTGCTATGGGACATTAGTTGATTACAATACAGTATATATTATAGTATATGTTATAGTATATATACTGTATTTACAGTATATATAATATATATATGTATATATTGAGTCATATCTTATCTTCCGTAGAAGACGAAGTTCGAGTCCGTCGAAATTATCAAGATATTATGGTGAGTGTTCTTTTTATGTGTTCTCGTGCTGTGTGTTACTGTCTAAGTTTTTTATTCAACACTTCCGTGTTACTTCGAAGAAATCATCTATATATATATATATATATATATATGTAAATATACTATATATTTTTATATATATTATTAGGTAATCTACCGGTTAAGGTAAGTTTTTGGATGGACACAACTATCAAATAAACATTTTGTGACTCCCCACCTAGCAAACTAATCTATATCAGGTCCCACTTCATTTCAGTGTACTTCTTTCCTCCCTTCATCCCATCCAACATCCCTATCCTGTTCCTACCCTTACCTCGCTTGCCCAACATTCTCCCCTCTATTACCCTCTTCAACATTCCACTACCGCTCAATACGCCTTTCATCCATTTTTCCTGCCTCCATAGGATTTCTCTCAACAAACCCCTCTCCTCCCCCACCATTTCTAGTACTTCCTCATTTGTTTTCCTTTCGGTCCATTTCACCTTCTCCATTCTTCTCCACACCCACATTTCAAAAGCCTCCAATCTACGTCTATCCTCCTGCTTCAGCGACCACGTTTCCGCGCCGTACATAGCTACGCTCCATATCAGAGTTTTTACGAGTCTTGTCTTAACATCTCTACTCAACGTCCCCGTCATCAACTCCCTCCTACTTGAGAAAGCCTCCTTGCCTAGCGCAATTCTTCTCCTTACGTCCCTACTTCTTTGACCGTATTGGTCCAAAACACTTCCGAGATATATAAACTGTTCTACCTGCTCTATTTTTTCCCCGCCTATTTTAATATTTAGCTTAGCCTTTTTCTTTCTGGAAAATCGCATAACCTTTGTTTTATTAATATTGATTCTCATCCCATATTTATCGCACTGAACCTCCAATTCACTAAGCAATACTTGCAACCCCTTGGCTGACTGAGCAACTAATGCTTTGTCATCAGCAAAGCTAACCGATTTTACGAATTCCCCTCCGACTTTCATTCCTACCTCCAGTTCTTCCCATGCCTCTTTAATCACTTCCTCTACAAATACGTTGAAGAGTACCGGTGACAATAGGCAAGCCTGCCTTACACCTCTTCCTAACACTCGCACCTGAGCAGTCTGAGACATGTACAGGTTGCGGATCAGTCTCCTGTCCCTCCAATCCATTCCTATTATCTGCAATACACGCATTAATTTTTCCCAATTCACTCTATTAAACGCTTTTTCGAAATCTACAAAACAGGCAAAAACGTCCTGATTGTATTCTATATTCCACTCGATTAGTGATCTCATTACTGCAATGGCATCACGCGTACCTCTTCCTTTCCTGAACCCAAACTGATCATCCCCTAAGTAATCATTTGCCTTACTCTCTATCCTTTTGTTGATGATCCTGAGAATAACTTTAGCTGCGTGGGATATCAAACTTATTGTTCTGTAATCCTCACATGACGAAGCCTTTGCCTTTTTTGGAAAAGGAACTAACACCGATCTCACAAAATCTTCCGGCCAGATTCCTTCCTCATAGATACTACGAATCAGTCCGTATATGGCCTTCTTCCCACTTTTCCCTAACCATTTCAACATTTCTACAGGAATATTATCCACCCCCACAGCCTTATTTGCTTTCATCTCCTTTAATGCCCTTTCTATTTCATCGTCGAGTATGCCTGGACCTAAGCTATCTTCTTCTACGTCATGTTCCTTTTCTATGTCTAACCTTGTCGGCCTAAGTTCTTTACCATACAGTGTTTCTATATATTCCTTCCATCTCTCTTGGATTTTTCCTGGTTCAACTATTATCTTACCCCATTTATCTTTAACTGTTAGCACAGATCTTGCCTTCTTACTTCCCGATAATAACTTAACCTTGCTGTATAGAGCACCAATTTCACCCTTCTTCTGTAAACTTTCCATATCCTCGCATTGCGTTTTCCAAAATTCTTCTTTTGCTTTGTTTGTGGCCCTTCTCAATTTATTGTTTAGCTCTTTGTACTTCATTTTGCCTAACTCTGTGTTTACATTTTTCCATCTTCTTCTCTCATCCATCTTTGCAATCATCTCATCTGTTACCCATGGTTTCCTTATCCTTTTCTCGTTAACGGTTCCTATAGTGTCTTTAGCGGCTTCCAATATCCCTTTCATGATACATTCCCATTTTTCTTCGATAGTACTCAGTTCTTTACCGTCATCCATCATTTTCTCTACAGCCTGCTGATACTCCTTCCTCGTTAATCCATTTACTGCTTCTAAATTCCATTTCCTAACCCGCCGGCCTTACCTTATCTTCTTGAAACGAACATTACATTTCATAACAACTAAATTGTGGTCAGAGTCCGCATCCGCTCCTGGGAAACTGTGCGAATTTATCACACTGTTCCTAAACCTGTGCCTAACCATAATATAATCTAACTGATACCTTTCTGAGTCACCTGGCATTTTCCTTGTATACCTACGCCTTCTGTGGTGTCTAAACCATGTGTTAGTGATGACTAACCCCTGTCTCCTGCAGAATTCAATTGCTTTTTCCCCGCGTTCATTCCTCGTGCCTAACCCATAGTCCCCCACCTCACCACTATCTCTTCCTTCGCCTACCGTCGCATTCCAATCCCCCATCACTATTAAATGTTTCACTACAGGAACACTCGCGATGATATCCTCTAACTCATCATACATCCTATCGACTTCTTCCTCCTTGTGGTTGCTCGGTGGCATGTATACCTGAACAATGACCAAGTTTGTCGGCTCTGCTTTAATCTCTACGAGTAAAATTCTATCTGTCGCTTGCTCTATGCTGACTACGCTTCTTCCTACCCCTTTATTTAAAATTACGGCAACCCCTCTTTAGCTCTCGTCCCCGCCGCTGTATATCACTCTATAATTGTCACTCCAGTAATGCCCGCTATCCTTCCATCTCACCTCGCAGAGACCTAAAATATCTATATTACCTCTCTCCATCTCTCGCTTAATATTTTCTAATTTGCCTCTCCTCAACATTGTCCTGACGTTCCAGGTTCCTATTCTAACTACTTTCACCTTCTTCTGAGTCTTCTGTCCTGCTGCAGTTATTTCTTCCCTGCAAGGGTTTCGTGGGATGACGACCGCGGAAGCCTTGCCTCTCCCGCTGCCGCGCACGACACACGGCCTCTTGGGCCGAGTCCCGTAGTTGCCAGGACTCATATTATCTATAGTGCCCATCATTACATTCTTGGGAATCATAATTGAGGTGGTTTCCCGTTGCCTTCCTCAATAGTGTTTTTAACGTGACACCATCACTTAATGGCCGCCCCACTGGGGTCAGACGCCATTGCAGCCGCCTCACTGAGGAACAGACGCTGCGTGTACTACCTTTCGTCTGGCTCCTAACCTTCGACCTATCTGGCATGGGTGACCCTTCCAGGAGTAATTATTATTATTCCCGCCAGCACAGCTCTAGGGGTCATCGGAACACACAAGCCCTTCCACCACGACAAGGTTGTAGTCCATGGGAGGGTTCTATATATATATATATATATATATGTGTGTGTGTGTGTGTGTGTGTCTGTAAGTATGTGTGTGTATGTATATATATATATATATATATATATATATATATATATATTCAAACTTGAAAATCCCGCCATACGGCGCACAAATATTCATTCAAACATAGAAATAGGTATAAGGAAAGAGGATAGGAAAACACATAAAAGGCGAACACAGGACATGTGGGGAAGGCGGTTTTTGAGCAGATCACGAAAGTAAAAATATTTCCTTATGATTTTTTCGAAGTAACACGGAAGTGTTGAATAAAAAACTTAGACAGTAACACACAGCACGAAAACACATAAAAAGAACACTCACAATAATATCTTGATAATTTCGACCGACTCGAGCTCCATCTTCTTCGGAAGGTAAGATATGACTGACTCATCTTATCTTATCTTCCGAAGAAGACGGAGCTCGAGTCCGTCGAAGTAATCAAGATATTATTGTTAGTGTTCTTTTTATGTTCTCTCGTGCTGTGTGTTACTATATATATATATATATATATATATATATATATATATATATATATATAAATAAACCAATAAAAAATAAGCCAAAAATAAATAAGCCAATAAATTCACACACACACACACGCATATATATATATATATATATATATATATATATATATATATATATATATATATATATATATATATATATATATATATATATATATATGCGTGTGTGTGTGTGTGAATTTATTGGCTAGAGGTGTTATGATTAATGATTAAATATATAGTAATCAGTAGTAAGGCATTATTAAACCAATGCTGTCTTGAACGAAATCCCCTGAAATAGATGTAATTTGAATAATGGTGGTCTTCAGCCTAAAAGTGAGTCGATTTTAAAGTAAATAAGGAAGTGTACTTGCCTCTTGCGCCTCATTTCCCTTTAAAATATCTATCGAATCCGAAAAGTTTAACATTAAAATTTTATCATTATCTTAACATTGCCATAAAAATACAAAATATGGAAGACATTTTTTGGTCCATCTGCGGTTTGTCTATGGACAAATATCAATTTTCTTTCATTAGAGAATCCTTTTAGACTGCTGTTCGGGTAGTCATCTGCAGTCGCATGTTTTTTGTTTGACCTATTGGTATTGTTATTGTTCCCATGAATTTCCTAGTCTTATATATTTCGTGGAAGATAAACTTCTTGCTATTGCTAATAATACCCTTGTTTGATGACCAATTTTACTCTGGGTTGGGCTCTTAAATCGTAATAACACTGATAGCACAATATAGGCTAGTTTTATTTGTAACCAAGATAACTAGGCATTTTTCCCTGAATAGTTTCCATGATAATTTATTTAGGTTCGTAAGGGATTGCTATTTATTTGAAGCAAAAACATTCTGCTACCCATATTTTTATGGAAACTAGTTAAAATTTATTTCCATAAAAACCTCGAGGCCATAAAAAATACATTTACCCTGTTAGCTACCCTACTGAGGCGTTTTTAATCCGAAAATTGATTTGTGGCATCTATCAAAACAATCCTGTTTGCTTTCCGGATCTTTCATTTGCACATAGCTCTATGCACCGACATCTTTCAATACATTCTTCTTATAGTTTATCCTAAACCTTTCTCTATAATTCTTATCGCGTTCGATTCAGAATTATTTTTGTTACCTGATATTCGGAATAAAAAAGCTGTCTCAGTTTACATAATGATTAATACTAATTGGTAGTCTGCCATTTACGGTAGATTTTGGATGGGCATGGACTGCACGCCCATGTCCGCAAAAGCGCGGGTGGTAATGGACATTCCTGTCTTACTACTGTGCCTAGCACTATCCAGCCCGACAGTATTTTGACTCGTGCAATTGCTGACATTTGCATGTACCTCCAATCCACTTCTTATTTCTGTAAAATATTCATTAATTCTACCCAAATTACTTTATGAAGTGCTTCCAGTAATCTTTGAAACAAAGAAATACATCCTGATATTACTCCTCTTCTATTACCGGTTCCATTACTGCTATGACAACACACGAACATTTTCCCTGCTTGAATACGAACCGATCAATTTTACGGCTACAATCAAGTAATTATTTGCCCTCCTGTCCATCCTCTTATTGATGATGCTGAGTACCACTTCAGCTGCGTGCGTAATCCTAATTAATGTTGAATATTTCTCATATGTGGCTGCATTTTATTTTTTTTTGACGGGAACTAACACTGATCTAATGCAATCTTCCGGCTAAGTTCCGTTCTCATAAATGCTTTCCCATGAAATGAATCCCATAAAAACTCTTGATTTCACTTTTTACTTCACCCTTCCGCAAGGTGATTCCGCGAGTATGTTACCCATCTCAACGCCCTTTTTTATTCTGTTACTTTAATGTCCTCTCTATCTCACATTCAAGTATTTCTGGACCATAGCCATCCTCATCTATCTAATTTTTTTGCATCCAAAGATTCTGGCCTAACATGTCGTTTATTTTATTTTCCTTACATATTTCCTGTTTCATTAAAAATTTTTTAACCTTTTGGTGTAGCATACCCGTTGCCCCCTTCCTTTTTAAACTCTCCATACTCTCGTATTCCACAACGGCATGTCAAATTAACACATCAGGGTACGGGGACCACTTTTATTTAGCGCCTGTGGATTCATAAAAAGATCTGGCTGAGGAAAAATCAAAGAGCTTGGGGGGGTTCCTAGAGACGTTCCCGGGATTCAAACTCGGTCTCTTGTTTACTATCTCAGCACTCCACTACTGAGATACCAAGTCCAACTTACTATATTGAGTAGAGATCTGTATAAATGGAAGTTGATGTATTCCAAAATTATCTTATAACGGAGGCTATTCACATCTAAAAGGAGATGATAAAGTTCAGTTCTTTTTAACTCTATTACTCAACAAAGCCGATCTTCTATTTAATATAATCCAGTTACATATTCCATCGGTTTCAAATGCAAACTGTAAAATAGGTACTCTTATCAACATAAACATATAGCATGATATGGACAGGCAGCGTACTCCGAGCTCCAGGAGTCACGTGATGTCAGAAAGAGAGGATAAATAGGTAAGTGAAACCTTACGATCTGAAGCCATTTCGAGAATCTATGCTGCCATTGACCTATAACAACACGTTTTGGAAGGAAGATGGACAGCGATTAGAATTATACGAAAAGGGTACTGGAAAACTGAAGTTTAGAGCTTAGAAATTTGCACAGGGTTAATGAAATTGGAATAATTAATTTACATGCATAAATATAGCTACATACACGCCACTTATGCATATGGAACCTTTGGCTTAGCATCTGTGGATCGTTTTAATAGACTTAGAGTATTTAATGGCACGGAAGCATGGGGCTATTAATGAGAATGGTATTTGTCGATTGGAGATTTTCAAGATTGGAGTTGCAGTAGGAGAGAGCAGGAGGATGGGAAGAGTGAATTTGTGAACTATAGGAATAAATAAACAAGAAATTGAAGTGGTTGGGGAGGAGAAGAAGGAGAATGAACTTGGAGGGATGAAGTGCGGCGAAGAATGAGAACAAAGGCCGTGAAGATACTAGTAGGAATTGTTTTCTCTGGAGATATGATTGACGCAAGGTCTGCACGAACGAGGAGGCATACAATGAAGGCTTTAGATCATATCATAAGATGTAGAGGGGATATTAGCAAGTAGATACGGCTCCACTCGATGGGACGAGACGCACGGCGGGTAAGGCGCGATGATTTCCAGGAACGTAATTGCACGGAAGGATGACGTGATAAAGAACAATGAATTATAACGCTCGAAATTGATTAAATTTTCGGTAGGCGTTGAATGTCTGATGTTGTTGCCATGAGTTTTATCCTTTTGATCGAGTGAAATAGGTTAAATCAAGGAAAAGGTTTTGGCTGGCAAAAAACTTTGTATCTGACTATGTGCATTGAATTAAATGATTAGGTCGCTAGCATTTATGTAATTATGCAGACTGAGAATTAGCTGGAATCCTTTGAAGATCGTACCACAAGCATTACGCGTGTACTGTAAGTGAAGGCATAGTAACTTGTCATTACAGTTGAATTAAATCATAGCTGCGAATTAGGTCAAATGGTTAATGTTTGCAGAAATATAATTGAAGCCTCAATGCACTGGAGAAAATCATTCTAAAACCCAAATGCCGGTTTTGATGAGTGAGAAGAGTGTTAAGTATAGTATTAAGTACTCCCATAGTACTAAACCCAACGACATAGTAAATTCACGCATCAGGATAGGGGACCATGACTTTTCCTGAACCGCCTATGTTTTCCCGGGAAGATCTGTTATTCGCAATTCCATACAGATTGTGTGAAGTTGAGGGCGCTTAGAAACGTTCCATAACCATCGAACCTTGGCCCTCCGGTCGGTAGTCTAACACTCAACCCACTGAATTACCACGCCCCCCTATTTTTGTAAGATGTAAGTAATATATATATTACATAATAATTAAGGGTGTACTCAGATGATTTATTCTATCTAAACTAATTCTACTCCCGAGGACCAACAGATAAAGGAAAATCGAGCTTCAATGACTATTACGGTACAAATAATATACGATACTTCATTCGGAAACTTAATTTTATCACCAAAGGGTAGTGTTAGCACCTTAGAATAAATTAGATATTCCTGAGCTTCGTGATTGAAGCTAGCGGCAATTGTAGTGTTCCAATGGAAAACTTTTGCATATTTAATAACGTTTTTTTACCATAGCGGTCCCATAATTCAAAGTAGCGGCATTCAACGCCAATCAATCGTGAAAATAATATGGGTAAGGGGCGTATTAATACGTTGTGTATAAAATTTGCAGCGCGTGATAAAAGTGATATAAAATTATTCACAATTAGTGTGTGTATAAATCTCTCTCCGTAGAGTGCAGGATGACTGAAGCGCCCCATGAAGTGCATAATAAGGTCAATCATACGCCCTTGGGTGGGAAATTCACTTCATTATTTGTTAACGAGCAATAATAGCGTAAGTAGCAGTAGCAAAAATCCTCCATAACAATGCACGCATCAACACAAATGTTAGAGATAGCGGCAGTAATACTCAACAAATTTAATAATCCATTGGGTAATCCGCGGCCTAAATTCTAAGAAAAACTGAGTAAATGTATTATGCGGAGGGCGAGTGTCGGCGCATTAAGGGAACGTGCCTGAAACTCACAGAGGAAATATCAGGGACGGGTTAAAAATTTTCTTAGCAAAAAATGTGAATACATGAAATTCTTCCAAAGACCCTGAAAACGGTTTTCATGCTCGGGAATTGGGAGGCGTGATTGGGCGATGAAGAGTCGAGACGAGAAAATCAGAGACGGGAACTCGAATGACCTCGGCTCCAAGGATTAAGAGAAAGAAGGGGGGGGGGAAGACGACTGGAGCAGATGCTGGAAATCAAATCTTGAGGCCTGAGTAAGAGTGACTATGACCCTCTCACGTGTTTACCTTCTTCTGCTTACGTTCTTTCCTCACCGAGGCCAAGCATTTCGGAGGAATGTGACACATTTAACTTACGGAATCTCACCGAAAAGGACGAAATTAGATGCCATGTGTGTGTTTCCGCCGCAGTGGACGCCCTAGACTCACGTCGCTCCCACGATATACTGCGTGCGCCTCTCAATTGGGCGTTTGAGGTCGAGAGGTGGAGAAGGAGGTATAACGGGGGGGGGGAGCAGGAGAGTCCTCGTTCTCCGTCCTTGCCCTACGCCACACCGATTGGTCCCCTCGAGGTACTATCTTGCGTCACACGGCATCCAAACTTTTTTCCGACAGTGCCCCGCTACGAACCCTCCCCGAACCACCCAACCCCCCTTTGGTCCCCGGAGCTAATCTAGCCGTCCCACCCTGCCCTCACCCTTCCCCCACACAAATGACACTGGAGTACTGCGCTGTGGCATTCTCGACACGCCGTAAGCAATGCCACGGAATCTCTTAGAGGATCTTTCGTTGCTATGCCAACCGGAAGCTTATTATTCTGGAGCGGTCCCTTACTCCTCGGGGCCAGGCGTCTGTAAATGTAATGAGTGGGAGGCGGAGCAAGTTTCCGAAGTGCCCGGGGCGGGTAGGGGGGTGGAGGTTGAAGGTGGTGCTGAAGGGGAAATGGGGTGGTGGGGTATGGGGAGTGAAATATTTGGGTGGGCGTAGGAGTGAGAGCATCGAGTTTTTGGGGCCGGCCGTGAGGAGGGGGAGGAGTTGGGTGAGGAGGAGGGGCGAAAGGGAGGGATATGGAGGAGGAGAGCGGTGTCCCTACCGATGACAGGGGCGGATAAAATCCTTCTCTCGAATTTTCGGCATCTTAAGTCGACGGAGATGGTGGTGAGACTTGCAAAATAGGCATCGTCGTCCACCTCCCGCCGGGTAACCCTGTAAAATTATTTCCCCTCAACTCTCTCTCTCCTACGACACCCCTCATCCCGTCTCCTCCCCTCGTCGGGGGAGGTGAGTGGATGCGCCCTGATACACTGGACCCCTGCTTCGGCGACGCCCGTTGAAAATTCACGCAACCACCTCCAGGAGGCCAGGAGGCCTCGCCCTTCGCGAAACCCGACCAGGTGGTTCATTAAGCCCCATTCCACTCAATCGGCAGGTTGGACCGCGGTGATAAAAATGAAAGGAAACTGGTCCGCTGGACTGATAAAGTTATCGATTTAAATTCCATTTCTGTTGTCCTTTCTTTTTTTTTAAAAGATCGCATACGCAACGGTGGCAAAGGTTATACAAACCAACGTCAGCGTTCTAAAAAAATAACAATTCGGTCGGTAGGTAAATATTATATGGATTTTTTCATACTATCATATATCCTTGGAAAACAGTTAAAGATAAAATTTACTGCCCAATCCACGTTCAACGAATTGACTCTCATATTACTCGCTCTCGCGTGTCATTATTTCTCAAATATATTCAACTATAGTTTGATGCTTTTATGGCCTGTCCACTAGCATATGGAAACAAGCAGAGAAACATACTTTTACCAACATTTTTCCTGGGCAATTCTACCGCTGATTAGTTCCTTCTGTGTGTATTTCATGGTGAGAAACTTCATTGAATGACTGGTAATTGGGCTTGACAGTGAAATACCCTGATTATTTGAAAGAGCTTGTGGCTTCATATAATTGAAAATGAGGTATGAAAATACAATAGCTGGATATTTGGATACATTTTTGTAGCCTACTGATGATATTGAGTGAAACATGGTGCCCTTTTTTATAGATAAAAATCATGCTGATATACAAGGTCAAATATACATGTTTTCTCTTCCCGTCCGAATAAAATTTATTATCAAGGCTTATCTCAGGCTACATTATTATGAAATGCCCTATGTGTACAGTTATTGCGTTTCCCTACTGGGTTCTGACATGCTATGTAGAACTCTCTCTAGAATGGGAGACCACAGGAAATGATGTGTGACCTTCTTCGACCCTGAAATGTCTCTCGCCCTCGGGATGGGGGCGGGAGGCATATCACCCGCGCCTCACCCTTCCCCCTTCGAAGGCCCTTCATACGTATTTTATGGCTGCCTCTCCACGTGCCCTAAAAATGGTTGTGGTAGGGTGCCAACGAACCGATTCCTCAATAGACATGATGCGATGACCTCTTTGCTTTCAGTGAGACCCATCATTTCAAAAAGGGTTCCCTCACCGTTTTTACCTGCCTTGTGACTTGATCTCTTTGGTTTCAACGTAATAAGAGTGGAAATTGCGGATTAATTGCCGGCGGCGGCGTGTTTAGGTAAAGAAAAAGGTTTAAAAGGCCTTGCTGAAAAAAAATTTCCTCATAAAATTACTTGTCGTGTCCTGTATCCTGATGCTACCGACCCTAGGGATGAGATTTTGAGTGAATTTACTGAATAAATATCATTGTTTCAACATAATATTTTAAGAGGACCGGCCGAAGAGATTCATGGGATAGGGAGAGGAAGACTTGGGTAAGTGGAGAAATAAATGATGCTTTGATGCATGAGAAGATGCTATGGGAAAAAGTAGGAATTTTATGTTGTAGTAGCATAGGCGTTTACAAATTTGTAAAAATGATGGGCATTAAGAGTACACACATGTTATGATTTCATTTGAATTTATAACACCAAGTATTAGTGATGAGGGATCCTTCAGAAGCTTCGAACTTATTGAAAAATGTTGGTGGTCAGATGAGAGCGACGAAAAGACTTCATTAACCCACGACAATATAGGACATTTATTAGTAGTTGAAGCATGCCTCAATGGAGGAGAAATATACGTATAATCGCTTATAGTTTACTATTATCAGACTCGCAATCATTCCTCGAAGCATATTTTATCCGTCTCCCATGCTTCACATTCCATCATGGTGTAAATGAGATGCTAATAATCAAATCCTCTCAAGGAGGAGATTAGTGATAACTGGGTCGTGTAAATAAAATGTTTATGTGGAAAAGCAAAGTGGTTTGATTTATAAAAACGTCAGTAGTGATAACTAATTATCCTGATCGTAATAGTATCTCTACGATATATCACAATTCTACGTTTGACTGACGCCATTTGAAAACACGGGATGAAAAGTTCAAACCATGTGTGGCAATTATCACGGGGTTGACTATGTGAAGCTGCAATGGCGTCCCTTGCTTTTTGGGAACTAGATGGGGGTGGGGTCGGCGCAGGAGGCTCCCTTAAGCCGATCATTCTAGCGTATTGGTTTGTATGCTTGTTCTCCAAATTTTGGCTCTCTTGTAGAATAGATTTTAATAGATAGACGCCTTTGAAATAGATTTCACAGCATGTCAATCGCTGACGCAGTGATGCATTATGCGCACATGACAATGTCATTATTATGCGAAATGACCACTGCCGTTCATTTACAAATGCACTAAATAGCAGAATGCTACTCAAAGAAGTCTCTACTCCGCGGGGTGAAAAATTAGTGGCATGTATCAGAGAGGTCATTATTGCCTTTGAATTGGATTACAGACGAAAGATAACCGATGGAAAGTGCGGGAAATACGTTTAATTAAAATTGGAAATTATCCACAAAATGAAATATTTTTTATTATTAATACGACCAGTTTCGATGTTACTACATCATCTTCTGGTGATCTTCCCACCATATTACGCTTGAAACGTCTCTATTTATACGGGAAATACGTGTTTCGGCACCTAAAATATAAATATTTGGACCAGTATTACATTGTGTTATGCTTACGCAAAAAGTGAGATCACATTTGAAAAGTGAGACATGATAATATTTGGAGTTAACTGGCGGATTAACATGCCGATACATGTAACTACGTGGTGGATTTATAACTGGATGTTATGTGAGAGAGAAAACTAGAAATTAAAAACCTCATAAATCTGCTGTACCACGCATTTTTTTCCCGATGCTTGGTCTATCTTGTGTTCAAAACAAAGTGAGGAAGATTGACCCTTTTACACTTTAACCAGTAGGAGTAGGCAGCATGGTCTCTTATTTATTAATGCTTATCAAGTAATATTTCCTAAGAAATTTTCGAGGCATATTTCCATTGGTTTTATTATTATGTACTATTGTTAACGAGAGGAACGAGAAAAAAATTAAATCAGAACCACTCATTTCCAATTTTCCATTTTTATTTTCTAAGATTTCGGTTGATCAAGAGGCGGGGTACGTGATCCCTGATGGCCCTATTGGAGCGCCTAACAGTACACCTCCTCCACCATTACGGAGAAATGCCTGCATGGCATGTAACGTTGATCATTACTCAATATTTGCGAGAGAGAGAGAGCTTGGATATTTCCCGTTCACGAACAAGCTTTATTTTGGCGGTATTTCCCCTCTGTTTTCTTGAAACACGGAGCGGAATGTGAGGACCTGCCCATCATTAGTATATTTGTTGGGCACAAGCTCTGTGGGTCACGCTAGCTAACATCTTTTCTCAAGGATGTAGTCTAAAAATGTTTTTTCTTCTTCCCCGTATAACTTTATTGGAAAGATAAGCAGATCCAAGGGGTCTGAAACGGAATCAAAACCATGGTAAACTTATTTCATAATTACTACCGGACAAAAATCATAAATAGAATAACTATAAAAATAAACACTGATAGAGCAAAATAATGATAATAGCCATCTCAGTTTAAAAAATTGACTGCGGTCACCAAATATACTAAAAAAATTCAAGTAATATCAAAATCCTCAGGTTGACTCTTGTATGAGAAAATAATGAAGACCTGCTGGTACATATTAGACATCACTAGTGGCTGAATATCCCGAGACAATTAAATCACCAAGTTCAGCGTCATCGTGAATTACATTTTGTTAAGCATATCCGTCTTTTGACGGTTTCTATGTGATATACGATCCTTTAACCTTGCTGTCTCCGGAAAATTAATTTACAGATTAATAATAACGACGTCCTATTAAGTAGCCTTCGCAAGGCTTAAAACGCTACAAAATTTAAATGACTTCGGATCCTTTAAGGTGGGTATACAGCTTTCGGGTTTCATTCCTTTGTCCCTGGGGATTTCTATGTGAGACAAAGAGCAGCGTATTCAAGTATTAATCATTAACTTGATGTTTGAGTTTTAAGGCAAGAGTAGAGAAAATTGGGATACTTATTACCATATTTCATAAGAACAATGGTATGTGAGGGACAGAGCATTGAAGTCAATTCTGAAGATGAAAGATGTCAAAGCTTTCCGAAGGGGCAAAGTATTAATGCGAGCGATCGATAATTTTATTGTAAGCAAAATAAGAGAATGGGCGATTTTATTTGGTGCGTTCTGTTCGAGAGAAGCGATAAGACTAATTGTCTAAAACTATCTTCGAAAGAGGTTGGAGAGGAAATTTGAGAGTGTGGTTCTTCTCTTAGCCTGGTGTTTTAATACGTTGTGTAGCAGAAATGAACGAGGAGTTCAATCGTATATCAAATTTTCTCCTTACCGTTACTCAAATGCGTTGATGAAAATTTCAAGTGACAGGGAAGGATACATAATAGACTTCAGTTGAAGATTTTTATTTTTTCCAGAGTGCACCTTGCTGTCATTAACTTTTTTTAGAACGTTACTGAAGACAATAATCCAAAAATATTCGCATTGCTCTAAACTGATTCCGAATTTCCAAAAAAGCTTTGCGTTGCCAGAGGCTTTTCTCAGGATTTAGAAGTTTATTTTTTGATTTATTAGGTTACCAGATACGTAAAATTTTCTTGAGAATATACCCTTCTTATCTTTAGAAAGAGCATCTTGATATTAGAAACTTTTTAGCGAACTGCATGCCCACTCTAAGTATTGAAAAGAATTGCAATTGATTAATTCACGTTAACAGGTCCTTTTGGCTCATGGATCCAGATATAATATTTGGAATTAATATTAAATTAATAGGATACTTGGTGATTGGCACGATACCGAAGTTTGAAAGAGTAAGTTATCAGATCATCAACATGTAAAATCGAAATTTGAAAGAATTCTGATTCTCAGGGTAATTCAATTTCACCGGTAGGATCTCAGTAACTATTCCTACTCCACGGATATAACTTCTGATACTATTTATCTGCTAAAAACTGGTGTATTTATTGAAGACTGTAGAGATTTGGGAAGCTAAAATTAAATTTGAGCCTCAAATATTGTAGATCCTAATTAACGTTAAATATATTGTAAATTAACTATTGAATTGGGTTCAAAATATTTTCAATTTAAGCCTACCTCTTTTTTCTCTCAGGTGAGATTTTTTAAGGAATATTACAGTCTAATCTCAATAATATTGGAAATGCTATTGCATGCAATAGTCATTATCAATGTAAAATTAGTGACATATTTCTATATTAGCAAATAATATCATTAACATGGTGGACTACTGAGAAGTCACATGGTAATGGATGTATCTCCAATTGAATATGAAGCTCCCTCCCCCATGTACTATATAGTGCTGAATATAGTGTAAAGGCCTGTGCGTCCTGATGGCTTCAAGAACTATGCTGGTGGGAGCGATGATATTTTACCTGGTGGAATCACCCATTCAAAATAGCTAGCAGGAGCAAGTCGAAAGGTAGTCGTTAGGTAGGAAAGGTAGTCGACGAAAGAAGTCGAAAGGCGCATCGTCTGTTTCTCAATTAGGTGGCTGCAAAGACGTTAGCAGTTGGGTAATCATTTGAGTGATGGCGTTACGTTAAAACCATTTCTACTGAAGGAAATGCGTAACACCCTCGATTTATTCATCCCAAGGAATATGATTGAAAGTATTATGAATATGAGTCGTAGAAACTGTGGGATCAAGTTCGCTGGACCGTGTGTCTTCCAGACAGTTGGAGAAGCAAGGTTTCCGCGATCGTCATCGGCCAAAATTCTTGCAAAGTGGAATCGACAGCAGCAGTAGGGAAGAAACAGAAGCTGTTAAAATACGACTTGGGATGTTAGGATGAATTTGTGGACAGGGAAATAAGAACATATAAATCTGGAGATGGGTAGAAGAAATATAGATGTCTTAGAGATTTTCGGGGTGAGATGGAAGATTAGCGGTGATTTCTGGAGTGATATACAGGTGAGGGGAAGAGGAGAACGGAGGGCTGGTAATTATACTGGACAAAAATATAGAAAGAAGCGCAGTAAATATAGAGAAAGTGTCCTGCCGAGTGTTATTAGTAGAAGCAAAATCTGAACAAACTAACTTGATAATTGTTTAAATTTACATGCCAACAAGTAATCATAAGGCAGAAAAAGTCGACAGGGTGTACGATCAGCTCGAAAAATTAACTGCGGGTGTTCGGGGTGAAAAAAACTTGATGATGATGAGGGATTGAAACGCGACGATTGGAGTAAGGTTGAGTAGGTAATGAGGTAATATACTACGGATTTGGAACAAGAAATGACCGCAGGAGAAAGCAATAGAATGCTATCAGAGATGAGTCATTATGAACACTTGGTTTGGACACCAAAAATGGCATTGGTGTACATGAAAACTTTCCAGGTTTTCATAAAGATATCAGTTAGACTACTAGATTTGTATAAATAGAATAGGGAAAATTTTCAGAAAAATAGATTTATTTCAGACATTGCTACTATGCCTCAAAATTCTTCAGAGACATCCCATGAACTCGTCACACTTTTTCCAGCGACTCGAAGTCGGAGGCTGTGGGCGGATTCCGGATGGTCCTTAAGGGTACGCTTGTCAATTTCTTTGACGGAACTTACGGTCATATGGTGGTGTCCTTTGAGGAAGTGAAACTTCACTTTGGGGAATATGAAATAGACTTCTGGTGCCAAGTTGGGACTGTCTATAGAGTAATGGTCGTTCTCAACGCCTTGCAGAAGATCATTGGAAACAGATATTCGACTCTGCTTTTGGTCGGCCGTCAAAACTTCCGGTAAGAGTCAAGCGTAGATCTCTCTCATGGCCAAATTTTCAGTGATAATAGTGTGAACTTTCATCCCTTCCCATCCCATTTCCTTTCCTTCGTCCCCATTTACTCCCCATCCTGTTCCTGCTCCTTCCATGTTTGTCTAACACCCATCCCTCTATTACAGTCTTAAACATCTCACTGCCAAGCAATATGTTTTGCATCCATCTTTCCTGTTCCTTTATCATTTCTCTCAACCATCTCCTCACCTCTCCCACCATACTCAGCAATTCCTCATAGTTTTCCTTTCTCCCTAATACGCTTTCTTCATCCTTCTCCACACCCACATTTCAAAAGGCTCAAATTTACGCCTATCATACTGCTTCAATGGGCATGTTTCCGCGCCGTACACAAATACGCTTCACATCAGTTTTCACGAGACTTAAGTTCTTAAATCCATACTCAATGTCCCTGCCCTCAATTCTGTCTTCCTTATTCCCTTTGCCTAAAACATTGTTTTCGTCATATCCCTATTACTTTGAGCCTTTTGGTCCAAGATACCTCCAAATTACGTAAACTGTTCCATCTGCTCTTGTTTTTACTCTCCTATAGTTATGTTTAGTTTAGTGTTTCCCTTTCTGGAGATACGCATACCTTTGTTTTATTTACGATTATTCTCATCTCACATCTATTGCACCGTATTTCAAATTTACAAAGGAATTCTTGTAACCCTTTTTAACAGAAATCTTGTAACTGACAAATTAGAGCTTGGTTATAAGCTAACTTGACTTAACGAATTCCCCGCCGACTTTCATTCCCATCTCCAGTTCTTCCCATGCATCTTTAATCATTTAATTCACATACCCTTTAATCAGCTCCTGTAATAATGGATTACCATATCTTGCTCTTATTCCTAACTCTGTCCATCCGGGCATTCTAAACTCTACGCGCACCTGAGCAGTCTGAAACATCCACAGGTTCATCTACATCTACATAATACCCCGCAAGCCGCCGCAAGGGCATGTGGCGGAGGGTTTTAGGTCACCACCTGTAAAAAGGAACAAAACCACATGCAAAATTAAGCCATCCATGCAAACTTATACCCACAGTGACATATACATTCATGCAAAATTCCTTTAAACTTACACGCATGCAAATGCAAGTACTATCAAGTAACAAAAAATTGCACCTGAGGATGCAGTGATAAATTTACCCAATAACGTACAAACTAGAATTTTACAAGTAAGAAGTGAAATTTCACTACCACATGGACATGCAACTTCGATTTCCTCCCCAAAGGACACCGGTAGGGAACGTGACCCAACGATGCTGGTAGCGGGGGGGGGGAGGCAAATCCAGGTTGCGGGTTAGTCTCCTATTCCTCCTATCTACTTATATTTTTTGCAGCTAATACCCAAATTCACTCTATCAAATGTCTTTGCAAAGTCTAAAAAACAGGCAAATATATCCTCAATGTTGCTCTCCATTAGTGATCTCATTACTGCAATAGAATCAGACATTCTTCTCTCCTTCATGAACCCAAACAGATTATCCCCTGAGTAATCATTTACCCTGGTCTTAATCCTTTTGATCATGATCCTGAGAACCATTTTTGCTGCGTGGAAAATCATACTTATTGTTATGCGGTTCTCACATGATTAAGCATTTACCTTTTTGAATTAGGAACTAAGACAGATTTTACAAAATCTTTCGGTAAAATTTCTCTCTCATAAACTCCACGAATTAGTCTATAAAACTCTTCCTCTTCGTCCTATCTTTCTGTCCTAAGTTCTTTTCCACACAGTTCGTCTGTATATTTCCTCTATCTCTGTTAGATCTTTCTGTTTCAACAATTACTTTACCCAACATATCTTTTACTGTTAACTCAGATTACCCTTCTTGCTATCCGTCAGCGTTTTAGCCTTCCTTAACAGCAAACTAATTTCACTATTCCTCTACAAACTATTTCCTCGCGCAGCACCCTGCACCACGCTTATTTTGCTCTATTTGTAACTCGTCTCTATTTATTAGTTAACCTTTTATAATTCCTTCTACCTACCTCTACATTTGCATTTTTCTATTTCTTTCACTTATCGATCTTTGCAATCATTTCGTCCGTAATCCATGTCCAAGTTTCTTTTGCGGCTTTTGATACGACAGTTTTGAAGCATTCCCATATTTCCTCGATGGTACCTTGCTCCTTTTCCTTTTTCATGATTTTATCTACAGTCTGATGATGCTCCTTCCTTCTCAATCCAGGTAATAGTTCAACACTTTTTTCTAAACTGCCTTCCTGGTTTTATCATTTTGAAGCTGACACTACACAATTTTATTACCAAATTGTAGTCCAAGTCCGCATCTGTTCCCGGAAATCTGTGCGAATTGAACACGACGTTCCTAAATCTGTGCCTGAACATAATATAGTTCAGCTAATATCTTCCTGAATCCAAAGCCTTTTCCATGTGTACCTATGCCTTTTAAGGTGCCTAAATCATTTGTTGGTGATGACTAGCCACTATTTCCTGCAAAACTCAATTGCTTTCTTGCCGTGGTCATTCCATGTTCCTAAGCCGTAGTCCCCCGCATCGCTAACATCTCTTCCTTTACATTCGGTCGCATCCTAATTCCCCATCCCTATCAAATGTTTCCCCATGGGAGCATCCGCGATTATTTCCTCTAATTAATCGTATACTCTTTCAACTTTCACCTCCCGATGATTGCTCGGTGGCATTTAGACATGAAGGACATGTGTTGCTTGGTACCTGAACGTTGATGATATTCGTCGTTGCTGCTTTTACTATTTCTATTTGTCGCTTGATTTATGTTAAATATGCTTCTTTTTATCTTTGTAATCAACATTATTACAATTGCTTGCGGACTCTCTTCCCCTCCCGTGTGGATTACTTTTGATCTACATCTGCACAATACCCCGCAAAATAAACACATCCATGCAAACCTACACACACAGTGGCGCATAGATTCATGCATAAATCATTTCAACTTACACTCATGCAAATATACATACTATTAACTGACAAACAATTTTACCCTAGGATAAAGTAAAAAATTTATCCAAAAACGCGCAAGCTAGAATTGGACAAGTAAGAAGCGAAATTCCACCACCATATGGACAAGCAATATGCAACGGTCTCCTCCCCCAAGAACATAGGTAGTGAATGTGATCCAACCCTGCAGGTAGCGGGAGGATCCCCCCAAAGAGACGAGGAATGGAAGAGAAAATTAATGGCATAAAAGGTAGAGCAAGCGGTACTTTTAAGAGCATCACATTAATTAATTGGATTCCAATGCGGCTGAGGGAAGGACTGTGACAACAAAACTCACGAAGTTAGTGTAAGTGCATGCAATTTAGTTGAAATAATTATTTCCTAGACGCTGCGGGAGGCAAGTAAAGATTTTGCTCTCTATAACCCTACAGTTGCTATTCCGTATTGTACGTGAGAAGTAGTCTTTGAATCTACTAGCTCTGACACACATTTCACGAAATTTATATGCATGATCCAAGCGACCAATGTATGTTGGAGTGCGAATAATTTGCGAGACTTCGGTGCTGAAATATACGGATCTGAATTTATTTAGTAAGTTCAGCCAAGCATTGAATCGCCTTTCTTCTAATGAATCCCACTCCAACTCCATAAGCATTTCAGTGACGCTTCTAGTTTTATTGTAAAATTTGTTAATAAAATGGGTTACCCGGCGTTGAACATTCTCAATTTTCCGAAAGAGGCCTTTTTCACTCGAATCTCATACGCTACATGGATATTCTAAACGAGGCCTTACAAGGACTTGGTAACAACATTCCTTAACCTTGTAGTCACTTCTGCCGACAATACGTCTGCTAAAGCCCAATTTTTATATGCTTGCCCGCAGAATTTGTGTCTCCCAATTTGTTTTTAGTTATTGTAACACCTAGGTATTTTACCGTGTCAAATACTTCTGGGCCAAATCCAGCTAATTTGTAAAGAAATCCCGTTGATATTTTAAAGAAATTTATCACCAAACATTTAATGAGGTTTAATGGCAGTTCCCATTTTGAAAACCATTAATAATGCAATCTAGATGCTATGCTATAATTGAACGATCCTCACCACAAGGTATTTCCCGATAAATCACCGTATCATCCGCGAACATCCTAAACTTACTCTTCACTTCCCGTCTCAAATCGTTAACCAAAATCATGAAAAGAAACGGCCCGATTACATTTTTCTGAGGTACCCCCGAGGTCGCTCATAAGCTGTCGGAACTAGCTCCTTCAAGGACTGCCTTCTGTTTCCGCTCTGAAAGAAAGTCTTCAACCCAATTTATTGCGCCCTTGTTTATGCCTGCGATCTTTAATTACGAATAAGTTTACCATGGGGAACCTTATCAAATGCCTGTCGAAAATCTAAAAAGATCGCATCCACTTGCCTACCACTTTCACCCCATTAAATTAAGTCATGCGTGTATGATCCTAATTTGGTCTTGCCTTTGCGGGTTTTCCTGAATTATTGGTGATTGTTACTTGAAAAGTGAATGTTATCAAGGTATCTCATTTTGGAACTGACAATAATGTGCTCCAAAGTTTTACAACTTATAGAAAAGAGAGAAATGGGCTTGTAATTATGGGGGTTTTCTCTTTCACCACTTTTAAAAAAAGGCATTAATTGCGCGATTTTCCAATTCTTATGAAATTCAATGACCAGAGGTGTATTTAGTTTTTTTAGTTAATTCATAAATATAACGTATGTTTCTCATTATGACTAAATCATCAAATGGGAATAGTGAAGGTATTCCCTGCTCCGATGGTACGTTCGTTTTTGCAGTGCGTATGTGCTCAACTTAACTAGTCTTGTTCGACATTAGCACCCTCTGTCTTTCAACCTTGTTGCATTACCTGCATGTAAGAAATAAAACTCCTCGTTTCCTGGGGACGAAAGCAATGTCATTTTAATACTTGAACCAAGCCTCGGGAATTAGGCTTACTCCAACTGGCAGAACGTCAAGTTCTTAGGTAGCTTTTTTCACCTCATTTACATAGGTAATCCCTCGTCCCACAGCTGACAGTACTCGTACCTTTTAACTCTTAACTTCCGTGGGTTTCTCTTTTCCTTGATGCTTTTAGGGGGAAATGGCTTTGCTCACCTCACGATTCGTTTCTGAATCTTGAAACTTTTTAAACCAAAGCTAACATCTCAGTTTTTGTTACATCGGGATATTCAAATCACAAGAGTAGGGAAAGCTAATTTCAAAAGACTACCTTCGAAATAGTTATAAAATTAAGAGAAATACATAAGGATTGCAGTACTGCGAATTTCTTAACTGATGATGGCATTTAAATTGAATGTTAATATACAATCAGTATTGAGACATATATATGAATATGTTTAAAAGGAAGCTTACCCAGGTTTAGTTATCCAAGAAATAATTCAACATTACGCTCATTAGGAATCATTTTATAAACATTATCAGAAAACAATAATTTTACTCTGTCATCATTGTAAGAGGGTACTATGAACCAAATCTTCGGTGCAATTATTGAATATTATTTTACTACACCGATTAAAATATATCTCTTATTGTTCTTCCATTCACATAGCATGCTATTGGTATACAAATTTATACTAGCATCTAATTTTCATATCTCAAATTTAGCGACAAATTATTTTTTATAGAGCCATATTTCTATACTTTAAATACTATAAATTATGCTAACTGGAGCTTTTTCCAATTCAAATATATTGATTGATAACAACGTGCCATTTTCAAGTAAAACGTTAGATATCTCAGGCTAAGGTCTATTCAGTTTCAACTTCAAAGGCCTCAGGTGGATGATGCTATCCATGTTCATTGTTTTCAATTTAGTTGCCAAGAAGAAAAAAACCTATTATATTTGGCAAAATTTAGAATTAATCGCTTGAGATTTGAGATTTATTTTTCAAAATTACCGATAAAAGCTAAAATAGATACAGCCGAAATAGTTGCAATATTTTAATCTAATTTATATCAAATACGTAATGCCCAAATGAGACAAGGGAGCTCATTTCAAACGGTATTTTTTCCAATGACTGGTGAGACGAGTTAAGATCCACTACTAATGGACATAGTATGCAGGTTAATTAAAAAATAACTCGTTCATGAATTATCTCAATGAAGTCAATCCACGAAGTTTCATGTGCTTTCTTCCTTTCCGCTCTGAATTCGATGCATTTTTTATTTTACTCCACCATCACGGAGGTGACAACACAATCCCGACTTCAGACGAGTCCGTGACATTTCCATCACTACTGTTGCGACCTACGAGGTAGTCACCACCAATCAGTGCCACACAAACTTGCCATGTATTCAGGAACAAGGGGTTCAGAAAATCACCCTTGTCTCCTGATCGAGTAGACCGAAATGCTCCACTATATTTCGATCAACTCGATCAAAACTCTTGGTTTCATCTTTGACGGTACCAGCTTTATCAGGTTTCAAGCAGCTGATCTATATCTAGTTGGTGGCTACACACGGCTATCAATTCTCTCATTTCCTTCTATCTACTACTCTTGCTAAACTCTTTAAAACATGTCGTTACTTTCCTCTCAATGTAGCTGATTACCGATAAAATATGACCGATACAATTCTTGACACCGGACGAGTACACAAGAGTAAATGGGCAGAATAATTCATATGAAATGCATTGATAATTTTTCCATTAAATAAGTGATAAATCATTAAACTCAAATAATTGAGTTTGAAAAGATTTTGTTGCAGGCATCTCTGACTGTAATACAAAATGCAACCCATAAATATGGCCAAGGAGATTATAATATAATGATATTACTATTACCCACCGTATAAGTAAACGTCTATTTTCACATTAAATTTACTGTGTTGAAACTCCAAACTTAATGTAAAAATCTGCAGATATTTTTTGAAGTGATTATAAAGTTTCACAAAATTGAGCTCGACACAATTGAATTAAAACCTCCTGCTACTTAATAAATTCTCTCCAAACCTGCTTAGGTTACTCCTTTGAAATCAAATGTGAAAGCATTTCTTGAAAATTCAGTTTCCAAGACGCGGAAATTGGGATAGAAAAGCCGGTGTAGCCCCGCTGAAGACTGATATTCGGTTGGCAACTGAGAGACGGACCGTAAAGGTAATTTTTCAGCGTGTCGCATATGAGCAGGATATTGCAATAATTGATTTGCACAAATCATATACTCTGATTAGTGCAACAGAAATCTATGTTTTACAAAATTTTAACTCTATTTGTTAGAAGAATCTGAAAACTGTTGATGAAAACGAATTCATTCATAAATCAAAATAACAATGAATTTACGTATATTTCCGTTCGTGAATTGAAATTTTGGCATTCAAAACAAATTAAAATAAACAATAAATATACATTTTCTGTGAGTTTGCATGATTTTTCCTTCAGTAACGTAATCAATACTATTATATTCACGTTAGATATTGTTGGTTCTACAGTTTAATAAGGAGGGTTTTACATAATTAATGACTTGATTGAGTAATATCACTTAATTGTTTCTGCTTGCTCACAAAAAATGTTCACGTTATTGCGCAAGGGTATGCGGTAATCCAGGGGCAGAATGTTGACTAATGACCGGAGGATGCGGGTTCGATTCACGGATAAGCCTCTCTGAGCACCCTCAGCAGCACCCGAGCTGAGTTTTTTGGTTACCAGATCTTCCTGGGAAACCATAACTGGCACAGGGAAAGGAACTGTCCCCCATACCCTGATGTGTTAATTTCACACGCCGTCAGGCTTAGTATTGGGTGAAATCTATCACCACCTACCAATATGCCCTTCGGGATAATTTCTGTATTTATGGCTAACGCACACGCACACACATAAACCAGCATACATATAGTACATGCAGAATTCAGAAATTTCTAATAACACATTTATATCATCCGTTCTCATTTATTTATAATTAGTTTGAAAACAGCATATTTTCTTCAAAGAAATGAGGCATTTCAAGCCATTGAAGATGAACCAGCTGAAAATCAACGTAAACCTGGTGAATGCCAAATTTGATTTTTTCGCAAAAGCGTTTAACTGTGCCAGAATGACCCTAAGGAACGGCTTCATATGACCAGAAGCCAATTTTCTCCCTCGTTTCCATTCTCTTTTTTTGACACAGCTATTTCCTTGAAAAATCCTATGCAGTAACTTCTTTTTTTTGGGTTCATATTTCTTGCCTGCTTGTTACTATCCAAATATCATCTACTCTACTTCTGTGGCTATTTTCTTTTAGTTTTCTCTCCCAAATCTTTTAAAACTAGTTATCGTGCCTCAATATATCGTGTTTATTTCTTTACAGTTTCTCTGTAGTATTTCTTTTCGCTCAACCTAGAGAGAACATGGTATTTCATTTGATTACATTATTTGATGCTTATCTGTATCCATGAGTAAAATATTTCCAACGATTCCGTTCTTTTATACCTTGCTACCTCTTTCCACTTGCATATATATAGAAAAAGATAACTACAAATGACAGACTCGACGAAAAAATTATTTAATTCAGTGTGTACTTTTTGCTATATGAGTAGATATATATCCTAGCAGAAATTTCCCCGACTCTGGCTATTTGAAAAACATTCCTGTTGCTCTTCAGTTTCCCATCATTGATGGTGATTCTGTTTCACAAGTCAAAATATTACCTATTTCCCAGATTTTGAATTGACCTCCTCTATGTACCTTTATATTCTGCTGCTCCGCCGCAAACCTGTTTTATTTCAGATTGCATGGGCAGATTTTTAAAATATAAAACATTCGAGTTTTTACATCTCTAGTTCCAAATTAACTTTCGCTCTCTCTCGATTTCCTCTTCTCTCGGTACCTATTACTTTATGGTCTGCAAACATACCTTTCTGAAAGATACATTTTTTCAATGCATGCGGATTTGTGCATGCCTTAGAACCAATCTCAACGCCTCTTTTCTCGTTTTTAACTGTGAAAAAGGCGGATGATGAACGTCATCTACACTTTTCCCTTCCCTTAATTCTTACTGTTTATAAACCTTCCACAATTTGAATAGAAGGCACTTGGTCATTACGTATAGTATAATGGTTAAGAATAGAGTTACAGTATCTCTCTTCAACCAATTGCTCTCATTTACACTTACAATATTGACAGTAGAATTTTTGCCCATTTGAATTTGTGTGTTTTTTACACGTCAGGAGTAGAGACATTTTCTCACCTTCTCCTTTGTAATAGGTGCGAGGACTGAAAGGGTCTGTCTTTCGTGTATTTCATCTTATTTGACCAAAATTGGTCTTTATCAACCAAATCCTATGATTAAATACGTTCCATTCTGTGATAATGATGGTTCCGTCAGGCGGATGGTTCCGATATTGTTCCCAATTAGGTACAAACATTCCTATGTAAGTATACTATATAGGGACTTTTACATTTATGAGTAAAACAAAATTTGCACTTTTCCACAGGTATACGTTCCATTTTTTAAGTTGCCTCAAATTTGGATTATCTTATAAATCTTGATTAAGTTTCCTCTGCACCACTGTTAAATTACTTTAATCATCCGGCCTTAATTATGCACAAGTTCTTAGTCATGGCATAAAAATATGCCTCTAACATATACTATTTTTACTTGATAGTTCTCATCAAGGTTTTATTCAATTCTAATTGGTTTTGGAATTGAGAAAGTTATCTGCGAGAGGATTCGCAAGCACTCGCTCATTGCTATTACCTTAAATCTAACAATATTTTTGATCTCATCTCGTCATATATTTAAGGTTGAATTATATTTTTTGTAGGGATTTTTTTACTATATTTAGTCTGGTTACTCTTTCGTTACCCGAAGTTATTTTGCGCTTTCTCCAATAAAACCTAATACATTATTCCCTTGCTCTTCGGAAAGTCTCAAATTCCAGCTTCTTATAATGTCGCCGGACTGCTCTAATTATAGATATCAAAATATCATGGTCTCTCTTGTACAATTAGTTTAATTACTTCCTCGGCGATCGCAATTTTCCTTCTGGAGGAAATATTTGATTCCAAGTGGAAAACTCTTCGAAAAGAGCATCACTTTGACGATAAGCAAACTTTACTGGCGCTATTTGACTATTTTATATTCTGCTATAATTCTTGCAATGGAAGTGTCTCGTTAAACTATTCTGTTTCTTTTTCAAATCTTTCGGAAGTCTTGATTCGGTTTTCTCCTTCAAATCCATAATTATCCTCTGATCTATTTTGCTCGCCATAGATTCACGATTATCATTTGGAACTTTTTCATCAGTAAGTTCAGCATCAATAAAAAAAAATACTTTGCGAAATTAGGAAGTGTGCGTACATTCATCAGTATTTTTATCTCGTACAATCGCTGCCGCTGTTGGAGCTTCAGCAGGTACAGTGCAATTAAAAAAGAAAACATTACATACACGCACGCTCTGCAAGAAACACACACTTCGCATAATCTCCCAATGTCTAAGAAGGAGGAACCTCACGTGATCGCGGGAGTAGAGCATACGAAATAGAGGAACTAATCTCGGCAAGTGCTGCTTGGTTTGATCGAATTGGGGGTAGGGACGTCGGACGAAATCCAAGAGGAGCATCCAAGTTAGATGAGGGAAAGTTGTCACTCGTGTGAGCTCCAAATGTTATTCGGTGAAGAAAGATCTCCAGTTGTTCTAATGTGTCCAATTTCTCCTGTATGTCTCTTCATACGTGGAGCTGATTCAAGAAGAAGTTTCTCTCCAGTCCTCGACGCACTTCATGTTTTCAAACACACAAACCAAGTATACCATATAAATGTCATGAACCCTCCCCTTATCAAGGATGCCGACTTACATTTCTGATCATCTACTCGACGTTTATCTCCTGGTAATAACAACAACAATGAAGGTAAACAGCACATGGCGACGTATAGTTCAACACCCCTGCCAATGCTGTCCTCAAAAACCCCGGTGAGGTTTCTCTCTCATCGTTCTTTCCCCTTTTCGTTGCATACCCGATGATAATGTTAGAGGGAAGCAAATGCTGTCAAATAAAAATACTGTCATTTTACAATGTGTGTTCATCTTGTCATAACATACATGGATTCCACGGAGTCCAATCCTGAGACTTAATGTTACATGTTGACATCATTGTAAAACTTAATTTTACATGTTAATGTCATTTTAACACATGAATGCTTAAAAATTCACATCCCGGTAGTCTTTTCCTCAATACTCACTCTGGCATTTCTGTCACAGATTAAGATAGGCACAAACGTTGAGTGGTCGCTCCGAAGTCATTCTTTTGATATTAAATTTCATTAAACAAAAGTATTTCTCCTCTTTTCCCAATTCTCTAAAGACTTATTTTTTAGGTTACTACAGGGTTGATATGACGTAACATTCAAGATATGGGCCCGTCGTACTCCAAAACACTCATTCTCTATATGTGTTTTCAGAGGAATAAACTCAAGTAAATCCCAATTTTATAGCAAATTGTATAACATGTATTTCCATTTTTTTTTGCGATTCAAGTTCATAAGGGTTACTGTTTCCCAGGCACACTCGAGTGATCGAGGGTGTAATTTTCACTTATCGCCCACTTGTAACCTTGTTTTTAGCTACATAACAAAAATAACCTGGTGCCAATCAAGTTTATTATTTATAATCATTATATTATTGTTATTATTATATTATTTATAATCAAGCCTTGGTTATTACATTTTTCCATGCATTTTTGTTATAAACTTTAATCATCAACCAGCGTGAGTGGTCCTGTAGAACTGTCAGCTGTCGATTTTCGCCCTTTAATAGACGACCGATTAACCGATTTAGGATTAATTCGGACATATTTCTGTTAATATGATAGACTCGGAGGTAAGTTAGATAAATAATAATAAATATAGCTTCAATATATTATATGAAGCGTTTACAATTCGAGACATGGACAAAAATAATTACGCATGAAAATCGATAAATTAGTAGATTGCGACAATTTTGAATTCTACGAAAAAAATTGTCTTACTTTTGCGTCTAAAGTTGTTGAGAGAGGTTAAGTTGAATGGAGTTGGCTACATAAACGATTATATAAACATCCGGAATTCCATGAAACTTGCCCGAAAAATTACAAAGCCTGGTAATCGAAACCGCGCTCTCCGTTGGTCATTAGTCCAACGCTGTACCTCTGAACTACTTCGTCCCAAACACACGCTATGTTCGTATATACGATTGTTTATTTTTTTAGACGTCTAGGGGAAGGTCTATAAATATTAGCAAATTGATTTATAAAAATATACATACGAATTCCTTTAACTACATTCAGCCAAATACTCTGAATCTTATTTAGAAGAGATTTCAACAATACCACAACTAATGCCTCGTATGCACGTATCTACCACATATCTTATACCACAAGGCAACAAAAGAAGGAAAATTTTTCCCTAAGATTTAGGAAATATACATATTAAACCATCCAAATCAATGGAAAATGTGTTTATTTGGCACCGTTCAAAAATGTTGAAATTTGCTATGTATTTTGTACTCTTGGGGCTTTGTGCGCATTAAGTAAGGAATTATTAACTGGAATTAATATGAAAGCCAGCTACTTTATTTCTATTTCCCGGCTATGAATCGACATCCAATTTCGAGATTCCATCTCTCAGTAAATTTTTAGAGAGAGCCCGACGTAGTCAGAAAATAAATAATTTTAAGTTTTGGAACGGAAATGATTTGGAAGTAAGAAGGAAAGTAACACTTAGGATCTTAAGGACTTATATCTCATGAATACAATAATGACATGTGATTATAAATATTTTATAATTAAATATATATATATATATATATATATATATATATATGTATATGCATATTTAAACATGTTATATCTGCATTGAAAGAAAGATCTAAAACTATTATTTTATTATAATGCACGAAGGAATTCATTTGATCATATACTAACATAGTCTAAACACTGATTAAATGCCTGTAGCATGCAAATATTTAAGGGAAATATGCCAATATTCATATTTATTGATACAAATTAGCATTTGAGAGGAAAATCTTCTATCAATATAGTTAGCCAATTAATTGTAAACAAAATAAATAATTCAATTCTATGGAACTTTACAAAATGAAGTGCCATCAATATGAGGATGTAACCATGGTGTTTAATAAATATTACATCTCACTCAGCAACAATGAGTTGTCTTTTGCACAAGAAAGAGGTTGGTACAAAAAGAAATCCATTATATTTGCATGAATTTAAAAACTTTATTAAGATATTTCGGATTGTCCGATTTGGGTCAAATATGCTCCGTTTTGTTTTATCATTTGTTGCCATGTTAAAGAAAGCTTCATAATGACTCTCTCATATAAGTCTTTATCCAAATTAGCGTAAAACTACAGTAATCTATTTTCACAATCTTCTCCTGATCGCAATTTCTTATCACTCGGAAAGTTTTGCAATGCGAGAAAAGGGTAGTGATCGCTTGGTGTCAGGTCCGGACTATATGGTGGATGCATTAAAACCTCCCAACCAAGCTTCCGAAGTTTCTGGCGAGTCAATACAGACGTGTGTGGCCTTGCGTTGCCCTGATGAAACACAACTTTCTGTTGGCCAACGCTAGCCGTTTCTGGTGAATCGCTAACTTAAAACGGGCCAGTTGTTGACAGTAGAGATCTGAATTTAGTGTTTGGCCATACGGAAGCAACTAATAATAAATGATTACTTTGAAGTCCCACCAAATACACAGTAGAACCTTCCTGGCCGTTAGCCCTGGTTTCGCCACCGTATGAGCTGTTTCACCTTGCTTTGATCACGATCGTTTTCGCACAATATTGTCGCATGTGACCCATTTCTCATCCCCAGTCACCATCCGTTTAAGAAATGTGTCGAGTTCATTCCGTTTGCCCAAGGATTCGCAGATGGAAATTCAATTCATCATGTTCCTTTGTGTTAATTGGTGGGGCACCCAAACATCGAGCTTCTTTTCGAATCCAGATTTGCGCAAATAGTTTTAAACTGTTTTATGGTCAATCTGTAGCTTCTGGACGATGCTACGACAACTAACATGCCGGTCAACTTCGATTATTTCTGTGGTTTAAACGACATTTTCGACGATGGGCCTGCCTGTACGAGGTGCACCTTTAACATCAAAAATGCCTGAACGGAATCGACGAAACCAAAATTGCACGTAATTATCTGTTACAGTATTAGCACCATAAACAACATGCACAATTTCAGCGGCCTGGCTTGAATTTTTGCCTTTATCAAAGAAAAACTGTAAAATGTACCCAATGTTCTCTTTGTTGATCTCCATCGTAACTCACAAATGAATGGCACAGTATGAATGGGAGTAACAGCAAAAGAATTCTTTTGGTGTGAAATGTCACCTTGCCGGCGAGCATAAACTTGAAATTGTTTGAACGATACTTTACGAGATATTGATCACTACAGCCATCTATCGAGAGCATAATGGATATCTCTTTCCCCAAAGTAATATTATATATTTTTTTCATTAGCTTGTACAACATTTTAGCACCCTACTGTGTTAAATTACAAGTATTTTCATTAAGTTTAATATGAACATGATTTTTTATGCTCGAAAAAGATACCACTGATTTTCTGAATAATTCCAGGAGACCGAGTGTAACCTCGTTTAAATTAGAAAAGGATTTAACATTCACGTCGAGATTATTTTTACTGTAATTAGTGTCTGTCAAAAGTATTGTTAGACAGTGGTTACGCAAATTGCAAGAGAGTGGAGATATATAAATGGATTGAGGGTAAAACTAGCGATTAAATGATATCGATCATTACGATAGCACTGTCGTACTCGGCGTAATGTGAAAAAAATTCAGTCAAAAGAAGGCCAAGACTGAGTCCTTAATTCTAAAAAAACGCCGTTGTCAAAATTCGTGCTTCGAAATCTAGCGAGGGATGAAGACAATGCAGACGCTTGACTTTTTCTTAATTGGTTTCGTAAAAAAACACTCGAATCACACAAGTTCTCTCCTACAGACGATTTTATCCCACGGATACGGTAATGAATTATAACGAAGCACATCCTCGGACGAAATTTTGACCGAAAATATGGTGCTAACTCGTCATCCATATTAACAGGGATCTCACTTGTGGTTCTCGCCACCGCTTCCGCTGGAACCCACCCTCGCCGCCACCACCCCTTCCCGCACCCACCGAGTAGGCCTCCTCCCCTACCGCACTGGCGGAAGGAGGGTTGGCGGAAGCTGGCGATTGGGCCGAGATAGAACGCCTGCGGCAACAGATAGGGCGTTTTGAGCCCGCTCGCACCAGCAGCCGCCACCGCCTCCGACGCTGCTGGTTGGCATCGGAAAGCCTCTCACATCACGGATGACGAGATCGGAGGGTGCTCAATGGGAAGTTAAGCAAGATTTAGCACGCGACCAGTTAAACCTAGCTGAGAGGACTGGAGACGGCATATCGGGAAACCAATACCCACCCTCGCCGCCTTCACCCGACCTGTTTCGGTGGAGGTGTCGCAATAAAGAAGCGAAATTTCCGACAGCGGTTGGAGGCCAATGTTCGTTTTCGCGTTCCCCCTTCAGACGTTTACTTTTGTTCCGAAGAAATGTCGTTAGCTAGAAGTTAGAATGGACACCCGCACCGCTGAGAGTGATTGGCAGTGAAGTACGATGACATCGTCGATTCCCTTCCGTTCCCCTGCGGAGATATGGAGCTGAAACAATATTGTGTGTTTTCCAAATTGTGAGTGAAGATACGGGAGCACAGACAGTTCTGGTATTTTTACGACGTTTAACCCAGCAGCTGACAGATTTGACAGTGACATTTTCAACTCAGAAGGAGGGAAGCTGTTTCAAAACTTGGTCCTATAGAGCTGCTTCTATGCTATCAGAAATTCAATTACGTACTGGGTTGATAGATACTATGAGTGCTTTCATGAGAAACAGAAAAAGTTTTTGAAAACTAAATTTGAACGTCTTTCGGTTAAATTTTTCGATATTATATCAAGGTTTTGGGGGACTTATTGTAAAGAAAAGAATTTTAGAGTGATTTATATGAAGTACGTATAATTTTTGAAAACACTTGAGGAAAAACATTTCTTATGCATTGCGGACTGTTTAAGGTGTTACTCAGACTAGTTGAATAATTCCAGTTGGTTCACATCACTGTTTAAACTTTATGTTTTGGAAAGACCAATCCTTTAGTTTGGATACCAAGAGAGAGAGAGAGAGAGAGGGAGAGAGAACTCAAATAGTTTTAAGCTCTGAAAAGAAGATAACGACTTGCTTGGACAATATTTATCTCTCCTAGATTCGAAACTGTGATGAATGGTGACTCACTAAATTACCAGCACTAGAAGAATATCTAAAGAGAATAAAAAAATGAATGACAAAACTCCTCTTCCGCCTCCTGAGTCGGCCTCCTCGTTGATAAAAGACGAGCTGAAGAGTTCGCCTTTCATGCAGTGCCGCTCACGGACGAATAATTTATCGATTGTCCGTTGAGACGAAATGAGAGCAGAGAACGATCATATCCTTTGAGACCTACCACTGAGGTATATCGATGGGAAACTAAGAACTCATAAAATTAGATGAAAATAGCTTCTCTCTTCCCGGTTTGTAGTCTCAGGCTTCAGACAAGGCAGCAAAAGCGTAAATGAGACGCCTGGCTGCTTTTCCTTCCTACGGGTTTCCTCTGCTCAAAAGGAAGGAAGATACAAAAGGCCTCGTGCTTCTAGCTTCGTACTCCTCTTCGGTGCAAGTATGTTGAGTTCCCTCCATGCACCGCGTGCTTTACTTCACCCTGAGGGGCAGGAGAAATGAGATATTCTAAATAGTGGAACTGCAATGAAGCTCGAAGCAATATTCTTCGATAAAGTTATTTTTTGCAAGTTCGCTGCATTTACATAAAATTATTATTATTATTAACAATACAATTATTGAAGTTTCTTATTTTGACAATTTATTCTCGTGGGATTAGATATAAAATTGTATTTTAGTCTCGCTAAGCGAAGATGCACACAGAGAATATTGTTGTATTTGGATTTATCTTACGGAAGAACTCACGAAACCATTTAATCTATATTTTGAATGCATTATATCATTTTTTAGTTATTCGTATTTTTCTAGTAAACGAACAATAATTTTTCAGAAACAGTGATTAATGGGCTTGGTTTTTCAATGCATGTTTAAATTAAGACCAAATAAATTCAAAACTAGATTTCATTTTCATTAAGAAACGCGTTACAATATTAAAATAAGTAAAACATCTACCATAATTTTGATTTGGTCAACTCTACAAACTCTATCAACTGCTACCCAATGTGAATTGGTTAGATCTCTCTCGCTTGTTCTATTGTATTAATTGGTTAATCAGTTTTTATTCCCTTGCTAATCGTACTTTTACCATGATGACCTTCGTCACTGTATTAATTCTGTTTCTGCAAGTCAATCTATGTAAATCTACAAAACCTACTCTCTTCCTTCCCAATTCCAGATTAATTACTTAAAATAGAGAGGATTCTAATCCTGAGTTTTATTACAGCTTTTATTATCCAACAACTCTTCAAAGAGTCCTTTATCCACTCCTGAAATTTTCCCTGGAACTTTCTCAATTCTCCCAGCAAATTTAAAAGTTGGTCGTTTGTCTTCCCTCTTCTTATATTCCAAATTCTTCTGTGGTCTCACATCTCAAAAACATAATCGAGGCTCATCACGGACGTACACGTCGGTGATCGTGTTTGAACCAGGCTTTATTTATTACTAAACACTTAATCCTGCATAACTCGATGGATTTATGCCCGAATTTATCCCTCATCTCTAATCTTTTCCCTTCCATGTATCTCAAACCTCCCCAATCACCTGCTGTGACATTAAAATCCACCAATACTGTAAGGTGTTCCCTTCGTGGAACATGCCAATTTCAATTGGAAAGAAAATGTCCTTCTTCCTCCCGATAACCCTTAGTCTAAAACCTATCCGTTTTAAGATCAATCTTCATTACTATGAATAAATCATCATTTCTAATACAGTAAAACGGGATTTTCAAAATGCGCTAAAAACTTGAGAAAATTGATCCGCTTCCAAATGACTCTGAAAGATAACTATACAGCTAGAAGACTAAAAACTAATAGAATTTTTTTTATTACCCAATTCGTTATTCGTATTAGGTATCATCCTAAATTCTCTAACATTTTAGTCATTTCGATTTGTTTGACAAATTCTTTTTACATTTTCCACGGCTCTACAATGCGCATTACGCATCTTATTCTTTTATTTAGCCTACCTCATAATGAATCTAACTGCTCACCACACAAAAAGTCTCAAAAGTGAGAAGTAATTACGCTCTTTTACTTTCCCATCGAATCTCCCCAATACCCACTTGTTCTGTCTGCTCAATTTTTGGTATTCCCTGCCGAATATTTTCTATATTACCCAAAGTGTAAATTGTACGAATGATATTTTTAATGAATTAATAAGACTTAAACGGGTAAAAGGGACACGCAGATGTTTTTGAATTCGAGATTCGTAATCTCAGTTTGATTAATAGTTTAATGGTTTTGGAGTAACTTATATTTTCCAAAAATCAATTTACAAGCATAAAAAAATATTAGTACTCATCCGTTGCACGTTTCGAGGCTATATTTTTGGCGATCAGGGCATCGATTATGAAATAGAGGGTTCAATGCTTACTACGGCCGATCAATTTAAATAAATGGGGTAGTACTAACCCCACGCTATTCGTTTGGAGCGCATATCAAGACAATATGCAGATCCGCTTTAAATAATCTCGGTTTCTTTAAACGGGGAATGGTGAAATGTAATGAGAAAGGAGAAGATATGTTATTTTGCTCTAGCTAGGGTTCATTTGGAATATGCCGCAGATATTTGGGACCCTTGGGAGAAAGTTTGGCAAAAATAATTAGATTAAGTACAGAGATAATCCGCCAGATTCGTCCAAAATTGTTCCAATAAGAAGACGACGGTGATGGGCCTTTTAGAGGTATTAGGCTGGCAGCCGCAATGAGATGCGATGAGAACAAGTGAGACCGATTTTGGAACGGTTCAATACAAACCAGTTTAGCAATTCCACTAAAGGAAATATTATGGAAGGTCGGGTTGATTACTGATGGTAGAGCTCACCCATGTACCAAGCCCGACAGCGTGTGAATATTCACACATCAGGGTAGGGGGGCCAGTTCCTTTCCCTGTGCCGGTTATGGTTTCCCAGGAAGACCTGGTACCCGAACTAGCTTGGGTGGAGCTGCAGGTGCCCAGAGTGCCTCGCCAGGGAATCGAACCCGGGACTCTCCGGTCAGTAGTCCAACGCTCTACCCACTGGACCACCGCGAACCATATTACAGATATATATATATATATATATTTATATACCATATATGGACTGATTCGTAGTATCTATGAGGAAGGGATCTGGCCGGAAGATTTTGTGAGATCGGTGTTAGTTCCTATTCCAAAAAAGGCAAAGGCTACGTCAGTTGAGGATTACAGAACAATAAGTTTGATATCCCACGCAGCTAAAGTTATTCTCAGGATCATCAACAAAAGGATAGAGAGTAAGGCAAATGATTACTTAGGGGATGATCAGTTTGGGTTTAGGAAAGGAAGAGGTACGCGTGATGCCATTGCAGTAGTGAGATCACTAATCGAGAGAAATATAGAATACAATTAGGACGTTTTTGCCTGTTTTGTAGATTTCGAAAAAGCGTTTGATAGAGTGAATTGGGAAAAATTAATGCGTGTATTGCAGAAAATAGGAATGGATTGGAGGGACAGGAGACTGATCCGCAACCTGTACATGTCTCAGACTGCTCAGGTGCGAGTGGGGAAATGAGAGTCGGGATGGGCAGTGTTAGGAAGAGGTGTAAGGCAGGGTTGCCCATTGCCACCGGTACTGTTCAACGTATATGTCGAGGAAATGATTAAAGAGGCATGGGAAGATCTGAAGGTAGGAATGAAAGTCGGAGGGGAATTCGTAAAATCGGTTAGGGCTGCTGATGACCAAGCATTAGTTGCTCAGTCAGCCAAGGGGTTGCAAGCATTGCTGAGTGAATTGGAGGTTCAGTGCGATAAATATGGGATGAGAATCAATATTAATAAAACAAAGGTCATGCGATTTTCCAGAAAGAAAAAGGCTAAGCTAAATATTAAAATAGGCGGGGAAAAAATAGAGCAGGTCGAACAGTTTACATATCTCGGAAGTGTTTTGGACCAATACGGTGAAAGTAGTAGGGACGTAAGGAGAAGAATTGCGCTAGGCAAGGAGGCTTTCTCAAGGATGAGGGAGTTGATGACGGGGACGTTGAGTAGAGATGTTAAGACAAGACTCGTAAAAACTCTGATATGGAGCGTAGCTATGTACGGTGCGGAAACGTGGTCACTGAAGCAGGAGGATAGACGTAGATTGGAGGCTTTTGAAATGTGGGTGTGGAGAAGAATGGAGAAGGCGAAATGGACCGAAAGGAAAACAAATGAGGAAGTACTGGAGATGGTTGGTGAGGAGAGGGGTTTGTTGAGAGAAATCCTATGGAGGCAGGAAAAATGTATGAAAGGCGTATTGAGCGGTAGTGGAATGTTGAAGAAGGTAATAGAGGGGAGAATGTTGGGCAAGCAAGGTAAGGGTAGGAACAGGATAGGGATGTTGGATGGGATGAAGGGAGGGAAGAAGTACACAGAGATGAAGAGGGACCTGATTTAGTTTAGGTTGCTGGATTGGGTTTTGTTTGGACCCATTGTTTTTCAATAAACAAAATATTTATTTGATAGTGGTGTCCATCCAAAAACCTACCTTAACCGGTAGATTACCTAATAATAATAATAATATAAATACTCGCTCTTTCCCCGAACAATCAGGAATCAAAACACTATGAAACCAGAGTCACTATAGAAATATTAAAGACATTAGATTTACAACTCAGGACAAGATTAAACGTTGCGTAAACATAAGGTATATTCGTAGGTGCATGTATATGGTAGTTGATGGTACATGTATTTGCATGCGTTTAAGTAAAAAAGGTTTTTACATGAATACAAGTACTTCTACATACGCCTTTGTGGGTGTAGATTGGCATAAAGATGTAGGTTGGTTTTGCATGTGTTTTATCCACTTTCACGGGTGGTGGCCAAACATCCCCCGCCACACCCCCTTGCGGCGGCTCCTGGGGTATTATGTAGGTGTTGATATAGATTTGTCTATTAAGTTTATGATGTTAGCGAACACATACGAATAGCGGGAATAATGAATTTAGTGGGTCAGTGAATAATGAAGTCTTGGATCTGCATCTACTGAGTTCAACCCTGTCACCGTACTTAAAGATTGGTGTTGTACTGGGTATTTTAAAATCTTTGAAAACACTTTGATCCCATTAATGGCTACATAAATATTATTTGTTAATAAATGGTTAATTGTAAAATTAGAATCATCTTTTCTCTTTCACGCAGTATTTTACGACAGGATACTATCATATAGTTTAACCGCTCCGGCAATTAGGCAGGTTCAACAAAGTTTTCACCTTAATTAAATCAAATACTCTTTGAAAGCAGTTCAGTAAGTTAAGCTATTCTAAACAGAATTTTTTTTTGTCTTTTACCATTTGTAGCAAACGATTCTCAGGCATATTTTCTTGAAATTCACAACTAATAGCAGAATGTTTTGGATTTTTTGATCCGATAAATAGCAAAATTAAAAAAAACATAAAGTCAACATAAATAGTAAAGATAATACATGCAATCTTAAAAAGCACGCTATTTGGCCTCCCCTTTTTGAAAGACAGAATGTGAAATATATCTAAACTGTCTTTTACAGATGATGTTAGATCGAAATGCTAAAGTTAATGCATAGCGTCAAGCCCTTACGAAGCGTACACTATTATTGCCATTCTAATATTGCTTTGTCCAAAACAAGGCCATCTATAATGCTCTTACGAATTTAAGTGCGAATGAAGGAAGGTCGAATCAGCCTAAAAATTATACAATTTTGTAGAATCAGGTTTATAAGATTGGCTCGTATGTAATTCTCTAAAATAAGGCCGTAAAAAATTTACGTTCTGCCATTCAATTGATGAATCCTCTGCTGCTAGGACGGTTGTTACGCGGAATTCTCCGTCTAAGACAATAAAAAAGATGGAATTCACACTATACCGCTTCATGAAAATGAAATGCTAATTCTTACATTGCACCTTATTGCACTCTCCATAGTAATTGCGAAAAGAATTTTACACTGGGAATTTCTTGCTTTCAAATGCAAAGTTTTGCCCCTAGAAAGTTTATAGTTAAACTTCTCTCACACTTCGTGGAAGGCGCAATTTATGGAAATATCTTACCAATGCCATCTCAGCTACAGAAATGACAGATCGAAACTTCCAAGGTATTTTCTAGCACGATCCACCATTTCATAGCTGCGTTCACCCAGGTTGGTAGCATTTTCGTAATGAGAAGTGATGTTATCGGCAAACAAGGCGGTCGGTTAAATATTTTATCGGAAATGTCGCTTTTTTTCACCCAAATCATGGAGCTATGACAAGGTTGATCAAATAATTTGAAGCGCATTCACTCCAAAATGAAGATCCTGGAAAGTTATGGGAATGCTTTGAATTTTTGATGTTCCGATGAGAAGTGAAATTCATAAAGATGATCGTTGACGATTTCTCAGCTATAGATTGAGCATAATATGAAAGGGATCTAAGGCGACGAAATGTGAAATCTCTCATTTCTTTTTATACCTTAGTTGTAATACTTCATCATTTCATTGAAAATAGTTAATTAGTTTCCAGAACCCAGCCAATATGCTTTTGATTGGGTAGGTACTAAATTAAGCTCTTCGCAAATTCACAGACTGGCAGTGGATAACAATTTTCGGTTACTTAGATGTATTAAAAGGCTATTCCTTGAAGAGGGGAAAGGCACTTTGATACTCACTGAAAGATTCAGACCAACTCCTGGAATTCATTAAATTCAATGTGACTGAATCTTGGTCTCGCCCACTACGACTGCAGAAGATTACCTAATACCTTATGCATTTACCTAGTTTTGAATTCTATCTAGAAGGATTAACAGCAGTTAAAGGGAAAAAACTTTTTTCACATTTTGTTCAATCCGCTCTATCAAAACCTCTACCCTAAGCTTAACAAGCTTAGAATGGTGGTTATGAAGATTAAAACGAACAGCAATATCTTCGGTTTATTATTCAATTCTTCAATACTTTCACAGACACACCATTCCACATTCGATTCTTAGAGGACTATACAAGAATTTTAGCCTACAGCACACACAAGTACGACAACAGAGATCACCAGCAAACCACCGGCAAAATGGCGAACAATTGATACAAATGGCACTCCGTGCACCGCACCTCTCATGACTGAAATATGATTTTGATGCAACTGATTTTCTTCTGTTCACAGAAGAAAGTGGTGCAGCATTCCGAATATATATATAAGTGTCATATTTTATGTTTCTATCTAAATTGGTCATCGCCAACGCTTTCGCTCTCCATTATTTTATTTATCATTCACATCCGTGAAACTTTCGAGGAACACACGCACACACACATCTACATAAAAATAAATAGAATAAATATCCGAAAAATCAATAGAATATATCCGAAAATTAAATGGAATAAATTTGGGAAATACTATCAAAGCGATTAAAATAATTCTTCAAAATCACAACCCTGTGTTTCGTCACAACGATATCGGCCACTCTGCCCTTCGCGGTTCGCATCGCGGAAGCTGTTGACGGGAATCTCCTTCGGTAATCACGTTAAGGCCTTTTTGAAGTTATCCAGCTTTCCAAAATGATTGTCTTTCGAGCTATTTTTCATTATTGGGAACAAAAAGAAGCCCACAGGTGCAAAACCGGGTAGATAGTAGAAGCGTTACTACCTTATGCCTGGAAAGACACTCGGTCACGTGGAAGGTTTTTGGGTGACGGTGCGTTGGCGTGGTGCAGCATCCAGTTGACAAATATCTTCTTCATGATGCACTGCACTCATTTCATCAGTCTGTGGAGGACTTTCACCTGAACCTAACTGTCCTGTGTCTGTCCATGAGGCTCAAAATCTGTGGATAACGCCTTTTAAGTTGAAAAGGCGAGTGAAAAATACTATCTGTTTACTTGGTACTGACCTTGCGTATCTATATATTGTATTGCGTATGCATGTATGCGCATGATATATAGATATATGTGTGTGTGTGTGACTATATAACACTATACTATATTTTAATATAGATACAGAAAAAATATTTGCACCATCTATGGTGTGATGGGCGGCGGCATATAAAGTTACTACATCAGGATTTGGCGATGGTGATTTCAGGTGATCATTGAGTCTGAAAATGTAGGGGGCGTGAATAGAAAAGAAGGAAAATTGAGTGATGTGATACAGAGGCGAATGAACGATTTTTTCTCAAAGTCAAAAATATTGAAGTTTAATAAAATTCTTAGATAGAGTGGTATTGGCTTTAAAACTGATCGAAAGGGGCAATTTTAAGATGTTGGTTAAGGAAATAAAAACTAGTGTCTCGTATTTGCTTTAATAGATGTGAATAAAATTATAACTTAAATAAATGGAGAAGAGAATAAGAAATGGCTCAGTATTTGTTAGTCATTGTGGATCGGAGGAAAAATTATATGGCAAGAAAGAAGAGCATTAGCCAATATTTAAGGCAACAATTGGAAGGGTACGTTGCTCATGTTATGTTGCAGTTGTGATTGTTTACCTAAAAGTAAAATATCCTCGAATATTTGGAAATGGCAAGAAAAAAGCGGGTGTGGTCTAATGAGTAAAAGTAAAAAATGTGTGACTTTAAGAGTTGCTGGGTGCATTTAAACTGTGTCAATAATGTCAATTATTACTGATATTTGGTAGACTCAATGACCGAGAGATTGTCGAGTGAAAAGAAACAAGTATTTATTTAACATCAGCATTTCAATCCCAAAATTTGTTTGCTACCACCCTTCGTTCTTCTCAATGCTATATGGATAACCTCAACCTTTTATAGATTTCCTGTTTAACATTCTACTCAATTTGTTCAATGTGATAGTCTCCTGGTTTCCTTTGCTGAATATTTTCTTTTATGTGTATTAGGTTACTATCCGATAAATTGTGCCTCAAGTTGTGTCTTATGCCATAGACTCCGTATATTCTTTTCCTCTTCTGCTCTTCCGTACACTTCCTCAATTTGTCCGTCAATTTAATCTTTAGCATTCTCTCCGAGCACCACGTCTCAAAGGATTCTGTTCTTCGTTGGTCCACTTTCTCAATACTCCTTGTCTCCGTTTTGTAGAGTGTATGGCTCCATTCGAACGTTTCGACGAAATTCTTCCCTGACTACAACCTAAGGCTCTTTGAGCGTAGTAGCCGCATTTTCTTCATTGAGACCTTTTAGGTTGAGATTTCCTTCGCTTAGTATCGACCGAGCTTCTTTTATCTCAAATTATACTGCTGCCCAGTTAGATAGAGGATTCCACTTCCTCTAGATTCACTCCGCGAAACGTGATATTTGTCTTCGGCTTCTCTCTTCCACACGCAAGGATTTCAGCTTTCTTCTTGTAGACGGTCATATTATGTTCAAGGAGTATTTGGCCCATAGTATCCAGAGTGGCATGCAAGTACTCTCGCGTTTCAGCAATTACTGAGATGTCACTTACGAACCGAAGCTTGTCAATTTTCCCGCCATTCACCTGACTCCCATTCTTGTACTTTTTTTTTGCTTTTTCTAAATATACCTGTTCGTTGAATAGCACTGGTGCGAGATTACATCCTTGTCTTTATTCTTTGTTTATTTTGGCTTTTCTTTTCCTTTTGTTTTTCAACTTAATGATTGTTACCGGATCATTTTAGAGGTGAATGGATGGATTCTTCTTTTCATTGAAATTTTTTCCCAAGTGCATTTAGTTTCTTGAGCATATTGTTCCATTAGAAAAAGTTGAAGGTCTTCCCCAAGTCTTCGAATGCCACAAATAATGGCTAATTTTTGTGTAACATTTTTTGGCCATTGTCCTCAGGCTGAATATTGCCTCTCTTCCTCCTTGATTTTTCTGGAATCAAAATTTGTTTTCTGTCATCCTTGTATCCCTTGCCTTTATATCTTCGACTAAATGTCTGAAATTTTCAAATACTTGGAACTTAGTTTCAATGCTCATTGTTTTCTGTCATCCGGTATTGTTCACTCTCGTAACTATTCCTTATCATTCCACAGAAGGTATTCTTCGTTTTTACCTGTAGTTCCTTAATTATTACTTCACATATTTTGTCAACTCTTTGTGTATTATTGTTCTTCGGGTATTTCCCAAATCTGCGATTTTATTTCTCAGTATTTTCCGACCCTTTTTGTCTTCTTTTATCTCGAATTATTTTTTAACAGAATCAATTTAAATTGGATTGAGTTTTTGGCACCGTTTTTTAATGTATCTGCTTCATCTATTTCCATTGTTTTTGTCATATATTTCCATGTGCATCTAGGCCGCTGCGAATTTTGTGTTTCGTTCTCCGAATTCTATCTCAATTGTCATTTTACCTGCTTGCGAAATCAAGCTTATTGCTCTGTATTTCTCATATTGCAGTATTGTTCTTGTTTGGTGAAGACGGTAAAACTGATCTGATAAAGTCTTCCGGCCAAATCCCTCCCTCCTCATTGCTACGATCCAGCCCATAAAAACACTTCCTCCCGCATTACACACTTTAATAGTTCCGCAGGAATGTTGTATCCCCCATGGTCTAATTTGATTTCAGTTTCCTTAATACTCTTTCTATCTCGCAAGCGAGTAGGCTTGGACCTAAGCTATCCTTATCTACAAAATACTCTCCTTCCACATCTAACCTTGCTGGTCTAGTTCTTCACCATAGAGTTCTTCCATATATTCCTCCCAACTCTCATGGACCTTTCCTGGTTCAACTATATATATATGTACATATATATATATATATATATATATATATATATATATATATACATCTATATATATATATATATATATATATATATATATATATATATAGATGATTTCTTCGTAGTAACACGGAAGTGTTGAATAAAAACTTAGACAGTAACACACAGCACGAGAACACTTAAAAAGAACACTCACAATGATATCTTGATAATTTCGACGGACTCGAACTCCGTCTTCTTCGGAAGATAAGATATGACTCAATATATATATATATATTATATATATATATATATATATATATATATATATTCAACTAAGTATTTTCCCTGACTTATCCCTATCTGTTAACAAAATTTTCCCTTATACGATATACTTATAGCGATACTCTTTTAACCTTATTGTAGAGCGCATTAATGTCACCCTTCCTCTGCCCACTTTTCGTGCCCTCATACTATGTGTTCAACCACGCCTCTTTTGCTTTATATGTTTCGTGCCTCAGTTTATTATTGAACTCTTTATTCTTCCTTCTACCTAACTCCAGGTTTATATTCTCCCATTTTCTTCTCTCTTCCATCTTTCTAATCATTTCGTCCGTAATATGGTTTCCTATTAAAGTTTGCTATAATTTATTTAGCTGTTTCTGTTTTGATATGTTTCGATTTTACCTCCTTAGTATCCAGCTCCCTTCCTCATTCTTAATTTTATATAGAGCCTGCTGTAGCTCATCCCTTTTCGATCATAGTAGTGCTTCTACTATCCATATCTAAAATCGTCTTCTATTTGTCATATCTTTTAATCGTACTCCACACTTTATTATTACTAAATTTTGCTACGAATCCACAGCCGCTCCCTGGAAATTGTGCGAATTAATCACGCAATTCTTAAATCTGTGCCTAACCGCAATAGAGTCAATCTGATACCTTCCTTAATCCATAGAAATTGTCCATATGTACCGGTACCTAGGCCTTCTGTGGTGTCAAGAGCATGTGTTAGTTAACCCCTGACTTCTGCAGAACTCAAATATTCCCCCTCCGCTATCATTCCTTGTTCCTAAAGCGTAGTCCCTCTTCTCCCCTCCATGCCTTCCTTCGCCAAACTTTGCGTTCCAATCCCCCATAACTATAACTTGTTTCTCTCGGGAACACCCCCGGTTATATCCTCTAAATGATCGTATAACCCTAACAAATATTTCTTCCCTATGATCGTCCAGTGGCATATTGGTATACCTGATCAATTACCAAGTTAGTTGATAGTTTTTAGGGGAGGCGATAGAAAGTGAGGTCTTATGCCTCATAGGGAATGGATGGGAAAGGTTGAAGGGGGAGAGAAACTCGGCGTCGGCATTAGCTTACTCTTAACGAAAGGCGCCAAGTGGTCCGCAGCTTAACGTCCCATCCGACGGACGGCGTACTAACTCAAAGTACCCTCCACAAAGCACCTTAATTAGGAATCGAGACACCACTGAAGAAATAAACGTCGCTGCTGGAATTCGAACCCAGGCCCTCTGGGTGGAAAGCCAGTACATTATCCACCGCACCATCCCGATCCCCAAGTTGTTGGCTCTGCTTTTATTTCAACTGATAATATTTTATCAGTCGCTTTCTCAATGTTTCCTACGCGTCTGTCTACATTTTTGTTTAGCATTATAACCACCCCTTGCGGGCTCCCGTTTTCTCGGTTGTATACTACTTTATCACCCCAGTGATTTCCGTTATCCTTCCATATCACCTCTCAGAGCACTAAAACATCTGTATTTCCTCTCCTCATCTATCGCTTTATATCATCTAATTTTCCTGGCCTCATGGTTGTCCTAAAATTCCAACTTCCTAGTATGACTGATTCGGTCGTTTTCTTTGTATTCAGTGATGCAGCTGACGTCGCTTGAGATTTGCAATTATTTCGTTAGATGGCGACCGCGAAAGCCATGCGTCTTCCGCCGACGGGCACGATGCTAAGCCGTTTGGGCCGAGTCTCGTAGTTGCCAGGACTCATTTTCATTTTGGTATCCATCATAAAAATCTTGGGGTAGATAATTAAGGTGGTTTCCCGTTTATGTCTCAGAAGTGTTTTTAGTGTGACATAATCAGTCAATGGCAGCCCCAATGGGGTAAGCACCTTTGCAGCCGTCTCATTGAGGAACAGACATTGCGCGCACTACCATTCATCTTGCTTTTACCCGTCGAACTATCTGGCATGGGTGACCCTCTTAGGAGCAATTATCATTTCTCCCGTCAGAATAGCTCAAAGGGTAATCAGAACGCAAAAGCGTCTCCACTACGTCAAGGTTGTGGTCCATAAGAGGGAAATTGTGGATAAATGAGCAAAAGAACGAAGTACAATGGTGTTATGGATTGCCAACAAATGAGAGAATTAAATGGAAATGTATTGAAGCGTGATATCTTGAAGGGTTGTAAAAAATGGTGGGTTAAATGATATAATAAAAGACGTGCGAAATTTTGGAGGGAAATTCGTTCCTGATCGTTACAATAGGTGAGATATTACATTTTTCTTCAAGTAATATACATCTGATATAAATGCATTTTCCTTCCTAAACTATTAAAACTGACACCTGAATGTGATAGAGAGGCATAAAAAACCGAATATATGCAGTGAGTGCTTGTTGTATATATATATATATATATATATATATATATATATAATAGATGGGCTTAATTAAGAGCTGGATGGTTCATAAAATAATGAGATTTTTGGTTACAGATGACAATTGAAAAAGTATTCCCCGTTGGTTTTGCTTTACTGGAAGGGATTGATAATAGCCAAATCATCAATAGGCATAATTAAGAAAATTAAATGATTTAATAATAGAAGTGCAACGAAAATATCCTGAGCTAATATAGACAGGGACATTTTAAAGACAAGGATTTTCAGGTGTGGAAAAGTGATTGTGTAAACAAGTAAAACTGTGATTGAGCCGTACAAAAAATTCAGGAATTGTATAGTGAAGGTCAGGATTAAAAGCTAACCTCTACCTTAACACCATATATTACTTTTTTGACAAAATTCCACCCATCAACGAAACGGCTTGAACGATGTTCTCATAATTCATGGAGTGCACAAAATGCAAGGAAATTTGACTCTGAATTGAAAGGAAATTAAAGCTATTATGAGAATAGAATTTCGGCATTCTTTGCATACTTTTTCATACGCATTTTTGTTTACGGAAATTAAAGCGAGGACCAATTACAAAATTCCAATTAAAAATATTGGAAGATTTGGGTGAACACAAAAAATTCAAGTGAATTCTGTATCGAGTTTTATTCGAAAAAGGAAATACCGGTCAATAATTTCTTTGGAAATGCTGTAACAGTTTTTTGATGATGCAAAAGTGGATCGTTAATTTGAGGTCTGCATAAATCCTTGGGAAAAAGGTGTTATAGATTTAAAAAAATATTTTAAAATCTACTTGAACAATGCAAGGCTGAAGCATTTCATTTCACCTTCAATAAATTCTGCCATTGTTGCAGTAAATGTAGTAGATTACGCAAGGGAATAAAATTAACATGGTGGACACGGTTATGAACACAACATTTCCCCTTCCAGCATTAGCATTCCGATGGCAGACTTGAAAGCGTCCCTCAGAGCTTCACCTGACACGCGATCTCTATCACAGGCGATAGGCGTCAATCCCCAACCAAATAACACCCAAATCCTAATCTTGCAAAAAAAAAGCATTCACCGTAATGAACACAGATAACGTTTCGAGTCTGCTCACGTCTCTTTAAGCTGTTGTAAAATCGAACGCACCATCACTCTAATAAATAGCACCCTCGAAGTGATGCGCGAATATTAAGTTTCCGGGAAGGCATTTGAAAGAGGGGCGGAGCTGGCAGATCCACCACCCCAATTCCCCAAGAGGGGTGAGAGGTGCGGGAGACGTGGTAGGGGTGGAAGGGGGTGCGGAGGGGAGTGGGGCGGAGGGGAGGAACAGTGGTGGGAGGGTTGCGGGAGGCTGTGGGCGGGGTAGGCGTCGGATGAGGAAGATGAGAATAAATGCCCGGAGGTGGGACAGGGGAGGCGGCGGGGAGGCGGCGGGGGAGTAGGCGGAGAAGCGCTCGAGTCGGAAACCCCGTTTTAAAGACGACGGTACGACGCGGGCGCGGCTCGACGGAGATGGCCCGGGAGAAGAAAACCCGAAGCCAAACACGGGGCGTGGGTGCTTAAGTTCCCTATCTAAATATCATGCATATTTCATTGAGGAGGTGCTACGGAGGGATAGAGGCTGATTCGACGAGTGGCAATGAACGAAGGGTTCTCCCCGCCAGTTCCCGTAGCGTTGGGGCTGGGTGGTAGGAATTGTGGATTTTGGGGGGGGGGTAGGTGGGGTAAGGGCGGGGCGAAGGAAGGATCGGGAGGGCGGAGGGGGTGTGTGGTGCAACACACTGGGGCCCTCTCCCCCGGGAGGCGGCTGGCGGGATTCTGGGGGGGGGGCGTGGCGGCGAGAAGGACGGGGACGCGGCGACACTGGGAGAGCGGTGCGCCTCATCCAGCCAAGGTTACGCCAGGTTGTTCCGACATCTCCAAGACTCACTGCCTTTTCCCCACAACTCGTCTCTCTCTCTCTCTCTGCCTTCTTCTTCAACCTGTCTCGTCAAGGGGGTATTGTGCCCATTTATATTGCCCCACTCCTCATTTGAACTATTCCGTTTGGTTTGAGTCCTATCAGCCACAAAAATTACATAAAAAAATCGCCTTAATCTTATGGGTAGACTTTGTTTACCCATGGTCCATGTAAATTGAGACAAAGAACGAAGAAAGAATCAATGACTGTGCGTTTCCGCAGGAAAGAATTTATTGTGTTGACTGGTTTCGCTACACTGTAGCATCATCTGGACTGGCTCTGGATCCAAATGATACTACGGTGAAGCGAAACTAGTAGGTAAAATAAATTCTTTCCTTGTAAACGGAAAAACTTTGACTGTTTATTCGTGGTTTATAATGAATCTCCAAAAGATATCGGCCTGAAACATCTTTTAAATAGATACTCCTATTCATACATACATTGAGGTACTTCCAAAACATGACTTTTGAATGCATCAGCGGCTTCTTCAGGCGCCGAAAAACGTTGGCCAAGCAATTTTTTTGGTAAACGGAAATTAAAATAAGTCATTTGGTGCTAAATCAGGGCTGTACAGAGGATGACTCTACCTTTCGACGTTTAACCCAGTCGAATAGGTAGTTTTTTCAACCGATCTGTGAGAGCTGGCATTGTCATGATGAAGCTTGATCCTTCGTTGCCGCTTCTTTTTCCTAATTTCACCAATCACTTCTGGCAAACAAATGTTCGTATACTATTCACAATTTACGTATATACGTTGCTCTAACGGTACAGTCACATGCCACATGCTCAGTTGTTCCGAAGAAACAGACTTATCATTTTCTTCGATGTCCTTTGTGCACGAATCACTTTTGACGGATTTGGCTCGTCTTGGAAGACCCATACAGTAGACTGCAGTTTAGTTTCGGGCATTGACTCATAGATCCAAGATTCATCACCTGTGTAGATGTTATTCACAGCTTTTGATGCCCCGCAATTTTATTTCTCGACCATTTCTTTGCACCAATTGACACGAGTATCTTTTTGAGCTTTTGTCAAATTATGCGGGATCCAATGCGAACAAATATTTTTCACAGCTAATATTTCATGCAATATCTCGATAGTTCATGAATTGATGCTCGACACATTAACTCCAAGGATGCTTCAATTTCACAAGTCACATGATGATCTTCCTTTTCTAGTTCTAACACAGCATCAATGTTTTCTGGAACTAAAACTGATTTTGGACGACCTTCACGGCTCAGCAGCGTTTCACAGTGGCAAAAGATGCGGTTTCATCACAAAAAAGAAGAAGTAAGTTGATCGATGCACTCCTGCCTTGATAATCCACATCAAAAGTCGTAAAAATTCGTCCCACGGAAGTGTTCACGAGTTAACTCCATTTTTTCGCGGAGACAACATTTTTGAGTCACTGCAAATAACACAAGTCATGATCAAACGACAAAACGTTCTGAAAATATTTGGCGCTAAAAGGGTCAATCATTTATATGGAAATGTCAGATGGCGCCTAAAGCACTTAGTGTTGTCAAGGCTGAAAATATGTATAGCAATTCTCGTATTAATATTACTCTTGCGGTTAAGTTAGTTTTTGGATGGGCATAACCACATAACGGTAAACCGTTTTACTAGCCTTTAGTAGCCTCTAGTAAAACACAACCGACATCCTACACTTGAGTAAGCCCGTTTTCCATTCCGCATACTTCTTTCCTCCCTTCTTCCCGCATCACACACCTTTCCTATTGCCATTCTTTCCTCTGTCGCCCAAATTTTACTCGTATTTCAGTCTTAAGCAACCCATTACCAATCGGAATGCTGTGTACCCATCTTTTTTGTCTCCAAATGATTTCTCTCAACAGCTCTCTCTTCTCCCCCACCATGCCTAGTACTTCTTCAATTGTTTTCCTTTCTGTGCATTTCACCTTTTTCATTCTCCACACCCGCATTTAAAAATCCCATCCAGACCTATCCTCTATCTTAAATGACCATTTTTCTGCGCCGAACAAAACCGAACTCCAAATCAAAGTTTTGACAAGCAGTTTGCTGTTATTCTTACTCGATATCCCTGTCATAAATTCCACCTACTTGCGAAAGCTCCTTTACTTAACGCAATTCTTCTCCTCTCGACTCAACTACTTGGACCTTTTTTGTCCAAAACACTTCCTAGATACCTATCCAAACTACTTGATGAACTCCTGTCTTAGTACTAGTAATAGCTTTATTCTTTCTCTAAATTCGTATAATCTCGGTTTTATTTTAATATCATTGAGAGTAAGAAACCAATTAGAATAAATAGCAGTTATTGGAGGAAGGTAGCTCTTCTTATTCTTTTGAATTGCCTGAAGATAGGAATTTATGGACGCCATTCTGATGCGTGAGATATATGCTTACGATAACGGCGAAAGTAAACAATCATGATTGCTTCAAGCCCGACCTTTAAATTTCTATCCTTATGTGGTTGTGTACTACAGCCATAATATACATTGGACGTTGTCGTCTTCCTTTACATAGATGGTACCCCTGTGTCTGAGGAATGATAGAAGAAAAGCTCGCATACATGAAGGATAGTAACAAGATTTCATTGAAATTAAGAAGCTAGGATTTAGTACATTTTTTAACACTAATAATTTCTGTGATAGCTAAACAATTTCCATTATGAAAGGTGCACGGTAAAAGTACAGGCCGTTATGTCACATTGTTTTCATCCTAGTCACGACCGACTACAACCATCCTCCACACATGTTTCAAATCTAAAAGAGTTGTGCAATTTAAATTATAATATTAGTTTGCCAATTGGGCAAGTCGCCATAATGATACGTCTACCTTCAGGTCTTCACATTCTCTGACACCTAAACCTTCCAAATTTTATTGTCTTTACGCATTCAATCATCTGGCGCCTTCGGCCACCATGGCAAGCATTTCCGTCCCAGATAAATATCCATCTAATATCTCTTTCTGTTCCTTTAATAATTCTTATATACTTTCCTATCTCTCGTATACGGAGGTACATTATGTTACTTCTTTTTTATAGAGACCAAAGGGAAATCGGAAGACAATGAAAGAATAATCGAACTTTAGGGTGAAGAACATGAACCTGGCTATTCGCGTTCACGTATGCTTTCCAGCGAAAGCACGGAGACGTAAGTTAACCAAACATGGGAAGAGATGGAGTTAGTAAAAGCAATAGAGTGAAAATTCATCATATCCGCTTGAATTTATAATGAACAACCTTTAGGTGGCTAGTCGGCCGAAGATCTTCAGCCATTGTTGAACAAATTAGAAAATTAGTGCAATCTTGTATGTTGCTTGAAATTAATGTCAATGAAATTTGTATTCATGTTCTCAAAGAAATTGACAGAATAACATATAAATTAAGTTTGAATAGCATAAGGGTAAGCATATGGAAGATTTCACTAATTAGGAAGTACTTTGTACGAAAATGGTAAAAGAGGCAGACGCATAAGAAGATTTACATTTGGGCAAAGAATCTTTTACAACAAGGAGAATATTTGAGGCTGAAAGAAAGAATTATTGAAAAATTTTCTATGAAATGCAGTGAGGTATGTCTCGTAATATCGGTCTTTGATGGAAGAGAATAGTCCCATTTCGAAGGATTTTGAATATTTCTGGAAAGATGGTAAAATAAATGTAACGGAAAAAATGAAGAAGTATTGTACATGTTTGGAGAGAGAAGAATTTTTGGCAGTAATACAAAAGAGGGAAAAAAATGAAATTTACATTTTTTAATAAAGTAGCTTTGGTGCAGTCTTTGATTAATGATGGAATGCTAAATATTTAGACGAAGTTCATATAGTTATTATCTATAGTTTTATACTAATATTTTAGCTAGATAAAGTTATCTTAGGCTATGTTGACAGCTCCGTATGAATGTACCAAAATGAAAGGTTCATTCTTTTCACCATTGCTATTATTATCCAGCCGAAGTAGAAAACATTAGAATTATTTTTATTAATGGTATTCTATCGAATGAGGTATAATTTGAATGAATAATCTTACCACAGTTACAATTATTAACCCCAAATAACGTGACTAAGATGGATATCCTAGACTAGAATAATCCATTTTGCAGTTCCACAACTTTATGCTTCAAATAACCTCGTCCAACATGTGTTTTCTTTTACTCCCCTTTCTTCTCCTGAATAACGTTTTTTACTTCGTCAGATTATTAAACATTCCATCGCCAATCCATTGCTCTACTAAGCCCAGTTTTTACTGGCTTTACTGGAATGTACGTGAGCATTCAATTTTCTTGCCTCTTTTGCATTTCTCCCAAATTTTTCTCTCCCCCACCATGTAAAGAATTCTCCGTTTTTTCCTTGACATTTATTTCACCATTATTCTCCATTCTATTCAAACAATTCACAATCCTTCGTAATACGACTAGCCTCTTCCTTCAAAGACCAATATTACGAGGTGTACAAAACTGCATTTCATATAAAATTTTTCAAAAATTCTTTCCTTAAGCCTCTTATTATCCTCATTCTAAAAAATTCTTTGCCCAAATATAAATCTTCTTATGCGCCTGCCTATTTCGCCATCTTTCTTCAAAGTTCTTCTTAATTAGTGAAACCTTCCGTCTGCTTACACTTATGATATTCAAATTTAATTTATATATTATTCTTTATATTCTTTGAGAACCTCATTACAAATTTGATTTACACTAACTTTTAGCCTACTAATAAGTATATCGCATTGATTTTTTAATGAGCTCAACAATGGCTGAAATCCTTTGGCTGCCTTGCTACTTAAAGATTTTTCATTATCAAATCGATATGATACGGCGAATTTTGTCCCTTCTTTTTTATTCGTATCTCCATCTCTTCCATGTTTGTTTTACTTATCTCTCCGTGTTTTCGTTGGAATGCATTGATGAAAACGAATAGCCCGGTTCATGTTCTTCATCCTAAGCTTGGATCCTTCATCCCTATTCTTCCGGTTCCTATGATCTCTAATATATTAATTATTTCTACCTTATTCAAAAATCAAATTCGGCATGCATGTTAACACCATTTTGCATATTATATCTCTTTCAACCTAATTATTTCTATGACATTACGTGCGTTCATATACATTCTTAAAGTAAGTAATCATTTGTACTCGTCTCTAAGGTAATGTTCTAATTGAATATCCTATATCTAGATACCAAATATCCCACAAGCCGCCGCAAGGGCTTGTGGCGGGGGCACATCCTATGTAATACAAGAACTGCGTGTGAAATCAAACTTATTTCACTGCTGTGCAAGCTGCTTTTCTCTTTCAGGGATTGATTTTAATACTGATTTAGCAAAGTCTTACGGGTAAAATCCTGTAACATAAATGCTAGAAATGAGCCCATAAATATTTTCACTTCCATTTTTTGCTAATTATTTTGGTCGTGGGGACGTCAACTATCTTCTGAACCCTGAAGAATTACATTTCCTTCAAAACCTCTCCATATAACTAAGAGGTAAACTTGAACCGAATCTTTACTAGTCTGTATCACACAGGTGCATATGTACATTTTCTCTCTCTATTTGTAAACTTCCTTCCATCAAATATTTGCCATATAGCTCTTATGCGCATACTCTTATCTTTTTTGCGCATACTATTTTTTCATTTAATTCAATATAAGTTCATGAAAAAATTAAAAATTCAATATAAGCTAATTTAAAAAATTAAGAAAATAAACTCAATAAATAATGTCTATGTCCATACTCCCTTTTAGTATTATGAACGTTCATATCGTACTTACTGAAGGTGCTACCATATTTCCGTGAATAGCAACTATTTCACCATTTATCTGCAAATTTCAAATATTTTTTGTTTATACACTACGCTTCTTTCATTTTATTGTTGCTGAGATTGGTTTATCTCTTTGTACCTTACACCTTATTTTCTGATTACGTTCTTCAATATTTCTCACTTCACAAGATTTTATGTTATAGTTTTAACGGTGACTTCAGTACCATCCAGTTTTCTCTGTATACCTGTATAAATGGACCGTTTTCTAATTTCTGAAAGAATAATCATTGTCAGTTACCTTGAAACTGATTGGTCGTGTAGTAAATGTTTTGCATGTTGATAATAGATTTTTCATCAGTTGACACATTTTTTGGAAGAGGGAATACGGTGTAGGAGTTTTCTTCAAATAGTTGAATTGAAATTTTTGGATAGCGCCCCTTAGAGTTGCGTAATTTTTAATCCACTTGGAGGCGTTTTGTCCGCGGAAACTTTCCAAATAATCACTTTCAACCACTTGCTTGTTAACTTGTTTTGTTGATTAGTTAATCCCGTTTATTTGAAGAGGTGTCCGTGGATTGAGGCGAAAAATCGGATCCACGGAAATGAGCTCTTGGAGGGAGGGTTGTACTGCTCAATTCTCTGTGAAACTCTGTAAATCGTTCACAAACTTTTGAGTTGTTTACCAAGTATTGTGTTGATGATTTTATGAAACGTACAGTTTTCTTAGTGGTATACCCGGTTTGAAAAGAAGCAGCAACCATTGGAAGGCGACCAGAATTCCGGAAGACCATCAAAGTCCCTTAAAAGACCCTTACATCGAGAAGGCGAACGATCTCGTTCATGAAAACCGACTTCAGCCTGAGAGGGAACTTGCAGAAAGGAGTATGGCATCTCAATTGGTTTGTAACATAAAACCCTGAATGAAAAACTGAGGATGTATCGAGTCGCCGGCAAATTCGTTCCTCGCCTGTTAACAGCAGAATAGAAACAACATTGGGTTCAAATATGTCAGCAACTGTTTGATCGAGTTGAAGAGGATCAAACCTTATTGTCCAGGATCACAATAAGTGATGAGCCATGGGTTTATGGATATGCCTCCAAACAAATTTGCAATCTTCACAATTGATAGGTGAAACATTCCCCGCCCCAAAAAACCTCAATAATTTCACTCGAATGTGATGAATGAGATGAATTTCACGAATGGTGATGCTGAATCTTTTTTCGATGCAAAGGGGATTATTTGTGCATCACGAATACCTACATAATGCCAGGCATTCAATATGGTGGAAGTACTGCCTGGGGATCATGAAAATTCTAAGACTGAAGCGTGACACCGCTCGAAATTTGGAGCAGCGGCGAGTGATTTTCTCGACGACAACGCGCTGGCTCATTCGTCTCTAAGAAGAAGAGAGAGTTAGTTATGAGCCAAAACTAAGTCCATTGTGCCCCCCCCCACCCACCCTACTCAACAGACTTGGCCCCATGGGATTTTTTCCTCTTCTCCAAACTAAAAACTCCGCTCAAAGAAAAATATTTGCCACCATTTCAGAGATAGAAAAAGATACGGTAGAGTGTATACGCATTCCGGAAGAAGTGTTCCAGGACTGTTTAAAAAAGTGGAAACACTGTGGATATATCTATACGTTGGGGAGAAGACTAATTTGAACGGGACACTGACCAATAATTTGTTAGTGAAGTAATTTTTTATAATGAATAAAGTTCCAAAACTTTTTGGAGAGACATCGTATACTACACGGTAAGTAAACAAGCAGACGGTGCGCACTAATCAGTTTTTGAGAGAAATTATGAAATCTACCCACTAAATAACGTTTTAAATAGCATTTTTTTCTCAATAAACAGGTCGCTATTCTGATTTACACTACCAGATTTAAATTTACACACCTTTTACCCATACACAGTCTTTAAAAATATTCATGATATAGAAATTAACCACCAACAGACACACCAGCCATCTACGAACATACAGCCTAACTAAAAATTTGAGCTATTTACACCAATTATATCCTGATTTGCCACGGATTGTGGGAGGCAAGCGTCAGCCATAATTCATTAAATTACTCGTGTGTAGTAATCGTGAAAAATGCTGAGCATAATTTTAATGTAGGATATAAACAAACAATTAATTTTAAAAACGATTAATAATTAATAATGCGTTGATAAAATTTATCAACTGATCCAGTCATCTAGCAATATCTGGTCTTGCCTCCACAGTAGATTGAAATACTTCAAACTTGTGAAACAGCCGTAATAAATAATTTTTTAATAAATTCCTATCACTCTCTGACTAAAACTGAAATTTTGCATTCCACAATCGTCGCTAAAATAAGAAAGCACACAAAAAGCCAATTCCATCGATTTTAAAGCTGTCTCAAGCACCGAAAATCAATTCATATGGTCATTACAATTACAATACTCTACATAAACCAAATATCTCCCGTTTGAATACATATTTTGGCAAGATACGTACCTAAATTGAAAGGTGGACCGATATTTCTAATTTCATAAGAACTGTTTTACTTTCAGCGAGAGGGGCACATGGCGCAGAGAAACGCAAGCACTGATCAAAGAGGAGCCACACACAGAAAATGCAGGTATTTTTAGAGGCATCGGCAATTCGAGTCACTGACTAAAAGGGAATAATTTCACTTACACTGTAATGCCAATTTTAATCTCTTTCATGAAATAATTGGAAGCCTTGAGAAAGAAGGACGGCATAAATATTTTAACAAAAATGAATGATATGATCGAAATTCAGCCTACAACGTTTTTATTATTTCTAAATATCCCACAGGGTAGCGTCATTGGTACACAAAATTACATTCCCACAAAACACGGGGAGCGTGTGAATTTTTTGTACGGAATATGTAGAATAGCAACCGGCAATAAGCGTCTGAATTGATTTTGTACCTGCCCTCTTTTAACGTATTTTCTCATCCTCTTTGTGTAGAAATAGTTATAGCGGTTAAAAATGACTCGTAATATGTGTAGGCATGTTGCATAATTGGCACCGGGGGCCCCCTTTCCACGTGGTTTTCGGTGGATCGCGGGATGCCAAGTGCATGAGGAAATATATGAGGAATGGCTGGTGACTTGCCACCTCCTGCCAGATTTGCTTTTGAAGGCTGGCGGGATTGGGTGAATGTAGATGAAATATGAAACTTTATTTGATCTCCTCATTGGGGTTTTTCACCATGATTTCATTTAATGCTCTATTAATTAATAAATTTCAAATTTCATAGTAATGCTTGATCCACAAGAATTATTCTTTTGTGGTACACTGTCAATTTACGATCGTTTTAAAAAAATAATTACTTTCATATAAGTTCTATGGATCTTGGAAATTGGACATCACTTTTCAAACGTAGATTCAATGATATGATTCTAGGTTGTCATTAAAAAAAGATTGTTCATGAGCTTGTCCTATTTTAAAAACCAATAATTAGTCTTGTAAATATTACCTCTGTATTCGTTTCAATAGTTTATAATTCCTCATAGAGCTCTAAGCGTATCTCTATATACACATATCTGTACAAAGAGAGAGAAAGAAACAATGTATTTAATTTTAATGAAAACTTTGAAAAATATGTTAATACAAAAATATTCACTTCCGAACCAAGTATGGGAAATTTCCAGTAAAGAAAATGATTGAATGAAATGCTGGGTACACAATAAATGGGCTGAAAAACATTAGATACTTAATGCTCGGTGAGTTTTTGACGCCTTATGCATACGAAAACAAGTATTGGTAATACCATTCCATTCATTTTCCTCGGTATTAAAACTCAACATGTGATTACATCATGGTTAGTCTTTTCTTTTTAATCCCTCTTTATTTTTTCTAAAATCTGCCACCCCCTCAATTTCGTTGAGTATTTCTCACCTAGTTTTCCTTCTATTCTATTCTTAAAAAAAAAACAAATCCCTTTTCTCAAGTGTTACCACAACTTTGCGAAACGTTTTTTCTTATTGTGCTTCAAATATCTAACTCCTTTTTCTGTTTAAACTTCCTTAATTTATCTTCATTTTAAAGTATCTAAGAGAAACTGTTAATTGAAAATAGTTCCTCGTATTCCATTAAATATTTTGGGGAATGTGTTGAAAGGCTTTCTGGATTAAAAAATGTAAAATGAATGCAATGATATTTTATAGTTTAACAAAAAAGGAGGTCCCAGGATGTCATTGTTATGCCATCTGTGCAAAATTCAGTGCAGGGACGGAGTGGGAAAAAAGTATTCAAGTAGAAGTACATCCTTAAATTTTCCTGAGCATTTTAGCTTATTCAAAGTCAGCTATATAATAAAATTCTTGATGAGATCATAGATATGTGAATTGATTGCTTCCTGAAATTAACAACGGGGGTAAAAAGTACTACTGTTGAGTTTTCGAGCCTAATGCAACTTGTCAAAAGTTATACCGATTACGTTTTCAAAAATGTTTATTACATTCTAGGTAAATGCTTTTTGGATATATAAGCCGGAAAGCAGCCTATGTCTGTAATCCCTCTTGTTGTGGACCATTTTACAAGAATCCCTAAAATACACTCATGAAATGAAGAATGGCCAAGCAAGCCCGCCTGTCGCTCGCGCCCATTGTTTCTCACAGTGATTAAGGGATTTTATGCGCATCACATTCATCCAATCAGCGGGAAACGATTTTTTCATCATGATGGAGTCGAGAAAGTTCGGATTACGGGGGTATAAATCCGGTTTAACTGTTGAGAATTATTGGGGAATCTACCGGTGGAACAATAGCTGCCATAGTCCGATAGGGCAGGATCATCTGGCGCTCGCTGCTGCCCTTTATAGGTTGAAAAAAATAGAATCCTCTTTTACGTGCAAAAAGGAGATAGGACATTTTCTTGTACAAAAGCGAATCCAGTTTAGAGTAAAACGTTTATCGCATGGAATTGTAAAATAAACAAGAATTTGATAAAAAACCTTCCTCTTCGAAATCTTTTACGACAACAGTCGTAACGTTAATCTAGTCATTTAATAAATGAACCCTCCCTGTTTTAAGGATACTGGGTGTAATTGATGTGTTTACAAAGACATAAAATCTGAAATAAGCCAATTTTACAGGCATTAATACCGTTGTTTGCCAGTTTATGAGAATTTATTTCTTGTCAAAAATGCTTAAAACGCATGAAATGCTGCACTTAATCCCACCCTTAAAATTTACTAATGACAGCGGATTGCGAGGAGGGTCCTTCCCATGTCGTGCCTACTGGAATGGATAAAACTTTCAATTAAAGCTCCGAGATAAAATAAATCATTAGTGCTATCGTTCGTAAGGTGAAGGTAAAATCGTAACAAACAATAAATGTTTGCAGTACGAAATAGAGCAATTACTCGATCCAATTTCAGATATAATAGGTCAAATGAATACAAATATATTCTACTTTACGTCATATGGAGTGACTGGAGTGAATCCTGGAGATTACTGTTAAACAACTGTAAAGTATTTTATATTCAGATACTGTAATACTTACAAAGCTTTTTAAAGATCCTTTCCGCCGTTTAAATTACATATTAGTTCGGTCGATCGTTAACTTTTCGTTCAGTTATTTAACGTTTAGCTCATACACTTTTTTGATGGTGCCTAAGTCACATGGAATTATTCCATCATACATATCTTAGAGGTGGCTTGTTAGGTACCATTCAGATATATACTAGAATACATTTATGAAATCACGAACTGTGAACAATTTTTGATCATAAGAAAGTGAAGAAAACATGTGTCCATTATGTTTAAGGAGCAATCACCTGACCTAGAAAAAAACATGGGAAGAAAAATTCTTTTTCTTCTAATGTCGTAAAAAGTACTGAAAATTCAATTTTCAATGTATGCGAACCCGAAACTAATGTTGAACAACACTCCTGAAAAAGAGCTGGATTTAGTTTTGAAATCTCTTCATGCGTAATTGTTTTCGAGTGTGCGTGGTGATGAATACTTTATCATAAAATATACGAGTTTCCGTTTTTGGTGATTGCGCATTTAAGACCTAAATGTAATAAGAAATGTCCAGTGGGCTTGTAAGGGACTGATAAAGACCTTGAGCTACAATCACCGGAGTAGAAAGCTTAAAGTTAGTAATTAGAATATTGCCTTGGGCAGGAGCTAAATGTGGGTGGCAGCAATTATTATTCCAGAGTGCAAGCAAGAATAAATTGTACCTACTCGGTGTATTGAAATAAGGGTACAATGGTCATAATTTTGCCTACGTCTCCAATGCTGAGAGTAATAGGAATTGAATAAAATGCCAATATTTCATAAACTTTTTAATGAATAAATTTAAAAAAAATGAGAAATAAAACTTGAAACTCAATTTACCACTTGGAATTATTTAGGCGTTGTATAATCCTGCTCATGAGTGTCTCAGAAAACTTTTTCTGGTGCCAGGAATTAATAGAGGTATTTCTGAAAAAGGAAAATTCCCTTATGCATTTAATTTAGCATTTTCTTATTATTATGACGTGTCAACTTACACGATTTGATAAATTTAAACATCATTTTTGGACAAACAAAATATTTTTTTCAATAAAAATTCTAAATTGTGAAACATTTCCGCTAATTTTAGGATAATATTAATGAGTTCCACTTAGGTTTGTCTGTATTTTTCTCGCCATAATACGTATATGAGGCAAGCATATATATTTGGCACATGTGGAATATGTTTGTGAATATATTATACGTTAATTTAACATTATTGTGGCACAATCTAGTCAGTTGCTTTTAAATTTACATTATCTAGGAGATTCATGAGTAGAGTAAAACGTCTATACGAACTATAAAAGAGGGACTCACTAGTTCTGGAATTTTCGGTGGTGCAACCACCTTTCTCAAGAGGAATTGGGAACAGAACTCAGTGTTCTGGAAGGAAGAGTTCTGTTCCTAATTCCTCTTGAGAAAGGTGGTTGTACTACCGAAAATGCGAGAACTAGTGAGTCCCTCTTTTATATGTTTTAGTTTCAGTGTTTGCTATGACTATTTAGTGAAATATATATATATATATATATATATATATATATATATATATATATATATATATATATATATATGCACATATGTACATGCAATTTTTGGTATGGCATTTTTAATGAGACAGTTTGTTTAGAAATATTTGTTCATTTTAGGGTATATTCAGGTCAAACTAGAGAAGAAGGCCTCGGAGTAGGCCGAAAGCTCTAATAATCTACAATATCAGTAAAACTGTTGTGAAAGTCTCATGGATGTGAATAACAATGTTTATTAAGATAACACTAGCGAACAAAAAACACGGAAACTCAGGAAGGAAAGGAAAGAACTCCTTACTTTTCACCCTTGAGAAATGTTGTTTGACCCATGAAAATTCGGAATACGAGTGAGTTTCTATTTTGTGCGTTTCTGTATTAGTTCTGTGATATTATTCACTTAACTATTCGTAAATTTCTATAATTGTATTGCATTTAATTGTAATACTCATGAATAATTTCACCTAATTATCGTCGAGCAACATAACAATAGAAATTTTCTCATTACATTTCCACAAAAATAATAGGGTACATAGCGATATTGAAATTACTGTGTTAGTATGTATACATTGCAGTGCAAATTATTTAAATCTTTTCCTCCGTACAACTCATAAAGTATTTCACATAATTGACGTCTCATTATTCCACATTATAAAAGAGAACGAAGAATGTTAGTGGAGGGGTCTGAACGGCCTTTGAGAAAAAATGAAAAGTTAAGGTGGTATGCGGGAGTTTATTTCCTCTAAAATGTCGAAGGGAGAAATCCGATTCCCGCTCCCATGAAGGCCCACCTGCTCACCTATAAATATACAGGGGATTTTCTTCCAATAAATACTCCCACTACATTTCCCCTTTCATATTCCATGAGTAGTGGCAGTCATTCGGGAAGAGGCAGCAAGCTTAAGAAAAATGGCTGGGTGATTAGTAGAATTAAGAATTTTTTTGTGAAAAGAGGAGGGAAAAACCTGAAGTCACACAGTAATAAAGTTTGGCTGAAACTCTCAAGCGAGTTTAATATAAACATTTTTATATAAATATAAATAAGAAATGTGTATAATTAGACTTAATTAAGTGTTGGAAGAATGTTTTTAAAAGGGTTAAAGAGTTGCTTATTAGAGACTTGGAGAATTCAATATTTGTTTGTAAAAGGAAAATAGATGTTACGCTACAATAAACGCGTCTATTCGAGATCTTCATTTATAATTTTCATCGAAGTTTGGATGGTATCTACGTACAGGATGCCACATTTTGTACAAGTGAAGAAATCTATGGTTATTCTTTATGGAACTTTGTAAGAATTGATGAATTTTATCAAATACATGCATAACTCTACAATGATGTCATGAAAATACCTCGATTTATTTACCGAATTACTCATATATTTGTATGTTTTGTTTTAATATCGTCGAGTTGATGGAGTTGTTCTTAAAGGGACAAATTAAATGAAACAACTATTTCATTTTTATTTCAAAAACAGCTAACATATTGGAAAAATAGAAGACATGGAATTTTACTAATATATCAAGAATGGCCGATTAGATGGCTCAGCAGCAGTGAAACGAGCAAAATTGATTAATTATAGTAACACGTTTGCGATTTAAAATTTGTTTAATCTTGGGTAGGAAATTGATATAGCAGATTTTAATCTATGGCGAATATATTTTTTTCAAATTTGGCAATAAGCTCGCAAACTGAGGCAATACGCCTCGACTGCAATTTTTTATGAACATTCTGCTCTTTTAAATCACTTAGAAATCCACTTTTGTAAAGGTACCTTGTTAATTATACTGATTAATGTACTAGCTTAGAAGTCATGGCATTTAGGGTTGATGTTTGGTCAAGGAATTCACCATGAAAGTGAGCCAAATTATAGCTTTTAAATCTTTGAACTTCACTTCGTTTTGAACGCATTGGAAGCGTTTTCTATTGATGAGAATTATTATGGTTACGTTACTCCAAAAATATAATATATACTATAAAATATTACTCCGTGTTGATCACTCTATTCGCTGATCCCTGAGGTATCATGCTCAAAGTAATAAAAATTCTATACACTCATATGTGTTTAATTAATGAAGCAAAATTTTATCACACCTATTTAACAAATGAAGTTTCTTTGTTCAAATGCATAGAGACTATGCATTATGCTAGTTCTTAGTGTTTGTTTTATCAATTGGTCGAATCATATGGCCAGTTTAAATCAAACTGCTTGTGCTATACGCTTTCGTTCGTGCCCACTACTGATGGACAGAGTATTTGATTTAGCGTGCTCTCCACACGGTAGTCCAATAGGTATCGTAATACCACTGATATGATGGTTATAGACGATACATCCTCTTATACTAGGTTTCCAACCCATGTCATTTGGATGGCCACCGCATTTACTGGGCTCAAAAGACGAAGCAGATCCACCCATACTTGATAATGATATGAAAACTATAATATTAAGTTTATTACCCACCCCTATCATTATTTTTTTGAGTCTATACATTGGACGATGAATACGTTCGTTTTCGTTCTAGTATTATTACTCGTATATTTATATGTATTATATACGTTATTATTACATATATAATACGCATTATATTTGTATTTGCACTCATTTTTTCATAGTGTTGAACTTAGGTGTATCTACAAAGGTATTAACAGGTCCCCTTCGGTACAAATATTGATCAGGTCGGAATGCTGCTGCAAATATTGGCAAAATGTAAAATCCAAAATGGTAATTCATCCCTTGAAAAGAAGAAATTCCTAAAGCGGACCTAACCGTGTATGTTCTTAGGTACTCAAAACCAGGCATCTAATTGTTGCTAAGTTACATAAAGCTTTTTCTACTTTGAAGAGTACCAACTTCTGTAAGGATTAGGCCTCGTCAATATGTTGAAAAATTTGGAAAATAGTTTATGGCATCAACTCTGTGCGAGTTTTAGTTGAATTATTTCATGAGCTTGTAGAGCCAATAACCATTATTGTAGGGTTATGATTTCCAATGAAATTTTCTTTTTGGTGGCTTGGAGTCTTAATTTAAAATTGTAATCTTACGTTGCCCATATGTTATACTATCACATTTAGGGATCCCTCATGGGATAGATATATCCTAACTGATCTGTCAGTGGGAGGGAATTAAAAGAAGTAGATTGGAAGGAGTGGATTTTAAAGTATCACGTTAAATAATGATCATGAGTTTTGATAATATTTCGCATTTTTTGTACAAAATTTCGACAATTTACAACACTCTGCAGTCAGTATTGCATTCATCTATGCCGTCTAATTACCAACATACTTGAACCTGACGTTGTAAAATAAGATTAGAATTAGAATTAAGGTTAGCGGCAGCTTAACATCACCACTTTGGAGTCTATATGGAATTCATGGGCATTCGTTGACAATATCGACCTGCATTACAATATTTCACAACAAAAGAATATGTTAATTTTAAACCTAGCAACCCTCTACAACAGATGATAAAATCTTAGATAAAATATAAAATGTATCAATTATAACTCCTTCCTACTCGTGATTGTCCTTCATCACAATCATTTAAATATTAACCAATGCTGAAATGAACTGCTTTTTTGGAGTTAATATCATTAAAGTTTAAAGGTTTGCCATTTTAACATTAATTGTTAACGACTAGTTTAATATGACTACTCTCATTGCTAGAATGCTTCGAAACCAGTTTCGAAAATAAATGGTAATAATAATGTTTTTCAATGCTGGTCAAGAAACACTCTGGAAGTCATAAAAATTTAGTTTTAATAATCAGTTAATCCATGCGCTCCCACAGAAAGCTCTAAAACATTCGACTGGTTTTGTTTGAACGCAGTATTTCTCTGTTCAGTGGCGGGTAATTGCTTGGCACCTTCTGTTTTTTCAAACTGATGACTACATGTAAAGCTATCGAGTACGTACATCAGATTGGAGAAGGAGGATTAACTTCTAGTGGTGCAGAGTGGCTGCAAAATATACCAGAGTGCTCCACAGGATCCATTCCAAAAATAAGTGGAACGATTTTTTCCCACCGACGCAGACGGCTGGAGTGGGGCGATTGGTGGAGGAAAAGGTTTTGTGAGATATCGGTAAAGCAACGCAACCCGCGTCAAGTGTGTGCAAGCCGTTAGTTACAGTGTGCGATTAGAACAATCACTAAATGCCTTTTTTATAGTCCAAAAGTCACCTTGCAGTCGTTAATAATTATATATGATCAACAGATGTTCATGGTATTTTATTTACACGAATTAATTAATTATTTTTATATTTAGATATTTTATAGTTTTAATTGATATAGTTTAATTGAAAAGAGTTCATGAGACGGAATTTTTCGATTTTATCCGGCAAAATACGAGACTTAAAAATTAATTGAAACGTAGATTAAAATGGAATGACGTATACAGCCTGATATGTTTGGCGTTCATCTATGGAGTTTCGTTTATGTTACACCCAGAGTCCTGTTCCAGCTCAAAGTAGTCTGCCTCATCCGCTGGTCTCTAGCATCCTATCCGCTGGAGTGATGAGTTGGAGTGGTTTTGAACCAATCCGATGAGCCGGTGTTTAGTCTCATGAATAACGATTCATCAAGGAATGGAAGATAAAGATTGCAACGACCGAAAAGATTGGAGGATGTTAATTCAAAGTAACCATATAAGAGTGAAAAAGAACCTTAAAAGCAGAAGAAATATGATTATCATTCGTTTTTCACCTGATCCACACTTACTTATTACTCCTCCATTTTTCCGAAGAACTTTCCGCATATGTACTTCAATATGTTCCCATAAAAAACTAACAGACACTAAAATTATTTAAGCGCATCTCTGTCCTAAATAATCATATATAAAACCCCTTCACCATTAAATCCTTTGCGCTTCCTTACACAATAGAGCTCATGGAATTCGTCTCACGATCCTTTTCCTTTCAATGTACTCCATTTCCTCCCATGTGCACATCTAGTTGCTATTTTCAAACAGCATTTTTCCGCGTTATTATGAACGCTTCATATGCAACTAACCCATAATAGAAATGAATGTCTTTGGGCGATCAAATTTTAGGAATAAAGAATGATAATATATGCAAGGTTTTTCACTTTGGGAGTACCGATGTAAAGGATAAAACTCTATACCAATGATAAAGGTAATATACCGATAAGTTATAGAATATTTTTTCAAGCATGCCACGAGAAACTAAAGGAGTTATTATTTCCCACTCCAATATTTCATGTGTGGGACCTCGAGGAACAAATCATTCTGGTTATCAGGTCCCCAGAGCGAGAAACGTCCAGAATTTACACTTTAGCCATGCCCGAGGACGGAACTGGACGTGCGACCTTTGTGTTTGTAAGTGGGCAAATAGACACAGGCACGGCTATAGTTAGCACTGTTGTGCCTTGTGTTTCCCAAATATGCCTTAAAGGTTTGGTTTATTAGGAGTTACAATGGCAATGTACACCATTTGAGCATAAGTGAAGGATATACAATTACTTTCTTGACGGAAAGAAATATATAAATAGAATAATTCCATGGATGCAAGTCGTAAAATGAAAATGCCTTTCATAACATTTTCATACCTATAAATAAGTGAAATTAATTATAAAATTAATGGTATTCATCAAATTAAAAATGCCTAATTTTGCCGAAATTAAGGACATTTTCAATCAGCGGTATTTCATTGAAGATCAGCTACATCATGTAAATGATGGATTCTAAACAATGCACTGGGCCAATCGTACTACCACCTGCTTTAAATACAGCTGAGTTGATTTACGGATCGGTCTTTCCCTTATTGAGTATTTCCGGAATCCATTTTTACGCGAAAGGAAGTTAATTGTGATATTGATAATTTGGAGCTTGTACAAACCATAGAAAAACAAGTGTAGTTGGCAAAGTTTTAGAGATGAATTGGTTTTTATAATAAAGATTATTAGAAACTAGCATGGTTATCGTGGGAGTGAATGAAAACATGAGGGACTGCCTTGAAATAATGGATAGAACTAGGAACTAAAAATGAACGATGTGATCACGGTTGTGAACTCTTTTGTGTATAATTGTGTTAGATATGCATTCATGTATAAGAACGATGTAATAATCGGATATTTTAAGAATAAACCTGTTCTTCTATACGCCTACGTTGCCGTGAAGCTGCCTGTGAGATCATAGTGCACACAAGGGCTCCTTAATGGATATAGGGAAAGAAATTGGTGTAAAATGCAAACGAAACATTCAGTTTTTTTCGGTTATGAGAAACAAGAGAATGAATGCATAGTACATGTGAAATAAGTGAATAGAATAATTTTTCGCGTAGGTTGGCAGAAATATGTAGAGTATGGTGGTCGGGATGAAGGGATTTAAAGGTGTGCGGTTGCCGTTAGGTTTTTCGTCATTTGATGTATGGTATCGAAAATTGAATTTTTGTCAAAGGTAGAAAAAATAGCATTGCACAAATTTCGGTTGATTCCCTCATGACCATGAAGCTTGGGACTTCCAGAATAAGAAGAATTATCGCTCAAATGTTACAGAGATGGAGTATCAGAGTATTGTTAGCGGTAAAAATGGGCAGTAGGTGAGGTGACGAATGGGTAGCCCACAAATTAATATCAACTGAATATAACAATAACATGTATGCATGAAAAGCAATTTTCGTAGATTTGATCGCATTTAGAGAATAAATGAGTCGACTATATCGTAGGACATATGAGAGAAAAACGGAACGGTGTCAGAGGGATGGGAGGGTCGATCGAATCAACCCTCATCAGAAGTAGTATTTGAAGCATTATGAAGAAAAACCGCGGAGAAGACCTTTGACAACGCCAAATGGAACAAGATGTTCAAGATTCTAGATGTGCTTAGAAAAAATTGAAATTAAAAGAAGAATTCATTCACTTCTACAATGATCAGGTAGCAATCATTAAGTTGAAACACAAAAGGAAAAGAAAAGCCAAAATTAACAAAAAATATAGACAAGGATGTAATCTCGCACCAGTCCTATTTAACGAACAGGTACATTTAGAAAAATCAATAAAAAAGTACAAGAATGGGAGTCAGGTGAGTGGCGAAAAAAATCTGGATACTATGGGCCAGGTACTCCTTGAACATGATATGACCGTTTACCTAATCCTTACGCGTAGAAGAGAGAAGCCGAAGACAAATATCACGTTTCGAGGAGTGAAACTAGAGGAAGTAGAATCCTCTATCTAACTGGGCAGCAGTATAACTTGAGATAAAAGTAGTTCGGTCGATACTAAGCGAAGGAAATCTCAACCTAAGAGGTCTCAGTGAAGAAAATTCGACCACTACATTAAAAAAACCTGAGGTTGCAGTCAAGGAAGAATATCGTCGTATGGAGCCGTACACTCTACGGAACGGAGACACTGAGTATTGGGAAAGTGCACCAACGAAGAACAGAAGCCTTTGAGACGTGGTGTTCGGAGTGAATGCTAAAGATTAAATTAACGGGCAAATTGAGGAAGTATACGCAAGAACGGAAGAGGAAGAGAACACACGGGGAACTCTACGGCATAGAACTGGTTGGATTGGTGACAACTTGAGACACCATTTATTAGATAGAACCATAATACACGTCAAAGGGAATATTCAGCAAACCAGGAGATCAGTAGATGGACCAAATTGAGTGGAACTACTTATACTATTTCGGGATGGGGATCACAGTTATGATTATTTAACCTAAATAATAATGTGCGTATTCCAATTTCCCTTAAAATTTTGAATAACTCTGCGGATTTGTTTTCATTCATACTGCCTTGCCAAACTTCATCCCTCTCAGAGCTTCTTCTATGCTATGATATCCGAGCTCAAGTTGTTCTCATCCAGGTCATATTCTAATTCTCTTTATGATCTGGCTGTCTAGATACGAGTATATTTACTACACATCTCTTTTAGGCATTTTTTACACCCACCCTTAATCTCTGCTTGCCGTAATATTAATTTTTCTGTCTTATCTTCTATGGCTGGGATAGTTTATTCACTATTCCTGACACCTTTTCATACGAACAGCGAATTTTAGTATCCGAAAGTCCTCCATGTCTCGACACTGATATTTCTACCGCATTTCCTTGGTGAAATTAGATTCTCACCTAAGTGTATTATTTAAATCTGTTGATTGTTTTTTTCCATTTCTGTCTTAACGGTCCGCCACATTCTTCTTTCATCCATTATCATAAGTATCTCTTGCTTAACAATTGACTTGTCATTCTTTTATTCTTTATCATTGCTGCCGTTTTGATTGATTCCCTTTCCATGAGATTTTAATCACAATCCTTCCCCCTCCCCCAGGAATCTGTGTGATTTGATTACGCTGTTCCTAATTCCATTTCGGCCCATGATATTATCATACTAGTGCTTGTTTATTCGGGTATTTTCTATGAGATATTTGGTTATGATTAAACACTCTCCTATTATTTCGATTGGTTTAGCTTTGCAGCAACATCTATTTCCCAAGCCGTAGTCTCCTGCCGCTCCTCCAATCCACCCTTCAACAAACACTTCGTTCTAATCCCCCTCAACTATTAGGTACTTCCCTTCCGGTACTTTCTTAATGAATTATAATTTAAAGTATCACCTCTCCACTTCTTCCTACCGTTGCTTACTTTTAGGTAGGGAAACCTGGAACATCATTAGAATATTTTGGGTCTTGTTTCACATCTACCTATCGACTGCTACCACTCGCCTGCTCTATACTCCGAACCCTTTTTTCCAGTTTCGAATCCAGTATGATAGCCACTCTATGATGGTTCTCCTTACCTCACACGATAAATTACTCGGTAACTATCGCTCCAGTAATTACCGCTATCTCTCCATCTCATAAAACACAAACGTGACATATCTATATTCCCTTTCTTTATTTCACTTTTGATATTTCCTAGCATTTCTGCCTTACTCAGTTCCCCAATATTCCATGTGCCAATTGTGATTTTAGCGATGTTAACCATTGCAGTCCCTTTCGTTGTCTTCTTTCCACAACATTCACTACGGATGTGCGAAGATTTTGGGAAATAAAGACCTTGCCTTGCTCGAGGTCTTATCTCCAAACTGGAGCTATCCCCATGATTGCCCAGATTCATTTTCTGTATGTGCTATGTGCCCAGCCATATTTTTCACCGGTAATGCTACTGAAGTGTTTCCACGTTGGCTTACTCAATTTCATTTTTATTCTTGCCCCCATCACTTAAATGACTGCCCCAGTGGCGTTAGACGTCTTTGCAGCCGCCTCACAGATGAAAATATTTAGTAATAAAACCTTTTGTGCGGTTCCTACGCTTCGACCTATCTGATATCGGTGACCCTATCAGGATCATTTACCATTTCCCCTTTCAGTACCCATTGGAGTGGCTCACTAGCCGCTCAAGACCTTCCTTCTCGTCAATGTAAAAGAAATAATTGATAGGTTTATGAAATCGACAATAGGAATATCTCCAAAATCATTCATCATGATTTTTGTTTGCAGACGTGAAATTTGGAATTTATTCATTTGTAACAGGAAGATACAAGTTTTTTATAAAAAAGTATCGTAAACAATTTTTTCCAAATGTGACTGCACGTCGCAGCATACTTGAAACGCGCAGACGGTGGGGAAATGACCTTCAACACGCGCCAATCGCCTGCGAGAGTTTGTTGAGTATAAGTCGCATTTTTAGTGAGCCCCTGTCGATTGACTTGGTGCAAGTGCAAAATACAACGAACGATTGAGCAACGATACCCTATCAAATTTTGTGCTGGGCTGGGGAAATCGGGTATGAATACTACCTAACAAATAACGGCATCTCGGCGATTCTATAAACTCCTTACAGTCCCCAATAGGCACCAATAGACTATTTCCTATTCCGAAAAGCGAAATCCTCCATAAAAGGTCACCATCATGGGACCCAAAGTGCCGTCAAGCGAAATCCTCCCTCCAAGGTCACCACTATGGGACCATAAGTGCTGTCAAAGAAGCTTGCACGCGTCCCTTTAAGGACGTTTAGGAATCCGTCTATCAGGGAGGCATCGAGTCGTGTAAAACCCGCAAGCAAAAGTGTATCGACGCTCAAGGGATCTACTTTGAAAAATGTTGAGGTATCGTAGCAATATCTGAAATAAATCTACTTTTCCGAAACCTATCCCGATATTTTTATACAAACGATATAGGTTTATAAGTATATGATTAATGCCGTATCCGAAGTATTGTTTGCCATGAACTGGTCCCTCCGGGTCTCAATGAATCTTTAATTCGGTGCTGTAATATTGGCAAGATGCAAGGAAATGAGTATGAAGAGAAAGAAAAAAATAATCAACAAATTTTATAAAAGGGAAATTTCTTTAATTTTATTCATTTCTTTATTTTCCTTAGTCACTTGTTCAGAATGAAGAAATTTGACGTTTTAAGGAAAGCAGCCAAGTAAACTTAAATTTTCAGTGATCTAAATGCTGCTACAATTCAGGATGGGGGAAATATCTGTCCATGATTGGCAAAGACAGAAAACAGGCCGAAAAAGGAATATAATTCCGTTGCCTCCCAAAAGAGTACTTAGAATCCGGATGTCAATATTTGCGTGAATTTCATGGTCCGGCAACGACCGTACTTCCGTACGGTAACTGACGTTCCAACGGAAATTTTCATCCCTACCACGCCGACGGAAAGGGCTCCGATGAAATTTTGACATTTTGTATCGAAGGTTACGCGACTATAATAATTGTAATTAACTGCATTGTCCGAGAATTGGTTCTTCTTTGCCTTGAGTTACTGATGTTTTTTAATTAAAGTAAATGAACTTTATTGAAAAAATTAATATATGAATATGTATTTCAATGCACCGACTCAAATGCTCAATAGAAAATGCTATTGCAACTACTAAACGACAGTTTTGCTGTGCTTTTATGGTATATAACAACTCTCTCGGGGATTAAGTACGTTAGACTCTGTTTGCCTTTTGTATTTATTACGTTCTTCCTTGATGTTTTGCTCAGAAAATGTGGAATGAAATGCCACAACTTTTAGAAAAACGACTGATGCTTCATTAAAAATTTATTGGGATAACTAATGCAATTGGAACAAATGATTGCTATGCGTTGATGGATGGAATATGGCTTTTTAAAAAGGGAAAGGAACAATTTGTATATGCTCCTAAAAATTAAGGTGAAAGGGACCTGTTATTTCCGATTAAGTAACGGTATCCGCTGGAAAATGAACCGAAGCTGACATTATGAGAGGTCATGACAAATTCCACCCTGTCATTGTCACTCCGGCAACTGACTGAAATTTTTGAATGAAATAAGAAGGGAATGTTACGTAGGGAAACCAACAGAAAACTCTGAAAATTTTGTTTGAATGAATTGTAAGGAATATTTGAAAATCGATGTGGTAAGGACATACTACACTCCTTGGCATGAACTCTAAAAACAAAAGAGTTGGTAGGAGACATTTTCAGCAAAAACGAACTTACATTTACGTGAAGTTTTGTGGTAATTATAGCAGAGAAAAAACATTTACCTGTTTAACTTACCTCTTTGTTTTTGACAAAAAATTCAAATATCCATGCATTTCGTAAAAACGCAGTGTTTTTCAATTCTTCCATGAGCATCGAAATAGAATTTTACAAACTACAAGCCTGTACTATCTCTCGATATATTTCAAATATCCTTGATCACCTGCAGGCACATTAATCGTTTTCACGACGAGTAGCAAATGTTATAAAACCCGGGAAAATTCACGAGATTTAAACTACAAGTTTTGAAGCAAAATTGTTTCAAATTTCAAATAAAGCAAATAATGGTAATAGTTACCTATCCATGTTTTAAAAAGATAATGAAAAGAACATTAGATACCGAACATACCTGTGCAGAAATTATGCACCAGTAAATTTATCCACATGAAACGTGCATATGCTTGTGAAAGGCCTGAGTTTGATATTTTAAGCATTTCCATTTCCTGACGATGACGGGAGGGTAATGATGTACTAAGATTCATTGCGGATACCTCGTATATTTTTCCTCCAGCATATAGTATGCAATGTACCTGATATCGCCCGACGTAATTGCATTTCACTTCAAAGCTAACTGGGCACTCCCCGTAAGAGAACTGAAAACATTTATTGACAGCTTTCTACTCACATATTTTAATCAAATATTACATTACGTAATAAATAGGAATTAATCATAATTTTGAAAAAAAAGTCTGGAATATTAGTATTCTTTTAAAATAGATGAGATTAACCAAAATTGATAATACATCTCGTGGAATTGATAACTCAAGGCAAGGTATAGAAGAAACCGATTTGTTATATACCAAGTTTTTTAGAGTCAATGCTTCATATATCCAATGCGCCGACCCCAACCTAGTCTAACACATAATAGTCTTGTGTAGGCCAACGCTGACCCTTCTCTGAGGGTGTGCTTGTGAGTAATATAAATTCAAATATCTACAAAACTATAATTGTCTTTATGATAACTACCACTAGATGTTTCTACATGTCAGTATTTATACATTTGGATGTGAGAATAGGAGACAAAGGGCAATTGAGTTCCTTTTCAACCGATGTGTGCTAAGGTGATCCCTCAAATCCCTCAGTAGCGTTATGATCAGGAACAGATAAATTTAACAATAATTAATGTTCTTGTGTCTAACATAATATTAAATAATCAGACAAAATATTCGCTTTGTGCTCCTAGCCTCTGTTTTACTAAGATAAAGAATCCTGTAGCGGAATAATGCCGTACTTTGGCAGGGTTATTTCTCCCTCTGCTAAAGTAAGAACCAAGTATTATGATTATTTTTTGTGAACTCTGGAATACTCGATCCGTTGGTGCCAAGGCAGGGTGGATTGTACAATATGCTATCGAAGATTAATTCAAATGAAAAGCACCCTAACTACGAAATCATTTGACTAGACCGCTCAGCATTCCGTAAACTTTCATCTTCCCTTCGTGAAAAATTTCAATTATGTTATCATTACTTAACTTTAATTGATAGTGAAGATCTTAATGCATTTTCTATTTTTTGTTCAGGAAATATTTAAGGTTGGTTAATAAGGGTTCATTGCGAGATCGTATGATTCTAGTATTGAATGAGAGAGAAATTCTCTTTGTCACGAATATTATTTCGGTAACTAGTAGGTATCCCAGTAGATGCACGAATCTCAGCTATTTGAAGAGAGTGAATCGCAGATCAATGATGCATGGATTCCTTGAGATTATGGGATAATACTATCCAAGCGCCTTGAAAAGTACTTTTGAATGTCTGTCCGGACAGCGGGTTTACTGCAGTAATTATTTAATCATTACGAGCTATATGTATGTCCATAGTTTTCGTTCATTCTTTGTCAGAGTTCCACATGAGTCTATTGGAAAATGTACAGGGGCATGTGGAGCCGAAGGCATCCAAGCAATGAAAAAGCCAAGTGCCATGACTTGATACTTGGAGCTAGAAAATATTATTTCTGACGTTCCAATGCTCTGAAATTTTTCACGTACTAGTTGAGCACACAGTGCTTCATTCAAATTGAGAAAAAGCAGTGTACTACTTTTTAGCCGCCAAAATAACTCATTCAGGTCACATGGACCATGGAGCATGCATAATGGTAGATGGAAAAATGAAAGGTCATTTAAGGGAGATCGTACCATTTCCTGTAGACGCAGGGGAAAAATACGTTGCAATTCACTTGAAAACGACGCATCTATTGCCACAAACATAATTTCAGGAAACAATAGCATTTCACACATTGTTGTTAAGGTATAATTGAAGAAACGTTTCGAAGAAGAGTGCACAGGAGTGTGTATCACAAACTCTTGCTCTGGATGATACTGATATTTCAAACACGGAACAAATGAGAATTTTGGAACGATATGTTGAGGATAGTAGTATCATACAAAATGATTTTTGAGCATTAGAGTATACATGAGTGTATTCGTGAAGAAGACATAGACAATTTAGAAAGGAATTGCCGGTAAATCTTGGAGACAAATTCTTTTAGATCAACTTACGTAACAGTTTCTCTCCAGTCAACAAAAGTTATGTGAGAATCGGCACGAATAACTGTTTTGCTGTGGCACTTGAAAACACATGAACAACCAATGCGGTCCATTATATTTGACGAAAGGAAAGAACGCCGAATTAAAATAGAATTTATGATAAATTATAATGAAATATCTCTCTAATTATAATTATCTCCCCCTTATCAAAATCACTCTCTTAATAACTGACGGAATTTCAACGACTTCTCATATTATTCCTGGAATACCTGCGATGGGAAAATGAAGGAAGTCATAAAGATTTCATTCTGATATGATTTTGGGATAATTCGATTAATAGGAATTTTATTGACATTAAAATCAATGGAAATTAATCGGACAAGTTAACTCCTCTCTGACATTCTAGCGATTGCGAAAACCTCATAAAAATGCCGATGAAGTGTTTAACAGAATATTTCCTGCGAAATACTAGGAATTGCAGAAACCCCCGGGATAAATACCATGGATCAGCTTACGACACATTGGAATTCATAGTCCACATTCCGGTGGATAAAGATGAAAACTGATAGTGACGTGTGATTTCAATATCCCGAAGATATCAGATATAAAAGCTCGTTTTCTGAAAAAGAATATTGGAACTTTTTACCTTCCAATGATTGCCACCAAAAATGCGCAGAATCATGGGCACATTGTTTCCAAATTTATAGATTCAACGAAAGTCTTTCGAAGTATGCTTGGTGAAGAAATACAGTCAGGACATAAAAAGACTAAAATATGCATTGGCAAATGTGAAAGATGAAGATGATTTCTGATTAAAATATACTGAGAAAGGTAATTTTACTGGGTATTCCAATTTGTTTTTAATTTGTCATTATTTATTCAAATTTATATAATTGATACGGTATAAGTACTATTACTATTACATAACGGCTACATTAATACTGAACTCTACCCGATAGTTAGAACATTGCCGCATTAGCTTGCTACCATGCCTTTCAGTGTCTCAGTGGCGGAATGGGGGCTGCTTCTTATTTAACAGTAAGCTAATACATTGACCCCAAGACATAAATGTCACTCATCGTTAACAATGAAATATTTTCACGAATAGGATGCGCACCATTTCTATATTTGCCGTGCTTTGCAATAGATATTCTGTATAAGCTAAACTCTTAACGTAAGAAACAAGAACGTATTCTCTGTGTCAAAATCTGCCAGATAACATGCAATATTCCATGACTGTTAGCGTAGATAAGTATACACTGGATGTTTAATCTATAAGGGCACTATAACTACATCCTTCACGGATAAATATTCTGTTCGATCTCCAATTGCACTAATAGACGAAAACGGGAAAACAGTGTAATTAAATAGTCATACGGTTTCTCTAAATGCCATTCAGAAGAATGAAAAAATAATTAATTGGAAACGATATTGGACGGGGACTGAAGGACCATGATGTGGGAAAATATGGTGCCAGACAGAGGACTATGGGGCAAAGGAAATTCCATCAGAAAAGCCTACTGGGATTTGTGGCAAAGATTATGCCACAAATCACCCGAGATTCGATGCGATTAGCACCTTGTGTTTGCTCCAAGGCATTAAAGAACAAATTGGGTGTCTCCCTAAAGGAAGAGGTACTATTCATTGTCAACAAAAAACGAAACAAAAATGGAGAGGAAAGTCAAGTGAGAGTCTTGTCTAACATGAAAGGCATAATTAATTCCTTCCTTGAGGTGAAACGGAGAATCAAGAGTTTCACCAGCATTTCCTGGAATGAATGATTTTGATTGGAAGTCTGAAATGCCCGGGAAAATTTGCGGGGTCACAAGGTCGCCCTGCGCCGCGAAAATGTGTTGGTGCGAACCACACTCTCTGCTCTGCGGTTTTCTGCGGAAGGCGGAATGGCTGAAATCCACACTATCACTATGGTTTTTCCAAATATATCTTATTTGTCATTTAACGTAAAATACGGAGGAGGGGTAATGTTTTGCTATCATTCAATAGGTTCCGCATATAATCGTTAAAGTTAATGGATGACATACAGAAAATGATGTCGCAGGAACCTTTCCATCAATAATAGACATTTGGAATCGCTCTACTAAATGCGCTTGCAGATTTATACGCACAGGCTGGAATAATTTTTGAAAGAGATCTTAACATAATTAACTAAGTACGATTGTATATTATTCGCTGATACCATTCCAATAAACTTCTAATCCTTCATCGCTACCAAATGATTCCCTGTAGGAACACACGCGATTATGTTCTGTAACTGATCGTATACCCTATCGACATTTTCCTCCGTAATGATTACTTGGTGGCATGTTCATGTACTTATAGCTGAACATTGACCAAGTTCGTAGGTTCTGCTTTTACTTCTACTCTCGTAATATTATTTTATCCGTTGCTTGCCATACGTTGACTACGCTTTTTCCTAACTTTTCAATCAACATTATGGAAACCCTTAGGTAGATCTCGTTCCCTCAGCTCCACATTACTCTATGCTCATCACTCCAGTAATCCCCGCTATCCTTCCACCTCACCTCGTATATCTAAAATATCCATACGAGTATTTCCTCCTTCCATCTTTCCTTTGTATTCTATAATATTGCTGTCCTCAACATTGTCCGAACATTCTAAGTTCCTCTTCTAATTAATTTAGTCTTCTTCTACTGCGTCTACTGTGCTGCTGCTGTCGAAATTGCATGGCAAGAATTTCGTCAGGTGACAATCGTGGAAGCCATGCATCTCCCACAGAGGGACACGACACACGGCTGATTCGCCCGAGTCCCGTAGTTTTCAGAACTCATTTCCTCTATACATGTACTATACTCGTACGTGTACATCATATAAATCTTGGGAATACTAATTGAAGTGGTTACCCGTCCAAGCGTTCGTCCAAGCGTTCATTGTCGGCCCATACGGGCACACATACACCGTCCCGGTGAGCGAAAACCCACCCTAACCGGTCATTTAACAAACAAGATAAAGCCATGACATTCCAAAAAAACATCTCATTCGTGTGCGTGTTGTTTGTGAGAGACGAGAAACTTATGATTTAAAGTAAGCTATGCTATAACATGCCTTCGTCATGGTATGGCATAGTTATGAACAATTTTTTTCTCGACTATTTAATGCAACAGAATATTTAGTTATAGTTATTGCAATGTGTATCACTAAGTGGCGTTTTAGTAAAATAATTACATCAGTTTTGAATACGCACGCCACAAAATAAATCGAAGAAATAAAAAATATACTTATCCTGTTCCTTAATAAAGATTTCAATTGAAATTTTGATGAATAGTATTATTATGACAACATATTCATGTCGTGGGTCGCGGTAGTCCAGGGGTTTATCATTAGACTGCGGACCGGAGAGCTCGGGCTCGATTCCCGGGCAAGCCCTTCTCGGCACCGGTAGCTTCACCCAAGCTATCTAATTTTTTGGGTACCAGATATTCCTGGGAAACCATAACCGGCACACCGGATGATATATCAAGTGCAAAAACATAACAGTTATGTGATAAAAAATAATCAGTATACATATTTGATGAAGTTGCAATGCATTATCAACTAAATTATTGACACCGTGAATAATGTATTGGAAATAACGTCTGATCATGTTAATTTTATATTTGAAATCCGTTAGCATGTTGACATGCAAGCATGTAGTAGAGTTTCACTGAAAAACGTTGACACGTTAGATGTCTCTGATAGTATGAGAAAGGAAAGATCAAACCTGAAATGTGGAAAAACAAAATAACCCTTTCAGAAGAAGTGACGGCGATTTTACCAACAGTAAAATAAACACAAAGACAGTATCAACAAAAATCTAGACTTCTACAGAAGAAGCGTCTTAAATCGCCCTATCATTTTTTAACAAGTTGAAAACGTTTTAACAGGCAGCGACAAAGTGGGATTATATTTAACAGGGTATACCCTATTGAAGATATTTCGATATGGATTGTAGCCTAAAGAGAATGAATTAGACTAAAGGGATTGAGCATGAGACGCCTGGAGGAAAGATTATTGTAAAATGAAAAAAAGGCTTTAACGCTGAAATTTTCAGAGGAATAAGAAAACATCAATGTGAAAAAAAATGCTAAAAGGATAAAGGCGTGGTAGCTCAGTGAGTAGAGGATTTGGCTTTAGATCAGATTGTTTCGCGAAAAAAATAGGGTGATACTTCTCGACACACATAACTTCTCCCAGGCTGACTTATATTTTGGGTACAAGTTTTTCATGGTAAACCGCTGGCGGCACCGGGAGAGGAATTGTCTCCCCTGATCCCCACTCTGACATATAAATTTCACACACCGTAGGGATCTTGGTATCAGTTGAGTTTTATCCTCGCCTCTCAAGCTGATGTTATGGGAATTTTTGTTGTTACAACTTTTAAATAATATCTGAAGTGAAAGAGAGCCATAACTAATCGGCGACATAGTGATGGACAATAATTAGCTCAATATACCAATAAAATAAACCTTGGATGAAGGAAATACTGATCTGGACTGTTATCAGCATACGCAGAGAGAGCAGTTTTTCCACAAGATACAAAGAGAAGTGACAATGAAATTAAGCAAGTTTTAAAAGAAGTTTGTGCCCACAAAATCAAAACTCATGGTCCAATTTCATTATCTGTTGATCAACTAACTTATTCGGGTCAGGGAACATATTTGGGTTTTGGGGACAAAATAACCGAACGGCGAAAATGGCAGGAAATTGTACGAATCTCTCAGTTGGAACGAATTATCGCCACTGACTCATAACTTTATTATGAAATATGAAAATATAGCAGAGACCTATACGTTAATAACATGTATGTTTGCTAATATTGAGTCTTGGACTTAGAAAAACTCCTTTCTGTGGCGAGTGAGATCTATCATAATACCGGCATAAAATTTATCGTTCATATTAATATTTTATGTATATATCTAATGCTGCTAAAACTACCCCTATACATTGACTTAATGGCATAGAATCGATTAGTGCGTCCATAGAATGCTTCTCAGAATGCTGGTGTTCAGCCAAAATTTGATTTTTTCATTTTATTAAAAAATTCATTGATCCGTTCGTTACTTTTCTACATCTAATATATTCGACGATTTCAATGTAGATAAACGTTTGTTGATTGGGAGTTATGGGCTTTTGAAAGTTCAAACAATTCGAAGCATTAATTTACTCCCAAACCTATTTCTAAAAAATAGGGTATGTCGTCATTATCACATTTGAATTAGTGTAGTAGTTTTATAAATTCATTGAACCTAAATTTTATTCAAGTGTATCATCTCCAAAGGTATTTTAGATTCAATAATTTCTGTTTTTTTTTGGAAAGCGAATTAACGGTTAACATAATTGCATGTAAACAAATCCAAGCAATCAAGAAATTCATGCTATAAACTATTTAAATTAATTAAAGCGTTTCAAAAGAGGGGAGTGGTTTTTGATTTATTTTCTTGAAATCTCTCACCTAACATGTTCTTCTCTGCACTATTTCATATCGATACCCAGTTAATACTTTTGCAATGAAAAAATATCGATTATTTCTGGAAAGATACTTTAGCTATTGCAGTTTCATGAATTTAGTATATATACATTGATTTATTAATCATGTCTATTTTATATACATTTTGGGGATCATAATGCAATTGAGGTAGCTTGAGCGATACATTTCAAATATTTTGATAAAGAATTTATATTTTTACAGCAGTTGTTTGTGCTTTAATATGTGTTTCAACGACATCACCATGAGATTAGGTCGAGTCATGCGATACTGAAGCACATGAAGCAGCCAACACTGCAAAACCTCGTATTGCTTTCTAGCTTCCACCACGACATGACATGTAAATGCACTTTCTGGTACCTGTGATTAAAACTGGAGCTATTCCTCACAACCAGGAAGCTATCTAATTACGCAATTTTAATAAAGGTAAAGGTTAGACATTATCTATCTAAGATACTTGTAATGACTAAGGTAATTTTTTAAAAGTTTCTTAGCAGCTTTAAACCAAAGTAATTGTTTTAAATATTCATTTTTCTTCATGAATAATTGTTATTACCCTTTAATATCGACGCTCTTTCTCGAATTTTTCGATGATTGCAAATATACTTCATGATGTTTTTTTCTGAATTATTTTTTTCTAAATTGCGACTCGTGATATATTTATTGAAGAAAAACATGAATAAATGGTTAAATGATACTGCGAGTCCTAATAACTTGGCGTAACGTTACTTCTTACTTTATTACCACATGACTACATCAATATTCTTATCTTAATGCTTGTAAGTTTGTAAAGAATAAAAATAAATAAACTATTGAATTTCATCAAATATTGCTGGTTTTTATGTGGCTCAATTTATCGGGCGTAATTGGTAAGAGTTCGAAATTATGATGATTTAACATCTGAAAGCTGGAAAAAGCAGATATCATCAAATATCAGAATGGGAGTGTTACTGAAAAATTGAATATTTTCTCAATAGAACATGAGCTTCGCTAACAAGATTAATTATAATTATCCATTTACGTTCTCACACATTTCAGAGCCTCACTGATATACGTACCGATCAAGCAAATAACAAAATGAGTCGCCCTTAAACATAACCCTAAAATAAATAGAAACTTGAACGAAGGAAAAGAGAGGATGGGGGATGACGGAGGTTGTAAGAGATGGCGCAACGCCGGCATCAATTTTCAAAAATCTCGAAAAAAAATTGATTCAATGTAAAAATGCGAAAGAGTAAAGAAACTTGGTTTTTCAAAGCTTGAGTCAAAGACAAAAGGGGAATGCGTCTCGAGATACTGAATACTAATTTAAACAAGGCCTCATGCTGCGTCTTTAAAAAGTTCCTCACATTTAAATAATAAAGGAGAGAACGGGTGGTGATGCAGAAGACGGCTGGTGCGAACACGCGCGTATGCGGGGGGTGGGCCCCTGAGTCCATAAACACAAAGGGTGCCAAAGGGGGGAAAAGGAAAACAAAGGGATGCGGGGGAGGGAGGGGGGAGGGGTGGCGATGGCGTGGGTAGAGGGATAGGGAATAGGAGGCAGTGTTTGCAGTTTCCCCGACGAGGCGAGGGCAGTGGGCGACCTGGGTCGGCTCGGGGAGGCAATGTCGGGAGGCTAGGGGGTGGTTCGCGGGGCGTGGGTCGCGAGGAATTGTGGGGGTCGGAATGAAGGAGGGTTGTGGGCCAGCGTGGATACCGTTTACATCGCGCAAGGAAGCAGGGGGGGAGGTTGAAGGATCCTGCTGGAGGGAGGGAGAGGCGGAGGCCTGGCGCAACATGCGGGCGTGCAGGCGTATGAGTGCGTGCGCTCGTTCGTGGTGTGCTCCCGCGCGTGAAATCGTTCCGGTATGAATTTTCCCGAAGTAATTTATCCACCGTGCCGTTTGCAAAATCCGCGCGGCCGTTCAGGAAGGGGGGGCGGGTATTGGGACGCCCGGACCCGTTGTTTGAGGGTGTGGCGAGAGGTGATGGAGTGCGTGCGGGTGGAGGCTCAAGCAGCGGCCCGCGGCTCATTTAACGCTGAGATGACCTCCGGTACGCATTGCACGACGTGAGTCGCGACGGGGAGCCAAAAGTTGCGCTGTATTTCCTTAATGGATGTTGAAGGGATCATTGTGCGATTCCGATAAAGTCGGTGCTGGAATTTGTCATGGAAATTCGGATCGGTGACTTTTTAATTTAAAAAAATTTATTTCCTGTTTTCCTCTCCGGGCGCATCTGGTGGCACCGTTGTTTCTGAGGTCCTTATTGAGAAAAAAACTTTTCATGCTGCAAGCATTAAAATTTTTATACTAGTGGGCTCTACTTGTGACACAACTTCTTCGCTTTGGATATCCTGGCTACCACATCACTACTGAGTTCAATTAATCTTCTATTTAAAGGATAAATCTTAATTTTTTATTTGAACATTATCTCCATGAAATTGTGCACAGGTGTTAAGGAAAACATGCCGTCATTTTAATATACGTATATGTTCACCTTGATGCTGATAATCAACTTCTAATTTTGGAGGATATTAGAACTTGAAGTTCAGTTAAATAATGACTGGGGAATTAGATTATCGACATTTGATCTTTACGATCGAAGCCAGGAACCACTTGGTAATCTCTATCGCTTGTAAGGGTGTGTATGGATTCCCACCGTTTTATGTGCGCATATGTTTTTACAAAAATTTGTTAGCAAGACATAAAATATATATATATATATATATATATATATATATATATATATATTATACACAAATATATATTAGCCGAGATATCAGTTCTGATAAGAAGTACCAGTTTGGGTAACCGCATTACCTTTCTTAAGCCAACCTTATCAAGGAAAAACTTGAAAATATTTCCGTCCAAATCCTTATGTCAAACCTGAATTCTCTCTCACATATTATCTAGGACATTTTCCTTTTTTGGCCTCATGGATATTAAATTCTACCGCCTTTTTTGCACAAATCAGTTCTCCTATCTCCATACTTTTAGCATGTCTTATCGAGGACTCCTCTGAAACGTTCTTAGAAATCAAGACTATCCTTCAAAATAATAAATTTATCTATTCCGCCCGAAAACCTAACACACCATGAGCAATTTCTCAATTTCCTTATTGATTTACTACCCCCCACTAAACATCCCATACCATTGTCCTTCTCAGCTCTCGGCCACTTCATTTTTATAACTTCCCCTCCCAACGGCAATATAAAGAGTCTTAACCATTCCCTCATCAATTTTGGGTACTCCGAGAATTAGCGATATGCAACATCTCTCCACACGCTGCTAGACACATTCCTCCAGCCATAACACACACAACACCATAAAATCCATCTAATAATCTCAATAGAATCCCCAACTACATATCCACCGCACATAAAATACGACAGATATAATGGGAAACTAACTCCATCATAGAAAATAAAAATGAGCATCACTCCTCCATCCAGAATACTCCTCTGTTTTTTTCAAAAGTTCCGCCAAATTGCGCAAAATATTTGGCGTAGTCCATAATTGAACCCGGTACCTTCAGTCAGTAGCCATGCACTCTACCTACTTGAGTAACAAATCCTCTTATATATATTTATTTATTTATCTGTATAAATAAATATGGCGCCCAATATTGATCATTGATTATTAAAGCATAAAATATTTTATGCAGGAAATATTATCCAGTATTTGGAAATGCTAGTGGTATATGATAAAGATTCAAATTCCCCCCCCCCCCCCGGGGATAACGTAGATTCAATCTTGAAAAACGATGACTGGGAACGACAGGGTTTTAGGTGCATCAAAATTGGAGAATTTTTACGTCAAATTAACGCGAAATTACTTAAGTGAGGTAAATGGACCGACGGATCAACAAAATCAAACGTGGGGATCGGTGATAGGAGTGATTGAAAAAAAATTAGAGCGGAAATGTGGAGCATCGAGCTGCCCAGGGGGACTCATGGACTTTGGTTGTGATAGTTGATTCTTTGAAAAAGCTCTGGTTCTACAGGGACAAGTGGGTATTGGGTTCTCGTTTGTTAAAAGCACTGGGGATAATCGTTCTTTCAAGTGGATTAGCCTACGCCATCTCTCTATATTTTGCATTAGAGGAGCGTCGAGTAGGATGATGAAATCTTTGAGCGCTCGAGTGTGGAAATAAAGATTGGGAGAAAAAGTAGGAAAGAGAGGAAGAAGGAGGAATAGAAAGTGGTAGAGAATCTGAGGTCAGATATTAAAACAGTCAAAATCAGTTTGAGTTACTGGACACTACAAACATCACTCTCATACTCCTCACCACTTCTTCATATTCACCCCGTCTATGAACGCATTCCCGCTTGCTATTTGAACGAAATCCGAAGTGAGAAGAATGTCTGGGAGGAGAAAATGAAATAAGCTGGTAGAAAATAATGATTGACGGGTGGGAGCGGGGACGGGCGTTAGAGGTGTAGCCATAGATGGGGAGCGGTGTGGGAGTAGAAGGATGAGGAAGGAGTTAAAGTACGTGGAGGAGGGGCGGCATACGAAATAGTAGGTTGAATGGGTATTATGAGTTGATGGATCTGGTGTGTTTAAAAGTGGTGATCTTCTCCATTCTTCGCGAAATGAGGATCCGCGAAGTACATTGGGACTGTCTTGTTAAAAATACGGTTATGGCTGCGTCAGTTAGATTGCAGAAATGTAGAACAAAGGGTAAAAGCCTTTTTTTAAATATGGCTCCTTGGAGTCAGGAGGAGAACGGGCACAGGAGAGAAGTGGTGGAAATTAGAATGTGAGGCTGAGGGACAGAGAGATATAGAAGTGGGATAAGGAAGTCTCCCAATCCCTACTATGATACATCATCAAAAATATAAAGAGGGAAAACATTGTCATACTTGATGAAATCCTATTGTTTCTGAGAACAGATATTTCCTCCTTCGTTTAATTGGGAACAATACAAACCATATTGATTCAGGGATCTTCGAATTGGCGGGTCAATGCTCTCAACCGAGCTAGCAACTCCAATTTTATGCTCTTGTGATCAGCTCGATTGCATCTTCACCACCAGTCCTGTGTTCCTCTTTTAAATGTGTTCCTATCCCTTTTCCTTGTATACATGTGCATATATATATATATACTACATATATACATATATATATATATATACTACATATATACATATATATATATACTACATATATATACATATATATATATATATATATATGTAAAACTTTTGGACGGCACAATATAACACAGAATAAAACAGATAACACTACTAAGGCAACACAAAATTCACTAAGGAAATATTTTTACATTTGTGATCTGGTCAAATCCGCCTTTCCCACCTGTCCTGTGTTCGTCTTTTGTGTTTTCCTATCCCCTTTCCTTATATATCTATATCTATGTGTGAATGAATATATATGTATAATAAATCATTTACATTCACATATATTAATTTATGAGTGTGTGTTCTTTAAGAAAGTCTGAAAGTGTGAATGATAGTACAAACGAAGGAGGTAGATATCACAAGTCGGCAAAAAGACAGTGAAACAAAATTGACATTCAAACGTATTTCAAATTTTCGGTAGCCAAACTACTTTCCTTTGGGGAAAGAAGGAACTGAGGAGAAGGGTTTAAGAGGAGACAACAGGAGGACGAGGACACTGGATGGAAGGAGAAGGTGGGGAAATGTTTTGAAGTGTGATATTAATATGGAAGGTTTTAGGAGCGGAGGGGGGATTAAAGTATATGGAGATATGTCTCAGATTGCTCAGGTGCGATTGGGGAACGGAGAGTCCGGATGGGCAGTGTTAGGAAGAGGTGTAAGGCAGGGTTGTCCATTATCACCGATGTCAACGTATATATGGAGGAAATGATTAAAGAGGCATGGGAAGAACTGGAGGTAGGAATGGAAGTTTGTGGGGAATTCGTAAAATCACTGACACTACCCCAGTCTGACCTGAAGAAGACATCGCAGAAGGCCGAAAGTTCTAATAATCTAAAATGTGTTCTTTTACGTGTGATGTATTGTTGCGTTATTTTGTGCTATTTTATAGTGAGATAGAACTAAATAAAAAAGTTTAACATATTTTTGCAAAGTAAAATATAATAATAAAAATTTTGAGATAACTCTTAATTTCATCCCATGTGCATAATTCTGACCATTTCAATGCTATTATCTATTGCAATGATTCAACATGTTTTAAAATTAGCACTGCCAAAATAACCGGCAACATACTCGTATCTTAATGAGTAGGCAAGTTTGCCCGTGTTTCAAATTTGGAAAAGCTTTATGTCTAAATTAGGTTAAAAATATCTTCCCAAAGTGCTAGGAGCACTGATTACGCAGAAGATAAAGGACGAAACATCTCAAGGAAAATCAAAATGCTACCCACTCTCCCGCTTTCCCCTCTCCTCCAGGATCCCTCCATATTCCACCCTTCCCTTAATGCCATTGCGCTGCTTGAATGCATTCAACTCTTACTAAAGCTTCAGAAGTCAAGTGGGAGTCGTGCTCATGAGCATGGAAACTAATCTCTCGTTTTGAGGCTTCAACTGCTCCTTCCGTACCTCTTTGCTGCTGTTTGTAGTAGGGATGAAAAGTGAAAGGAAGTGCCGAGATTCTGTTTTTGGATCCGGCATCCCGTTTTGAATTGCTAATCGAGGATCTGTTTGCTTTTATGCCTGTTTTTAACTTCAGGCCATGCCTCCTTCCTAGTGATGCCTTGGAATGGAATTTTTCAGCATGTTTGCAAATTTGGTGGCGGGGTGAGAATCAGCGCCTCGCAACATAAGTGATTCTTCTGTTTCTAGGGAAGATTAACGTTCCGTATTGTGTCAGTCGTTCTCAAGAAAGAATATGGGAGTCTAAATCTCTCCGGTGTGAGAGAAAGAGAGTTGACTCTGATTTTCTGGAAGGTGGTTCTTTATTTTATTTGACCTTTTGAATTTGGAATTTTTTGGAGGTGTAAAAAGTGTGGGCCAATTTTTCTACATAGGTCGATGTTCGATTTAATGTCTACTGTTTCAGATTTTTAGAGGTCATTCACGCGAGTGTAAAATAAGCGCTGGGACATTCCAGGATTTTTCCTTTCCTGAGTTTCCTTCAAGCTTTTTTCGTTGAAGTTACGAACAAATGTAAACATTATAATTTTTGGTATATTACATACATTCCCCTGAGCTTCCGTTTTACAGTGGTTCAATAATTGGCGTATTATGAATTGATAAAAATAAAGTAGTTTCAGAAGAAAGTAGTGTGTATTTTCTCATCGAAACCATATAACACATTTTTAGGTAGCTATCTCTTTTAAGGGTGAGTGCTTTCCTTGCAGTTTAATATTCCAGGAATTATAATCTAATATAATATGATGAATTCCAAATTCCTCCTTTATATTCCCCGACGTTTACCGGCATAAATAGAATATCCATTTAAATCTCTTCCCCTTATTGTATTGGCGATTTTCAATGACGTATGTAAGAAGAGAATATTCGCATGATTGAGCACAATTTCCAGCAGAAAGTACCGTTTAAGAATGAATATATATATATTAATACGATATTAATGACGATTGCTATTTATTAAGAAATGTTATAGGTCTCAAACATCATAATTTATACTTCTATTTTATTTTTCGCGGTTTTATTTCGTAAAAAAATAGTAAATAAAATTAAATTCTCAAGGATAATAAAGAAAATTCTGAGATCATTCCCGGAATGTTACCTAAAAAGCTGAAACTACAACGATAAATGCCGTTTGTGTTGAATAAGGCCCCGGGCATTCTTTTTCATTGGTTCTTGGCGTTACTCAGGTGTGATATTCTTCCTAGCGTAGCATATTTGTAAGGGGAAATAAAATGAGGAATTATATGACGGGTAGCTGCATTTGCTCATAGAGGGCGCAACGAACTGCGAAATGCGTTCGACAGGGCTTTAACAACCACGAAATTATGGACCTAAAATTTGAAAAGGATATACGGCCTTCTCAAAGCTCACTCAAAGGTGCACGTCAACTGTGAATCACCGGATAATAAGATAAATGTCATAAGGCAGGAAATATTGCACCTCACACACCCCGAATGTTTCTTGATATACTTCAATTTTAAGTACACAAGAGATGATATACACTTAGGGAAGTGTGATATTTTCCATGATTAATATTACATCAAAAGTAACTGTATCCATTCGATTCAGATATTTATTGATTGCATACCGCAACATGTTAATTCGTTTCTAATCCCGGAGCACCCAACGTTTTTTTCCCTTTTTCTTTTATAGAATTAACGGTGTCGAACCTAACAGGAGAAACTTCTTTTCCTCGGAAATGAATCCTATATATTGAAGGAAATTCTGTTCATAATATTTAAATATTACATTTTTAAAAGCTTTTAATATTATTTTCTTTCAATACTATGCAATGTGTTTTTTAAACTTTTAACACAGCATCAAACATTGATTATGTTGCATAAAAATACTTTCCCAAATATATTCTGATTATCTCTCGAAATCATTACTTTGAAAAGCAAAATACGCTTGTTTCCGGTTCTGTTAGTAAGTTTCATTTACTTCCTAGAGGAGATGGACATGCAAAACGAACCATCTAAGCCCTGATGCACCGTGCTTACTCCGCCTAATTAAGGTAACTCAATAACTTTTAATTTTTCTCACTTTTTAACCCCAGAAATAATTTCAATTACTTGAAATCGCAGCAGCGTAAACCTCAGCCGCGGGGGTTTTGCCCGGCGACAAAATATTATTTCTCATATTTGAGGATTCCAATGAGCAAGATAAACGACTATCAACGAAAATATGACATTTAAAGTATAAAATGTAGTCACGCAAGTTATTTACACTAGTTTGAACAATAAACACAAGAATAGAAGTTTTCAATGAATCAGAAATTTTGAAAGAAAGAATGCCATGTCAGTGGATGTGGGTTATTATTTTGTTATTTTATATATATTTTAACCAGCTTGAAACTAAAATAGGCGTGGCAAGCGAAATCAACAATTGATGAATGCAAATACAGATTTTATACTGTTCAACATATGGGTTGAAGAAAGAGATAAATTGGTTTTGAGGGGAAATCATGTCAGGTTGGACTACAACCCACATTGTAAATTCAAAATTGAACTTCGCTCATTACTAACGGTGAGAGAATAATATAAATTATGTATTATATTATCATAAGGTAATCTACCGGTTAAGATAGGCTTTTGGATGGACACATCTACCAAATAGTTTTTGACCCCTAACAAAACACAATCCAGCAACTACAAAAGTGCCTCCTCATCTGAAAGTATTTCCTGCCTTCCTTCATCTAGTCCAACATCCCTACCTTATTTGAGCCCATTGTGCCCATTTCATCCATTTTTCCTGCCTCCATGGGATTTCTCCCAACAAAATCCCTCTCCTCACCCACCATACCTATTACTTCCTCATTTGTTTTCCTTTCGGTACATTTCACCTTCTCGTATCTTCTCCACACCCACATTTCAAAAGCCTCTAATCTACGTTTATCCTCCTTCAATGACAAAGTTTCCGCGCCGTACATAACTATGCTCCAGATCAAAGTTTTGACGAGTCTTTTCTTAACATCTTACTCAACGTCCCTGTCATCAACTCCCTCCTCCTTGAGAAAGTCTCCTTGCCTAGCGCAATTCTTCTCCTTACGTCCCTACTACTTTGACCGTATTGGTCCAAAACACTTCCGATATATGTAAACTGTTCTACTTGCTCTGTTTTTTCCCCTCCTATTTTAATGTTTAGGTTAGCCTTTTTCTTTCTGGAAAATAGCACAGCCTTTATCTTATTAATATTGATTCTCATCCAATATGTATCGCACAGAAACTCCAATTCTCTCGGCAACGCTTGCAACCTCTTCTATGACTGATAAATTAAAGCTTGGTCAATAGCAAACCTAACTGATTTTATGAATTCCCTTCTGACTATCATTTTTACATCCAGTTTTCTCATACCTCTTTAATCATTTCCTCCACATATATATGTTGATCAGCGCCGGTGATAACAGCAACCCTGCCCTACACCTCTTCCTGACACTGTCCATCCGGACTCTCCGTTTCCCACTCGCACCTGAACAGTCTGATGCACGTTTAGGTTGCGGATCAATCTCCTGTCCTTCCAATCAATTTCTATTATCTGCAAAAAATTCATTAGTTTTTCCCAATTCACTCTATCAATTGCCTTTTCGAAATCTACTAAACAGGCAAATACTTTCTTTTGTATTCTATATTCCTCTCGATTAGTGATCTCAATAATGCGATGGCATCACGCCTACCTTTCCACTTCCTAAATACAAATTGATCATTCCCTAAGTAATAATTTTCCCAACTCTCTATCCGTTTTTTGATAATCCTGAGAACTACTTTAGTCGCGTGGGATATCAAACTTATTGTTCTGTAGTCCTCACATGATGTAGCCTTTACCTTTTTCGGAATAGGACCTAACACTGATCCCACAAAGTCTTCCGACCAGATTCCTTTCCCATAGATACTACGAATCAGTCCATAGAGAGTCTTCTTCCCACATTTTCCAAAACATTTCAGTAGTTCCCCAGGAATGTTATCCACCCCACGGCCTTATTTGCTTTCATCTCCCTTAATTCCCTTTCTATTTCATCGTCAAGTATGCCTAGACCTAAGCTATCTTTTCTACGTTATGTTCTTTTTCTATATCTGGCCTTGTTGGCCTAAGTTCTTTTCCATAGAATATTTCTATATATTCTTTCCATATCTCTTGGATCTTTTCTGCGAGAACAATTATTTTTCTCCACTTATTATCAACTGTTAGCATAAATGGTCCCGTCTTTTCTTAACCTTCTTCCTTCTTACTTCCCGTCAATGACTTAACCTGTAGAGCGCTTCGATTTCACTCTTCCCTTGCAAACTTTCAATATTCTTGCATTGCGTTTTCCACCATGCTTCATTTGCTTTATTTGTGGCCCTACCCAATTTATTGTTTAACTCTCTGTACTTCGATTTGCCTAACTCTGTGTTTACATTCTTCCATTTTCTTATCTCGTTAATCTTTCTAATCTTCTCATTTGTGACCCATGATTTCCTTATTTTTTTCCCGTTATCCGTTCCTATAGGTCTTTTACGGCTTTCGATATCACTTTGTTGATACCATCACCCTTTTTCTTCGGTAGTATTGTACTCTTTACCGTCATCCAGGATTTTATCCACAGCCTGCATATATTCCTTTCTTGTCAGTCCATTGAATGCTTTTACATTCCTTTTCCTAACCCACCGCCTCTGCCTTTTTGAAGCGGACGTTACATTTCATAACAACTAAATTGCAGCATCCGCTCCGGGAAAGCTGTGCGAATTTATTACACTCTTCCTAAAAGTTTGCTTCATCCGAATATAATCTAAGTGTTACCTTTCTGAGTGACATGGCATTTTCCATGTATACCTACGCCTTTTGCTGTTTCTAAACCGTGTGTTGGTGATGACTAACCCCTGTCTCCTGCAGAACTCAATTGCTTTCTCTCCACGTTCATTCCTCGTGCGTAAAACGTAGTCCCCCACCTCATCACCATCTCTTCCTTCGCCTACCGTCGCATTCCATTCCCCATTAACAAATATTTCCCTGCAGGGAGACACACGATTATATCCTCTAACTCCTCGTACATCCTATCGACTTCTTTCTCCTTGTGGTTGAGCAGTGGAATAAGGACCAAGTTTGTCGGTTCTGCTTTTATCTCTACTAGTAGTATTCTATACGTTGCTAGCTTTATGTAAACTTCACTTCTTACAACCTCATTATTTAATATTACGGCAACCCCTCGTTGGCTCTCGTCCCCGCCGCTGTATATTATTCTGTAATTATCACTCCAGTAATCCCCGCTATCCTTCCATCTCACCTCGCAAAGACCTTAAATAGCTGTTTCTATCTCTTTCCATTTCTCGCTTAATATTCTCTAATTTGCCTGTCCTCAACATTGTTCTAGAATTCCATGTTCATATTCTAACTACTTTCTTTCTTATACAGGTATATATATATATATATGTATATATATATGTATATGTATATATATATATATATATATATATATATATATATATATAAAGGCACTCTGGGCACCTATAGCTCCACCCAAGCTAGTTAATTTTTCGGGTACCAGATCTTCCTGGGAAACCATAACCGGCACAGGGAAAGGAACTGGCCCCCCTACCCTGAAGTGTGAATATTCACACGCCGTTGGGCTTGGTACATGGGTGAGCTCTACCATCACCTACTAAACCGACCTTCGGGTTGATTAATGTGTTTTTGGTTGTTATATATAAATGTAAGGTATACAAGGTACATCTAATTACGCATATTGGAGGAATAAAAGTTATCCGTAACCTGTACATGTCTCAGGCTGAATGGATATTAGTGGTGAATGAAAAGTCAGGATGAGCAGCATTTGGAAAATGGGGTAGACAAAGTTTTCCATATTTACTCCTGATTTGAACGTAAACTCGTGTGTGAAGTAAATGACTAAAGAGTCAAAAATGCAGAAATGAATCAAATTCAGCCTTCAGTTTACCGGCCAGCCAAGGGATTGCAACATTGCTGAGCGCATTGTTAAATCATTGCAATTGGATGAGACTCGATGAAATCAAAACAGGGTGAAATGATTTTTCATAAATTGCAAAGCTAAGTGAATTATCACAATTATAGTTCATCATCTGAGCTGGTATATATTTCACCTGTCTCGAAAGTATTACGTATATGTACCGAAATTTTCAAAATAGTATTGACATAAATACAATATCTTGGAGCTAAGAAGCTTTAAGATGAAGATGGAATTGATTACAATGACGTTGAGTAAATAAGTTAAAAATGCCTTTTAGATAATTTCATATAGAGTGTGAGTTATACGGCCTGGAAACATGACATTTGAAGCTAGACGATAGGTGCAGGAGATAGGGATAGACGATTTGGAGGCTATTAAAATGGGGTTGTGAAAGACGGAGAAAGGAAATGTATGCCAAAACGACAATTGAAGCAATGGAACAATGGAAAGTAAATGTGCACCACGTCTAGTTGGTAGTACCGACACAAACGCCCTTGCCTTAATCCATAGGGAACGCTATTTTATCTTGGTAAATGTAATCCATAAGATCTAGCGTAACTTTAATTTCAGGAAAGTATTTATTTTTCTTTATTATGAGGCATTTAAAATGGTAAGTGCAATAGAGTTGGAAGTAAGAGGATTTCAAATGATACCATATGACGTAATCCTGAATTTAAAAAGTAGACATTTGGCTCACTCATAATTATGATTTATTTGGAAGATTACATCGAGCATGAAAGAAATATGAAAAAATTAAATGCTGCGGCCCTTGATCCCTTAGAAAGGGCATTCCCGAACATTTTCAAACAATCACTTCGGAAGACATATAGGTGTGTGATTCTGTTAAACGAGAAAATAACACGAATAGTCATTAAATTTTTATCTCCATCGTGCTTTATCCTACAAATCCAACTGGGAAACAAAGCATAATATAAAGAAGCAACATATTTTTCAAAGCGCATAAAAGATCTTGAATTAAATATACGTTCACTCTGTCATCCTAAGTTAATTTTTAGTCATAATTTCAATCGGTTATTCCGCAAACAAATACCCTATTTCTATTAGAGAGTACTATATTATATAAATAGAGAAGCTGACAGATTAAATGTGACCTGGTAGCAAAATTAGATCCTGTTTTTCCAAGTTATATTTTCTATGCAGATTGCTTGATGGTGAGGATCGTCGCAACAAACAGAATACTATATATACAATTTGGCTCTTATACCATTTTCATTGAGGCAAACTTAGATCATAAATCCAAAATCCAACTTTGGCGTAAATTCTCATGAAATTAACAAGACATATAAATCTGGTGAAACATTAAAAAAAATGAAATCATTTTTGAGCATAAAGGCTCTGAAATAGCGAGAAAGTTCAAATGGTTCAACGCAGCAGTACGATTGGATAGCAAATAACAATCCTGCTGAATTCTTACCTTGTAAAATTCCATTCTTTATGAGCTCTTTTCATCTCCGCTCTGCGTGGCATATTCGGAAAATATAGGAATACAATAATATGTAAAACATAGAAGCAAGCCAGAATCTGCCAATTCTGTCTGGCATCGTTAAGACGAATTGGGTTTATTCCATCTTAGGTGTTTAGAGAAGACAGAAAGATTGAGAATATCTCCATAATCAGGCCGAGAGGAAAGATAAGATTAACGGCTAGAGAGTAGTTGATGAACCAATGAATCGGACAGAGTATGAGACCTTGCAACTGCATTAGCTCATTGTCGTAATAAAATTTAAATTCCATAAATGAAATTTTAAAGTCCTTATGTGCACAGTCAAACACACGGTACTCTTCTATCGTCAAGTGTATTTCTATATTTTATGAAGTTCGCGCAAGCAAGAGTTTGGAACGAAATAAATATGAAATGCCACTGTTTAAAATCATAACGTACTCTTTCGGATACTATATATTTTTTTCATATTAAAATAGTGCAAAATTAGCCAGACTATCTCCTTCATAGACCTTGACATATTCCAATGGAAAACCACTTTCGCAGCTCGTAAAACCCCTTCAAGGGGAATATTGTGCACATTAAAATAAAACATAACATTAATGCAAACTTCCCATGAAAACAACAATTTACCAATGTGTAATTCCAAATTCAGAGAACTGCTAGAGATACCGTGTGGGTAACTTTTAACGGAGTCAGCCGCTAATCCGCTCGTATGCTTTAAAATGCAGACATTTTACAGTGTGAAAATTATTTCAATTGACCGGGATTTCGTATTATGAGAGGACGCCTAGATTTCTCAATTCTCTCAGGAACTCGGCCAGACATCAAGGGATTCGGGTTCGTATCCCGGTTATGGTGAATGATTCTTACATTTTGAAATTTCTTCGCGTAATTTCATTTCATAATAGCTTCTCTTGACAATTTCATATTCTAATTCGTCGACCTTTCGTGCTCAAGCTTGAATTTGGAATACAGATTTATAATTGGAAGATTGTTTATCTTGGCAGATATCCTTGCACATTTGAATATGAATATCTATTTCTTTCAAATGCTTTTAATTCAGCAATAGCTCAAAATTTGGAAACTCCTTAAGAGCAGTAAATGTAAATAATGAAAGTGACCAACCCAGTGGTTAATTTTGGATTGTAAGGTTAGAGTTCATCCCAAACTAAGCATTACGTATGCATCTGTGTAACATCTAAACAGCCATGGTGACGGGTCAATTCCTTCCCTTGTATCACCATTCGGTCGTCCACAATTTTAGTTGCCCAAAAGCATCTTCCGAGATTTGAACACGTGACTCACCCTGAGGTAGCCAACCTTCCTATATACTAGGCTCCCATTATGCTTCAGGACCATTTTTTATTTTCATTGTTGTAGTAAATTATTTATATATATGTAGTCCTGGAAGTCGAGTTTGGAATTAAGTATATACTGGTATTGGAGGCTTTCAATTTATCCAATGCATTTAAAGATGCATAAATTAGAACATCACTGCGAATGTTGCCAAATGAATAACGGGGGGAGGCGTCCAATCTAATGAAATCAATTAGGAAATTTCCATCTTGGCATCAGACTTGAACGCGTCCAATTATAAACGGGACCATTCGCAAAAATATATCAAAAAGTTTTTTCGCCATGAATTCAAATGTACCCATCTGTACACGGTCGGTTACGCTCTGCAAAAGTAAATGAAATTACATTGATTAATGTAGTCTCTATGAAGTTAAAATTTAAGTGGATGAGGGCTCGGTTAGATCTGCAACTGACACATTCGTCGGTGATATGGAAGGCTAGGGGGGGGGGGGGTCTGACCGGGAGATAAAGGCATGGCTGTTTTAACTATCACGCGTTGGAATATCAGTGCTAATTTTTTTCGTGCGGTTTGAGACCATCGGTTGAATCAACCCTACAGCCAGATTACTACTAGTAGGCGATAATGACTTAAAATCTAGACACCTAGTTAGCATCTGGATTTTAAATAGACGTTTCTGATGGATTTATGGTATTGAATACGTATAACATAAAATAATAAATACGACCATGATAATTCTGAATACTCATATGAATTACGGTTGAAACATATTACAATCACCTATAAGCTCCGAGGAGAAGTTTAAAAAACTTTAATTTTAGAAGCTCTATGTTTTAGGAACGGTGGGACAAGTGGAAAAGATAGATTTAAAGAGGTATATGGGTGCTCAAGGGAGTGAAAGATGGAAGAATATTGGGTTAGCAAAACAGAGATTGAAAAAGAAAAATTAACAACAAGGGAGATCAAAGTAATTATCCCCAAAAATATGATTTCGTTTCACGCAAACATCGATCAATTCTTAGCATTGGACGTCATTTCTTATCGACCTAATACCAGGAAGATTTCGTAAAACTAAAACACACTTTATCCTTTTTCACCGATAATAGCAATAAAACATACATTTATAGTCCTTTCTGAGTATTCACTCCCTATTCAATAGTCTAAGGGAATTCGTACCAATTCTGAATCCATACAACGTGCCCCTAAAGTGAGGTTATACTTTCTACGATGGTAAGGGACTCGGGAAACGAGTTTTATAGAAGTATTAATTTCATATCACAAGCTCTAGGAAAAATCCCCACTACCAATCACTTTTGGCAGTCGGGATTTGTTGCGGTTTGCAAGTAATCAACCAGGGCGATAGGTTGCGACAGGTGAAATCAAGATTTTGCCGAAAAAAGGGAAAATATAACCAGAGTGAGTTGAAAATCAAATTCCGAGCCGAGAATCCAGCCAGCAAGCTGCGATCCATGGAACCTCGCTCTGTACCCTAAATTGGATACATATCTTAAAATTATATGGTATTAAAATGAACTGAATGTATTCACTTTAAGTTTGTTCGGAATACCGCAATTATATCAGTAATGACAGTCCCAGACGAGGACATCCATTGACATTTCTGGAACGAGTCTCTCATTAATGGAAAACATAAATAATGATGGCGCCAGGATAATTAGCAGTGTCCACATTTCCACAACATTCATTTGCGATCCAAACTTTTATCCCCGAATGTTCATTAAATAAAAGAGTGCTCAACAATAAAGCTGATAGTTATTTCTGATAACTAGGAAGAATAACAGTTGAAAACGTTCTCTCAATGGATTTGACCGAGTAGGTAATGATGTCATAAACGTGGAATGCTTTGAAATGAGCGTTTTCAATTTATTTTCCAATATGGCTTTAAAAGCTACCGCACGCCGGGAAACAGCCTAGTCCGCCCTTTTCCTCATTCCTCGAACGCCAATCCTTACAAAACGCGTCGAAACCAATAAAGAGGTCTGAGAGCAAGGGAGAGGGAGTGAGTGGGAGAGGTATATTTGTGGAGAGCGTTGGATTGCTGAGCGTGGAATCAATCAACAGGAATGGTGGGAATTAGAGGGAAAATGGCTAATTCAAACGTGCAAGTTACGGGAATTACACAAAAATTATACATAATGAGAGGATTTTATATTCAAAGGAATGAATCTTGCCTTTTAAAAATAAGAATGTTTACCAAAATCAACGTTAAAAAAATAGTCATGCATAGTCTCTTAGTTATATGAATAATTGATTTTCTCATAATTATCATTCGGATTCACTCATGACATTAATGAATGATGTGCCTTTGTCGGAAAAGGACATTATCTTCCAGATGAGGATGAATCAATACAAGAAAATACACTTCCGTTTACTACAGCAGTGATATTAAATGATACCGTGGGTAAACTAATGGGTAACTAACCCGCCTGGAAGCGCTTGAGTCGAAGGTTAGGTTTCTAATTGGGAGGTTACATGACCCCGATGGTTTGGTCGGTGGGAAACCAATTGACCAGAGCAACGCATATTGTTGTGACCAAAAATTGATTGGAACTAGACAAAAGAAGTTTGAGAGAAGAAAACTGAGCAGTTACAACTGTGGATTGTAAGGTAGTCATGCAAAATTAACATGCAATTATTTCTAAGATAAGTGATGTTACATTTACAAACTAATGGAAATAAAAATTGCTCACCAAATACAGGTTATGCTCTAGGGGGAATTCTGTAAACATTAACATTTTAATTATTTTTGCCACTGCTTGGATTTGGTTGATTACTTCCTTTCTGGTAAATTGCCCTGAGTAACATTATTCCTCAAACTCTCAAGTGGAGTTTTTATAAGTTGATATTAAAATATGTTGAACAGCGACATTAAAACTAAGTAAAACAGAACTAAGAGAAGATTAAAAATTCCGTGAATGAGCCTTAATCTTTTTCTCTATGCCATATATATTTGTAATACCACTGTGAAATTTCACTGAAGAGCTAATTATCAATTAGCATCGTACATCTGCACATTTTGTCGAATAATTATTACGTTTGTTTTACCGTCAAATACTGAACACGTACACTTACACAATAGGATTTTAAGATCTTGGAGATGTAATTTTGATATCTCATGAAAAGGTAAAAACAGACAAAGGAAAAAATGTACGCGGAATAACCTACAACCACAGTCATAAGACAAGGTTGCTCACTTTGGTAAATTGAAAGAAAACTTATCGTCAGAGACAAATTTACTCTATTGATAAAACCCTTATTATTCAAAGAGAAATTTGATTTCATATTTGAAGGAGGAACTAATACCTTACTGTACTATAGGGCGTTTAAATATCATAGATGAGGTTGGAGAGATTACCTTTCGAGCCTCTGGCCCGTTGCCTCATTTCCATACGTAGATATTTATTGGTTCACTATTAATAGGTTTACTGCATTACTCACTTAGTTAATCTCAAATTTAAATACGAGGTGTATGTAACCTTAACTATTACCTTATAACTAGAATTTGGTGACATTTATAATTATTATATTGTATATTTAACCTCGGAATCTGTTATTTTAAGAGATATTATATATTCGAAAGTTTTTTTGTTCTTTTCTTAAGTGACGCACAAAGATAATGCATTATATTTCCACCAGTTTTAAGTGGAGATTGAAAATTATATGATTTCCTAAATCTTATTGAAAATTTCTGATTTTCTTGCAAATTAGATTGAGTTTGATGAATAAATATCATTCCATGCTGCGTGTAATATTTCCGTTGTTTCCGTTGGCTCTGCCCGTGGAGTATTTTTGTAGCTCTCGCTCCATAAAAAAATTCCGGATGAACGTATTTCTTTTTACAAAATATTGATATGGTGAAATCACATCTTTTCAATCTGTAAATTATTTCACTCCGAGAGCTGGCGATTTTCTCTCAAAACCCCTTTCATAATTTACACTTTTTTGAGTTTCAACTCCGTACGATCACAATTGGCATGGTAAAGGATAGGAATGTGGTATCAGGATTCATCCGGGTTATGGGTATGCATGGGAATGAGTATTTCAGAAATAAGAAATAAAATCTGTCCGGAATAAAGAAAAAAATAAATAAGGGAATTCCACGTTTTAAGATATTACAATGCAACTATTTCAATTTGAAAATCAGCAGATATTCCCATAGAAAATTATTAGGTCAAAAGTAAATGGTCTCTGTAACCATGAAAATAATATTTGGGCATATTTGTACGCAGACAATAATGGGAAGAGAAAAGCCCCGTGTTAGCAAATACAGCCAGTTTGAGGATTGTGCCTCCTTAGCGCGTCCCCTTCGCCCTATGGAACGAAAGGTAGTTAATGAAAGGATGTATTAATTTTCACCGCATGCACGCAACGCAACTCCCTTCTCCACGTGTGACTTTGTGAAAAGTATTTCGTGTTTAGAAAAATATGATTTACAAAATGTCTCTCAAAGCGAACTTAATAGGAATGTGAAGAGCTTGAAATTTTGTAATATAGAAATGGCTAAATACTTATTTAAATCAGCAATTCTATATTGAAGAAATATTCAGGTAATTTTTGTTAACGTAAATTCCTAGACCAAATGATTAAAAAACCTTTTGGGAGACTGAATAAAAAGTTTTAATGTCATATGAGAAGACGCGACGAAATGGCATTGAATATATTCTCGCCATTTACTATTCTATGCGCAAGAAGTTCAATTTACTTCAACTTGTGTAGGTAATTATTTACTGTTTTTATCCGCGCAACACCAATTACTAAGCAATATTATCCCCCAAATGTTCATTACAGTTTCGGTTGCAGTCATTACCATCCTAGTTTATTTTTGAACATTTCCTCTTTCCCGCAATGCCAATGGCAGGGAGGCTGGATGATCACCACCAATGATGCATGTGGGGAATAGATTAAAATTTCCTTTTGACCACCTTCAAACTCTTCACTTTGGGGTTTTAGATTATCAAAAGTCCTTCTTTTTCCTCATTACACATCCTTCTGCTCCTTCTAGGAAACAATCATAAGCCCCAAAATGTCATCTACTTAATTAGCATCCTTAATGAGGCTATAAAATAGAAATAAGTTTTGGAGTACATTACAAAGTTACAATCTCCTACATTTCTGAGTTTTAGAGTGGGATGCCTCAATGGCGTATAGGCATAGAATTTTCTCTGCTCTAAAAGAATATAAACCTGCCATTACCAAATTGGCTTTCAGCTTTTATTAGGAACGGGAAAATAATTTCTGTAGAGTGAACGAAATATTTTGCGTTTCAATGGAAATTGAATTTATTTTGTAAAATTTCAGGGAAATTAGGAATTTATTTTTAAACTTTAAGTCGGAGAAATTGCACGTAAAACATAGTTTTATATTTACTTCCTGAATTCCACACCTAATAACAGTAGATGGTAGAAATAAATGATTATTTTTTGTTGAGCAGAAAATAATACTCGCAACTTTTCATAAAGTTGAACGCATCGAAGCATTTTAGGTTGAGCCCTTGAGAAACTATCAGCCAGTCCTTAAATAAAAAATATACAGTGAAATGAGTTGAATTTCACCTTTTGAGGTATTTTGCTAAAATATATACTTCAGCGCATTGACTAAGCTGGAAAATGAACTGTAAATATATTACGCGGGCATGGCCAATGGTATTGAAAAAATAGTGTTAATTCTCCTCGCATGTCTACAGGTTTGCTATCCCGGCGCAAAGGATTTTACTACGACACAAAGCTTCTGAAAAAAATTCGGAATTTGAATGAATTTAGAAAAGTATGTCACCAAAACCCAATGTCATCGTTCATCGTTGAGGACAAGGGAAAAACAATTTCGGAAATTTAATAATCAATGTGATAAGAACTTCATAGGAATGATTACCAATTTTATTTTTACGCTGTAAAATTAGGGATTATAATAAAAATTAGTTTACAGGAAGAAAAAATAACAATAGTATAGATCTATAGATAGAAAACAAATAGATATGACGGGAGTGTATTTACACGAGAGATTTCTTGAGGACACACTTCAGCAACATTTTCAGAAAAAATAAACAACACAAATGTAGATTTAGAATTTATCATCATTCCAGGTGTCATATTATTTACATGTTGGAAATATATGAGTTTGTAGTACGCAGGATAAAATAAGTTGATGTTCGATTCATTTTGAAGTTGGTTGGTTGTATATGCTGCCCTGTTCTTAGATCCACCAGCCCGACATGTTCTCGGAATATAATTTCCGTGCCCATATTAGGTCAACACAATCACAATTTAGGATCTGGAGAAATTATTTTCAGGGACAAGGGAAATAGAATACACGCTGAACTTGTTCTATGGAAATCTACGAATTGAGTGTCACAAAGAAAATCGTATCCCTTAAGCGAATACGTGAAATCCAAAATTTATGGTTTTACTATCTTGGGTAAAAGATATTCCATAAGTTATTTTTCCTGGATTTAAATAAAATTTAACCCGATCAGTTGATTGGTTACCATCAATTTTTTGAATAACACAATGAAATAAGCTTTCCAGAATATGATCAATGTCACGCTTCGCAAAACAATTATTCATACATTTTTTGTAGACAAATATTTCGTAAGATTCATTACTATTTTGAAATCACTAGCTTGAAAAAAATTACGTAATCCATTAAAATATACCACGGCAGAGTGAAGTTTAAATTAAATTTAATTTATGAGACTATCGATCTTAAGTAACAGAAATAACCAAAGTGACTCTCTTAAATACATAATAAATATACGCTGTGTGACTTTTATAGTATCATGGTCTTCCGAGAGACTGCGCATGGAAAAAACAAGAATATGCCTGTGATGTGTCCTAAATGTATAATTTTCGCATTTTGTAGTGTGGACCAAAATGTCTAGGCCCTCTACCCTTGGCTGAAAACAATGGTTATTTAGTATTTTATTACAATCAATATTTTAAATTTCATTCTTCTTCAAGTTAATATTTTATATTGATGCAAATATGTGTCAAGTTTGAAGTCAATGAAACAATGTAACCTGTACCACATGGCTACCAAGACACATTTCAAGGGGTAGACTCAACTGCAGGATTAAAAGGTAGAGAACATGAAAGGCTGATTGGCCAAATTGGTCGCATTAAGACTGAAAATCCTGCATGCCCAATTATGACATTCCTTGTTCCCGACAACGTTCGCGAATGGTGAAATTCTACAATTTCGCTTAACCACTAGTACTCTATTATTTCAACACTTGTTGGTTGCACGTTTGTTGTTTTCTTTCCACCAATAATGGGGAACATTGGGTAGCGATGTTATACGCTAAAATGAATACGTCATAAGGATTAACATAACTCATGATAATAACAATGTGAACTCTCAATTTGATGAATGGGGTCTTTCTGTAAATTATCGAATGATTATCAAAGTTTTGTCTTTTGCGTACCCTGTCTTTATTTTTAAATTATACATATTAACCATCCCTTCTCCTGTACTTAATACTACGTATTATAATTAGATTGGTAATTAAGATTTCTAGGATGCTTGCTTTAATTGATGCAAAAGTATACAGCTACAAATTGGTTAGTAAAACTTCTGTAATTTATTTACGGATTGTCATTAAACATTCATTTATATTAAATTACCCGTGTTCAATTTTCCTCTTCTTTATGTACAGAGAATGTTATTGACAAAAAAAATTAGATTCTATCCATAAAATTTTAAATTCGTTTTTAATTAAAAATAGTGTGTTTCATAAATAAAGATGCTACAATTGACAACTTAAAATGGTTGAAACTGCGAATAATGTATTTTTTGAAAAATATTGAATCTACGTTATAATTTAGGAGATGGAAGAATCTGATATTTTTTATTTTTCTTGTATATTTTATGGTGCTTCTAGGTATTTATTTTAGTTATTAATTATCAGTTCTTTTGTCAATCACATCACTTTGAAACACTGCATTATTTTCTAGAGAATAAGTGACAGGTCATTCCTTTAGTTAGCACAGAAATTGAAGCAACCGCAGCTATTAGATATTATACATGTTAATTTTCTGCCAAAAAGTGACTTCAGCGCAAATGGCACGACATTTTGCGATACCCATAACCTCTTTGCTGGTCAGATGACGTGTGATGGTCACGATGACTGTTAAAAGTTTCGATTAGAGATGGGACACAGTTCCCGTTATACCCCAAAATCAGTTCCTTTTGACGACTTCTCTCTAAGATTAGAAGAAGCTCCTTCAAATGGAGAGAAAAATGCAAATTGCAACCAGTTCTTTCAAACTGGAGAGAGAAATTAATATTGCATTTCCCTCTGCAGTTGAAAGAGCAGCTTCTAAACTCTGAAGTACATGCAACCATAAACGACAAAAAACTTGGTTACTTGAAGCGGTAGTTGGCTCCAGTACTTCCTTTTCAATGTGGAAAACCGAAGATACCTTACCTGGTTATTAAAATTGCTCTCTAAATAGATCAATGGGCACGAGGATAGTAGAGTCTTTGGAATTTAGTAAGTCCATCCAAAAGTTGGCTGCATGAATATTCAAAGTGGACGGAAATATACATACTACGTCCTCTATATTTCTAAATTGATGGTTTCACACTACGATAGGAAGAATCTTAGTTGAAATTACGATTATTCATTTGCTCTGAGAAAAATCCTGAAGGTTTCTATGAGAGCGACGGGACACACGCTCATGTATATCTTGACAACCGTCAACTGCCATTTGGCCTGCGGCGGTTTTTTGTTTGGTTCACAATTAGAAATCCATCGACCGTGATCGTGGAAAAAATATTTGGTAAATATTAAGAGATTTCACGTATCAATTGAAAATAGCGGAAATTTAGAAAAAAAAAACAATGAGAAATATTGAAACATAATATTCGATATAATACACATAACACTTCCACAACATATGTGATAAAACAAATGTTAGGCTGTAATACTGAGAAATCCCAATTCAAATTAACCCCTTCACCATCATATCCTTCACCTCTTCAACATGCATGTACATCTATAGAAGACGAAGAGTGCAAAACCGACCCCAATATTGACGGTATTGAGAGAAAATAAATTGGCATTTAAGACAGTAAAATCTCAAACCATTACTTTGCAAACACTCTTACACACAATCTTACAAATACTTTTACTCTACTGAACTACTGAGTCCTCAATAAATGAATGATGCTTATTTTATCATAAAATGAAAAAATGACAAACACTGATGTATACACCTTGGTAAGCAAAATTATGGTAGAGCATCAGAAAACACATATTTGGGATGATAGTTGAAATATATTCTCGATTGAAATAAGTTTCTGGTTTTTTAAATCTTGATCAGAATTATTTAATGAAAGTAGTATTAACGAGAATTTGGTAGCAGTTTCCAATTTACCAGATAAACGTATGCAAAAAATAGATGCAGTTTTAAGTATTCCATGAGTTTTTATCCATTTATTCCATGAGAAAGTATCCATTAAGGAAGCGTTTTGATATGTGTATATTTAAATAATAATTATGTTCCTAAGCTGTTTTAGTGAATTTTGACAGAAAAAAGTACGGTGATTGTCTTCAATCAATCAAAGTAATTGAAAATCTATATCCATATTAATCCTTATGGACTCAATGGAAACACCAACTTCATCAGTTGATTGATTTTATATTTGATGAAATAATTTAGCAAATAATTAATGACAAAATCTTAAAACCATAACACTAAGCCACATTAATTGATAATATGATTCTTTACATCATCTTAAGGCTCTCTGAAAATATAAATTAAAGTATAAGCATGGCAAATTAATGGAGACCTCAATATAATTAAGCGCATGTGACAGTATAGTCGAGTAAAAGTGTTGCATCATTTCACACAAGAAATGAGAAATGTCACGGAAGAATACTGGTATGTACTGGGATATAGTGGCCAAAAAGAAGAGCATACAAATGATACATTATAATAGTGAGATATCCTAATCGAATTAACCAAATAATTATTTGTCAGCTGTTAATGATAAAAAATTTCAGCTATTGGTGATCCAGTTATATTAACTGATAACTTAGTGTTTCAATATTTTGTACTGTTATTTTACACGGATGGAATTTATAATAATATCTACTGGTGAATGATACCATTGATTAATATTTAATGGTAAATTGGCATCTATTTCCCCTTTTCGTTTACATTCGCTTTCTTAACTCCGTTAATGATGCATTAGCATTGATAATTTTTTAAATGTCTATTTTCTTCGCAACCATTTCTCTTGGAAGTGATAGCATTAGCCCATATAACGTAGACATTAGGTCTGTAAGTTAATGAAACTAAGTAGTAAGGTCATAATAAGGAGAAAATTTCTTGATATAAAGATTTTGAATGAAATGAAACAGATTTTAGATTAAAATATAGGCAAATATTTGAATCCATTCGCTTATAGAATTCAAGGGGATGGAAAACTAAATCTAAAAAACTCATTCTACATATCTAAATATATGATCCTCATTTGAAACAGAGTTGGTACACCTGGGACTATAATTTGTTGCTTTAATCATTATTAGACATGGAAGAAATGCATTTTTTCTACGTTATTCATGTATAAATATGTTGATGAATCAATTTTTCATCTTCCACAATTGATCCAAAAATATCTCCATGCCAACAGCATCAGCTATACTAATTTGTAACTAGTAGAATTTTAAAGATAATGGTGGTTTCTGAGGATATCGGCGAATTAGTTTATTCCGACAAATTCTTTAGCACAAAAGAAACATAATTATTAAAAGGCCACTTGTAGAAATTTTATGAAGTTAATTCAGAGTAATCTATGAAAGGTACCATCAACTCGTCGTGTGAATTTTAAAGCAGCAATCGAATAGAGTAGTGGGATTTATTTTGAAGCCTTTAATGGATGGCAAATAACCATAGTGCAAAAAAAAACAAATGTTCAAACAAGGATAAAGCAAAGAATAAATAAAAGCAGTAAAGTGGGACAATTAATTCAATTAATGGAATCTAGAAAGTATCGTAGCAAGTTATAAATTATGTGTGCGCGAAATTCTGAGTTATTTATTTTTTTGAGAGAAGGAGATATAACACGCACCATAGGCCTTGCAAATACCACTCACCTCTGTCTTCCTCTTGGAGGCACGTTCCCTGGTACTCCTTCGTGATTCACTAACCGCAGGGAAGGCGCAGGAAGTGCTCGATTAGACGACTCTGACGCACGGAATCCTACTGAAGTTACATTTAACGTTGCTTTCTTTTTCTCATACCACGGTCCCTTGCTAAGATCCGATCCTAAAATTACTCTTTGTTCCCTCACATAATACTTGATGGAAATGTGCCGAGAGAGTACTGAGCTACTTCACCAGAATTCTAACCAGAATCACACGGCTTCTAGTCATGGTGTCAGTGAAAAGATCTTAAACTTAAGTTCCGTTAACTCGTAGTTGAGAGGAGTGGAATGAATCTCGATTGATTTAGGCAGAATGGTACACTCTGCTGATAAACAGGAAATATCAAGGGAATCAAAAGTTTAAACTATCTCGCCATTTAACGAAATGGTAAAATATGTGCGTAATTTATCTGTAATATAAGCTCTTTATTTAAAATTTACCTTAAAACCGTAAATATGTTACAATGTGACAAATTTTTATATTCATGCAGATTTTTAATTACGGTTATATTTCACCTCAATTTTAAATGCATCTAACATTTTTTTTAACCATAAAATATATCTTTATGGCATTTCCTTAGTATGCAAAAGAAAATCTTGAAAAAATGATTAGCTATTACGTAAATATCTAAATTTCAGGGTACAATAGAGAAGAAAATATATAGTATAGTACATATAAAATTACATAAAAATGTTTCCAGGAGAAAATATTGGCACATAAGAATCGATAAGACTAAATTCACTGTTTTTCATGCTTTGTGGTGCCATTTATTCATCGTCGAGAAAATTAGAAGTTCAAATTTTGAAAAATTATCTAACATTTTCAACCAGGGTCATTAGCTACCAGAGCTATAGGAATTTGAATGTGAAAAAGTGACAACGATGGAATAACTAGTATAAATTATTAAATCTAGTAACTAGTATTTCATATTAAATCAATATAAAAATCTACAGATGAAAGGAATCAGGTGATACCTTGGCAAAATAAACTCGGAAAAAAATCATTTACAATCAATGAGATTGAATTATTACAATTTATTTGCTAAATTTATCCTCCACTTATGATTATATTTAATTATCAGAAGAAAACTTATTTATTAATGCTAACCTCAAAGCTGTACCTTTGTGGGGACATTATTACTGAATTCTCTCTTCTATAATTTGCTTTAACAATTATTACACTTGAATTTTTCCAAGCCTAAAATCATTATTTGTACATCAAATGATCCCATCTTTGTTTATTTAAATAGCAATATAAGAAGTAAATGAATATGTCGAAAGCACTCGTATTCCAAATGCTGTGAATGAATAACACTCAATTGGGTAGATAAAGTTTCTGTTGAGGGAAGAATTATGAAATGTAAATAATGAATTTTTGCATGCCTGTTCTGGAATGAGATTAACTGAAAGTCAAATATAATTCATGGACATTTAAATTTCTTGAAGATATTTTAGTGAAGGGAATGAATACAATTTTAACTCCTATTAAGGCAAATTTCAAGAAACTGTAATAGTAACCTTAACGGAGTCACCCGCTATGTGTGCATTATAATGCAACCATTACAGAGAGTAAAAACCATTCGCCTTGACCGGGATTCGAACCCGGATCCCTCGATATATAGCTTAATTGGTTGAAGCGCTCGGCCGGATATCGAGGGACCCGGGTTCGAATCCCGGTCAAGGCGAATGATTTTTACTCTCTGAAATGGTTTCATCCTCTAAGGCAATAGCTTTAGAACAAATGATTTATTACTACATTAAAATATATCGTAAATTTTGTTTGAAGTTTAAATCGCGGCACCAAAATATTATTTTATATTGGTAGATTTGCGAGCTCATTGGTGAATGCTCATAAACCTTAGCTTTATGTACGTGGTTTAGAGCCTTGACTAATGAGGAACGGTGAACAGATAAAATAATGGAAAGAAAATCCTATTACAGTGCTGATATCTATTTAGAATTATTAAAAGTCCAGGAGTTAAGCTCTTTTCTCATACGTCCTACCAAACACTTCTCCTTTTTGGTCTTTGATTATTCCATTCATAAGTCGTTAGGTGATCACCGGTTATTCGTAACTTTGATAATCCGGCGTCAAAAGGAATGCATAATTTTCATAATATATTTCCGATGCAATTGAATATCTGGTTAAGCTAGAACTTCGATAATAAGGCACATAAAATGGGGAAAAATTATAAATAAATCCCTAAATATTTTTAATATAATCCCAACTTTTTGTTTTAAACAGCTTAAGGTTCCAATTAAATTTATTTTTATAAATAAGTTTTGAGAAATTTCATAAATTTTAAGATGGTCAGAATTTTATATTATGTAATCGTATGTAAACAATAAGGAATATTAATAATATATATATATGAAGCATAAAGACACTATAGGAACCGTTAACGGGAAAAGGATAAGGAAAACATGGGTAACGGATGAGATGATTGCAAAGATGGATGAGAGAAGAAGATGGAAAACTGTAAACACAGAGTTAGGCAAAATGAAGTACAAAGAGTTAAACAATAAATTGAGAAGGGCCACAAATAAACAAAGGAAGAATGGTGGAAAACGCAATGCGAGGAAATGGAAAGTTTACAGAAGAAGGGTGAAATTGGTGCTCTACACAGCAAGGTTATCGTTACTCAGCAAGTTATTATCGGGAAGTAAGAAGGCAAAATCTGTGCTAACAGTTAAAGATAAGTGGGTTAAGATAATTGTTGAACCAGGAAAAATCCAAGAGGGATGGAAGGAATATATAGAAACACAGTATGGTAAAGAACTTAGGCCGACAAGGTTAGACATTGAAAAGGAACATGACGTAGAAGAAGATAGCTTAGGTCCAGGCATACTCGACAATGAAATAGAAAGGGCATTAAAGGAGATGAAAGCAAAAAAGGCTGTGTGGGTGGACAATATTCCTGTAAAAATGTTGAAATGATTAGGGAAAGGTGGGAAGAAGGCCATATATGGACTGATTCCTAGTATCTATGAAGAAGGAATCTGGCCGGAAGATTTTGTGAGATTGGTGTTAGTTCCTATTCCAAAAAATGCAAAGGCTATATCATGTGAGGATCACAGAACAATAAGTTTGATATCCCACGCAGCTAAAGTTATTCTCAGGAACATAAACAAAAGGATAGAGAGTAAGGCCAATGATTACTTAGGGGATGATCAGTTTGGATTTAGGAAGGGGAGAGGTACGCGCGATGTCATTGCAGTAATGAGATCACTAATCGAGAGGAATATAGAACACAATCTGGACGTTTTTATCTGTTTTGTAGATATTTTCGAAAAAGCGTTTCATAGAGTGAATTGGGAAAGTTTAATGCGTGTATTGCAGAGAATAGGAATAGATTGGAGGGACAGGAGACTGATCCGCAACCTGTACATCTCTCAGACTGCTCAGGTACGAGTGGGGAACTGCCCATCCGGACTCTGCGTCCGGATGGGCAGTGTTAAGAAGAGGTATTTTAGGTGGGTTAGGTTTGCTGATGACCAAGCATTATTTTCTCAGTCAGTCAAGGATTTGCAAGCATCGTTGAGTGAATTGGAGGTTCAGTGCGATAAATATGGGATGAGAATCAATATTAATAAAACAAAGGTTATGTGATTTTCCAGAAAGAAAAAGGCTAATCTATATATTAAAATAGGCGGGGAAAAATAGAGCAGGTAGAGCAGTTTACATAGTGTGTTGTACCAATACGGTCAAAGTGGTGGGGACGTAAGGAGAAGAATTGCGCTAGGCAAGGAGGCTTTATCAAGGATGAGGGAGTTGATGACGGGGACGTTGAGTCGGGATGTTAAGACAAGACTCGTAAAAACTCTGATATGGAGCGTAGCTATGTACGGCGTGGAAACGTGGTCACTGAAGCAGGAGAATAGACGTAGATTGGAGGCTTTTGAAATGTGGGTGTGGAGAAGAACGGAGAAGGTGAAATGGACCGAAAGGAAAACAAATGAGGAAGTACTGGAGATGGTTGAGGAGAGGTGTTTGTTGAGAGAAATCCTATGGAAGAAGGAAAAATGGATGAAAGGCGTATTGAGCGGTAGCGGAATGTTGAAAAAGGTAATAGAGGGGAGAATGTTGGGCAAGCGAGGGAAGGGCAGGAAGAGGATAGGGATGTTGGACGGGATGAAGGGAGGAAGGAAGTACACAGAGATGAAGAGAGACCTGATGTAGATTAGGTTGCTGGATGGGGTTTTGTTTGGAGTTACAAAAATGTTTATTTTATTGTTGTGCCCATCCAAAAACCTACCTTAACCGGTGGATTACTTAAAAAATATGAAGCATTGAATATAACATTTTCAGGAATCATATAAGATATAATTTTTAAAGCAATGCTATTTTTTTCAGAATTTTTAATCAGAGATATCAAGGATCTTATGTGGTTTTGTTATTGCTCAAAATCAAAGGAAGAGGTTCATTTTGTGGGTATTTATGACCGTAAAAATGAAATGTCATTCTCGCAGCTAACTCAAATGAAAGGATTATACTCGTAATTGCTAAACTTATTCATTGAAAGGGAGGATTGATTTTAAGCATTAGAAATCAGTGTAAAAAAATAGAGAGCACAAGAGAATTCTGTTGTAAACCACATTCATTGGGTATTAATTCCTCCTGATGGTGTAGTACTCTTTTTCGAAAGGATGGACACAAGTTTTAAATATAATACCACCACAAACGAGGCATGATCCCAAGCTGCGACTTCTGTCCCAAAAGCAGTAGGAATTAGTCGATTAAAAAATTATTTTTTCCAGAATTAATACATTCACTCGAAATTCTAAGAATAAACACCCTTGTGCTTCCACTACCGCTGCCAGCGGGTTTTCCACGCCTCGTAAACCATCAGGAAGGCGGCGCCCGGAATGCTGCTAAGCACTTTGTCATGGCCTGTTGTATCGCTTCCATCAAACCGTGGTGACTTCCTTACAGAACGGATTTGAAACGAGGGAAGGGGAAGAAGTCTGTTGGGGCATTGTCTAGAAAATTTGGATCTTCACTCAAATAGTTGAGAAGCTCTTGGCAGATCCGCGTGCGAGTTTCCGTGAGTTCGTCCGAAAGCACTCGCTGCACCAACTTCACACGTACCTTTCTCATGACCATACTTTTGCTCAGAAGTAAATTCATATCACATTTAGGGATCTCAAGTTCATCAGAAACCATGCAAACACTTAATCTGTGATCCTTATCCGACAAAACCTTCACTCTTGCCAGATGTTCGCCCCTTTTAATGTTCGAAGGGCGCCCTGAATGTTCGGTGTCTTCAACTTCTCTGCCCTTCCGAAACGACTTTGTGTCGCTCAAAAACACTCGATCTACCCATGGTGCTATCACCATAAGTTGCCTTGAGTATGCCGTGAGATTCCTTTCGGCGTTACCCAGGAGCACGCAAAATTTGATGGCGTAGCGCTGTTCCAATAACCGGTTGATGATGGAGCGTAACGAGATCAAGTTGTAGAGGCTTTGCAAACGAATCATCCACACTTCGCAAAGGTTGGGAACCAACTACCACTGGCCTCCAGCCTTTCATGAGACTCCGCTCCCTCGAACGCAGCCAAATAAGTCGCCGCTCGACCGTCCGTCTATCCGGAAAAAGTTATCTCAATAACTCCTAATACTTCTAGGGTAGACCTTGTAAGATTTAAAAACAAAATTAAATATGGACGTTCAGGGCAACGCTGTACGAATACAGCGCTATCTGGAGATTATTTTTGAAGCCAATTGAGTTTTTATTTGATTCAATTATCGTTGGTCTATCTGTGGATGCACATAAAAATGTCCAGGAAAACCATTGTGCATGCCAGTTGTAAAGACCGTGCTGTGATTCGGTTTCGTGTGCAAAAGGATTATCCGCTGCCCAAATTCATCGGGAGTAGTGCCTTGTCAAGGATCTATAGAAATCAATAAAGAAAAGTTAGACATGGTGCAAAAGACTTGCAAAATTGTCGCACAAATGTGCATGATGAGTGGAGTAGCAGGTTCAGTATCCAGAGCGACGAAATTGTTGAACAAGTGGACAATGAACTGCGATCTTGTCAATGATTGACACTTAGTACTCTGATTTACAAAATTCCTCATATTGGACGAATCAATACTTACACGCTTGTTACGGGAAAGGTCGGATATCGCGAAATGTGTGATAGGTGAGTATCGAGGATGTGTATTGACCACCTAAACGAGCAAGGATGTTGAGGGGAAGAGCGTTTTCGCATTACTTTTCTTCGCCTACGCCTTGGATCTACCGACTATTTGCTTTTGCACTTGAAACAGGGACTTGACACACAACGGTTTTAAGACGACGAGGAACTCAAGATCGTCGTTGTCAACCGGTTCAATTATCAGGCGGCGAAATTCTATGTTGAGGGATTAAAGCAGCAGATACGGGATTATGAAAAGTAATTAGATTTGAATGACGATTACGTAGAAAAGTAAACTATGTTTCCAACAAATTAAAACCATCAACAAAAAATTTGTTTACGAAAATATTTTTTTAATGAACAAACGGTCTTTCCTTTCCTAATATTCCTCGAAGCCGATAGCGGTATTATATTAATTTATTATTAATTTAATTTGAGCAAAGTTAACAGTTTAAATTTTTCGTGAAAATCATCTTTCACAGTACAGAGATCTTTTAAACAATACGAGTATTTCGACGTGCACTGTCACTCATCCCATAAATCCCTAGAACCTTATTGGTACTTAGTTTTACGCTCTAGATTCTTATCTCGGCTTCCGTGGCTAATGACGTTAGAAACAGGACGCAGAGCGTTGCATTGGCTCTGATAACATTTAAGAGGTGATATGATATAATCCCGTACACTCTTTTTAGAGATGTTTGGATTTTACCTTCGAAAAGGCGGATGTCCTTCACTTGGTCGCTTCCATATCCACTTTCACAAATATATTCACATCTCTCCTGAGCTCTTTGTGAATTTTTTATGCAAAAGGGAAATTAAATATTTTTTAGGTTCCAGGGATTCATAATGTGCCTACGGTGGTGAGGAGTGAATGGGGAAAGGAATTTATCATTCATAGCTGAAAAAAACAATTTATTCCTTATGACCAATTGTTAAATTAAGTAAATAAGGTTAGTCATTTCAGTTTGAATCGGACCTTTATGGAGGCATTATTGAATGAGGGACATCGTACCATTCATCGCGAATTGGTGGTCCATAGAGACTAATGACTTCGCTTGTAATCCACAGTTCCTTTCATGAGAATGCCTCTGATTCCCTTATTCTTTTGCATTCCAGAAAAAGGGTAACGAGGAAATTGATGTGATGTTCGTCTCTGGATGGCAGTCACGTGCCTAGGTTTGAGTTGTTTTGACACCCACTCCTTCGCAGCATTTACATCTGCGAGTAAATGTTACTCCTAGGAAAATAAATATGGTGACCATTAACTCAGTGGTAGCCAATCAGCAGTCCTATTGTCATTGCTAATTACCTTCAGCCAATGGTTAGAAGCTTATTTACCATACGCCTATTATAATCAAAACGTCCGGCGCCGGGAGGACGTATTAGTCTGGTTTCAATTCCCCCAGGCCGCACATTTTAAGAAATGCAAATCTCTCTCAGTTCAATATCAAATTTAATGCCATTATTTTTTCTACCTTACCTTCCAACAAAAGAAAGTACATAGGAGTCGAAAAGGATATTTTTGGGAATGCACTAAATGAAATCTTAATGCCATATTATTTCCTTTACAAAAACTAAGTTGAATTGAGAATCGTGTCGCACAGACCAAACAAAGAGTCTATAAGCTACGAACTTCATAAGATCGTAAATCTATCAGTCGCACCTCTTATTTTCTTGAAAGGATGCACGCATAATGACAAAAATGACTGATATTTAAATGAAATATCCAAATTATGGATTAAAGTGCAGTACTTTTGGTAGTGAACGTTCACGTTTGCAGTATTTGGTGGAGAAACCATTAAGAAGATTGAACGTGTTGCATACCGTATTAATAGATTTCAAATAGCAAAAAAGATTTTCGTATTAATAGTTAATGATCTGGGAAAAATGCAAGTATTTTTTGAATTTCAAAAATTAATTTCGAGTATTCAGGGGAAATGTTTTCTTTAATACTTTCAGTGAACAAATTTATATATTTGGAGAGATTATAATAAGCAATCTTCTAGGATGACGCCTTTTATATTTATCAGAAATAAAGTACTATTTGTAAATATTGGCGTTATTGTTTAATTATTTGGTTTAAGAACGAAGAAAAATATGTATTTGTAAATTATTTTTCCACCGGAATTGCATAATTGGAAAAGATTAGATAAAACGGTTACAAGGGTCTATCAGCCTCAACCCAAATATCAGCGTTCTAGAATCCCATGTGCCAATCGGAGATTTAAAATGATAAAAAACGGTTGTTTATTGATGGATCATGCTGGTCTCAAGATTCATTGGACTACAGGAGATTAGTTCCCAGAAAATACCGACATACCGTCAACTTATGGACACGTAGATATTTGAGGATCATCAAAATTGATCCACGGCATTAGTAAATGGGTAATTGCAGCTAACTTCCCATAAGATCAGTCATACGCCCTTGAAGAATATTTTCAGGGTTCAATTTCATCATTCGTAGATCTCCAAACTAAAGCTACGAGATACCAATCAGTCGAGAGACTTTAAGGCGAGCAATTGCCCATTACCATAACAATTCTGGGAGTGCTGCTACCGTTAACTGAATTGAATTATTACTGGTTAAATGAAAATTACTGGGGAAAAATCTCTCATAGAATGTAATATGACTTTATATTAACAAAATATTACCGTTTTTAATTATTTATGTATTTATTAGAGTTTATTAAGTTTTACTCATCATTCAGGATGCACAATATTTCTTTAGTGTTTTTGAAGCTAGTGAAATACTTTCTACAGTAGTTTTGAATTTTTCATGATCACACAAAAAAATATATAAAAGATGATTATCAAGAATACGACCAATCTTACTTATGTTATATTTAGTATTTAATATTAATGAATATAAGATTGAAAATATTAATAAAATCAGAGGGAATTGAAAAGATAATGTGCAAAAGATGGTCGCAAAGTGGTAATAAATTACTTATGATATATCTGTGTACAAAGAAGAAATATAATTGAGAAATATTTTCATTAATATTTTTCAAAATTCGTTTGAGCATAATTATGACACTTTTGCTTTTATTTCTGAAAAATGATAACTGTAATGTGTACAAACTAATAAATGTAGAAAACGAACAACATTTTTGTCCAAATCTTGTCTGAACGCTTATCCAAACAGTGATAAAGGTAATTATGATCAAAAGAAGTGATAACAAAGAACCGTAAGAAAGAATCATGTGATTACTTTTTTCTTTAACTTGGACTTGTCAATTGTTTCTCATTTTCTCCACAGCTCGTAGCTGAAAATTAATTTTCTATTTTGAATACCGGAAACTATTAAAGTAATTTTTTTAAATAAAATAAAATAATTTAATCCCAGCGATTTTCACTATCATGATAATGGTAATACACGTTATTATGCACACCTGTGCCCTTTTTAGAATGGAAAAATATGTGAGCATTAACATTGAAAAAATGAGTATTGCTATTAGAATCCTATATCGACCTATATTTGAGGAAAGACCAATATCATTGCATACTAATGCATTTCAAATTGTTCCACCTTCTTATTTATTATTTTTATCCAATCTATCCGTGTGTGTTTTTTCATATTAATTAAAAGTTTTTCATGCTTATTTCCGATTCTCTCTCCATAACATATATTTCTCCTTAAAGGGTACGGCAGTGAAAATAAAACTAACACGGACTAAAACTCATGAAGATTATTAAAACAGGTATGCACCTCAGCAGAGAAGTGGGGAATATATTATATTTAGAGCGCGTCAAATCATTGATGATGAAAGCTTCCTTTGAATAAATATATTACTCCAACTCTTCATCCGAAGAGGTACGATGGATATATGCAACTCTTTAATATAAACCAGAATCCGATCCTGCAATGAAACTTTGATCCCGAAAATAATTATCTGAAAATATGGGAAGATGCCTGTTATTATGGTGTAAGAAAATGTACTCCAAATAAAAGGAACATATATGTTGTATTTAAAATGATCATAAGACTGTGGAGCATTTAGATGACTAACATTCATTTTCCTCCTTTAATTTTAACCTTCCTCCGTCTTCAATTAATTTCCCTACACGACATCATGCGGCTGTTAAATCCTCTCCAATATCTTAATTTGCGTCTACTCAAGACCGCCATTCATTCAGGGCGATCCCAGCAGCTGCCCTTCAGATGGCCATTACTTTCATTTTTAATCTGAAATAGCTCCCTTCACGTGTCTTATTAACATAAACACTCAGAAAGAGGAAAGATAAATGACAGAAAAATTATCTCAATTTCAGTAATTTGTGACCTTCGGAGGTGGACGTTTTCACTCCCGCGCCTTATTTTACTTACGGGAGAAATTATAATTCGTACACCAAATTTCGGTGTACGAATTTGACAATCAACCAGCTCTGAATGGACTGAATTACTTTCACCCTTGAGCCTAATTCAGCCATTGTTAAAAGAATGTATAAGAATGTTCAAAGTAATTATTCAAACCAAGCATGGAATTTGACCTGAGTGAAATGAACTTCCCGATGTAGGGCGAGTGATATAATATTGTTATTAAAAGTTAGTGCACCACATGTTTTCGTTCCAACGCTGATGCTTTTCCAAAAAAAATATCAGTTGAAAAGAATCGCCTTTACATTGATGAAAATCCTGGATTTAGGTCGCTATTGATATTTCTGACATATTGGAAGCTAAAGCTCGAAAATATAACGTAGTAGTACTTAAATAATTACTTGCTGCTGCTTATCATTAAAGCTCATAACTATAGCTGCAAATATGCAACTTGGAATGAGTCTTGATTAATAGAAATTAAAGAAAAGTAGTAAGCTTAAAATAGTCAATCCCCTTGTGAAAAGTTGTTCTCGAAATTTCTCAGCAACCTTTTTCAGAATAAAGAGAAATAATATTGCTATGCATGGTAAAGAGGGAAATATCCACAGATTTGTCACATGCACATTTCCAGAAAACTAGCGTTTTCTTGAGATCGCTTCACGTGAAAGAATTTTATATAAAATTTAAATTAGTGCTACGCATCAATCTCCAAAAAAGTCCCTAAAATTATTAAGATTTAATCATTAATTCAAAGTTTAATTCAAATTCAAGGGCATCTTTCCTGTCTTGACCACAATCATCATCATTACCTTGGGTTGTTCTGCCTCCATACCTTCCTTTCATGAGCCATTCTTTTCAGTTCTTCATATTTTTTTACTAATCTTAATCTTGTCCAGCACGTCTCTTTCTCCCTCATCCTCTCTTCCCTTCTACCGTATGAGGTCGATATGGTGCGGTGGCTATCTTACTGGCTTCCCACCCTGAGGGTCAGGCATTCGAATTCCGGCATCTTCGAATATTTTTCAGATCCCTACTTGAGGTGCTTTGTCTCCTAGCACTTTTACAGTGAGTGCGCCGTCCATTGGATAGGATGTTAATTTGTGGACCCCTTGGAGCCTTTCGGTAAAAGTAGGCTAATGCCGATTCCGGGCTTATTTCAACGCTTCACCCTCTCCTGTCTAACCCTAATAGCGCAAATGACCTTGGCTGTCGGTCCCCTCCCCTAAATACTACTACTACCCTTCTATCAATCCCTGTAACTAAGCCTTCAGCAAGTACTTCTTCCTCATTTAATAGCTTAACCAAATAAACTTCCCTTTTTTCATTACCTTTACTCATTTTCTCTCCTCTCGAATGCATCGTGCCACCTACTTATTTAAAACTCTAACCTCCTAACTCATTCCTTCCAACTTCCTCCAGATTTATAACTCGAAGGCATATATTCTTATTACTTCATTATCCCGTTAATTCCATCTATCTGCTCCGTACAACACTTTTCCCCAGATTTAACATTTGACCAATCTCTTTTTCTGTTCCTTTTTCAATGTTTCGCAATGTAGTTTCTTGGTATTATCAAATCTCTATTTTTCCGTTGTTATTCTTCATTTGATTTCCTTAGAAAAGGACATGTATTCGGTGATGACACTTGCCGAATACCCAAGGCTCTCTGCTTGTATGATCACTTCACCTTCCAATGTGATGCTGATTCTTTCATCTTTGCCTCCTATTATTATACTCTTAAGTCTTTTTCTCGCTTATTATCATTGCGAATTCCTAAAATGTGTCGTTAAGGTCTGCTGGTTTCTCTATGAAAATTTTACTATCACCGGATGCAGCCATATTACCAGCTAGCCCTATGCTTTCCACTCTTTTACCTCCGATGTTCACATATTTACTTCCATTAATACGTTCTATTTTTATCTCTTGCAAGTACACGTTAATAGAGTTGATGATAGGCAGCATCTTTGTCTAACACCCCTTCCTATTCAAATCTCTTCCGATCGTTAATCGACCCGCCATCCTTACTCCGACTTTCTTACTGAGATACAGGTTCTTATCAGTCTTTTTTCCCTCCAATCAATCCCATGCTTTTTCAGAATCACCATTAATTTGTCCCATTTAACTCCATGAAAATTCATTCTACGTAAAGTTATATAACATGTACTGTTTTGCTCTTTTCCGTTTCTTTCACCAATTACTCTTAACAGACCCATATCATCTCTTTTACCTACAACTCGTTTGAATCCATATTTTTCTTCTCCTATCACACCTTTTTAATTTCTCATATAATATTTTATTGCTTGTTTAAAAAATTTTTTTTTTAGACGATGCGATATCAGGCTTATAGTTTCGTGTTCTTCTCATTTCTTGGTATTTTTCTTTATTTCTAACGATTAGTTTCCTTGAAGTGCCTTTTGTCCCTTTTTTGAAACTCGTTACTGAAGTTTGTTCATTCTTTTGTCTTTATTATTGAGTACTTTCAATATTTTAACCGAAATTTTGGTTAACATTAGCTTTTCCGTTTCTCATCTCTTTTATAGATGCTTCTACTTCGCTTTTATGCATATAATATCCTTTTCCGTTATCGACCACTTTGTTTCCTTCCTATACTTCTAATTAACTTTCTATGGGTGTTTCCTCTCATTGAAATAGCCTAGCCATTTAACGTATTTCTTCCACTTAATCTGGCTCGCTGGTTTTCCCGTCTTTGTTTTCTACCTTAAAGCTACTTATTCTTTTCCATTAAATTTTAGGTCTCTTGTTTCTTCATTCACTGCCTTATGTCTTCCTTCCTTATCTAATTGTTGTATCTCATCGCAGTTTTTACTCGTCCATTTTTCTTTGGACTTGAATGTTTCTCTTCTTAGCTCATTACTGAGTCCCGTATATTTTCTTCCACCTTCTTCTGTATTTACATTTTTGAAATTTCTTCCATTTTTTCAGCATCTCGCCTGTGATCCATTCTTTTCTTATTTTCTTCTTGCATTCTACACCAACTCCCTCTTTTGCTGCTTCTTTCATGCTGTTTTTAATGCCCTCCCATATCTAATTTGCCCGGTTATTATCCCTGTGGGATTTAAAATTTTCCATAATTATTTTTTCCATTTATATAGCTCTTTCTGGTTCCCTTCAGATTCCAATGTTTAAAATCCTATTGCATATTTCCTTTCCATATCATTTTCAACTTTATTCAAAACTCTGTAAGAACTAAGTTATGGTTAAAAAATATATCTCCTCCTGGACAACTTTTTGCTTTTTTATAAAATGTATGTACCTGTGTTGTACTAGAATAACATGAATTTGGCACCTAAATTCATTGATTCGTGATGACCAAGTATCTTTAATTTTATTTGATTTAAATTCAATTTTTTCTAAATTGTCTCAATCTTCCTTTCATTTAATCAGTTATTTATGAGTTACATAAAAAACTTAGAGAATTTTCTTTACAAAAGTCAACTCGCGTTTGTCCTCTATTGTTTTTTCTTCCTAGGTCAAATACTTCCACTCTTTCACCCTCATCACATTCACTCACAACTGCATTAATGTCTCCCATTACTACTATGCAAGCCTTCCGTCCCTCCTTTCCGTTGATTAGTTCTAACATCTCATGGCATTCGTCCATGAGATGTTAGAACTAATCTCTCGAGAGAAGAACTCGTCGTCTTCAGAGTGTTGACTAAGTGGCATGTATACTTGCATTAACACAAGGTCTTTATGTTTTTCCTTTCCGTCGTAACATTATTTTCCTTTCATTAATGTATTCTAACTTATTCACTTTCTTATTCAAACCTTTCGTCCTTTTTCCTAAAAAATAACTTCGTAAGGGATTGGAAAATATGAGAAATTAGATTTGCAATAGTGCCAATCAAATACTTGATACGGAACGCTATAGTTGTGTTCAAAATGCTTCTTTTTCTCTGGAAGTGGTACGTGTTAAACTCACACAAAAAGCGCATATACAATTAAAGAAATGGTCAAACGTAGGGATTTACAGGAAAGTGGAATATTTTTTCCAGCCAATTATGAAACATAAGACAATATTTTGCATGATAAAAAAATCATCATTACGTTTTAAAATTTTCATAAATTAAACTTTTTGAACCCTGCTTCAGAAGGGGATTGGGATGGTGCGATGGCCAATTCTGAATTCCCCCCCCCCCGTATTTAAGTAAATACGCCGTTTGAGAAAATTCTGAAAAGAAAGTGTGGACCTCTAGGCGCCTATCGTAAAGAGCAGGCCATAGCTACGTTTCTATGTATCCGTCTTTAAGTCGCCTTCATTCCAGTTTTCATACCTGCATGGGCGCTGAATGGAAACAGAAGACGACGATGATCCTAACTGCGGGTTTTGATGGGAGATGAACGAATCACTGACTGCGAGTGTCAGTTTTTGGTCACCGACCCAAGAATTAAGAGATAGCAACTTCCGCAGTTGCAACCCGCGACTTTTTGGCTCTTCTCTCTGAGGCGCCGCAAAAACTTATGCACGAAAATGGGACTTAAGCCAAACCCAGGTTTCCCTCCACCCTTCCTCCATCCCCCGAAAAAATTACCCATAAATCCCTAATGGTGCAAATGACAATAGCTATTGGTCGCCTCCTTCAATAACTAATAATACCAGAGACCATGGAAATACCGTGTCCATTAATATGACGAAAATATCACACTTCCCCGGCGGCGAACCGCAAGGGGAAGACGACACCAGTACCCGAGGCGGGATTCCAACCTGCGATCTTTGAACGTGGTCAGCGATGGAGCATTCCGGGCTGGTGGGAAATCAGTGACATTTCGCAAATATTGGTATAGTATCGACCACCATCCCCTTCGTCCCTCACTTCGTTTGATCGCCTCACTTCGCTTCCCAGGCTCAGCGGGAAGAGGAAAGAAGAGGCACAGGGGGAAGGGATGCACTCCGCGTGGGGGAGGTTAGTGGACGGGAAGGGAGCGGAGAGGGGAAGGGGTTTGGCTTTGCCTTCGGCCGCCCATGAGGGCACTGCACGCCCAGGCATCCACTTCTGGTAAATACCGTTACATACGTCACGGGAAAGGGGAGGGATGGCGGGGGAATAAGGGGACCGGACGTGGCGGAAGAAGCGAGCAATGGGTAAAGGAAGGTGGTTGTTATTACCAGATGGTGCCGCGGCTCGTGACAGCATTGAGACTTGTAGCGCTGGCCCATGGAGAATTCCCCTGCGTGGCCGATGGGCAAAAAAAATGAAAGAATATTTCCGTGGCGCACGATCTCCGCCATATTTGGATCGTCAGCGATATCCTTTTGCGCTTGGGACGCGATAGTCGGCCGATGAAGGGTGTTCCGTGGTGAAGGCGGGGGGGGGGGGTTGACGGAGGAGTAAGTTCGGGGGGGGGGGGAGAGGGGTTTGGCGGGGGACGTGGGCCCGAGATGACCATTGTGATTTAAAGATACCGTTGATTTATGTGCCAGGTTAAGGGTTCGAACAGAGTAGAGTAGTCTTATGACAAACAGTACAATCCCTTGTCCTTGCCGAAGTTGGATGAATTAAAGCCCTGCTGGCTCAAATCAATCGTCTACCTGCCTAAAACATATTTCGAATTGACTGCACGGTCAAATGGGACCTTTGATCATGCCCTTGGGCAATGGAATGGGGCTCAGTTCCTGTGTGCACGTAAGGTCTGACGTTCTAATTACAATTACGATGCAGTTTATTACAGATTTATTTGTTGATTCTCTTCATGCACATTATAAGGTAGTCTCAATGAATTCTCTGGCAGAATAATTTTTCGTTCAGTACAAATAATTAGTTGCCGAATAGTAACGCATGGATGTCGTTATTACTTGTCCGTATTAGTGTATAAAAATTTCTACCAGGAAGATTTAATGATCCAAAAGGTAGCATGTATCAATAAGGCAAAAGCATAGTTGTCCAAGAGAAAATTTGTAAATGAGATTACGCAGCAATTGATACGCAATGTTGGCTTTCCATCCACCATCATAATAGTAAGACAGGATCTTTATTGGTGAGAAATATTTCGTGAGAACCCTTAAAGGATTGCGGAAGGAACACAAATTCTGAGAGTTACAAACATCATATCTCAAAACAAAGAAACATCTATAGCCCTTATGGGAGAGTTCCGCCAAACATGTAATTCAAAAGGCCTAATTTATTTCTCCCCCTACCATATTTGGCAAACATTCTTCCAACTATCACAGCCACTAATAATGAAATATTTTTTATTAAAATAATCTATTAACTACTTTGTTTTCTTTTCCCAATTACGAATTTTTTCAAAGGGTTTCCTTAACAAAATGTTGTAAGTTTCTTTTCTTGTCATTTTGTTAATTTAATCTCTCTTCAAATATCTTCCCTCGACACAGAAATAAATAAGTAAATCTTAAAGCAAAATATCGCTATTTTTTCTCTTTTATTCTTTCTCATCCGCCTTGCTGCATTTTGAAATACCAACTTCTTCACCTCAAGCGTTACTAACAACTGTACCATTGAAACCCTGCACCATTCTCTAATGCACAAGGAAATTACACTCACATCAACTCAAAATAACTCTGGTCACTTTGACAATTCAATTATAAATGCAACGTTTCGTGATTGGTTGCAGGAAGATGAACTCTGTTACCTTATTCAATGACTTGAGCAACAAACGTGATAATAAGAAAGGTACATTTTCACATGAAACGGTTTCATTAGGATGTCTGTCGCCAGCAATCTCCAGGTTAAGAGCTGCTCATTTTTCACGTGGTCAAACCAACGTTACCGAGAGGGTTATTCGTGGCAGCTACTTCTTAGATTATTTTTTATTTACCTCTTGAGGTTAAACGTGACCTGAAGCCATGTAAGGACTTTTTAGAAAAAAAATCAGGCCGTTCATTCCAAGTGATTACGTCGCCGGACACTAACACTCGACTACTTGAATTTGCGAGCCTGGGACTATCGGAGATATTCTCTTCCTTTCCCCAAGGTCAGTATCAAATCACCGTATCAGGAGTAAAGAGCACACTTGGCCTTCAATTATCAATCGTTAGCACTGGAATTCGGTAGCCGTAACAGGCCTGTCACATTAAGACTTTCATCGATGAAGACCAATAATTCTAAGAGGTATGCTGGTAAAAATATTTTAAATAAATACCACGTAATGATATGGTTATAGAATTAAACTTTTGGACGAAGAAATAATTATTTTGCTTTTATTCTTAATTGTACAAGCATTATTGAGATCTAAGCTGCAACATCATGGCGAGAATAAAAAAACTCTCGGTTCAAATCTTTCGAGTTAACCCATGGTCGAAATTTACGATTTGCACTGAAAGTCGTAAGGAGACATTTAAATTTAAGCAAATACTTGAACTTTACGTTGCACCTATAAAGTCATGCAATAAAATGTCGAATTTAATACGGAAAAAGACAGATGATTATCAACGTTGTAGGTAGTAAAATAGATTAGTTTGGTTAGTGCCCAGGGTCCATTAACTTTTCGAATGCTTAGCTAAGGGCATGGTAGCTATTTCGCAATGTTTGAAAATAATCAATGAATATGCCAGGAAAGACCTCCAAGCGTCGATGTGTCTTAATGCGCAGCAGTTAACCAAACATAACTATTACCATTAGGCTAAGGACACGAAAGATATAAAATATACTAGCGTTCATTTCATGCTCTGAAGGGTTTGATGGGCTTCATTAAAAAAATAAAAATGCATCATAAAGAGAAGCTAACTTGGCTCACCTAGTTTAAGTTGACGAGTTGACATCCTCTGCACCGAACATAATGAATGGGGTTTCGTGCTATTTCTTCGGAACAGGGCAAACAAAGGCAGACCTTTTCTTCCCAGTCACTGGAAATATTTCACCGGGTGTGGCCACGCTGTGGGCGTGGGGTATGGGTATACTCGTATGTAGATTAATACCTTTCTCCTTGCACATTCCAAGCGCGAAGGTGAAGCTAGGCCTTCCCCGCCAAAGAGCCTTAGAGCGAAATAAATAAACGTCCGCCGAGGAGTAGGGAAGGAAACGCGGCCAGGGGAAAATGCCCTATCCCCAACGAAAGTATGAGAGACAGGACGTACCGTTACTCGTGACGACCATAATATAGCCTTGGGATGCAAACAATTACGTCATTTTTACAGAGTTACCTCGATTCATCGATAATGAGTCCTGATTTGTTTCTGATAAATCACAATAATATTTGTTAGTTGCATCTTTCGTTTGTTAAAAATACTGCATTGATTCAATTGAATTTTAAATGTTCATACCCAGAAAATATATTCTCCATGAGTATATTCGGTTTACAACATTTTATTTCAATTTTTAATATGTTCTCCACACTTGATAACATGACTTATATCAAATGGAAAAAAATAAATCCTAAGTTTTGCATCCAACACATTTTGACGACCAATGATGCTGACATTTTTTTACATAAACTATGCTGAAAAAAATACCATTTTGCCAAAAACTTGAACTCATTTAAAAAAACTAGAAGTCCGCATGGGAATTAAACACGCATTGACTTACCACGAAGTTTAATAAAAAATATCGGTATTGCAGCGTATTGAGACCCTTGTAAAAGAATATACAAGAACCGAACGCCTTTTTAACCCAGTAAATGTGCTGCAAAGACTGCGTTGCAGCCTTTTAAACCCTTGACGCCTGTAACTGTTGACTTAGGCTATCACTGTCAGCTCTTTGAACGATCGACGGCCGTATTTCTGTTTACAGAAACCGTGAGTAAAATATTATTCCTCTTCGCGCAAGGCACTAATCCACATCACGTGGCTCACTCGTATATTTTCGTCAAAAAGAATAATACCTTCGTGTGCTACGCAGCCGCCTCTGTTAATATTTTCCAAGGTTTTCCTTGCTGTGTTAGTTTATGTCTGCTTTCCGGGGATAATTTCTAGGGTTAGAAAGTTCCAGTATAGATAGTGAAGACTTTATCCTTCCACATATCTTGTTCTCTTTAGTTCGCAGTGAGAATTTCATTATTGTAGACATAGTAATCCAATTTAACAAACAAGAAATTTTGACTAAGGTTTCACTGCGAGTTAAATATATAAATTCTTAATTGGAATTAAACTATTTTGATTTCAGAGGAAATAAGAGAAATGTTTGATCCTCAGCAACTATTTTAAATAACAACACATTGTCTTTCATGGCCTTTAACTAAAGCCACCCTGAACAAATCGTCGGTATCCTTACTTATTAGAACGCGCTTATGCAAATAATTTTATCGCAATCAAATATTATTTTTCCTTCCACACTAAATGAAGATTATCTGCACTCAAATCTTGAAAATCATTACTGGGGTACTCGATCAATTGGCATTCTTTTTTGGATATTATTACTAGTTAATCTGTGAACACTGGAAAAGCTTCCTCGAGGCAGTAAAATATTTGTGGTTTCAGATCCGTAATGAATTTTGCTCAAAAGTCGGAGTACTATGATAATGCTCCTACACGGGTATTTTTTACATTTATTGCACGGGGAGATGAGTTAGTAATAAGATTTATATGTCATAATGGTCCCACATATTTTCATTGCTCATTTTTATAGGGAGTGCGTATGTATAAATATGTTCAATATGTTTTAGATATTTGAATTTATTGGTTTTAGAAGAATGACTTTGAATCGGCTATAGATAATACACACACATGTATAATATACCTAATTATAGCTAATATGTCGGTTAAGGAAGGTTTTGGATGGGCGCAAGCTACCAAATAATTCTCTTGTCTCTCCCAACAAAACATTACCAACATCCTAATCCACAATACTTCCTTTTCAACTTCACATACTTCCTTCTTCCTTCCTTAGTTCATTTCATCCAACATGCCTATTCTATTCCTGCTCTTTCCTCGCTTGCCTAACATTCTCCTTTGTCATTGAGGGGAGAATGACAGCCGTAAGCGTATTGATTGATAATCCATACGCCTTGCAACCATTTCTTGTCTCCTTAGTATTTCTCCCAGCAATCTCCTCTCCTTCCCCACTCCAACCATTAAAACCTATCAATTGTTTTCTATTCTATCTACTTAGTGTTATCATCTATCCATCCTTCTCCACATCCACATTGTTAAAGTCTCCAATGCACGCCTATTATCCTGCTTCAATGGCGGTGTTTCCGCGCCGTACATAACTACAATACATTTAAAGTTTTTAACAAGCCTTATCTTAACATCCTTACCTAACGTCCCTGTCATCAATTCTCTCCTCCTTCTAAAATCTGTCTTGTTTAACGCAAAGCTCCTCCTATCTTCCCTACTTTTTTGATCATTTAGGTCAAAAACACTTCCGAGACACGGAAACTGTTCCGCATGCTCTAGTTTTTGCCCTACTATTTTAACGTTTAACTTAGCCTTTCTCTTTTTGGAAAGCCACATAACATTTTTTGTATTCATGTAGATTTTCATCCCATATATATCGCATTGAATTTCTAATTCACTCAACAATGCTTTCAACCCCTTTACTGACTGGCAAATTAGATTTTGATCCATTGCAAACGTAACTGATTTAATAAATTCCCAGCCAACTTTCATTCCTAGCTCCAGTTCATATGTATAATTACACAGGCCTACAAAAAAAATTATTTTTTGGTGCCGGGAATCTTTGTGATGATTTTAACTATATTTGTAGAGCTGAATCCAAATATGAAATCTGTTTTCATTTAACAGCTCTACTTTTTTAGATATGGCACATCTTACGATTAGTTTTTTAATATTTGATATATTCCGGAAAATAATTTTCAAAGTTAAATAAACCTATAAGTATACTAATTTATAACCACTCTGCGGTGTTCCTTTTATTTTCAATAAACTGTCAACTAGTTTTATGCATATTTCTATATTGTAGGCCAATGAGATTAAAAAACAAAAATACGGTTCCGGTACAAAACTACGGTACGGTACCGGTACAAAAATAAGTTTTTATCGCACAAGGGAAAAGGATATGCTACCCTTCTTTACTCAAGAAGACAATCTTACATTTTGTTTAGACGTTAAGGGTCTTTTAGAAAAAATGGGACTACTATCACAATATGATGCTAGTGATTGGCGTTTGTTTATCGATAGCTCCAAGCGTAGTTTAAAATGTGTACTTCTTCACAATGGTAACAGGTTTGGCGCAATACCAATCGCTCATTCAACTAAAATGAAAGAAGAATACGATACAATAGCATTGGTCTTACAGAAGATAAAATACCAGGAACATCGCTGGGTGATTTGTGTAGATTTAAAAATGGTGAACTTTCTTCTTGGGCAGCAAAGTGGCTACACAAAATATCCTAGTTTCTTGTGCCTCTGGGATAGCAGGGACAGACAAAACCACTGGACTAAGAAGGAGTGGCCTAAGGGAGAAAACTTGGTTGTTGGGAAAGAAAGCATCATTGCTGTTTCTTTAGTTGAAAGAGAGAAAATCATCTTACCGCCTCTACATATTAAACTAGGCCTAATGAAGCAATTTGTAAAGGCTCTTGACAAGGATGGACTATGCTTTGGCTACTTAAGACTAAAGATGCCCCATATAAGTATTGAAAAACTTAAAGCTGGTATTTTTGAGGGGCCACAAATCAGACAACTTACAAAGGATCCTGCTTTTGTCGAGTCAATGAATGAGATTGAAAAAATTATTTGGATGTCATTTGTTGAGTTCATAAAAAAAAATTTCTAGGAAATCACCAAAGTGAAAATTATATTGAGCTGGTAAACATTATGCTCAGTAAATTCAAATCACTTGGATGTAATATGAGCACAAAAGTTCACTACCTACACAGCCCCTTAGACAATTTTCTTGGAAATTTAGGAGACACAAGTGAAGAACAAGGTGAAAGATTTCACCAGGATATAAAAACAATGGAAGCTCGCTACCAATCTACCGCTCGCTACCGCTCGGCAGATTACTGCTGGTGCTTAAAACGAGACTGTTTGAACTCAAGTTTGCACTCACGAAAATCGCGCAAAAGAAGCTTCCAATATGCTGAGTGATGTTTTTATGTATTTTTTTCTTTTCAATTTGTTTTATTACAGTAAAAAATTTTAGTATTCGTGTTTTCAATTGTATTGTATAATTCTGTTGTGTTTGTGGGTGATTTAACAGTCCTAGAAATAAATCAAGTCTTTATATTTAGTGGGTTTTATTATTAATATAATATTCCCATATCATCATGTAGAAGATTTTTTTACGTAAGTAACAACATACCTATATCTTTAAAACTATAGCTGATAGGAAAAAACTAGTGTCATAATTGGATTCAGCACCCCAATTGTTCTTTAAATCAACATTTAAAGCTCCGACCTGTGTTATTATTTTAGTCTATCCTTTAAGATGGGTTACGGATGGAATCAGTCTACGCTTGCCTTAATAATTAGGTAATAATTGACGCATAAAAAGACCTGATATTCCTCGCAACATTAAACCGTTCTGTAATTCCGCATACATTCTATCTCTCTTCATTCCGTACGATTTCCTTTGCGTCTTCCTAAGCCTCCTTTCTTTGCATTTTATTCACCAACCAAAATTTCTTGCATCAATGTTTTCTGCAGTCTTTGGATTTTCCCAAAAGAGCTCTCTCCCCTCACACCATGCCTAGTGCTTCGCCGTTCGATTTGTGGACAATACCTTTAAAATTCCCCAATTTCAAATTCACCGGATGTGTAGGGAAGAGATCCAGTAACAATAGCAGTTTTTCTATTTGAATTTGGACCTATGCATCACGAATTGTTCAAACATACTTGAAGTCGTCCATATCTATCGTTGGGTGCATACGTTGCGCACAAAATCTTATTGTTATAATCATCAGGGATTATGTTTGTTTTCTATATGGGAACCTAATAACATCAGTAGGACAGGTCTTGGTATTTCTTCTATCATGGCAAAGTCAATATCTGAAGTCTAGGATTCTTGTGAGGTTTTACATTAAAAAAAAAGCACCTTCTCCACGGTTATGCAAAGTTATTTTTCAGTGATTCACTGTTTCAGAATATACACTTTTGAATTCGCCTCATTTGGTTTCAACACTATATCACGCCTAAATGTGAAGCAATTAGTTAATTGGGAGATAGTTGATGAGATAAAATAATGAATGGCTTGTCTCGTTGCCAAACGCAGTGGTTTTTTATATAAACTCCAAGTGGTATGGTGCCAGGTTTCAATTTTGCCTGAAACTCTGCAAGGTTTACAACAGGGCTTTAATATTTCCTCAAGTACAATATCCATGAGGTAGTTAATGTAATATTTGAAACGCATCCCATTGGAATTTTTTATATTTTTTTCTGGGTACTGTAATGCATCTAAAATCTTTAACGTTGAAATATTAATGAAGAGTTCTTCAGATAAGGAAACACGAACGCCGCTAAAAGTGTCTTCTCTTAGCAATATGTTCATTTTCTAATGGGAAAAATATTCTCACATATTTGTTTGCAACTTCTACTGACACTTTTTCAACTATTTGAACTTCGGACACCAATTATTATTTTTAATACTGTATTCTTGATTTCACGATCAGAGTATTAGCATTTAATTGTTTACATGTAAGCTGTATGTATGGAACATGTATGCTATGTACGGAATGTACCACAAATTGCATTTTCAGCGACTTAACTATAGGAAACTGTAACAAAAGTGTACGTATGAATTATATTACTCGTATCAAATCTCCCAATTTCTGTTTTCCAATATCCTTGGAAAGTGAATAACATGATCATGGAGACTACAGTATATCTCGGAGTATTTTTCTGAGACTACCGTTCGAATTTGTTAAATTTTACATCAAGTTGCTTTAAGAACAGCATAATTAGTGTTATCATCTTATTTGTAAATTCATATTTTGGTAAGCGGTTGTTTTAGACACCCTATTTGAATGCTCAATTTTTCCTACACAAGATCGAACTATGATGACTATAGATTGATACTTATGTGTCCATTTCAAGGAAATGTAATTGACAGTCACCCTGGAGCACTCTTTCAATGTTGCAACCGCCTAATGAATATTGGCTAAACTGTGAAACAGGATTAAACATATTAGCTATAAATTATAAAGTTTACGCTTTCCTGCTCATTGCGGTACATTTAGATACGCCTTGAAAAACCTGACTCCAGATCTCAAGCTAATCCGCTTTTGACAAGGAAATGAAATCATTCCCTTGTCACAATACAAATGCGCAAGAAAAGCACAGACATGTCCTTCACTCCTGTGATGGTAATTATATTTTCTAACGATTATATGGAAATCGTACCGTAGATACTGTTCGTGGAACTCACAAGGTGCAGCATATAATCTGTATTTACATTTTTAAAACAAAAATGAAAAGATTATAACATTAAAAATTATGCTCCGGCGTAATTTTTATCGTCATATACGTTTTATTTACAATTTTTATCCGTTACTTGTGGATGGGGCAGGTTTTTGTCTCTGGATAAAACGAAATTGTCAAGCAAGAATTCGGTAAATTGTAGATGTTTTTGATTTGTTAGTATTCTGCTCCTCTTTTAAGATCACATTTGCCAGTTTTGCGAACTATAAACGAACGTTTGAATTTATCGCGTAAGATTAACCCACCCGTGCCGGGAATAAAAAAACGCAAACTTTCTTGCACCTATAATCTATTTTCTATCAAATATCAATCTAATGCCAATTAATTTAAGGTCCGTTTGTCTGTTTCACATTGTTAGAAGGGGGTCAGCATGCGACAGCATGTTGTTTTAAGCCTAAACTATTTCACCATTCTCCAATCCCGTGCAAATTTCTTGAAAGTGTTTCATTATTTGGCTTATCTTTTATCTATTTGGTCTAAAGACTAATATCCATTTTCCATAAGAATTTACACCACCTATACACAATAATATATTTCATAAGCGTGCACGAATAGAAATCAATGTCCATAACAAGCCTACGTAACTATGAGGGCATTGTTATTGACAAACCTTTTGAATTAATTAAGGCGATCAAAAGTCATTTTCGGTTAGCCACTACCGGTCCGATATATTTTTTCCAGCTCAGTGAGTGCGGTATATATTTTACATGATAATCATGACAATATTTCTCCACTTTGTCCTTTCACAACTGTCTCGCTCCGTACAAAAAAACATTTCCCCCTCATTCCAAAAACTTCGCCTTACATTTGTAAGACGAGGAGGAAGCAGAGGAAGGCATCCTTCCGCGAGACTGAAGGGTCTCCCTAAATCAGTAACAATGTTGGCGTATCCACTCCCGTCGAACGGGGATGAAGGCTCAACCAGTCAATAGGAAATCCGGGATGGGCATGTTGCCTGGGCACCCGCCAACGCATAAAGTTACTGAGACACCCGACAAAAATACAAATATCGATACCTGATAAGCTTCCGCGAAAAAATGATAAAGCTATAGACTGATATCTATGTTCGGGCATTATATTCGTACGGCAGCTGCTATGAAGGAATGTATGCACCGAGAATTTCCGGTTGTAGTCATGAATAGAGTGGTATCTAATTTGGAAGATTTTGGATTTCAACGTGAAATTCGAGTGGCGCCTGTCTCGTGCTGAAAATCAAGCATGGCAAACGGAAGGTGCTTAATTAGTGGACCAACAGAAAGAATTGGTTTGTGGCAATGGGTGGTGAGATAGGAGTCGTTTGGCTGGCGGAGTGCGTAGGACGTTGAATTGGGTGGGGGTGGAGCTGGACCTTTCGTCCCTCCGTCCCCCCTAACTGCTGCCTTGGCATCGCATCGTATTTCTCACTTGGCCCAATGGGGATAGCATGTTGTTGCCACCGGATTTTTCTCCGAGGCCACGCTCATTCAATTTTCATTAACCAAAAAAACTTTCAGCCTCATTATTTCTTCGGTCGAAGGGCGAAGGCTCCATCCTCGATTCTCAGTTTGTGTAATAATTCAAATTAATAGCCTGTCAAAACATTTTACTTGGAAATGAAACACGCTCACCGTATCGAAATACACGTGCCGGTAAAATTAAATGTCAATTACTCTGAATCACATTGGTAACACGAGGCTACTTATTTTATTTGGTTCACCAGCGAAACATTTCTGTAATTTGTACCGAAGGTCCATAACTCCGTGTGCAAAATTTAAATCGCCAACCTCCATTAATTGAATTAGATATTTAATAATCTACGATTAAAACGATTACTGAATGAACAGAAATTGAAATCATGGGAGGAATCACTGGCCAGAACGAGATAATAATTGAAATGTAATGGATTTGAGAGGTCCAGAACAAACACTTGTATAAAATAATAGCTCTTACATAAAACAATGGCTCTATTATACAATAGAGAACGCATTCAATACAGAATTACGTCACGTGCCGACAATTAATAATCTAGTTCATAGATCGCTCGTGCACTGGGTGATAGCATTTTTTGGGAATGGATGCTGAAGAGTCAGAACGATCTGATTTTTAGCGGGAACTTCGGGGGTTGGCGGTGAAGGCATGGATGAGGCAAACCCCTGCGTTATACCGCCTCTTTCAGTACACAAGAGCTCGCCGGGAACATCCATCGAGCGAGGGTGATGCTTTCCCTGCCGCTTCGCTTCCGCGGTTCCGCCTGCCGAACCCCTCTCGCCGCTAAACTCGGTCATAACATTATATCTACAACAGTAGGGGGAAAGTTTCATCCAGCAACGCAAGACGAGTTCACATTCGCTAAACCTCAAAGGAACCTCTAAATACACTCGAAAGCGTCTTTCTCGGCAATTCGCATCATCCCTCCGATTCCTTCTCCGTCTCCCCCGCCTTCTCCTCCACTCCCTCCCGCGTTTCCCCAACCAACCCCAAACCCCTTCCCACCCTCCACAACCCTACAACCATTATCCCTCTCCCGATCCGGGATGCCTGAGGAGTGGGGTCGGATGGTGATGGCGTGAGCTGGAGGGAGGGAAAAAGGGGCGGGAGTGGGAGTTGGGGTGGGTGGGAGTGGTGTGGGCGGACCGGGAGGGGCAAACGGTCCCCGGGGGAGGGTCCCGACCGCCCCCGCAGTTGCCGGAGAGAACGTAACATCGAATGGGAGAGCGAGAGAGAAAGAGAACGGGGACGTGGGGGAGGGAGCTGGGAGATGAGGAGGAGAGGTACACCCGAAACTTTCTCTTTGGAAGGACTCACTGAGCAACCAACACCCACACCTCCTCGAGCCTCCGCCCCATCCCCCGTCCCACGCGGGCGGAGTCGGAAGGGGCGGGCGAGGCTGAGGAAAGTGACGAGAACGCCGGGGCAGGGAGGCGGTTCGGAGACGAGACGGTGGCTCCATCTTGCGGCCGCAGTCGCTATCACCTTGAGAGGCAACTGATGACGGGGCATGCGGTGTCGGCAACTCCGCGGAAATAATGCACTGGTGCGCGTGACGCGGACATTATCCAGCCCCGCGTACGAGGGTGGAGGGTGACTGATGAAAGGTATTAATTGATTGAGCGTATCTCTTTTCCCCGGAATATTTGCGACCATACGGTGTGCTCGAATGCTGCCGCACTTTTTCGAATTCTTGCGTAAAAGAGGTTGTTCGTTTTGGTAGTTTTAACTCTCCCCTCGTTTCAGGACAAACAGAATGCCACCGGCTTCGGGTCCTCCAGTTGTATTCCTATTCTTATCTGATTACCACGAGGAGAAGCTATTCCAGCTGGGCACACGTTCCTTGGAATTACCCTGATGTTTAAGGCCACATAACGCTTTCAATGGATACTAAGCAACATGCCGACGATAGGTTTCTGCATGCACATTATCCCTCCCTAACCCAGTAGATCCCCCAAAAGTCCTTCCCATTCCACTTATTGGTGGGAACAATCACAGCTATCGAGTTTATTTTCGAAGAGATTATATGACACACAAATTTAATAGAGATTATTGACATATAGGTCTGTTTTTTAGCAGCCAAATTCTCTTGTTTCATAAGGAGAGGACAATATATTGAAATAGGCTAGAGTGATACATTGAATTTTAAGAGAATTTTGATGTAATCCTATCCCAAATTTGTTACTCCTGCCAGAAAACTATGAGTGCATCACTCCGTCTTCAAAAACGAACTTTTAAGGACGAGTTAATTTTCACTTTTGTTATAGCTCATCTGTTGAAGACAGTGGGTTGTCTCACAAAACATATTAGCCATACCTTTCCCTGTCAGCGATTCCCAAATTTCCTAGACACCTCGTTTTGTTTTTTCGCTTCTCCCAAGGCTGACGGTGACATCTCAGAAGAAATTTCCCCATTGTTGTAATATTTCTTAAACTTCTCAGTTGTGCATTTGATATGACTCAGATTTTTCGTATTTCTATGAATTACTGCTGTTGAATCTCGCCTCAAGCTCTCGGTCAAACCTCTGAATTTGTAGCGCATTCTTCGATCTAAACCATAGGACTCTGAACGTATTTGAATTAATATCTATACTTTTTCTTCACCCATACCTTCCACCCGATTAATCGAGACAACGAGTGGCATGATTCAATCCTGTCATTTCAGTTAAGTGCTCGTAACATCGTGTACGCTTCCAGAAACTCGAGAAGTACATGGAGATGAACATTTATCGATAAGCAAACTCCACACAAAATGCATATTTTAAACATTCTTGAAATGTTCGTTTACATGACTGACATTCTAATTGAGAGTGTTTGAAACGAACCTCCGAGCAACTTAAGTTTGTACTTCGTCCTCTGAATGAATGAATTTGATTTGAGCCATTGGAAGATATATAAACCTTCTAAAACAATGAAGAACTGAAAAACATCACCGTCGCTTCAATGGTAATGTTCCCTTACGGTAAACGAAGTGGGAACGACGAACCTTCACGGGCCGGCCATATTCCTTCCCTTGAAATAGAACCAGGTAATCCGGAGGGGAAATTTAATCACCTTAGCCGCTGCGTTGTTGTTTGATTTTTTGCGTTTTAAGCGTGGCGCAAGGAGTAGGGTAGTGAAGAAGGTCTTCCGGGTAACATCACGTAACAATGTTTATGCTAACGAAAATTCCCCGACCGAATAGCTAGCAATAATTCCTCGAAAGGCCACTTTTAGAGATCAGAAATATGCAGCTTTGGACGCGGCGAGCCAGATGGTTTTAATGGCTGAACAACTATTGTAAGGTTACAACCTCCTCTTACCTGGAGATACCGACAACACGGACGGAGAAATGTTTTTATTACGAGCATACATATTTTTACGTGGTGTTTCCTGGGAGAGTAATTTTACAAATTTATTATCCCTGCGAAATTCTACATTCAAGTAGTGGGAGGACATCGGGAGATGTTCGATCGATAGCTCCATTCCGTTCTATTTTGTTCATATTGTTTATTTTTTCGTGGATTTTACGGAGGCAAGTTTTATATAATTTTCTTTGTAATCCATTAGCCCCATACCAAGAAAGCAAAGAGTAACTAGCTATTGTGCGTTTCAGTAATCGTCTTCTAGCTACTGAAGCCTTAAAGTCTAAGTCACATTGGAGATTTTGACTCTTGAGACTTAATAACTGGGATATGACAATTAATTCGGGCTTAAAACTCTTATAAAGGAAAGGGAATCGGAGTTTATTTGTGACAAGGACCGCAATATCAAACTTTCACTCTTAAGTTGACGGAAAGGTCGCTCGGATAATACGAGGGATGTGAGGGAAGTATAAGAGAAGTAAGCTCTCAGACTGACTGGCATAAATACTCGTCTTTTATCTCGAAATTTGCGACAGTGAACGAAAATGAGTAATCCTATATTGATGAAAGGGAAAACTATTCATGCTCTTATTCTTTTATGAGAACGTTGATCATATTCATGAAATTTTGTAGTTTAACGAAAAAATCATTCACTATCACAGCCCACTATATTTACACTCAGTGGTTCTAAGAGTACAACGCTGATGTAGACAAAATAATCAAGTTTTGACGGTTAAATCTCCTCCACAATTCTTTCTTTTCCCAAACGCTGGTCTTTGGAAAGGAATGAACTTCGAAGGCATAAATAGTCGTGGTTAATTTTTATTCCATTCTTTATAGTGCAGCAAAGAATTATTTTTGGATGAAATTAATACTTATTTTGAATAAAGTTTTCCTCAGGCCCGTATATATATTTGCACGTTATCTGAGATTTTTTGTAAATATTTTTCCCTTTTCAATTCCTCTCCCATACCCTCCCTTATCCCTTTACCATCGCAGGTGTGCTTGCACCTCCTGCCGCAAAACTTTTTGGTGGGGCATGGGGTATTGATGTAGATTTTGAAGTAGACACTAACGTAACTAGAATAGCGAAAAATGTGATAAAAACCAATTTCGTGCTTTAAAAGTGCGATGAATATGGGGAAATATATATAGAATTCCTATTTATTACAAAACTCACTTAGTGGTTTCATGCTGAAAGTTTTTTATCCTTGACCATTGCTTACTATATAAGTCCAAGGGAAACAGCGAAAAAGCGTCAGAACCAAATTTTCGGGTGGATAAGGCTTATAAAAGGATAGTGGGATACCACGTGTATTACATAATTATTAATCACATAATATCCGTGAATCTAACAATCGAATTTCTCTTGTTAAAATTGAAACTAAGTTAAATTGAAAACTTCAACCCTTTTTCGTCTAAAATTTGATGTTTAATTATTAATCAATACTATTGTCATCTGCATATGTACGACAGGAAGAATGCTCATGCGCATGAACATTAATTAAGAGTTAAAAATAAAAATTATAAGAGATTACAATTTATCCCCTTAATTTTTCACAACTCATTGTAGGTTGAACATTCATGCATCCAATATATTAAAACGGCCAAGGTATCAAGTCACCATAAAAAGTTTAAAAATATCGGTTATTTCAATACCTTGTGCTGTGTCCGTATCAACTACAGAGAGCATATTTCGGTGATGGTCATTTTTCTACATGCTGATATAGAAATTTTAAAGGACGTAGAACTTGAGGGTAATTGATATTGAAGGAGTCAAGGTGAATATGTGGTGGAATACGGTGTGTTCGTGGATATAATTCGGTAACACTGATGAAATAAATTAAACAAAAAGCAATTAGACTGCAGAAATATTTTTATCTAACAAATCAAAGGGAAATGTTTTTTGCTTTGATACTACAGGGCTGATGTTCTATTCTTTTTTTGGTCAGTGTGACTGTGGTAATATGCTCCCCGGGGTAGTTGTGGAAGCTCGTTTGGTGCGTTTGTACATGTAGAAGTTTGTAATTGTAGAGCTCTGGAAAAATGTTTAAAATATTGCTATTTTCGCTGTCTGTAATAAGTTCTTCCTTTTCTGTATTCAAAGAATATACTGTTGTACCTTTACCCTGTATTTCTCTTAGGTAAGGCAAGAATGGCATTGGGATTGTCCTCAACATATTCGCATAGAATTTTCGTTTTCAAAGAGCTTAGGACTTTGAGGAGGACCTTTTTTGTTTTACTGCGATATTATTTTAGTTTCACTCAGTTTCTATTCCCTCGCGGTTAGTGGCCCTGAACATTAAAAAAATGCGTTGGTTCAGGCTTTATATTTACTTATAATATTCCATCTGCCATTTGCTCTATTTGCTTGCAACCCTTCGTCCTATCTTTATATTCAATATTATAGATTCACCGGCTCCAATTGTATATTTCTCTGTAACTGTCGCTCGAGTAATCTACACCTACACAAATACCCCGCGACCCAACGAAAAGGTCTCACTACAGCAATAACATTTGCTTCGGCCAATTGAATGAAGACAAAATTAACTCAATCCAGATAAACAGGGTTCGTTCAATAATACCTCAGAAGGTCCAAGATATGGCGCTCTTAGGGTCCAAAAAACTATACTTTTAGTAAGCCTCACCTCTCACTAGACTGCTGTTAAAATTCAAGTTATATTCATCTTGCGGTTTCATTTTCATAATCGATTGAAGCAACAAATATTTGTTTAATTAAATGGAAATGAAAAAGAAACTATTTTTTGGTGATTAAATCCTTTTATATAAAAATCTGAACACCAGAAAATAATCAAACCGACTTGAATGAAGCTCATAGCGCGTCGGCTTCTGTGTTTGCGTCTGTTTATAATTAGATAAATGCGTTTAAACGTGGCCGTACACCCACAAATGATGAACATAATTGGGAAGTTTAGTGGTAACGACTGCCTCGGAAATGAATGACGATATGCACAATATGGTTTTGACGATAGATGAGCCAAAGTTCGTGAAATAGTTGAGGCCATAGGCATGTCACAACGTACGTAAAGTGTTTTCAATTAAAAAAGTTCTCGGTAAGATGGGTGCCACATTTGTTTCCAGTGATAAACGGAGTGATAAACACCGTCAACTCGGAGGCTAATTTGGCGTTTTTCCACCACAATCCTGACGATTTTCTCCTGCGTTACAAAACAGTGGATGAAAGGCTGTTAAAAAAGTGCATGTGAAGCGAAGGTTTTCTAAGATACATAAGCATAGCCGGTGAAGAGAGTTGATGGGTGTAGATTGTTTTGGGTTGAGGCATGGACGTGTAGAAAAATTAAAAGATAAAATAGACGGAACGAAAAAGAGGCGAAGGTGTTCTAGACATATTGTAGGAATGGGTAATTGATTGGAGATTGAGATTGTTGGGGTAAATCCAAAGAAGGCAGGAAAGGGTGATGTATTTTCATTGGCAATATAACGACGAAGACCCTTTAGAGGGGATGATGTTAAGCAAATGAGGAAGGGGTAGTAAAAATATAGACATAATGGACGGAATGAAGGAAGTTACGTAGTTAGCAGTGTTGAAGAGCAGTTTAATGTACGTTGGGATACCAGGGTGGTTTTTAGATGAAACTGAGGAATGCAGCGATTCTCATTCTGTTTTTAGCCATTTATATCCATAGCCTACGCCTACCTTGCCTTAGCCTACCAGTTATGATGAAATAAAACGGTGCCTTGTTTGGTGGCAAGCCAATTGAACAAGTTGGCTATTAGATGTAGAAGAGTTATAGAGCGACTAATTAAATATACGGAGAAATTATAAGGTATGACAGCATAACTTGCGGCTTTGCAGGGGATTTGAATTTAAACAAGGAAATTATGCTACCGCACCCTGCATGTATGAGGTGGGATCCTCAGAGTACCACAACAAAGGCAAATTAAATATGGCTCTTAATGAAATTGGCGTTTATTTGGCTGATGGTGGTAAATGCTTACATTGATTTAGTTTTACCAGTAGCCACGTGCATTTATCCATTTGCAGAACACGTAAAACGTAGCCGATTTATATTTTTCCAGATTTTCATACATAATGATAATAAACATACGTTTCATAGAAAAGCATCGACGATTTCAATGTTTAAGTATTGGCAACTGTGGAATTTTTATTGAACTTTTAATGAAAAACCATGTGCAATTTATTTTTAAAGCGACCATACCATTTTCATATTATGTTTTTTAGCAGTTATACCGCATATGCTGTAATGACGAACGTATTTTGTGTTAAAAGAATGCCGAGAATACATAAAAGGTATTATCTTTTATACAGATACAGAGATAAATAAAATGAAATGAAACTGATTTGCAGAGCAATAAAACAATGCTGCGGTTAATAATTGAATTACTCAGCGTGAGTGCTCTCGGACAGAGAAATGAGTTACATTGAGAACTCTTTGGCTAAGTAATTGGCTAATTATATTGAAAACACCCTATAATTTTAAATGTTTTTACCAGTTCTAGCAGTAAAAATGCTATTTACAATTAAATTAGCATGAAACTCACCATGATAGGTAGGCTTTTATTCATTACCAACGTGCTATGCCTAATTGCATAAATCAAATATGGATCAATTTTAGTCGTCATTCACTCATTCAATCATTCTTTTACAGTAATATTCCGTCAACCTTCACCTCTTTTATATCATTTCCAAAATTCTGCATTATATAATACTTTTCTTTTGCTAAAATAAAATAGATTAGAAATTTGTGTCGTTGGCATTTTCGATGTAAATCTTCTCAGAGAATAGTTTTCTGATGAAGTATGCCGCTAATAAATTATTATAAAGTGCAGTTTCGCAGGCCACTCCTCTTTCGTTACATTGTCAATTTCTGTATTACCCAATATTTTCCTCCTCGTATTGTCCCATTAGGACCTGAATGACATGTATATGTTTCCGTTTATGGTGGCCGTCTCTAAAATGGTAGTCTGTATTTATTTTCATCCCCTCCTATGCAATAGGCTGCTGCGTCAGCTAGAATTAAGACATAGATTAAAAGGGGATTGGGCAAGCGCCATTCTTCATGTTGTCACCTTGAACGTGATTTCCAGTATTTTTGGTGAATTTGTATGTACCTATTTTGATCCTTTGATGACCTTCATCTCCCTTAACTCTTGCTTATTCCTCCTGGTGGTTTCACCTCCTGTTAGGCACCTATTTGGCAGATCGCGGGGTATTGATGTAGATGAAAGCATTGAATCGTAAAATATGAGTCATGAAAAGCACGAACGCTGATTAAATCTGTTATGACTGTGAAATCGAAGTATGTAATGTACTATGTAATGTAATGAGAGTCATCTCATTGTGTCGGAAACCCTTCAATCGCTCGGCAGTCCACTATACCACCAACCATTTCAGCTCAGCAATAGTGCGTAGAATAAGCGAACCTGTTTAGAGTTTTTGATATAGATGGTAAGATAAATCAACATTGTTCGACAGTTCATTTCTCCATTATTGCGGAATCAAAAAGCATACACACGCATTTCGAGGACGTACGATATACTGCCAGTGTGGCCTGAGAAATTAAAATGGTTAAAAGTGATTAACTAGAATTGGCGTCAAAATCATTGACACTGATAGAAATTTGAAACGTACTTACGCAAAAAATGTACATGATATCACGCTCAGACATGATCATAGTTGTCATTCAAAATAAAAGAAATCTCTCTATCTTACTTTCATCAAATTTTTTGATAGTAACTACATTAAAGGTACCAAGAAACTGCGGGAGATTGCGTAGCAGTAACTTTTAAAGAAGTCATCCGCTAATATGCGTTATATAATAAAATAAAATGCGTATACAATTACAGAGTTTAAGAAGATGCCTCGATAGCTTACCTGGCTAAAGCACTGGGCCGGAGAACATGAGATCGTTCGGATTCGAAAACCGGTCAATGCGAATGATATTTACCCTATGAAATTGTTGCATTACTTTGAAGGTGTTTGGTATACTTAAATTCGATTAAATCAACCTAATACTAATTCATGCTTCTTCTACGGGCCTTCATACTCAGACGTTTAACACACTATGCACTCGACGCAATGAACATATAAATTTAGCCGCAAAAATTACAACTCGTCACCATGATTGACGATGACTTTCACCTACCCGGTACAAATTAGGACAGTATCGCAAAATCACAGATCTATGACGGCAATTTTTACAATACATTTTTAATACAGTTCAAATATATACACTTCATCGTGTATTGTGCATAAAAACTCGAGGGAAAAATCATAATAAACTTATTCCTTTCAAATATTCCAAGGTTTTAGGTGATAATTGCATTTAATGGCGAAGGCTTAAGTGAACATAAATCTGTTTATATCAACTTTAACGGAGGAAAAAAGAGAATAAAACCGAAACGCAATATTTATGTCCATCATAAAGGTGAAATCGAAAATTTAGCTGATCATTAAAATTGTCTGCTATCCGAAGTAAAAACGCACGTAAGTAATTTGAACATCGGAGAAACTGGGACACAATTTTTCAGCAATACATTCAGCTGCATCGTAAACTTTGTCTAAAAAAAACCAAAATTATACTATGACGATAATTTGAAGAGTTTTCGGAATGGAATAGAAATGAACGACTTACCATAGTGAAAACTTTTTATTTTTCAATTAAGTCTCCCTGTATACTATTGAATTTGGCCATTTAGTAATAGAAATAAGAGTAAATCAGTAAAAGCTGATTCAACGAAATTGGTAATTCATTAGATGAACATGTTAACAAAAGTAATTTAGGGTGAGGGTTGATTAAAAGTGCAGACTCTACTAGAATTTTTATTTTACACGATTTTGATCCGGTGACGATGTATCATTGCAACGAATCCACGGTCTTGCAAAAAAATTATAGTAGAATCTGCAAATTTAGTCTTCTTTCATTTACGCCTAGTATAAATGACAAACATCAAGTAATGACTGAGACAGTATCTTAATTATAGGATGTAAGATAAAGACAGGATATACGATTAAGCGGAAATAAATAATTTCGGGTACCTGTGGATGTATTGGAACTGGACGATCGGCGAAGAAAAGAGATACACTAAGGTAGGAGACGGTGGTTTAAGAACAAGGGATGACCGTAGGGAAAAGTCAATTGAGTCCTGCAGAAAATAGGGCTTAATCAAAACACACACTTGGTTAAAACGCGATTACAGGCATACCTGTGACGAAAAATACCAGGGGATTCAGACAGATATCATTTAGATTATATTGTGGTAATGAACAATTGAAGAAACAGGATGATAAGCACTCAGTTTCCAGGATAAGGATTAAATCACAATTAGTACTAATTAACCCTAATGCCAATTTATGGATGATAGAACCAGAACAAAGTTTGAAGAAATAGAATATATTAGCACAGCCGAAATGACAAGAAACGATTATCAACAGGTTGTAAAGAAAATTGTGGTTGAGAGCAGAAAGAACAGGGTACAAGAAAAGACAAATGGAAGCCAATTAAAAATGGGATAACGAAGACCGCAAACGAAGCGTTTGGAACCGAAATGGGAAAAGGACAATAAAAATTTGGATTACTGACGATGTGATTAGAAAGATATGCGAGAGAAGGAATTGGAAAAATGTGTCCGTAAAAACACGGGTAAAAGGAAGGTTTTAAGAGTTACATAATAAACTGTGGTGAGAAAAAATAAAGCAAAAGAATTGTGGTGGAAGTTCCAGTTCTAGGATAGTTTTCATCTTGAAAATACGTACAAGAATCAAGGATAAGCAAAAAAAATTGAAACAAGGAGGAGTTACCTAAAATTGCAGGGGTATGGTGTATGGAGGATATGCTGCATAGAGAAACTATATGATAATGGCTGATTAACGTTATAGAATGAATATGATGCTGATAGGGAGAGCTGAAAATTAAGAAAAATTTTAGGATTGGGAATAGTTGGACTGTAAAATGGAATTCATTGTAACTAATAATAAAAAATATACATTTTGATCCTAGAAATAATTTTCTAAATAGAAAATTATAAATATGTAGAAGTGGAAAAACTAGACAAAAGGGAATTTGTAAATATTATATTTCTTTAACTGCCTAGCATCAACGTTAACAGTAAATAATGCACTCTCAAATGAGATAATACGGAAAATATTTCCAGGTAACATATATTTTTATACCATTAAGAAACTACGTAGTTTCTTTTTCGTCCAAGCAATCGAAGCTAAAACTCTACAAAAGCTGTTGGACAATACGGCGGAGGAACACAAAACTCAGGCACAGAAAGACAGAAAATTGTTGAAAATTTTAATTGAAAATGCTTAGAAGAAAATTTGGACAAAACAGGAAAAGGTGAATGGAAGATCAAGAGAAAAGTATATTTAACTGAGCTGACATAGAAAGAAACCACCGAGCAGTTTTGAAAGGCACAAAGAAATCGATTCACACAGTACCCAAGGCGGATCGAAAACAAAAATTTAAAAAAAATCAGATGTCAGTAAACCGGGAAAGGGGACTAAGATAAGGCGACGAGAGAATAACATAGATATTATAAAATATCACTATTTTATAAGTAGAAAGAACTGGACAATTGTGGAAGTAATGGGCATTATTTTTTAGAGGTAAGAAGTCGCGGAGAATTGTGTTGCCCAAGAGAGATTAATACTTTAGACGGAAACCAAATCCTTCTTATCATGGAGGTCTTAAGACTGTTTACATAACCTGCATATATTTTATAAGGGAAGCATTATGAACTTTCATCCATTATCGTAACTGACTACATCAAGAAAGCAACATATGAAGTCAAAGTAAAATTTTCACGGTGTACCCACGGGAAACAAATTGATATACTCTACGCATTTGCAAAGACATAATTGCCATTTTTGAGATAAGAATTTAGGTTATGAAGAGGTCATTTGTTAACTTAGATAATATTATGATGCGATTTCACTCGAAATCACAAAGAAATAATGTCAGTCCGTAACAGAAGAGGAGAAGGTGAGAGATATTAAAGTGGGGAATCATAAAAAGGAGAAATGGAAGAGTTCCGTCATTTGTGAAGCACAATCAGCGGCAATGAAGGTAAATAATTACTGTGATAGCTAAGGTGAACGAGGTATTCTATCAAGAGAAAAGTCTGCAGATAACTTGAAACAAAAACATGGAGGTAAGGAAGTACCTCATTAAAATATGTATTTGGAGCGTGACAATTTTTGCTAGTGAAGCATAAACGTTAAGAAATGCAGGGAAGAAATTGGGGAATTTGATGCTACAGGAGACTGATGAAGATCAAATTGATGAATGGAAGAAATAACGAAAATTTCTTCGAAGAGAGGGCAGAGGCATTTTATAGGAGACGTTTTGGGGCATTCTGACGTGATTAAGGTGACGGCATGGAGGAAAAATTAAAGCGTCAGACTTAAAGATGAAGGACTTGTCTTTGTACTAGGGATATAAAATCGGTGGTGATGGACTTAGAAGGATAGAAATCTGGATAGAACTGAAGAACTAGGGCCTTTGAAAGAGAAATGTGGGAATAAATACGCCAAGATACTTTTGGAATCGGCGAACGTAAATTATCGTGTTCATAGCGTTCCGTTATTTGAAGTAATTCTCTTTTTTTCCGGAGGATTACTATATCAGATTTTGGCGTGTGGCCTAGCAGTTAAATAGATTTTATTTATATTTTATGGAGGCAATTCAAAGCAAAAAAGTTATAATTTATCGAGCCTGGGTGGTTCAAAGAGGCGGACTAATTGACCGTAGTTCCGTGGCGTTCAACGATGGTTGACAGTAGGAAAAATTATTCACACTGCTTACCAGGGGATATGATCAAATAATTTAAGAGATATTATTTTAAAGTGAACCTATATTTTTAAGAATAAATCAAAGAAAATATAGTTAAAAACTACATTTAATTGAAGATTTTGGCAGTACTTTCCCTGTCTGAGAATGTCCGAGAGGTCATTATCAGAGGATTATGGGAATACTGATTGAATTTGAATTGAAATGGTAAATGAAGATAGGAATCAGAATTATTTTTTGTTTACATAGCCCCTATTCTTTTTATTCACTACAAACATAATGATCGTCAGCAGAGCGCTCGAAACTTCTTTTGACTGCCTAAGAAATGTATGCGAGCTGCTCTTGAAGCGAACATATTTGAGAAAATAGGGAATTATAAAAAAATATTTAGTTTGCTAACTTTATTTCGCCTGAAATGATGCTTTACTTTCCCGATGATCTGCTTTAAACAGAAGCACGCTAATATAAATGTTTCGTGATGGTTTTCTGGCGTGGGTTTCCCTCATCGGAAAGTATCACAAAAGATCGCCAGTATGAACACGGGGCCAAATATTTCACCATTCCCTTACTTACTTAGAGCTATCTGTCATTACAAATAGAATACCATTAAAAAATTTATTTTGCAGAATACCACTTAAGTTGATGGTACGTATCGCACGTGCCCCTGTTCAATATATTATAGTTCCAATTAACATTTAAAAGATTCATGTGAGATGTTGTTCCAGTTCGTCATCTCGAGACAAACCATAAAAACCCAGGCAATTGACCGTTACGCTAATCATTTTTGTTTCCTAACTTTTTTAATGACTTTCCATCAGAAACCTCTTACAGCAAGACACAACTTCAGCTTGAATACAAAAAAATAAGTTATTTTGTGTAAGATAGGATCTCTGGAAATCATTACATAAATAAGGGACAAATTTTCTATTTTATTAGAATGACGCTTTTCAATTCCTCCAACCATCTTCAGGTACACGACCGTCTTGTAACTTTAAATGGCTCGATGAATTGAAACGCGTTGTACGTTACCAATAAATCTGTGGGAAAGTGCAAATTTGTTTTTCTCAAAAGTAAGAATTAACTTTCATAACTAATTTTGATGATTTGCCAACTATACCAGCATGGATGAATCAAAATTGATGTTTCTGTAAAAAGATTAGTTAGTTAATCAGGACATTCAGGTAACTAACATTGCCTCAATTATCCTCATTATTTAACTATGATAATTTCAAATTGACATTTAATGTCGTTTAAGGCAAATGACAAATAGTCGAATGACCTGCAGTTACCAATGCATCCATATATTTTAGAACTTCTTGTAGGACAGATATTGCTTGATATGAAAATTTCTTTCAATATAAACTGGTAGTTTTTACGGCAAATTACCGATAGAACCACCGTATGTGGAAAGGAATCTAACTAATGTGGAAAGTCTCTTTTCGCTTATTTGAAGAAAAAGTGGAATTATAGTTGCTTTAAATTTTTTAATTCCATTTTCCTTAGCTGATACATTTTTCAACCTTTTCTCCTTGAAATAATTCTTCAGCTTTTCCAGATAGCTGCAAACTTACCTAAATCCACGTATTAACTAACTAATATTGCATAGATATTTTCCGTAATATGTTTTTCTATACTCTTGTAATAAAATACATTAGTAAAAATTCCTGTTATAATATCTTTCCCAAGCTAAACATATATATATATAAATATATATTTTTATAAATATTTTTATTATAATTTTTTATAAATATATTTATATATATAAATATATATAAATATATATATATATATATATATATATATATATATATATATATATATATATATATATATATATATATATTGCCACCTTCTTTCATTATGTTTTGGATTTGCAACTGATGCTCTTCCGTTAAGAGGAGAGTTTTCTGCCACCATTAAATACGTTTCTATCTCGTGTATGTGTAATTCTAATAAAATTGAAAATTTGTCACGTAATCATGCAATCATTTCCAGAGATCCTATCTCTTCCTATTCCTATCTTACACAAAATAATTTATTTTTGTATTAAAGCTGAAGTTGTGCCTTGCAGTAAGTGGTTTCTAATTGAAAATCATTAAAAAAGATAAGAAACAAAAATGATTAGCGTAATGGCCAAATGTTTGGAAGGACTACAAGAACTTTTGAACGCGTTCAGGCCATTTAGTGATAGTTAGCATTCCTCATGATTTTATTTTAGGGAGTTTCAAATATTCGTACGTGATATTTTCTACTATTTTGGTCACGCACTTTGCGGGGGAAAAGAACAAATTTCCTTCCAATTCTTTTGTGCTCTTACGGAACAATATTATGCTAGAACTCGAGCCAATCTGTGAGTAGCTTAGTATATTTACTCATTCCTTTATTCTTCTTGCTTCCAAAGTATTCTTATCCAGAATTTTCAATTACCGTCACGCTTGGAGCTTTCTTCTTTTTCATTAAGTTTTTTTCACAAAATGGACATTGTTCTTATCAGCGTATTTTTTACTTCTAAAAGTGTATCCTTTAGCGCAGGCTCTCAAATACTCGTCACGTATTCAACATGAGGTCTAATTAAAGCGATGTAACACTTCTCGTTAACTTCTTAATAGGAATATTTTCCCACCATCATTTGATGACCCAAAACATCTTCAAAGCATTTTCGTGGGTGGTTGTAACGACGTATTCCCCAGGATTGTGTGGTTCATCCAATTTATTTCTACCTCTTCGAGTCTCTAGATGTGTGGGTGCGAGGATTTTTTTTAAATTTTATACTTTTCAACTATTACATTCATTTAAATTTTATTACTCCATTACAGGGTGTCGCAGGTTGATTTGTTTCCCACGGTTCGGTAGATGACCGTATTGCCGGTGTAAAATATGTTATTATTTTTCTGCTTAAAACTTATACTTGAGTCCGAATAAGCGTCCAATGTTGAAGTTCGAGGAAAACTTTACGAAATAGGAACCAATGCTTTCAATGATCTCCACTTTTTAGGACTCTATCGGAGAGATAATTACTATTTCAACAAAATTATTTGTTGCAAATAAAAAGTTGTATTTATTTAATATTGATTATTTGATACTTCATCGAAGGAATTCTAAAAAATCTACGGATTAAGCGTATTCTTAATTTCTTGGTTCGCCCATTTTATTAAGGATATCATGAATGAAGAGCTAGCAGTGTTTCCAAAGAAATAATCATTTGAATGTAGCGTTAAAAAGTTAGAAAGTAAAGCAATATTCCTTTTGTCTCATTTGATATTATAGTTGGACATGAGAATTTTTCTCTTTATTAACCCTAATTTGATATGAAATTTGGTGGCTTTTTTGAACGTGAAATGTGGTTTAACTTCTTCCCATAAGATTCCGCTTTTGCCTAGCTTGCCAATAAACATTTTCATTCAGGATTTTAATGGACATTGTGCCAAAAAATAACTACTGTTAACATTTAATGTTCTCTTAAAATGAAAGGTATCATAGTATAGTATTATTTGAAATATGTGAGTGGTGGTAGGTGTAAGTACTATTTAAAACAACGTAACATAGATTCAAGTAGCACTGAGCAACTCCCATGAAAACAAAAAGAAAAATTTCATGCTTTCTGTCCCCATTTTCTCGACTGCAAAACTAAAATTACGCGCTTGATCTGACAAAATGTTCTAATTGCTTATAGATTGAAAAATGAAACTCAAATTGGATTTTTGATAAGATTCGTCTGTCAAAAACCTTTTAATAATTATCATAATTCGACAATGAACTCGCGCTCAAGGTCTAAGATGATTCTCTAGCATCATATAATATGTGTACAAGGAGGCTCACAATACGACACGAAAAGGAAAAGAAGGCACCGGAAGAGTGAAATCCTTCCTTGAATCCAAGCTTCAGTGGCTAAGAGCGCCTTTTAAGTTGAATGCATTAGCAGGAACTCGAGGAACGTCGAGGATGTTGACGTAATTTACAATGCAGTCCGTAAAATGATAAGTGTAAATTTAAATCGCAGAATAGATATTTCACCCCCAAGGCAAATCCTTAAATGATGTGTTTATGTGGTTTTATCAGTTGCTGATAGTAATTTTCAAAGAATTATAAAGTTATTTTCACAAAATAAAGAGCAATAAAACAACTACTGCTTTATGCGTATGATGACCTTTTTGTAAGAATTCATAAAATCTTCAGTAACTCTTCAATCATAAAATAATCTTAACATTAGCTTAAACAGATTTGAAGCGTAACAATTTCAGTTAAGTGAACTAGATACGTAAGTAGGCGAATTGAATCGGTGTTGATTCTATTCCGAGTTTGAGTGAACAACTAGCACAAAGCCATCGTGTAAATCATCTCATTAATTATGCCTCACATTATCATATGCTTACACGTTCCTGTTAAACATTTCATGAATAATCCGACGGAAACAATTCATTATAAGCATCAGAATTCATAACGGGATCTTCCCACTCATGTTCTCCTCCCTTATGTTACTATTTAATCCATTGTGCCTCAATGTGTGTCCAATTCATCTAATTTTTTGCCAAATTTCAAGAAACTGCGGGAGATGCCAAAACAGTAACTTTTAACGGAGTCATCGGCTGTAGCATTACAATGCAACAATTTCAAGGTAGAAAAATCATTCGCCTTTAGCGGAAAGCTCTTCATATGCTCCCTTTATCTTCTTTTCTTCTCTATAATTCGTCGTCACTCAACTTTTCTGTCAATTTTTAGCTATTGGTCTATCTCCATCCCCGGTCTTTCCAGTCAATTGTATCTTGTTACTCTCGTTTTACCTTTTATATCATCTATGCATTTCTTCCTTGCCCTTCCTATTCTTTTTTTATATTATTTTCCCCTCTACTATATTTACAAATTGTTGTTAGGTCTGCGAACATGTCTAATAAATTAATTTTCCTTTTCTCCATCTCTTTTATTGGATTCCTTCCCTCTATAATTTCTCTCAATACGTTTATGTTGCTTTTCTTGTTTGCCCATTTTGCTATTGTTATCCCTCCCAAAATATTCATTATCATTGCTTCCACCTGAGCCTTTTCCCTATTTCCCAGTGTCCAAATTTTACATTCATATTACAATGCACTCCAAATAGATGCTTTTTGCAGAGGATTATCTAATTTATAATTTCATGAATTTGTTTACCAAAAGATTCTCTTTATTTTCAAATGCCTATACTACTCCCAAGGGTATACTTCTTTTGACTGCAGAGGTGCATCTGTTGTCTCTTGAAATAACGCTCTCAAGGTAGTAGAACTCCTCTAATGCTTATCGATGATTCTCCTATTATTAAATTTACAGGAAGCTCTGTCCTGTATCCAGAAGCTATCACAGATTTGGTTTTCTTCACATTTGTTTTCACTTTGCATTTTTCAAAGATGTGAACCGGGTTTTGGGAACTCTATTCATATCTTTGGCTGATTCTGCTCGGGTCACAATATCATCTGCAAACTTAATGCAGTGTATCTTTCTTCCATTTATCTTCATACATTTATTTTTTACTCCATTGTCTCTATGACCTCTTAAATAATTAATTTAAATATATATGGTGAGATAGGAAATCCATGTTTTACGAATTTTCTAATCTTTACTTCTTTCTCAAATCACTTTACTTCTATAAAAATACTTTGGCTCTGTTTGAGCTGAAATATAGCCTTCCTGCCCTTATTCTCCTCATTCTCCTCAATATTTTTTCCTCATGATTTTACCAATCTACAGCGTTGAAGGCTTCTTCTATATCAAACAAGGTAAGGAAAACTTTCCTGTTCATTTCTAGTCTTCTCTTTAGGATCAAGAACAGCACCAATTTTTCGTCTCTCGTTTGCTTACCTTCCCGGAAGCCAAACTGATCTTTTGAAACAATTTCGTCTACTGCCTTTTTTACTCTTTTCTATATTGTATTTAAAAGAACTTTGGAAGCATGTGGCAGAAGAGCAATTGTTCTGTAATTAATGCATTCAATTGCTGTCCCAGCTTATGGTATCATAATAATTTTGCTTTTAACAAAGCCTTCAGGCATATCCTTATTTTCACTTTATTCACGCACTATTTTAAAGTCTTTTTATAATTTTTATATCAAAGATTTTTAAATATCTTAGACGGTACATCACCTACACTCGTCATTTTTCAAGCATTTAGCTTTTGAAGGACATAGTTTTGAATTAAGTTGTCGCATATTCTTGATTTATACATTTTAGCTTGTGTTTGTCTTTACTTAGTGTCGACCGAATTTCATTTATACAAAGTCAATCTGCTGCCCAGGTAGATGGATTCTACTTGCTCCAGTTTCACTCGATAAATCATGTTTTTTTTCCTTCTCTCTTCTGTGCCCAAGGATTTTAATTTTCTTCTGGTAGATAGTCATATTATATTCAAGAAGTATTTGTCTAAGGTACCCAGAGTTGCTTGCAGGTTCTCTTGCGTTTCTGCTACGATTGGTGTTTTTTCTGCGAGCCGGAGCACGTTAATCCATTCTCTTTGACTCCTTTGATTGTATTTCCTAGATATATATTGAATGGTGCTTGCATTTTAATACCAGAAAGCAAATTAAAAATTTGTTTTGATTGCCACCATACGATACATCACGGACGGAAAGAATCACATTTCAGATTTTCACGTGCTCATTTGAGCTTTTTGTTTGAAATATGATAACAAAACACTTAGATTGGTGAAACACGGTTTTCAATGACAGAAGATTATTCATGCATTTAATTTCGCGAGCCAACGAATTTATCCTAAGAACACGTACACTCAAAGAAGACTTGTAAGAATATTTAATTCTTTGGAGAAAGTTAATTAACACCATAAATGCTATTAAAGCAAGATGTTCGTCCTAAACATACCTCGCGTTACGTTTCATTGGTCTACCGGTGGTAAGAGTTAAGAAACTATAACCAATGGCTATTAGACATGCATGGTGAAAATATTCATTTCTTTGCCATACTTCCTTTTGCTATCAGGTGTCATTATAGTGTGAAGTGCACCGCTCTCTCCTGTGTAAAGAGCGTGATATCAGGGAGTAAAAGATAAAGTAAAGACAGAGAGGCAAATATTTTCTGCTATAGTCTTCTTCATATCCTAAGATATATTATCTTTTTGAGGGAATAAATTTAGGCGCAAAACGGAATAAAATGCACATTATTACGAGTATATGTTGAGCGACATTTGGTTTCAGAGAACTGGATTTTTGGAATTTTTCTGTTCTGGTTTTTCAACAATTTTTTCAATAATCAATAACACATACAAAACGTCTGCCACGCGTTAAGTTTAGAATTGGTTATAGTTCAATAATTAATTTTTTATCGCTAAAAATTTCGACTCGTCCCCCTAATTTTATATTATTGAAACATATGAATTTAACTATATAGGATTTTGTTGACCATAACACCGCTGATTAAGTTAAAGACTGATTTCACGTTTGATATAATTTTCATGAAACTCGAACTTCGGGTAGACTAATGTAAACTTCATGATTGGTAGCATTATATTCTCGTTGGAGGGATTTTAATTGATATTGTGGCCCGTTGCATCACGCGTTCCATCAATCAATTGAAATCAACCGCAAGCGCGTTGCTCCATGGCGTGAGGAGTGACCATATTCTAAGGGGGCAATGAGTGGGAAATGGATGCCATGATACCACTAGCAAATTTTTGAAACATTTAGTGTAGTTTAAAAGATTGAGATGGAAGCAGGGGAGATGAAGGTTGGAGTTGCATAATTTAATTATCTCCATATCCCTAAATGTGCATAATGGTAATAATTGCAACTTCAAGCGTCTCTCTCGCTGAGTAGGTATGCCAATGCATACAAATTGACAAACATACTTATGAGGACTTTTCTACATAGATTTATCTTTAATTTTTTTATCCAAATATTTTATTGTGACATAATTTGATGCAATATTTTCTGATAATGTGTAATGTGTACCTGGCACAGGTTTCTTTGATTTTACTCCAGTATATCCTCAGCGAAAGCAATTTGAAAGTCGCTAAGTTCACCTCCGCCATTACGGAGGTAACAGGGGACGAGAACTTTGCTTCTATGAAATGATGTTTTCACTTGAATTTAACATCAGCCTGAGCCTACATAATGCTTAAGTAGGCTTAGAAAGAGACTGGTCTTCCCTATAGCTTGGCTAGAAGGTGGTTTAATATGTTAAAAGCGGGAATCATTCAATTCAAATGAAAGGTTTAATAGGAATCCCAGACATTGCATTTACGGAAGTACGCACTTACACCACTGACACCATTATGAAAGCGGATCACAAAACTAAGTTCTGAGTGATATCCGTAATATTGTAATTTCTTTAGATGCCACCCTCACGTTAGTAATAAGAAAAATGCACATGATTCTTGGACTTGCATGGTGGGTCCTGAAACCGCTTACAAGTGAAAATAAGGTTCGCGTGAAGCTTTATTTAAAGCTGAAATTAATATCATTGTAAACTCATTTGTGAATATGAAACTTATCGGCATTATATGGAACTCGAGAGGAAATAGCAAAGCACTTTTCATAAAGATGCGAAATCAACAAGGTCAGCAGAAGCTATAGTGGTAGTTTCTGCTGGGAGAGTAATGCTCATATCATTACCTCTTATTCCATGCCAATTTCGATATTCAGTGAACCAGCATATATTTCCAATACACAGAGCTGTAAATGGTTCATACGTACTATACGACGGTGGAATGACAGTGAAGGGAGATCGAGTATAAGCCTTTGAAGGAATTTATGTTTGGAAACCATTTGATATAAATGGCAACGTGTATTTAAAAAAATTTCCACGCCTATAATACAGACGAAGCTGACTTTGTTCATCTAGTTATGATCATTTTTTACGACGTGGGGAGAAGCAGGCGGGACATTTTTTTTGTGAACTTTTTCAGGATATTCATGTTAAGGAAGCGTATCCTCTGAATTAGTAATTTATTTATCGTGATTGATTCCGGAGGAGTGGAAAATGGTCCACTGGTAAACATTGGGTATAGAATGGATCTTGTCAATATGGAATGTGACAGCTGTTATACGGGTAAAGGAATGCACACGTAAGATGGCTACTCAATAATAGCATATAAAAGATGTTTTAAATGTTTTATTTATTTTGAAAAATTTTAATTTTATTATAATACTTAAGATACTTTATTTAATAAATATGGACAAGTTTCATCAAATTGACTCCAGTATTGCCTCATCGCCATCGATTGAAATTTGAAACGTATTTAATTCACCAATGCATACCTACGATGATGAAAACGCTTCCCACGAAGGTGTTGCTTAAGATAAGAGCAAATAATGTTACGTGGGTCTTGGTATTAACTCTAGGGAGAATAAAATTAACAGCTCATATTATTTTCGTGAGATATTCGGCAACAACATTTGCGATGCATGCATCGTGGTGCAGTATCAAGCTCTGGAAATAATTATTCGTGAAAATGTCACATAGATGACGGAAATGATATCACCGCAATAAAGTTTGGTGAAATCCATTAAGATTTTACGCATGATTTCTAATTTCTCAAGATACGATTCCACAAGGTTAGTTCTAAAACCGTTGAATTGAAACTACATAAAATTAACGTAATACTTAATTGTATAAGCAGCCAGATTGTTAAATACCTCTAAATTGTCCTTTTCATTTAGTCTCACATGAGGAGTCCAGTCCAAGTTGTAATTGTAAAAATTCCTATCTCAAAAAATACCTGTAAACGAATTACAAAGAAAAAACCTAGGCTTTAGGCACAGTAAAATATTATCTGTCTGTTCTAATTTTGAAGTATTTCTGCTGATTGGACGTTAAGCATCCAGAGATGAATGTTAACTGAGAATGATGATGGCAGCATAAAATCTGAGAATTCACCCTAATTTAAAAAAAACTAGCGTGGAGCTCTTTTTCATTGCACGACAATGCCATTTTTTACAAAATTAAAATTCCTATTATTGCTATTAAAATGTACCATTTGAACAGTACGGGCAATTCGAGTTTTGGATTATTTATGATAATGCATCAAGTTCACTATTCATTCTTGGAAGATTTACGTACTGAATAATTCGACTATCACACATTCAACATGATTACGTACACTTAATACTGATTCTCTGATACTACACGAGATACTCGCAAAAGAACAATAAGTAATATTCAATATTGAATTTGATTCAATTCAATTGAAAATTTATACCGCCGAATAATTTGCTAAACTTTTTAAATACTTTCAATATTTTTTCAATCCTGCATATTTCCTTTCTCGATGCCCTGTAGTATCTTTACCATTCACCACAAAACTTATATTATCCACCTCTTTCCCGCTAACCCAACATATATCTTCTCCTTTATTCCTGTATCCAATATTTCTGCTTCAATAAATTGTGTCACCACCAACCTACTCACTCTGCACGACTAGGACTTCATCGCCAACCTACTCCTTCTTTCAAAACCAGTGACATACACTCACCTTGGGTCCGAATATCATATTTTGAAACACTACAGAACTCAGCAGAGCATTAAAGTCTTCGTACTAACTTATAAGTAAGTTATCTTCTTACAGCCGCTGTCAATGAATCATCTCATAGTACATGCTTCCTTTCCAAGATTTTCATTACAAAATTTCATGTCTATCATACTTATTTTCTTCTAGATTAACTTTTTCTGGGCCAAAAGTCCACTTTCTCAATCTTTACCGTTCGTGAATAAACTGTTGATTTAGTGATTTTGTGAAATGTAGCTCAGGCTGTTTGAAAAGAGCTCGATAATATTCCTAGTTTATCTATTGAAATAAAATACTATGATCAACAGTATAGTAAGGGAACACCTCCATTTATCTCTCTGCAAATCCTAAATTAAATCTACGATGAATTCCCTCTTATTCCCTCATATTTACTATATTTTTATACGGTAAAATGCTTCTTAAATTTCTATCTAGATTAAAAAAAATAAGGTATCACTATTTCCATCATTTTATATCTCTGAGCTATTTGACCCAGTCTTATTTTTATCATATTATTAAAAACCTTCTTTTCAACTTCTCCAAATGTAATTTTTTTTGGGGTTAATGCGTTTATAATGAATATACGGAGAGTTTGCAATTTTCCACAGATTTATTAAAGCGTACGACGCGTTTCAACTCACAGAGTCATCATCAGGTACAAGTATTGTACCTGATGATGACTCTGTGAGTTGAAACGCGTCGTACGCTTTAATAAATCTGTGGAAAATTGCAAACTCTCCTCATATTCATTATGAAGAGCTTCCACGACCTTAAGCCTGAATCTGTTGATCTTATTAATGCGTTTACTTTATTATCTCTTATAGCTATTCTAGTCATTCCTTTCTCACGTTCTCATAATTCTTTAATCTTTTCGAATAGGGCGTCCACACTTCCTTACCTCTGAAATTTATCCCTCTTCCCATGCTCTTTCTACCACATTTCCAGGGTCTTATTGGATTCTCGAGCTCATTTATTATTTACAAGCGTACTCTGTAATCTCTTCTTTCTAACTCTTTTATCATGATCTTCCAATTTCCTTTATTCTCCATTTTCCTAATACTCTCTCCAGTAAACGATTGCTTGCAAATGTTTTTCGTCTTTACCTCATTATTTCCCCCTCAGGTAGTTAGGCCTCCTCCGGATCTTTCCAAGTAAAAGCCGTAGCTAATATTCATCTGTCATGTTATTAAATTCATCATATTTTACTTTCTACATTTATCCATTTCAACTTTTGATTTGTTTTTTATTAAAATTTTAATTAGTAAAATTAATGTAATTTATTTTTTTGGGTTAAAATTTAAGTTTTATTTTATAACTAATGCATAATTAATGCCCAGAGTTTTCAGCCAAAGGGAAACGGTAAAGTTTTTCAGGTCCACGATACATTTTATTTATGAGGTAATCTACCGGATTAGATAGATTTTTGGATGAACACAATTACCAAATAAATATTTTGTGACTCCTAACAAAGCAAAATCCAGAACCTACTCTACAACAGGTCCCTCTTCATCTCGGTGTACTTCCTTCCTCCTTTCATCCCGTCCAACATCCCTATCCTGTCCCTGGCCTTTCCTTGTTTGCCTATCATTCTCCTCTTTAATACAGTTTTCAGAATCCCACTGCCGATCGATACACCCTTGATCAATTTACCCTACCTCCTTAGGATATCTCCTAACAAACCCCTCTCCTCGCCCACCATCACTAGTACTTCCTCATTTGTTTTCCTTTCGGTCAAATTAACATCCCCCATTCATCTCAACACCCACATTTCAAAAGCTTCCAATCTACGTCTATCCTCCTGCTTCATCTACCACGTTTCCGCGCTGCATATACGCGACGTATTTCCTTGTCCTTTTCCCAATTACTTTTCCTATAGTGTCCTTTGCGGTTTTCGATATACCTTTTATTGATAAATTCGCATTTTTCTTCTATAGCTGTTTACTGTGCTCAGCTGTTTACCAGCATCCAAGATTTTCTCTACGGCTTGCCAATACTCTTTCCTTATAAATATATTTAATCATTCTGCATTTCATTTCCTAACCCGCCGCCCTTACCATATCTTTTTAAAACGGACGCTAATCTTCATGAGCACTAAATTGTGGTCATAGTCCACATTCGCTCCCGGGAGGCTATGCGATTTGCTCAAACTTTTGTTTAATTTAATGAGCATATTTACCTGCATTATCATTTGATTTTGAACATGTCTTTTCTTACATTTTAATCTAATATAATGAGGTTTCTCTCCAACATATTTCGTTTTTTCATATTTTAATAAACGAAACATTTCAATTTCATATAACTTCAGGAGAGTTAGGAGAGGAGGATACTTTACATGCCAAGTCTTAAGAGGAAAAGTCAATACCATTAAAATGATCATCCTCTCTATATGGAGAGAGGTTCCTAAAAAATTCAGCGTCATCTCGCTGAAAATATTTGGTGACAACATCTCCATACAAGGTTGTTCTGTGACTAATTAGTTCCTTGCTAGAATCTTCCATTTGTCATGAAGTTCATTTTTTCATATTTTGGACCAGCGTTTCATAAGTTTCAGCGCCTGTTTCTTTTAATTTGATTTTGGGTTTTATATTTCAATTTTAGCTTATGAACTAATTATAATATTTTTTTAACAGTGAGAATTTTTTCTGTTAAAAAAACTTAATTTTAGAGGGAAGTTTTGCACAAAACTTTGAATTGAATTATTGGAAAAATGTATATCTTGGGGAACTATTTTCAAGTAAAATAATTCATCCATGATTCTTTCTTTATATTAAAATAGAGAATAATTAGATAAAATTAATAATTTTCAAATTAGTAATTGACAATTATTAATATATAATAAATAACACATACAATTATTAATTATTAATAATGTCTTATTCCAAGCTGTTCTATTTAAAAACCATTTACTTGTAGATCAATTTATAGGACCACTGATCAAGTAATTATTGGAGCTTCCTTAAATATTAGGGACACAAAAGTGGAAGAGTTTCAATTTGTGATTGAAATGATAATGATGAATTGAAATTTGATGCGTAACTTTTGCAGCTGCGAAATATCTTGCAAAGACTAGACAACTGATATTTATTCCGGAATACATCTCGAAGGCACTATTTGAGCTGTGATTGACCAAGTATTTCAAATTATTGTCACAGGTGATTGGATAACTGATTACCGTCTAGTTAAAGGTCTACAAATTCAGAAACAATCAATTACTGAGCCACAATTATTGGAAATTCAGATTACATCATGATTGCAAAATATATTTCGAAGATCCGCATAATATCAAATGAACTTTGAGCTTACGGTCCAAATTTGTGGAATATTCATGTTGCCGCAAAATAAAAATATTATAGTTATTGGCAAAAAAGTGTATTTTTCAATTTTTAAACAGCACAATGCACGTAAATAGCAGTAGAGTACGATTCGCAAAAGAGAATAAATTGGTTCCCTACGTGAAAAATTAGCGAAAAATGTACAAAAAGGTGAACGGTTTAACGTGTTACAAAATGACTTCGGCTAAGAATATTACTGGTATTCAGTAATAACAATACTTAAAATGCAAAAAATTCTTGAGTTGATTTAGCATTTATTATCTCTTATCAGATATGTCCTATGTAGAAATGTCAATTTATACGTTTATAAATTTTAACTAGAATCTGTTGTTTTCAACTAAAATTTCTATATTTCTATTATGGGACAATTTATAATGAATATTTCATATTTTTTATATTTTAAGTAAAACATACTATCTATGTACAACTCTCCGCATAAAAAATAGCATATTAGTGCATTTAATATGATTCGGCATAACAACAATGGTTTTATTTTGCCTGTTATATAAATTGATGAATTTTTAATGTTTCCAAATATTGCATATTTTTCAAAAATAGTGTATTTTACATGTATTTAAATATTTATTCAAATACGAGCGTTTAGAGGTAAGTTATAGTTTCTTGTACAAAATTATAGATGCAAATTTACTTCAAAAAGAAAATGTAAGCTATCCACCAACTTTTGTATCAAGCAAAAGGTTATTTAAAATTAATTGGTATGACGAAAAATAAATACAATTCGGACGATTTGTGCAATAAAGAACAGCAAATGAGAGTTAAAAATCATTCAGGTTAAATAAATCCCATCCAGGATGATCAGTTTTTGAATTAACTACCCTCTTAAACTCAATGTACAGTGGAAACATAGGTAATTCAGCACTGATTAATATGCCTAGAAAAAGTATACCGTCGATGTTGTTTATATATTTCTCTTTCCAAAGGTTTCATGCGCTCGCTATCTAAGAGGAGGATTCAATCGACAGAAGTTATGCATAAATGTCTTAGAAAGTCCTCAATCATTCGCTACGCAGAAATGTCATCACAATTCAATGACAGAATATCCAAATATCTGGAATTTGTTTCATTCTTAGTATTTTAATTACATGATTTAGTCATAAAAATGAATAGATATTGTGTATTTTTATTTGAGATTGTATTCTTTGCATAACGCAGTAAGGTATTTTAAGAAAAACAAAGAGATGACGAAATGGTGTTGTTGGTCATTCCTCACTAACTTTTTAGAAGCTACCTGTTGTCTGCATTTCTGAAAACAACTTCTAATACTAGATTAAGCAACATTGTAGAGTGTGAAATATCCTCTCTTACCCTGAATTCTGAATTACAAGGTTATTCTGTATCACCATGTCCCTCAACCTTGACATATCATCCCATCATTTTAATTTTGATGATCCTATTCGATTGTTTTGGCATGCCTAATTTTCTAAGGCTGGTCATTAACATCTGTTTATTGACTTTATCCAAAGATTTTAAAATCCGCAAGCAAATATCACCGTAGGACGTAATTATGTGTATTGCCCTCGCACTATTCATGGTCCGTAATTCAATCTCCATGACCTCAGGCTGGCTTGCATAAAGTGCACAACAAATTGCATAATAAACAGATCGATACTTAACTCATTGTTCGACTTTTATTTAGTGGAAAAGTTGCACTCATTGCTGAATTAATTTTTAAAATCTTATTTCATCCCTATTCCTAATTAAAATTTTCAGGTTGAGGTGAGCTTGAAGATTCATGATTCATGATCACGCATCCACTAATAAAAAAACTGAATTCTCACGTCAGCCTGAGGGTAGACGGGCTCATTTTATTTAATGATAATCTATGGCATGCAATCTCAGCTAAGTTTGTGTACTACTCACAAAGTTTGTTCCGCGTAATAGTCTCTGGTCGAGAGTAAATTTTGGGCCAGCGAACGCTTTTCTGCCGATAGGTAAATTTTGCCCTTAGAAAATATTTACTCTGCGAGTTTAAAACATTCATTGCAGATATAATTTAATTAATTTTGTGTCACAACGAGTAACCACGCGCCAAACTGAGAACAAGAATTTTCCCCATGCAAATATTAAGAAGAAATACGTGTACCAAACTCTTATGGCCTTAAGCTTAGATAAATCATCACGGCAGCTATGCGTTTCAACTCGAATGGATGTTGGAAGCAGCAAACAAAAAATTTAACGAATTCGCAAATTACACCATTTCCAGTTCTTCGATCTTTCATCAAAGACGTACTAGAACACCGGGTGGCATTTAAAATCCTTTAGAAGAGACTCTGCTCGGGAAAAAATTGAGGATAATGAGGAATCTCGGAGGTGGGAACGGAAGCGGAGGTGCTCAAGAAGATATGTTCTCGGGCACCTTTGTAGAAAGCTTCGCAGTTACAGACCCCGCGAGGAATTGCAACGAAACCATCCTGAGGAAAAAGACAGGGCACTTGGCGGCCAACCGGATGCAAAAGGACTTACGCCGTCGCAGGATAAGTGCGTCGGAAGGGAGAACTTATCGATCCGCATGGATATGAGTAATTAGAGGTATCCATTCTCCATAGAAGCCTTTAAAAATGAACACATTTCCAACCCATGCGAGGAAGGCGCAACGGCCACCTCTCCCCGTCCCTCTGCTCCGCTGGATCTAGCATTAAAAATTCAGAAATGGAAGGGTGACGGAAATGCGGGGTGGATTGGGTGGGAGGAAGGGCTGGTGGCGGGAGCAGAGGTATCGACGGGATTAATCACCCAGGGGAACGCCGCAGCGCCCGTTGCGCAAATGGGCCGGTAGTAAACATTGTGGAGGGGAGAAGTGGAATGAAGAGAGAGAGCTCTTATCTAAGAGCAGAATCCCACGAAACGCTTCCCTTCCCGTATCACCGATTTATGGCGCATTCTGCGGAGATGGAAGAAAGTCGTCTCTTTTAGGGTGACTTCAAATTTTCCTTAGGGGCATAAGCTGAGGGAGAAAAAATATATTTGCGGCTAAAAATAATTATCCTTCCTTAACTATACAGGCATTCTGAGAGAGACAAGGGGAAGATTTAGGCGCCCAAAGAGTCGCTCTTGCGTTAGAGCGCAAACTTTGTTGACTTCAAACCGAACCCTGATTGTCATCATTCTGCCTTCCCTTTAAAACTGGTATTCCAAATGTGTTTTTTTATAAATAAAGCACGTAAGTTCAATAGTATTGCGAGGGAAACGCGAATGTAGAGGCAACTCTCGATTACGCACGTTTTTTACCAGTAGCTACCAAATACAATTTAAATTCGAAACAAAATAACGTTTTCTTGATTACAAACTCGCTTAGTTGCACAGTTCAACTTGCAATTTGAAGGATTGTTGAACGAGAAGATAAGCACTCGATATACAAGTTACTTTGTCTAAAGGATTTTGATAAAAATTATTTTATGATTCAAACATGATAATATACAGGTTCTGTACTCTTTAACTCAAACTCTTATCATCTTTCTAATTGGTTACCTACGGAGAGATATGAACAATTGGAATTCTTAGAAAAAATGTCATCTTTGATTGATTTAAAACAATTGGATCTTTTGATTATGAAGATATGCTGTATTATGTGCGCCAGGTGATTCAGAAAGGTATCAGTTAGATCATACTATGGTTAGGCACAGGTTTAGGAACAGTGTGATAAATTCGCACAGTTCCCCAGGAGCGGATGCGGACTCTGACCACAATTTAGTTGTTATGAATTGTAACGTACGCTTCAAGAAGATAAGGCAAGGGCGGCGGGTTAGGAAATGGAATTTAGAAGCATTAAATGGATTAACGAGGAAGGAGTATCAGCAGGCAGTAGAGAAAATAATGGATGACGGTAAAGAACTGAGTAATATCGAAGAAAAATGGGAATGTATCAAGAAAGGGATATTGGAAGCCGCTAAAGACACTATAGGAACCATTAACGGGAAAAGGATAAGGAAACCATGGGTAACGGATGAGATGATAGCAAAGATGGACGAGAGAAGAAGATGGAAAAATGTAAACACAGAGTTAGGCAAAATGAAGTACAAAGAGTTAAACAATAAATTGAGAAGGGCCACAAATAAAGCAAAAGAAGAATGGTGGAAAACGCAATGCGAGGATATGGAAAATTTACAGAAGAAGGGTGAAATTGGTGCTCTATACAGCAAGGTTAAGTTATTATCGGGAAGTAAGAAGGCAAGCTCTGTGCTAACATTTAAAAATAAGTGTGGTAAAATAATAGTTGAACCAGGAAAAATCCAAGAGAGGTGAAGGAATACATGGAAACACTGTATGGTAAAGAACTTAGACCGACAAGGTTAGACATAGAAAAGGAACATAACGTAGAAGAAGATAGCTTAGGTCCAGGAATACTCGACGATGAAATAGAAAGGGCATTTAAGGAGATGAAAGCAAATAAGGCTGTGGGGGTGGACAACATTCCTGTAGAAATGTTAAAATGGTTAGAAAAATGTGGGAAGAAGGCCATATACTAGTAGTTAGTATGGACTGATTCGTAGTATCTATGAGGAAGGAATCTGGCCGGAAGATTTTGTGAGATCGGTGTTAGCTCCTATTCCAAAAAAGGCAAAGGCTACGTCATGTGAGGATTACAGAACAATAAGTTTGATATCCCACGCAGCTAAAGTTATTCCAGGATCATCAACAAAAGGATAGAGAGTAAGGCAAATGAGTACTTAGGGGATGATCAGTTTGGGTTTAGGAAAGGAAGAGGTACGCGTGATGCCATTGCAGTAATGAGATCACTAATGGAGAGGAATATAGAATACAATCAGGACGTTTTTGCCTGTTTTGTAGATTTCGAAAAAGCGTTTGATAGAGTGAATTGGGAAAAATTGATGCGTGTATTGCAGAAAATAGGAATGGATTGGAGGGGCAGGAGACTGATCCGCAACCTGTACATGTCTCAGACTGCTCAGGTGCGAGTGGGGAACGGAGAGTCCGGATGGGCAGTGTTAGGAAGAGGGGTAAGGCAGGGTTGCCCATTGTTACCGGTACTGTTCAACGTATATGTAGAGGAAATGATTAAAGAGGCATGGGAAGAACTGGAGGTAGGAATGAAAGTCTGAGGGGAATTCGTAAAATCGGTTAGGTTTGCTGATGACCAAGCATTAGTTGCTCAGTCAGCCAAGGGGTTGCAAGCATTGCTGAGTGAATTGGAGGTTCAGTGCGAGAAATATGGGATGAGAATCAATATTATGAAAACAAAGGTTATGCGATTTTCCAGAAAGAAAAAGGCTAAATATTAAAATAGGCGGGGAAAAAATAGAGCAGGTAGAATAGTTTACATATCTCGGAAGTGTTTTTGACCAATACGGTCAAAGTGGTAGGGATGTAAGGAGAAGAATTGCGCTAGGCAAGGAGGCTTTCTCAAGGAGGAGGGAGTTGATGACGGGAACGTTGAGTAGGGATGTTAAGACAAGACTCGTAAAAACTCTGATATGGAGCGTAGCTTTGTACGGCGCGGAAACGTGGTCGCTGAAGCAGGAGGATAGACGTAGATTGGTGGCTTTTGAAATGCGGGTGTGGAGAAGAATGGAGAAGGTGAAATGGACCGAAAGGAAAACAAATGAAGAAGTACTGGAGATGGTGGGTGAGGAGAGGGGTTTGTTGAGAGAAATCCTATGGAGGCAGGAAAAATGGATGAAGGGCGTATTGAGCGGGAGGGGGGAGTGAAAGTCGGAGGGGAATTCGTAAAATCAGTTAGGTTTGCTGATGACCAAGCATTAGTTGCTCAGTCAGCCAAGGGGTTGCAAGCATTGCTGAGTGAATTGGAGGTTCAGTGCGACAGATATGGGATGAGAATCAAAATTAATAAAACTAAGGTTATGCGATTTTCCAGGAAGAAGAAGGCTAAACTAAACATTAAAATATGAGGGCAGAAAATAGAGCAGGTAGAGAGGTTTACGAATCTCCAAAGCGTTTTTGACCAACATGGTCGAAGTAGTAGGGACGTAAGGAGAAGAATTTCACTGGGTAAAGAGGCTTTCACAAGAATGAGCGAGTTGATAAAAGGGACGTTGAGCAAGGATTTTAAGGAAAAAGACTTAAAAACTTTGATATGGGCCGTAGCTATGCACGGTGCGTAAACGTGGTCTTTGAAGAAGGAGGATGGACATAGATTGGAAGCTTTTGAAATGTGGGTGTTGCGAAGAATGAAGAAGGTGAAATTGATCGAAAGGAAAACAAAGGAGGAAGTACTAGGGATGGTAAGTGAGGAGAGGGGCTTGTTGGGTGAAATCCTCTAGATGCAGGACAAAAGGATAGACGGTGCATTGATCGGCAGTGGAATGTTGAAGAGGGTAATAGAGGGGAGAATGTTGGGTAAGCGAGGTAAGGGCAGAAACAGGATAGGGATGTTGGCCGGGATGAAGGTAGGAAGGAGGTATACAGAGATGAAGAGGGACCTGATATAGATTAGTTTGCTAGATGGGGAGTCACAAAATATTTATTTGATAGTGGCGTCCATCCAAAAACCTACCTTAACCGGTAGATTACCTAATAAATAAAAAATTATACCAAGAAGTTGATGATAATCAGGAAATAATATTCCTGGCGTGAAGAGACATATAAAGACAGTCAGCTTCAGAAATATATACTTATCTGAAAGAATTGCTCAAATGAACTTGGCCAATAAATTGAGAGTTTGGCAGAGACGTCACCAAAACTATTCTTAAAAAGCCATTTAAAAAGTTAAGACACCTACCGTCATCATGCGTCATGCCTCAAAGTCATACAATTAATCATGCATGAAATGAAACTACCCTCTCATGTACTTTAAATTTGGCATTACGGAAGGACTGGTACGTTCCGATGACACCTAGGGCTGTGCTGTCGGGAGTAATAAAAATTGCTCCTGGTAGGGTCCCCCTTGTCAGATAGGTCGAAGGTTAGGAGCCAGACGAAAGGTACTCCACGCAGCGTCTGCTCCTTAGTAAGGCGGCTGCAAAGGCGACTGACCCCAGTGGTGTTGCCATTGAGTGATGGTGTCACGTTAAAAAAACTATTGAGGAAGGCAACGGGAAACCACCTAAGTTGCCTTTCACACGACCAAAGTTTGAACACTACAGAAAATATGAGTCCTGGCAAGTGTGGGAATCGGCCCAATCGGCCATGTGTCGTGCTCGGCTGCGGCGAAGGCAAGGTTTCCGCGGTCGTCATCCTTCGAAACAATTGCAAGGGAAAGCCAAGCCGACAGCAGACGGACAGAAGACAGAGAAGAAGAGGAAATTGGTTGTAATAGGAACTTGAATGTTAGGACAATGTTGAGGACAAAAAAGTTAAAGTATATTAAGTGAGAGATGAAATGAGGAAATATAGATATTTTAGGTCTATACGAGGTGAGGTGGAAGGATAGCGGGGATTACTGGATTGATAATTATAGAATAATATACAGCGGTGGGGATGAGTTGAATGAAGAGCGAATGCGGGAACGGTTTAGGCGAGGAATGAACGCGGGGAGAAAGCAATTGAGTTTTGAAGAAGACATGTGTTAGCCATCACCAACACTTTTAGACGACGCAACAGGCATTGGTATACATGGAAAATGCAGGATGACTCCGAAAGATATCAGATTATATTTCGATTGGCAGAGTTTTATGAAAAGTCTAATTAATTCGCACAGCTTACCGGGAGCGGACGTGGAGAGTGCAAACGCAATGCGAGGATATGGAAAATTTGCCGAGGAAGGGTGAAATTGGTGCTCTATACAGCATCGTTAAATGGCTATTGGGAAGTAAGAAAGAAGACCTGGGGTAAAAGTGAGAGATAAGTCTGGAAAGTTAATAGTTGGCACAGAAAAGACCTAAGAGAAATGGAAGGCATGTATAGAAGAACTGTATGGTGAAGAACTTAGGCCAAAAAAGTTAGACAAAAAATGGAATATGGCGTAGATGAAGGTACCTTTGGTCTAGACGATGTGATAGAAAGGGCTTTAAGGGAGAAGAATTTAGATAAGGCCGTGGGATTAGGCAACATACCTACGGAACTACTGCAATGCTTAAGAAAATATGATAGGAACACTCTAAATGGACTGATTCGTAATATCTACGAGGAAGGCATTTGCTCGGAAGACTTTGTGACATCAGTGTTAGTTTCTATTCCAAAAAAAGTAAAGGATACATCATGTGGGGACTACAGAAAAATAAGTTTGATATCACACACAGCTAAAGTTGTTCTCAGAATCATCAACAAAAAGAGTGTAGAGCAAATGGTTACTAAGGGGATGATCAGTTTAATTTAATAAGGGGAGAGGTACGCGTGATGCCATTGCAGTAATGAGATAACTAATCGAGAGGAATATAGAATAGATTCAGGACGAATTTACCTCTTTCGTTGATTTTAAAGAAGCGTTTGATAGAGTGAATTGGGAAGGACAAATGCGTGTAATGCAGAAAATAGAAATAGATTGAAAGACAGGAGGCTAATCCGCAACCTGGAAATGCCTCAGACTGCTCTGATGCGAGTGGGGAATGGTGAGTCCGGATGGGTTGTGTCCGGGTTACCCATTATAACCGTTGTTGTTCAACGTACATGTGGAGGAAAGGACTATAGAAGCATAGGAAGAGCTGGAGGGGGGAGTGAAAGTCAGAGGGGAATTCGTAAAATCAGTTAGGTTTGCTAATGACCAAGCATTAGTTGCTCAGTCAGCCAAGGGGTTGCAAGCATTGCTGAGTGAATTGGAGGTTCAGTGCGACAGATATGGGATGAGAATCAAAATTAATAAAACTAAGGTTATGCGATTTTCCAGGAAGAAGAAGGCTAAACTAAACATTAAAATATGAGGGCAGAAAATAGAGCAGGTAGAGAGGTTAACGTATCTCCAAAGCGTTTTTGACCAACATGGTCGAAGTAGTAGGGACGTAAGGAGAAGAATTTCACTGGGCAAAGAGGCTTTCACATGAATGAGCGAGTTGATAAGAGGGACGTTGAGCAAGGATTTTAAGGAAAGAGACTTAAAAACTTTGATATGGGCCGTAGCTATGCACGGTGCGTAAACGTGGTCTTTGAAGAAGGAGGATGGACATAGATTGGAAGCTTTTGAAATGTGGGTGTTGCGAAGAATGAAGAAGGTGAAATTGACCGAAAGGAAAACAAAGGAGGAAGTACTAGGGATGGTAAGTGAGGAGAGGGGCTTGTTGGATGAAATCCTATGGATGCAGGACAAAAGGATAGACGGCGCATTGATCGGCAGTGGAATGTTGAAGACTGCAATAGAGGGGAGAATGTTAGGCAAAAGAGGAAAGGGCAGAACAGAATGGGGTTGTTGGTCGGGATGAATGGAGGAAGAAAATACACAGAGATGAATCAAGAATTGATGTAGATTAGCTTGCTGGATTGTTTCCTTACTAGTCACCGAAGATTTATTTGATAATTGCGTCCATCCAAAAGCTTCTTCAACCTTATAATAGAATTAAAAGGAATATATGCCTTTTTCCCTATAGGTTAATGAGTCGCCTCGTCTTAAGACGATTGGGTAGAACTGGTCGTTTTATCGTCTTGCAATGGTTTACAGGAAACCTTCGACTCCAGTTAATGTTAATATCTTGTCATTCTAGATCCACTTTTTGATGTTGGAAAGAGTGCGCTAACCAATACATTGCTCCCTGAAGACTTATTAACATGCTAACTTATACTGCAGACTACTTCAGGTAGCTTTATTCATACATGAGATCACCATTAACATCTCGAAGTCCTCAAGCTCAGTTACTTGAAAATGAAATGTCTACATATTTGGCTGTATTTTTTCACCAAGTCTTACTTGTTTTAGCTAGTCCACCATAGCATAAAATATTAGCTGAATTTATTTCATTCCAGGCTTTACCTTTTTAGTTATAATTCAATCCTAATCTCATACTTCCATATTTTCTTCTGATTAATTCATTCCCTACCTCTCTAAGAGCTCACACATTTCTAGTTCAAACACTATCCGATTCAAACAAATTTGTTCGCACGAGAACTGAAGTTGTGAGTAAGATGCTCTATTTAATGTCTCTATTTTTATTATTATCGAATTATTTTTTATTTAACACAAGTCTCGCTGCCTGTTTGATGATGGAAAATAAGAAGATGGAGGAGGCAACAAACACTAACAGTTTTAGTCTTTGACTTTTTATGTATTGAAGAAGAGCCACTGAAATTCTAAAATTGCGATTACTCATTATTATTTCAATGTTAGTTTTACAATGATTAAAATACTTAGCAATCTATTAAGCTTGTGTAACGATGACGACTTTATTTTAATTCGTATCGTATCATGGGGAACTGGAAAATGAAATACATGTAAAATTAATAGTCATTTGCTCAGTTTATTGTAATTAGCTGATTTGTATTATCCTATGCCCTCAAAAATTATCTTTTTCCTATAAAATGTCATTTCTTTACTCCCAGAATTACTTTCGGAAATTAATTGTCTTGTAACGTATTGAAAAATGGGAGCGTTTATGACGGGCACATTTACACAAAAATAAATACATCTTGTCTTTTGGGATGGGCAACTGTAGTGTAATTTATACGAACGTAAGGGGTCTTGTAGTTTCGCCAACGCGAAACGAGGGATACCGATTTCACTGCATCCATAAGGCGAGTTTTCTTTGTAGTAATTACTTCGTGCACTGCTGTGCCATTCATATTGCTGGAATTATGTATCCTCACAGGCGAAAGAATACTTTTCAAGTTCAAACGGCATAAATTCAAGAGAAAATCAGGGAAGGGGAAGTAAGGAGTCGGGCATCGAGGGGGGAAGCGCCGTAGTCCTACGTGATATTAAATCTGTATGCTGGAATCATCCAGGAAGGTGACCTATATTATAGCTATTTCCATCTTCATTTATAGATGGAAATGGAGACTGTGGGGTCCAAGAACCGATATCTGATGGAGATGAGAGTAGTAGAGAGAAAAAAATTATAAGTGTGACATTAATTTATGCTCAAAGACGCTCATCAGATGAATTACAATAAGCATTGTTGTGGGTATTTTCTACTAAAATCGTTTAAAAAAATTAATGGCAATGGAGGGAGTAATAATGGATGAATCCAATGTCTATCATTAGGGTTGAAAATTTAGAGGTATGACGATATTACTGATTAGATGGTAGCATTAGAAACGATAAGGGTTGACAAAAGACTAACATATATAATATGTGTGCATGTATATGAATATACATATATGGATAGAAGTGTACGTGCAGTATATAGTCCAAAAATCATCAGAATCATTTTTCCCCGCCGACGCGGATAGTTGGAGCGGGGCAATTTGTGACGGGCCTTGGTAAATCAACGCAATCTGCGTCAGTTTTCTGCGGGTCGTTACGGTGTACTAATCGTTGCTAGACTGGTCCTCTGTTCAATGGGCGCGTCATGAATTCGCAATTCCAGATAGCAATGATGCACAATACAATTTTTGTCAAACTCATAAAATCGAGTTTGGAAACGTGTGTACTAGAAAATATCCCGAGGAGTATTTTCTGCTGACACTAGATGTTTCGGGAGAGTAGAAAGGAGTTTGGTGACGAAGAACGCTCTGAATGTCCGTCAAAGATAGTGTGTGATGAACATGTGAAAGTGAAAGACATGCTCAATTCCGATCAAATATTGAGTTTCTGAATGTTAGCGAATGGTTGCAGTACTCCGAAAACCACAGCGCATCACATACTTAGAGAAGATTTAGCCATGAGGAAAATTAGTGCTGAGATGCTCTTAAAGGTGTTGCCGGAAGATCCGAAGGCTGCTCGTATGACAATATCGCGTCATATCTTGGACCGCTGTGCACGTAAACAAAAGCGCCAATGTGGCACCACCAGACTTCTTTTTGTTCTTCTTAGAGTAAAATGGAGCCTGAAAGGGAACCATTTTGGAACGCTGGATAACGTAACAAAGGCTGTGATGAGGTGCTTCACCAAGGTTCCCGTTGAAGTCTTCCAGGAAGCTTACCGAGACTAGCAGAGGTGCTGCAATCGATGTGTCGATGCACTACAGCCCTATTTTGAAAAACTAAGCTTTTTATACTTTGAACTGCATTAAATGTTTCTCGGATTTATTTTATTATTAATGGGACAAACCTTAAATGTACAAACTAATAAACTTTAAATGCTAAGGTAAAGAGATTTAATTTACAAGGGCAAGGTTGAACGTTGCGTAGAGATGAGGTGAATGTGTGTGTTAGTTGACAGTATATGTATCTGTATATGTGTTGTTATTTACGGGTGGTGACCTAACACCCCCCGCCACACGCCCTTGTGGCAGCTTGCTGAATACTATATACAGGTACGTGCCATTTAGTTGTAGATATGAATGTGTGTACCCTTAGACTACATTTTCGTTACTTGTTTCACTGCAAGGGAAAAAGCAAATAGAATCTTCTTCCTTTAAAGCTAGATGTACCACAAAAATATTAAAAAATAAAATCATCAGTAGCCTTATTGTGTGTTCTGTTACACTCTCACGCCAGTGACTATATCCACATGAACAAAAACCATAAACATAATAATCAACCCGAAGGTTGGTTTTATAGATGACGGCCGAGTACACCCGATACTAAGCCCCACGGTGTGTGAACTTCACACGTCAAATTCGGGGGGTAAGGTCACTTTTCCTTTGCCACCTGTAGTTTCCCAGAAAGTTCTGGTATCCGAAAAATCACACACCAAGGGTGAATGAAAGAGAGTGCTCAGAGGCCGAGAATCGAACCCGCGACCTTATCATGCTTTCTCCGGTCAGTTGTTGAACGCTCTACCTCTGAAATATCACATCCCCCTATGCCCGTATTAATTGTATATAATACATTAAAAGCAATACTGAAACCTAGGCACAGAGAAAGGGCGCCTGCATGCACATTTTTATGTATCGATCAAGCCCGTTCTTCACTGACGGAGTCCATAACCGCCGAATTGTTAAATAATATGTATGACTGTCATTATATTTGTGCTTGTGTTTCAATAGTTATTTTTTTATGTGTGTGCGCTATATATCGTCGCTGCTAGACGTTTCATTCAAGAGTGTAAACACGCACACACTCAAATCACAAAAAATACGATTCTGTATCATGCCATATTTTTAAGAACAATTTATTCAATTGTCCGTCTGTTTCAATTGATTGTATGTCGATGGAATTACTTATCCACATCACTGGTAGATATTTAAATTTTGTTCTGGCCAGGGTAATTCAGCGTGATTCAAATACGTTCTGATTTTGGCTCACGGTGAAGCAAAAGAAGAAAATCAGCCATCACCGTTAAAAGATAATTGGCCAAGGACTTACCTAGTGAGTGCACTACCACATTAATTTGCGATTTTTATTAATTTAGCAGAATAAAATGATGATATTTTTATGGATTCAAATTATATTATCATTTGGGATCACCATTGAAAGCTTTCGTGCAGCGCTTCTTAGGTCGTACGAAATGATATTTTCTTTTACACCTACTTAAAAAAAAATGCGTTCAGCAAAGCGAGAGATTTTTTCCGTTCGTGGTATCTTTGTCTTCATTTACATAATTTGTGCATACTCACATCGGCATCATGGGCGGAAAAAGGAACATTTGGTTTTGTTGTAGAGGGAAAGATGATTGGAGCAAAGATTTTTCAAGGGGTCAAGTCCTATGTCCGTTATTGCACCGCTTTCGGCAATTAAGAACTGGTGCGGATGACATCTCAAAAAAAACTCAAAAGCTCTTCATTTAAAATCTGATCCATATTATTAACGAAAAAACGGAGAACATTGTTCATCAAATTTATCAACAGTTATTCAGCTCTCCATAAATTACATTCTCAGTATATTACATCATTGATGAAGACAAAAGAATACGTATAAATAGTGTACTGTAACGCTGTGAGCATTCTCATGGAGAAATATTTTGGTATATTATTTGGCTACTTTGTCAGTTGCATTGAGGAACTTCTATTTACTTCTCATTTAAGATTGAGACTCATGTATCAGTCTGGAATGAACACGTCATCAATAGCTTCAAGAATCACAGTATGAAAATTAGTAAAAGCCATCATGAGACTAGACAAAATGCTCAATCTCTTTTCACATCAATCAATCAAGTTTCACAAATCTGAGAAAAACAATAAACATATGTACCCTCTCCAATTTAGCTGATTATGGATCATGGATCATTAAAATGTATTAATTATAGTTTCTATTGAGTGCAAAAAAATAGATGGATACCTAAAATTTTCTTTAAATAGACTTGTAATTAGATATTCTTGAAGGTGCAACCAAAAGATGGCAATCTAAAATTTTCACCGCTATCCACGATGAATATATGAATATAAATGGGAGATTACTGTAGAGGCGGATATATGACTCTTTGTAAGGAATGTAGCAATCTTGCGGTGTATCACTAAAAATATATATGGTCAAATTAGGACGAAATATATGTGAATTTCATCAGGTGAACTTCAGTTTAAAGTACTGATGCTGAGTAAAAGAAGTAAATCGATTAATTTTAATATTGACCCCAGCCAAATTGGTTAATCCAGGCTCTAGGAACAAAGGTGCACATAGGTATATCGTTTAGTGTAATTTAGGTATTCCGAGCAATCATTCTGGCTATAGAGATCCATAAAAATTTGTATAACCACTCTAACAACTGTCACACTATTTAATCGTAAAGGTTAGCGCACTATCATGATGTTAAATCTAATGAAACATGAGTTGCGGGATTCTCATTGCATCTGCAGGTTTACTTTTTGTTTTTGTGACTGGTGCTCAGTTAGCTGTCTGGAAATGCAACGTACGGAGCAATTTATGGGTATTCAAACACAAAAAAAATGGAGCTTGTTTTTGTGGAGCTGTAAATTACCCTATTCGCAATTAACGTAAAAGTCATCTCAGCATCACCGAACCTTTAGGACAACCTGCCATCAACGATTTTATGCTTGGATATTTCAACAAAAAAAGGAACAGAAGGTAATAAGGCGAATAAAAATATTATCTGTTGATTTTCACATATTCCGATCAATTTTTATTCACCCGTTTATGATTTTGTATCCTTCATGTCGTCACTTTAAATAAAAAAGTTAGTGAAACCTGGAAATAATAATTTCAATTTACAGCAAATATGTGATTTCTCAGTTAAGAGCAATGCGAGAAATTTGAGTCATTTCAATACATCCCGCGCAACAGCATTGAAATGACGGCCAACCGCGTTAAAAAGGTCTTTAGGGACGAGACTGCTGATAATTGCTCATATATATATGTGTGTGTGTATGTATATTTGTACCGGAAGACTTCGAGGAAAGTATACTGAATGCAATACTGAAGAAACCGAAAACAGATAAACGCGAAGAACACAGAACATTGAACCTGGTGACTCAAGCATCAAAAATCCTTTCTCGGATAATAAGCTAAAGAATAGAAGGAAGGATGGTAGAAAGCCTCTCAGAAAAGCAATACGAATTCAGGAAAAACCGAGGAGTAGAAGAGGCAATTCTCAGCATGAGAGTTCTGGCAGGAAAAATGATACGCGTAAATAAGCCATTATAAGTGGCTTTCGTGGATTTGGGGAAGGCCTTCGATAACGTCGAATGGAAAAAGATTCAAGAAGCGGTTGGATTGCACCACAACGACAGAAGAATTATCCATGACCTATACCGGAGTTTCTTTAAAATTATTCAAACAAAAAATGGAAGAGAAATAGAAGCCAAAAAAACAAAGGAGTAAGACAGGGATGCCACCACTCGCCAGAATATTCAACGTATATTTGGAATCATGCAACAAAAGAAACAAAAGAATTGGGTATCAAAAGAGTCAAGGTAAATGGAGAAGAAATCAACATGCTCCGTTTTGCAGATGACATCGCAGTAGTGGCGAAAACGCGAGAGGACCTGCAAGCACTCAAAATGCTATGGACCTAATGCTGGAGGAAGACAGTACGAAAATCAACAAAAAGCCTTGCATGCGGGAGAGAGAAGCTGAATGCTGATAACACAATTCTAGGGGTGAAACTAGAGCAAATGGGAACCTTCATCAACCTGGGCAGCAGCATAACATGGGATGGAAGAAGTGCAACCGACATCAAGGGAAGAATAGCCCAAGCTAAGAACGCATTAATGAAGAACAGGCAATTGCTCTGTTCAAAGGATCTAAGGCTGGGTAAAAGGAATCAATTAGTAGAGACTTTTGGAGCCTGTGAATTTTTGGAGACTGTGAAACCTGGGGCTTCATGGTCCCGAGATTTGGAATGCTGGAAACGTGGACCAGCAAAGAATAGATGCATTTTAAACATGGTGAAAATCACGGTAGGAGAATGATGAAGATTATATGGACAGACAAAATAAGGAATGAGGAAGTACATAGAAGGGCGAAATAAGATAGAACCATATGGAGAACTCTACAGCAAAGAAGTAATAGAAGGATTGGGCTCATATTGAGGCACAATGGATTGATTAGGAACATAATAGAAGGAAAAATATAATGGAAGATCAAATTATCAAGAAATAGGGTGCGAGTGTTCCTTTTATTTGTTCTTACATTGTGTGTTCCTGTCTAAGTTATATATATATATATATATATATATATATATATATATATATATATATATATATATATATATATATATATATATATACAGGATCCGTCCGGAAAATAAGTGTACTGAGCTCAGGAAAAAAAATTTATTACACTTTTACATATCTTCAGCTAATATTCCTCAAAATAGGACCCTTGTGAGTCGATACACTTGTTCCAGCGGGGTTGGAACGCTCCCGCGAAGGCATCATTGGGAACCTCTCGAAGAAACGTCGTCACGGCCTCTTTGTCGGCGTCCAAAGTCCCGTATCGCGTTCCTTTCAACTCCTCTTTATCTTCGGCAACAGAAAGAAGTCAGGTGGTGCCAAGTCCGGGCTGTAGGGCGGGTGCGGCAGCGTTGCCACGCCGTGCTTGGCCAAAAAGTCCGACATGACAAGCGCGGTGTGAGACGGCACTTTGACGTGATGCAGCCGCCAGATGTTTTTGATCGCTGGCCGGACGCGGGCGACTCGTTTTCGAATCCTTTCGAACACTTGGACCTAAAACGCAGCATTTACAGTTTTTCGTTCACGTACAAATTCGTAGTGGACGACTACCCTTTTGTCAAAGAAGACAATTAGCATCATAAACTTATTTTCCGGACGAACTCTCACCTGAAGAAGGCCTCGGAGTAGGCCGAAAGCTCAAATCATCTACAGTGTGAGTGTCCTTTAACTTGTTATCTGTTTTTTCTGTGTTCTATTGTCCCGTCCAAAAGTTATATTGCTCTCGTGAGTACTTCCGCATCATATATATATATATATATATATATATATATATATATATATATATATATATATATATATATATATATATATATATGTATATATATATATATATATATATATACATATATATATTTAAGAAAACATAACACACAGTATTCAACCCGAAGTTCGGTTGGGTAAGTGATAGTAGAGTTAACCCAGTATTAAGCCCGAAGGCGTGTGAAATTCACACATCAGGGTATGGGGGCCAGTTCCTTTCCTTGTGCCGGTTATGGTTTCCCAGGAAGATCTGGTACCCGAAAAATCAACTAGCTTGGGTGGAGCTGTAGGTACTAAGAGTGCTTTCCCCGGGAATGTAACCCGGAACCCTCCGGTAAGTAGTCCAACGCTCCATCCCCTGAAGTACCGCCACCCACAATACATATAATATGTATATGTTATTATAAATTATATTGTACCTTCTGTTCCTTGTGAAAGGTGGCGTGGGCCACCGAAAATTCGAAATCATGTGTGTTTCTTTTCTTATGTGGTGTTTTTTTTCTGTCTCCAATAGTGCAAATTTCATTTAAACTTATTTTTCAAATTTCATTAATATAAATTTCACTATACGCATGTTGCAATATTCACGCAAATTTCATCTATGCATACTTTCATAAACATACATACTTCATAATATATATATATATGTTATAACAATATATATTATATGTATTGTGGGTGGCGGTACTCCAGGGGATAGAGTGTTGGACTACTTACCGGAGGGTTCCGGGTTCCATTCCCGGGGAAGGCACTCTGAGCACCTACAGCTCCACCTAAGCTATGTGATTTTTTGAGTACCACATCTTCCTGGGAAACCATAACCGGCACAAGGAAAGGAACTGGCCCTATTTGTAATACTTTTGTTTGGCTATGATTCATTGCATTATAAAACTTTTTTATTACTGGCCAAAATTGTAATTCCAAATAAACACTCTACAAAATATATCTTTCTTTCCAGCCTCTGCAACGCAAAACATAAAGTTCATATAGGAAAATAATTTTGGAAATTTCAAATAAATTAAAACAGGGAAAGTGTAATGCGGGACGGCTACGGTAGAGAAATGAGTTTCTTTCTTTTCTACGCACAGCAATGAGCAAACTCCCATATTTTTTATCCTTAAAAAATAAGCAGAAATAAAGAGAAACCGAGGAAAATTAAAAATGGGCCTTGGGCAGAATATTGATTAATATATGAAAGAATAACTATATTTTATCTGGATAATAGGGATTTTACCCTTTTTAAATGCTCTTAGAGACCGAAGAGGTTTAATACTTGCATGCCTAGAACTAGTTACATTTCATAATAGATAGATAAATCGAGGATTTAATTTGGGCGAAATTGAGATCTAAAGTTCCCTTCTTCCATTTAACCAATTGTCGCATATATATTATAAAAGGCATAAAATTTATAAAACACATGCATATATACACATACATACATATAGACAGACGCAAATTCATTTTGTACAAATTTTCACATCAAAAAGTTCAGGAAAAAAAGAATATATATATATTAAATATTTTTACATATATACATTTTTATACATATATAGATCAAGAATACGTCTACACATGCACACATACCCAAAGTAAAAGACAGTGATTAGAGAGAAACACTAGGGAAGGAAGAGTGTAAGCAAAGAATTAAGTTTGTGGACAAAGCTAGGGAGAACGTGGAAATGCTCACCTAGAAAAAACCCACGCGGGAAAACACTCACGAAGATAAGGGGGGTGTGAAAAACCCGCGAAAACACTATTATTAGGAAAGAGACATAAATTATAAAATCAATTTTATACAGTATACATGTCATTAAATTACTGAAGTTGAAATGATGAAATTAATTATATTGACAAACATTACGAGCATTGAAAAACATAGTATTAACTAAAAATGATAATGAAGATTCTACTGATTGAGATGACAAAAGAAAGAGTAGAAACGGTAATCTGTGTAGAGGCTGAGTGAAATGAGGGAGGGTAAACTGGCTAAATTTTGTACCTGAGGAGAATGAACTTGTGAAGTGCTCTCTTAAATGTTATTATGGATGGAGAGTTTTTTATGTCATCTGAGATTACGTGATCTCTTTTAGCACGTGCATGAATTTTCAAATTTGTATTTATAAATCTGAGTAATCATGGCTCTCGAGCCATATTGCGTGTCCTCGAAAATGTGTATAGAAACCAACACGCAGTTGCTAAATATTAAATGGAAATACAGCTAGTTACTCATGTCCCCACTTCTAGTTTCACCAGTCTTGAATAAGTAGCTTCATCTGGTTCCATTTCTCTCTCATAAATCCGCGATTCAATGGCGCACGCCACCGATTCGAAGGCATGTTTTCTTGTCCAATGAACGCTCCCTTGAGATTTTCAACACATCTGGCTCAAGTGCACTCGGGGCTTCACTAATGAGCTGGCATCATCTGCTTACTTTTGATCGAGTGTCTCAAATGCGCTCCCGTTTACAGTGACGCGTCCCGCCTTTTTTATGATCGACCTCGGAGCGCACGGAACATCCTCCTTCCACAGCCGTCCTTTTGAGTCCCGAGCCTTCCATCTATTCCTGATGGTGCGGGACGCCGTGACTCGATTGGATTGGGATTTGTGAGGCAGGGAGGGATGGATTGCATGGATGTGACCTCCGAGAATCTAGCTCGTCGATAGGATATCTCTCCCTTTGATATACTCGTATGGGGACCAGAAACTACCAAACTATTTCATTTTCTCTCTTTCTCCTGTGCCTTATTTCCTCCGTTCATTTATAGTCGCTGTATGACATTATTTTACTAAAAAAAACTTAAAATTCATGGTATATTAAAGTGTTCTGGGTCTCACAGATGATTACTCCATTTACACGTCCTTCTAATTGTTATAGTTATTCCTAGCTGTCATGCCTCGCATGGGTTGCAGGCAATCTTTTCCATACTTCGTGAGCATGAAACCAGACGTACGATATTCAGATCATTCAAAATGCTGTATCCATCCGTGCGTGTCTTGCACACTTAAATTCTTACGATTATAATTAAATGAATTTTTTTTCAGGTAGGGAGTTTCGTCAGTGTTTAAGTTTGTGAATATAAGATAGACGGAAAATCACCAGGTTATATTTTTAGAAGCAGGTACTGAACTATTTTTTATGGAAAATACGTACTGGAAAATTTTCGAGCAACTACACTGTTCAGGATTGAAACTGGTTTCCATTTAGCTTTTGTCTAATGGAGCACTTCATCCAAGTATCTCAATTAACCCATGTTATATGTATATATACACATTCAAACACGAAATCACGCCATACGGCGAACAAATATTTTACATTCGTGGTCTGCCTGAATCCGCCTTCCCCACCTCTACTGTGTTCGCCCTTAATGTGTGTTCCTTTCCCCTTTCCTTAACTCTCTCTCTCTCATCTATAAATACACACACACACACACACACATATATATATATATATATATATTATTTTCGCACATAGATCAATATTTATTGGCGGGATTTTCAAGTTTGATATATATATATATATATATATATATATATATATATATATATATATATATATATATATATATATATATATATATATATATATATATATATATATATATATATATATATATATATATAGATGATTTCTTCGAAGTAACACGGAAGTGTTGAATAAAAAACTTAGACAGTAACACACAGCACGAGAACACATAAAAAGAACACTCACAAGAATATTTTGATAATTTCGATGGACTCGAGCTCTGTCTTCTTCGGAAGATAAGTCATATAAGATGAGTCATATCTTATCTTCCGAAGAAGACGGAGCTCGAGTCCGTCGAAATTATCAATATATTATTGTGAGTGTTCTTTTTATGTGTTCTCGTGCTGTGTGTTACTGTCTAAGTTATGTATAAAAAACACAGTAATCAACCCGAAGGTCGGTTTAGTAGGTGATGGTAGAGCTCACCCATGTACCAAGCCCGACGGCGTGTGAATATTCACACATCAGGGTAGGGGGGCCAGTTCCTTTCCCTGTGCCGGTTATGGTTTCCCAGGAAGACCTGGTACCCGAAAAATCAACTAGCTTGGGTGGAGCTGCAGGTGCCCAAAGTGCCTTGTCTGGGAATCGAACCCGGGACCCTCCGGTCAGTAGCCCAATGCTCTACCCACTAGACCACTGCGACCCGCAAGTTATATATATATATATATATATATATATATATATATATATATATATATATATATATATATATATATCTATATCTATATCTATATCGAGGCCTTCTTCAGGTCTGACTGACCTGAAGAAGGCCTCGGAGTAGGCCGAAAGCTTAAATCATCTACATCATATATATCATCTATCATCATATATATCATCATCACATCATCTATAATCATATATATATATATATATATATATATATATATATATATATATATATATATATAAACATACATGATTTCGTCGCAGCAACACGGAAGTGTTGAATAAAAACCTTTGACAGCAACACACAATATAAGAACACATAAAAGGAATACTAACACGTTATTTAATCATAATTTCGACGGATTTGAGCTCGGTCTTCATCAGAAGATTAGCTGACTCTGACTGCTGATCTGGGGGAGGTGAGGTGTGTGAGAGAGGGAGAGCGAAGGGGACGGAGGAAGAGGAGAACGGGTGGTGGGGGAGGGGTGAAAGAAGAGGTTGTGGAGAGGGAAAGGGGGATACGAGGCCAGAGGGGAGCTGAGATGGGATAGGAATGAGCGCGAAGATGTGGAAATAGTTCCAAGCGACACAGAAAACCAATAGTTCAATCACAGATACCACAGCATCTATGACCCTAGTGTCAAATCACAAAGTCCTCATCAGGGCTCGACAAGTCAAAAACCAGGCCAAGAACGACAAAATACAATACAAACATACGACAAATACAAGAATGAACAAGAAATCTTACTATCCCGTATGAAATAATACCACAACTATCCGCTTCCACCCTTTTAATTACTAAACGACATTGAGATCCAAATGTTGATAGGCTTTGTAAAGCCATATAAATTCCAATTGCATCGTTTTTAATTTTATAGTGTTATCGCATGAGGGAAGGGTTGCTAGAACAGAAACACAACACTGGTTGAAAAGGATGTTGTGTTGGGAAGTATGTTTTGGGATGGTAAGACCTACAGAGGAGGAAGAGGGATTACATGAAGTGTGATGATTGTTATCCTGAGGTTAAGGAGTGTGGAACACTGGCCTATGTAAAAGGCCTGACAGAGTTTGCATGTCAGAATATAGACGACATTTTGAGATTTGCAGGAGGAGTGGGGGAAGGGCGGGAGAGAGTTAAAATGAGGGATGGAGAGTGGTGAAAACAGTACCAGTTTTGATCTCACTCGAAAGCAAGGAGTGGGGGTGACTCAGGGGGAGGGAGAAGATTTGGAAAGAGGCTTGGTGGATTTAAGGAGATCTGATTGGTTTTTGGGCCGTTTGAAGGTGACAGAGGGGCATTTTGGAAGAAGATTGGACGAAACGTTATGATTATTGAGGATGGGGTGCAGGTCTTTTTGAGGTTGGGGTACACGTCTTTGAGAATGAATTTGAGGGAATGAATGGCAGGGAAGTAGGTAATAGATATTGAGAAAGGGTGAAAGTCTGTGGTGGAGGGAGGTTTGGGGGTGTAGGATTGTTATGGGATTTTTTGTTGAGGAGAGAATCTGGGTATCCTCGTTGGAGGAGGGAGTGGTGAAGGTTGTTGAGGTATTTGTTGAGGGATTCGGAGTGGTTACAGATACGGTGCCCGCGGATAGAGAGGGAGTAAGGGAAGGGGCGGTTGGTATGGTAGGGTGGGAAGCTATTAAAATGAAGGCATTGTTGTTTATTTGTAGGTTTAATACTAAGCGAGGACAGATATTTTTTATCAGTTAGGGGGATATGAACACCAAGATTTATTTGAGAGATGGTTGAAGCAGGGACTTTATGGGAATGAATTGGTAAAATACGAAGAATGAATCAATAACTGTGCGTTTCTATAGAAAAATTTTTCCCAAATATTTTCCTGTGGGATCGCGAAGCCTTTGATTCTTTCCTAGAACTTCCCTAATTACAATATATTCAGCTGAACGAATATAGAAATGTACAGAAAATATTACGTTTTTTTCTTCTATTTCCATCTCATGAGTGATGAAAAGTTCCATGGAAAGCATTAAACTAATAATAAGGGAAAATATTATCAAAAAACGAATACGTTTTTCAGATTTTTGCGGGCGATTCACTATTGAGATTTCGTCTAGAACTTTTGCCATAGTATTACATTCATATTCGCAAAGAACAGAGCGTGAAATTATTTACATCCTTCCCAATATATATGCTCTCTATTGTCTAAAGGTACTGAATGTAGAAACGATTAGCTCAGTATGGTAGGTAGGGAGAATTATCAAATCTACTACCTTAAATTCCATGATTCCGTTTTCCTAACATTTCCGAATGAGTATATTAAATAGCATTCACCTTCTCAATAGAATGTGTCATGGATAGCCAATATATATATGAATGCGTTCAATTAGTAGATTTGCACGGATGACAAGCGGTCATGCGTCATTCACAATCCATGAACAAGCTTCTGTGCCTGCCGCCCAACTTCCTGTAGTACCTTACCATAGTGGTCCATTCCTCTGCCCTAGCGCTACGACCAACGGCCATCGGCCAAATCCAGTTACCGTCAGGAAAGATCATGAGGAAACTATCAGCCCAATCGAGGGATGAAGCGGGGGCGACCAACGGTCTCCCTGACCGCACCATCAGAGACCGAAAATGACATCCGGGAAGCGGATGATGTAGGATCAGATTGGGGCAAAATATACGACCCGCCAAGGGAGACGCAACAGAACGGAGATCCAGATGACATGCGTTTAAGCCCTACTCCTCCTGAATATAATGAGGAATTTCCTCAGACCCTTCCCTGTCCCAACCCCCAAATGCCAAAAGCTTAAATAAACTATTTCTTGTAGGAGGCAACTTGCCGCCCCCAGAAAACTCCTTATTATATCTGTTACAATGACCTTTCATGCACCAACCAAATTGAAATTTGTGGACACTAGTTAAGAGAGGAATTTTGAGAATGAATACGTCGTTCGACACATTTTAGCACTTTCTGAACCGGAATATATCGAGATGTCGAAGCGTCACGAATGATTCATCGCCATGAATACGTTTCATTAGAAAACCAATACATTCACTTAAGGGTGCAGCCAATTCGTCCAATATTATTCCATTAAATAGTTTCTAATTAAGTTAGATTTAGCTATTGCCTTTCGGCAAATGCCTGTTTATCTTAGCGATAGAACCTTTTACGATACATATGTATATAAGATATATAATATAAAACTAGCCTCCATTGTGAAAAGCGTTATTCCATGCAATCACAGGCGCATGGTCCCCTGAAAAGTGTATGATAGGTTGAGAGTGATCATGGTAAGCTATTGAGGTGATTGGTTAGTGATATTATTGTAACCAAATCAAGATATTCAGGTAAAATTGAGCAGTTTACACAGAAAACTCTGACATTAGAATTAACGCTCTAAAATCCACCTTACGATTTATAAAACTCTTTTGAGTTCGTATTTTATGTGTTCGTGTCACTTTCCCTTATATTTCTTTCCATAGGAATGAATATTTGTTCGCCATATGGTGAGTTTCTTTGTTTAAATGTGTATATATAAAAATGTATGCAATTGGTTCGAAGTAACACGGAAGCATTAAATAAAAGACTTTGACAGCAACGCACATTATAAGAACAGATAAAAAGAACACTCACACGTTAATTCTTGATAATTTCGACGGAATTGAGCTCCGTCTATATCAGAAAATTAGTTAGGGCTGCAGGCAGAGCTGGGGATGGCGAGGTGTATGTGTGTGTGAGAGAGAACGGGTGGTGGGAGAGGGGTGAAAGGAAGGGTTGTGGAAGGTGAAAGAGAGAAGAGAGGCCAGAGAGGAGCGGAGATAGGATAGGAATGAGAGGAAGGATGTGGAAATAATTCATAAACGCCAAAAAAAACAATTTGTTTTTCCGAGAATTTTGCCATATTATTCATATTTCCAATGGACTAAGCAAAACGAAATCTCAATAGTGAAACGCACGCAAATATCTGAATAAACATATTTCTTTTTTGAGAATATTTTCCCTTATTACTGGTTTTATGCAATCCATGGTACTTTTCATCACTCATGAGATAAAAACGTAATATTATATGTAAATATCGATATTCGTTAAGTTGAAAATATTTTAATTAGGGAAATTCTAGGAAAGAATCAAAGGCTTCGCGTTTACACAGGAAAATATTTGGGAAGAATTTTTCTGTGGAAACGCAAAGTTATTGATTCATTCTTCACGTTTTACAAATTGATTCCCACAAAGTCTCTGCTTCAACCATCTCTCAAATAAATCTCGGTGTTAATATTTCCCCAACTAATAAAAAATTTCTGTCCTCGTTAAGTATTAAACCTACAATTAAACAACAATACCTTCATTTTAATAGCTTCCAACCCTGCCATACCAACCGCCCCTTCCCTTACTCCCTCTCTAGCCGCGGGCACCGTATTTATAACCATCCCGATTCCCTCAACAAATACCTCAACAACCTTCGCCACTCCCTCCTCCAACGAGGTCACCCATATTCTCTCCTCAACAAAAAACCTATTACATTCCTACACCCCCAAGCCTCCCTCCACCAAAGACTTTCACCCTCTCTCAATATCTATTACCTACTTCCCTGCCATTCATTCCCTCAAATTCATTCTCAAAGACCTGCACCCCATCCTCAATAATCACAACGTTTCGTCCAATCTTCTTCCCAAATACCCCTATGTCACCTTCAAACAGCCCAACAACCTATCAGATCTCCTTAAATCCACCAAGCCTCTTTCCAAATCTTCTCCCTCCCCCTGAGTCACCCCCACTCTTTGCTTTCGAGTAAGATGCAAAACTGGTACTGTTTTCACCACTCTCCATCCCTCATTTTAACTCTCTCCCGCCCTTCCACCACTCCTCCTGCAAATCTCAAAATGTCGTCTATATTCTGACATGCAAACTCTGTCAGGCCTTTTACATAGGCCAGTGCTCCACACTCCTGAACCTCATGATTAACAATCACCACACACATGTAATCCCTCTTCCTCGTCTGTAGGTCTTCCCATCCCAAAACATGCCTCCCATCACAACATACACTTCAACCAGTGTAACAGTGTTTCCGTTCTGGCAGCCCTCCCTCCATCCGATAACTCTATGAAATTAAAAACGATGTAATGGAATTTATATGGCTGTGCAAAGCCTATTAACATCCGGGTCTCAATGTCGTTTAGTAATTAAAGAGGGTGGTAGTGGATAGTTTTGGTATTATTTCATATGGGATAGCAATATATTTTATTCATCCGCTTGTATTTTTTTTCATTCTGGGCTGGGTTTTGACTTGCCGAGCCCTGATAATGACTTTTTGATTTGACACCAGGGTCATAGATGTTGTGGTATCTGTGGATCAACTATACGTGTAAAGGACGAACATAAAAGAGGTGGGGGAGGCGGAATCGATCGGATCACAAGTTAAAAAATACATTCTTGGCCGGGACTTGAACACCGGACTTGTCGAGTGGATGCTCTAACCACTCTATACGTGTGCCTATCCCTTTTTTATATCTATTTCCATGTTAAGGGATATTTGTTTGCCATATTGGGGTTTTTGTGTTTGAATGTATATCTATTAATATAGAAATATAACTAGTGGAATAAATAGTGAAAATTTGATAGGAACACTTACGAGGTGCGTTCAAAACATGACGAGAATTTTCATTTCGCGGGCTTGGAGAGTCCGATTGTCACACTTTTTTTTATTATGTTGGTATTCATGCCCTAAAGTATGATAACACTTTCAGCTGTTTTCATTTTGGACTTTGTTTGTGACAGCCACTAAGGTTAGACGTATTTTATGAGCTCGGCGATTTTTGTTGATAATGCAACCATTTCAGAGAGTAAAAATCATTCGCCTTGACGTTGAAACTAAGGCTCATTCATCCCAGTGGAGGCATTCTGGCTCGCCAAGACCGAAAAAGGCTCGAAAAGTACGGTCGAACGTGAAGCTTATGCTCACTGTGTTCTTCAATTTTAATGACATAATGCATCATGAATTCCTGCCACCATGTCAAACGGTCAATAAAAAGTACTACCTACAAGTTCAACGCTGTTTGCGTGAAGCAATTAGAAAAAAACGCCCGGATCTGTGGAAAATAATTCATGGCTTTTGCACCACGATAATGCACCAGTTTACACTTCGTTCGTTGTTCGTGAATTTTTGGCCAAAAACAAAACTGAAATGATGCCCCAGCATCCATATTCGCCAGATATGGCTCCGTGTGACTTTTTTCAATTTCCCAAAATTAAGAGAACCTTCAAGGTCCGTCGTTTTACAGCCGTAGATGACATTAAAAGCGCATCGCTTAAGAACTAAAGGCTATCTCAAAGATCGAGTTTGAGAAATGTTTCGGGGATTGGAAGAAGCGCCGGCACAAGGGCATACTCTCCAATGGGGACTACTTTGAATGTGGCAACATCAATATGTAAGAATAAACAAATATTACTGTCCGAAAAATTAAATTTCTCATTATTTTTTAACACACCTCATATAATAGACGAGTAAAAGAGATATGGGGAAGGCGTAATTGAGGAGATAGCCAGTACAAAAATATTTCCTTGACTGGGAGTTGAACAGCAGATATTTCGACACTCCGAGCCTCACTCTTTCCACCTGAGCCTATTTTCCTCCTGTTTTCGTCCGTCATGTGTTCCTATACTACGAATCGCTAGCATTTTCCAAGAATATCTACGCCATTTGTGGCGTCTAAACCAAGTATTGGTGATGACTAGGCCCTGTTTCCTGCAGAACTCAATTTCTTTCTCCCCGCGGTCAATATTCATGCATAAATCGTAGTCCCCTGCTTCATCAATACCTTTTCCGTTGCCTACCGTCGCATTTCAATCCCCCATGAATATAAAATATTTCCCTGCAGAAGCACTATGTTCTTTAACTAATCGTATACCTTGTATCTAATCGTATATCTATTATATCTAATTTGGTCTTCTTCTTCTGTGTCTTTAGTCCTGCTGCTTTCAGTTTTCCTATGCAATGGTTTCGTGAGAGGATGGCCGCGGAAGCCTTGCCTCCCCCGCTGCCGGGCACGACACACCGCCGATTGGCCGAGTTTTACAGTTTTTCGGACTCATATTCCCTATAGTGTTCATCATTTCGTTCTTGTGAATGATAAATGAGTTGGTTTCCCTTTGCCTTTCTCAATATTGTTTTTAATGTGACACCTTCACTCAATGGCCGCCCCACTGGGGTCAGACGCCATTACAGTCGTCTTATTGAGGAACAGACGCTACGTGTAGTACCTTTCGTCTGGCTGATAAACTTCGACCTATCTGGCATTGATGACCCTACCTGGGGAAACTATCATTACTCCCGCCGGCACAGCTCTAGGGGTCATTGGAACGCACAAGCCCTTCTACCACGTCAAGGTTGTAGTCCATATATATATATATATATATATATATATATATATATATATATATATATATATATATATATATATGTACATAGATAATGAAGAAGCATTTACGAGATCTGCAAACATTTGGAAGGCACAATAGAACAATAATAAAATAGATATAAGTAAAAGAACACTCACATTTACTTCGGGTCAGACTCAGGTTTTATAATGTGAGCCTTACCTGAAGTCTTATATACTCACCTTTTACGTGTTATCTATTTTATTTTTATATTCTATTGTGCCGTCAACATATTATCTTCATTAAAGTACCGCCATACAACTTGAGGTGCCAAACATGGAGCCAAAGATCATTAATATAGTATCACTCTCTTGGCAGCGAATTGCGTTTGCCAGCACTTCATGAAGAGGGACACAGAGTTAGTAATAGGAGCGGGAATGTACAAAAATCTGGTATAGTTTATTTTAACACGCACTATGTTAGAGGTTATTTCGGTGCCCCTTGGTATTGCGGGATGGGTTTTTGTCTAAACAATTCCAGTGTAGAGTAAAATCCATGCATGCATGCATGTGAAACTACAATCATGTGTTCTGTAGAATTGATTGGTGACAAGTTTGCATTCTTGATAGAATGATCTTGCACTCACTGTCCCGTGCTGTCCATGGGAAGAGAGATCCCTTGGGTCCACTAGTTTTGACCTAAGTTACCGTATCAATCACATTTAAATTAACTCCACAAAGTTTGCGCACAAACGTTTGGATTTTTCAAAGTATTTGACCACCTACCATTTACCGTGATTTAGTGCTAATCCTATTTTTTGCATGATTTCGAAACACTTGATACTTCTCGTATTCCATGTCGTATGTCTCGTACATGCATTTTCTTAATGGGGCCTCAGATAAGGATGGTAGAAAATTTTCTTAAATTTATTTCTAAGAATGACCAAATGATAATACTTCTGAACTAGATATTTATTAAATGACATGTTTCGATGAAGAAGACGTATTTTATCGAAACCGGTCGTTTAATTAATAAATTCATATTTAGTGGAATAGTGTTATTATCTGGTTATTATTATGTTAAATGCTACGCAGTGCCCTGAAACTACGTAACATGTATATATTTACGCCGAGTCAAAATGCTTCTCATATTTTCTTTGCTTTCCGCTGATTTCACGTGTTTGGGAACCCTGTGATTAGCACTTAGTGAATTTTACACAAATGGCATTGTATATCAATATATCAACCACATCGAGATCAACTCTAGTAAGTTTTTACACGAAAAGGCCAGATATTTTAATTACATTTATCATCGATTATTCGTTGTCATTTATTTACAAACCTCATTTCTGTATTATTTCCAAATTTTTGGACCCCATGCCAAATATTATCTTTCCTCTTTCTTAGCTATCTCCAAATAAATCATCATGCCGCCTGCGAATATCCTAATCATACCAATAGTTTCGTGGTTCAAATCGTTTATCAACCATACGTTATTGTTTACGCCGGCGAGTTTTAGTTTATGAGTTAGTTTACCATGGAGAATGTTGTAAAATACCTTTTTAAGTTCCAAAAAAAATAACATTCAATTTCGTGCCACTCACTCCCGCTAATATTTATTTATTTGGAGTGTATATGGAAAACAACACATAAAAATTATTCATTTTGCCGGATAATAAAAATAATAAAAACGTAGTCTCATCCATATGATAAAAACAACATGTTAAATTTATATGAATGAAGACAAAGGTTTATGAAAGGCAATATTAAATAACTTCCTCCAATAAATTATTTCAAAATAACCTATAACCTCCGAGCATAATTACATTGTTGAATGCTTGCAATTTTCCTTTGAATACCGATCCGCTAAAACAGACCTTTTTAATACTTTGAACTTTAAGGCTTCTGGTGTATATTAATGAATTATTAGCTAGGGTAACATAGAGGAAAATTGCGCTCATAACATCGTTCCACGGCACCAATTAATTTCCTCCTCGAGCCGAAGGGTCACGAGGAACCAACTTTGGCAATATTAGATGAAATTTTCCAGTTGAAGTTGAGGTAACAGATTTTCATAATAGAAGTAAGGGACTAAGATTGAGGCATTTTTCTTGAGGGGATATATGTTTCAAGAACTTTGCAGCTTCCGGGACAACATCGTAATTGTGAATTAAATACCCAGTGACAAGATCAAAAGATCTCCCGTTGAGGAAAATCACCCGCATTTCTTTGTGAAAAATAAAATTATTAAATATCCGTTATCTCTATATAAATATGATGTGGTGTATTAACAATATCTTGCCCTATGGGAATGTGGACTACATTATATCTGGAATCCGAGAGCCTATCAAGCCCCGTACGGAGGTGGCGAGGCACACCGAGAAAAAAAGAGTGGATCTGTGAAATAAGATTAAATGAGCGTGTACGATATCAGACTCAAAATTTACAAAAACATCTGAAAATTTATTTGGAAGCTATCAAGTGAGTAAGGGAACGCAAATTACTGTGGCTCATTTGATTACCTGGGAACTGGCTGTCTGATGGAACCAAAGTGAACAGGCTAGAGAAAAAAGTGTTACACAACCATTCTCATTACAGATTTATAGACCTACTGGAACCAATCAAAAGCACGATTAAAATGCAGTTATAAAACTAAATTTAAAGTATTAATTTTATAAAACTACAATTCTGCTCAAGAATCGCAAACTTATGACGAGGAGCAAACTTTTATGTGAACTACTCTATTTATTAGCAGACCTAAGGTATATAAAGGGTAAAAAACAGAATAAAAAATATTGAACTGACTACTTGGCATTTAGAAGTAGTAAAAAGTTTTATCCGTGCTCGTTTACGCATATTCTTCGGTTTTCGGCAAAGTGAAAGGCTTTTTTCGCCACACGGCACAATATCTAAAGAGCATTAAATTGAATATACTATATTCAGTATTCACGATATAGATGTGCATGGATGATGTGTGTGTGTCTGTATATAGTCAAACAAAGGAGAGAGATGGCGCTAGCCAACAAAAATATAGAAAAACAGATAAAAAAGGACATTCATATGTATTTCGAAACTTTCAGTGACTAGACTACATTCCTCCCCCAGAAGAAGGCACAGGGCGGCTAAGATCCTTCAATCCCCAAAAGAAAGTGGCGTCGTTCCTTTCTTTGACTTAAATAATTATATCCGTAAGTTTTATTACCATATTTATATACATATAGGTATATATAACTTTTGGACGGCACAATAGAACACAGAATAAAACAGATTCCATATATATATATATATATATATATATATATATATATATATATATATATATACATATATATATACATATATATATATATATATATATATATATATATATATATATATAAACATACATATATAAATATATATATATAAACATACCATATATATATATGATATAAAAGACGCTGTCGTTCTTATATACAAGGTGCTATCTATACATATATTGTATGGATAGTACCTTTATGGCGTTCACTATGATGCAGACTTACATTTAATTATAGTAAAAAAATAAAAAGGTAATCATAAACACAATCCACATGCAGTCACTAGTCGGTGAATCTTTTTATGCTGAACGAGGCGGTTGGGGCCACCGAAATATCGTAGTGTGTTGTGTTTGTTTGTTTTAGTTACACTTTTTATTTATTTTATTATCACTACTAGGAATGACATTTGCCGAGAGCTTGTAGTCCCTATTGGTACCATTTACTTTGCTACTGAAATGATGGATTTGCATTTGCTAACATTAATATCCATCCCTATATTTGTCATCCAATCCCCCACTTCATTAATGTCCCTCTGCAGTACTTCGCGGTTGCTCTCATTCTCGACTTTCCTGTAGATAATGCAGTCGCCCGCAAAGTCTTATTTAAGATTTATTTTTTTTCCGGGAGATCATTTATATAGAATAAAAACAAGAGCGGGCCAAGTACGCTAACTTGTGGGACTCCCGATTTTACCCTCGTTTTTTCAGAAAACATTTCTCCTAATTTCTCCCTTTGTGTTCAACCTTTCATGGACTTTTTGACCCACGAGATTACTATTATATCTATGGGCAGTGTTATTCTTAAATATTAGGTGATCGTGGTCAACTTGAGGGCGCTGGAATGGTCCGGGAGAAGGTAAGGTAAAGGAGGGGGGGAAGATACCGTGCTACCGGCGGCGACTGGAGACGGAGGCATGGAGTCCGTCGGCTTCCCTCTCGCAACGCCCCCTCTTCGGGTTTTTCCCCGATATATATACCCGGGGGCCTTTTTGATTTGTCGATTGGGGCCCTCTTCAATTGGCCTTCTCAACCGGGGGAATCGGTTAGGGGGAGAAGCCGTGGAAACGGCTCAAACTTTGTCAAAGACTTTTGACAGGCCGACTATTATAGCAACCATTTCTATTCTCGCATCCATAGAGTCGGACATTTCTTGGCAGAACCCTAATAGCTTAGTTTTGCAAGAGTGCCTTTTCCTGAAAATATGTTGGTGACGCTACAACCAATCCTCATAACTCTCCCAAAAATCCCAGAGATAATCAGCAAATATCTTTTCTAATAGCTTGCATAACACTTAGTTCAAGCTAATCTGTCTATAATCATCAACTATTCTCTTATCTTCTCCATTGAAAATTGGTGTAACATATGCCTCCTTCCAAGTGTTTTGCCAAGCTTTAATGTTTCAATGATTTATAAACATTGAAACTAACCTACCACCAAGTTTAAGGGAGTCAATTGAAGTACCATCTGGTCATATATATATATATATATATATATATATATATATATATATATATATATATATATATATATATATGTTCACACACACACAAGTAAGGTTCTGTAATATTAAAATGTTAATCATTATAGAGTTTTAAATGTCACCAGCATCCGGTTTTTCACACCTCCATGCACATCTCGTGTCCACATTGAGGGGGTTTACTCTAAGATAATATAAGAAAAAACATACATTACGTTAATAAATATACGAGGAGAAAGAAAAGGTTTGCGGCTTGCTCAAGTACAATTTGTTTGCGACCTATGCCAGTGTCGCTTAGAATCTACTGGCCTATGTATGCGTTGTTGCGTACTAAAATACAAACTCAATTCCCCTTCTTATACTCGTACATCCATTTTAATACAGGAAGCTCATGAAATACATGTATGCCAGGAGATGATATGTTGTAGCGAAAATTGTCGCAAATCCAATATATCCTGTGGATATGAAAACTTTAATTTTTTGTTGGATTATGAAAAAATACATAAATAAAAGAATGAGAATAATTAAAAAAACACTCGGTAAACAGTAATGACGTGTGCTCACGGAAAATATTTATTTCCATTTGACCATTGCCGGAAAAAATACTCGCAATAATTGAACTGCCTGTTAAAATATCTGCTTGAAAATTTTCATTCAGATCGTGTTTCTTTTAATTAATTGAATCATTGTATTTCATGTCATTTAAATCATCATGTCATTTAAATTAAAATGGTTTTAACTAAATGTTGGGAAATCGCTCGACTGTCTTTATAGAATTATATTCTAACTATTGGAATGAAGTTAACACGAACTAGCAACCTCATTTATGTTTCACGTTTTATTTCATCAATTTATTTACTGATGGTCCAATTTTGCAATATTTTTCTGAATTTCTTCGCTCCAAAATGAGAGCGGCTTCATTTTAGTTTATTCACAAGGCCTTCTGAACAGTTGGTTGGTAATATTGGTACAAAAATATCCATCGCTTGATAGTAATAACACAAAATACAATTCTCAACCCTGTGTAATTTTCATTCCCAAAAATAATTTCTTTTTTAAAAAATTCATTAAAAATCATCTTAGGAAACATATGACAACATTTCGGCACATAAAATACACAAAATTTGGCTACGCTAAAAACTATTGAATTATTGAAGCAGGAATGGGGTTGGAAAATCGAACTTTTCCGAATATAGAATGTGTACGGAATAAACAAATGGGGTCCTGGTGAATCCGCCGTCGTGCAAAAATTAACAATGTCAATGTATATGCACGTACCCGCTTGCCGTTGATCTGTGTCTAAAAAATGCTACAGAAGCGTGTGAAGAGACTTTGCTTCGGCGAATGGAATTTGCCAACAAATTTCACCTTTAGCTCATCTTTGAATGGGTGAATAAGGAGAAGATCAATGAGGAGTTACCTTGAGGAGCAACATTTCATTTTCACCTTTCTTATTTAACTTCACTTTTCCCCCCACCTTTCCTCACCTATCTGATAACCCCAACCCCCTCACCCCATACCCTTCCCTCATGGTGCTACACCCCCTGCCACACACCTTTTTGGTGGCTCGCAGGGTATTTACGTAGATGCAGATGCGGACTGAAACATTGTAGAGATTCAAGACTAAAGCACATTCTGCATAAAAACAAGATAGGTGCAACACAGAATAAGAAGAATACCATTAATAAATTATGAATTAACTCAAGACAGTTCCTTATCAGTCAATGTAGACGATTTATACGTAGATAAGGAAATACATTTTTCCTTAAAGCTCTTTAGGAGTATATACGAGGTTAGGCTGAAAACTAATGCACACATGCTTCTAGACTTCAAACAAAATGACCTTTAGCACCACACTTGGTGTACTATGGAAGTAATATTCCCCCTCAACACGCATGTGCCGGTTTGAGGTCGTTACATTTATCCAGTGTATTTTGAGAAGCGGAAGTAGGGAGACGTGCACTAGTGCTATGTCAACCCCAGTTAAATAACGTGATGTTATTGACAACTACCTTCACCTCATTGTACGAGGTGTAATGATTACTCTTGTACATGTGCGATAGGAAATTATTCATTGTAACAAAATAGATTCAAAATAAATAGAACTCATTCGGTATCCAAATGGTAAAGATATTAGGTTAGTAAATATGGACACAGAGAAAGAATATAACGTCGATGGGGAGAGCTCAGTACCAGCCAACCTTGGATTCGGCATAGGAAGTCCATTAAGGCAGCTGAAATATGAAGTAGGAGGAATTTGATCGGAAAAATTCGCTTGATCATATTTAATCTCTATCTCAAAAAAATAGGATCACCAACAGTACGATGAAGAGGAAGGCAAAAGAAAACTTAGGGAATGGTCAGTTTCAATTCAGCAAAGAAAGAGGCAGGTGATGACACAGCTTTAATGAGGTCACAAATGGAACGGAATGCTGAGTAACATCAGGATCGATTTTTCGTTTCGTTAACTAGGGGATTGCATTTGGAAAAGAAAAATCGGATGAATTACTGAATATAATTACTGAGATAGGAGTAAATTGAAGCGTTCGACGACCTCCCCGCAACGCGTGCATGGGTAACACAGTTGTGGTGCGTGTGGCGGGCAGAGAGCAGGGATGAGCACTGCTAGGAAAAGGAATGATACTGCGATATCCATTATCACACGTGCTTTTGGAAGCACATGTAGAGAAAATCGTTAAAGAGGTATGGGCAATATATCTGCATACATCTCCATGCATACACTAGCGCGCAACTCGGTTCAACCCTCTAGGTCGGTGCAAGTTTTAGGTAACCAAGTAATACTACATCTACTCCAATACCTCCACAAATACCTGGCACTCTGTGGTCCACCAAAAGAGCTAGTGGAAGAGCCAATATACCATCTATGCAATATTCGTTATACATATTTTAGTTGCTTTTTGGTTGGTAGCTACTCCGCTGACTACTAAGGAGACAAATCAGGAAACCCATTAAATACGTGGGCTCACATACGCAGGACATTTTACAAGTACAAGGGTGGTCTGAAAGGTTTCCGACCTAATCAAGATACAAGACATTTTTTCTGAAATTTTCTGACTCGGAAACTTTTCAGACCACCCACACAATTCAAACCTGGACCATTATTTACACGACACCCTACGGCGGGGGATGTTTGGACGCAGCAAATAGTGAGTTTAAGGGAAGTATAACTTCTATGTTCTTAACTATTTTCACCAGTGTCTACCCGTTCCTGACTTTGTGTTTTCCCTTTGATTTGGTGCTGTGATTAGTGCGCGGTAAAAACGAATGCTTGAATGATTTAACGGTTTGGAAGATTATCTCCATAATTTTGTGACAAATTTCTGTCTACATATTGAATTGGGGGACTGAATTATTTCTTCTCTGTCGAGAAGAACTCTAGACTACATCTACTCAATACCCCGCAAGCCACCGCAAGGGTGTGTGGCGGGGGGTGTTAGGGCACCACCCGTAATTTAGAAAGAAAAACAACCGCATTCAGAAGCAACAAATTCATAGTCCACAAACCAAACATGGTAGACATTCATGCAAGGACCCTTTTACTCCACACATATGTAAACACACAAACTACCAACAACCATACACATGCAACTACATTTAAACCTAATATCTTTGCGATTTTTAATTTTTTTCCGACTGGTAAATTAAATGTTTTTACGATTTCAAAAGGGACTCGGTTTCTTACTATTATGATTTCTGATTGTTGTGGGAAAGAATGAATATTTGAATCTATCTGATCTATCTGTATTGGAATCTTTCTCCCTTATGTTATCTTTGTGGTCTGATCTGCCTAAGTGGCGTGGGGCCATTATAATTCCTTTAGTAAACACAGTAATCAACCGGAAGGTCGGTTTAGTAGGTGATGGTAGAGCTCATCCATGTACTAAGCCCGACGGCGTGTGAATATTCACACATCAGGGTAGGGGGGCCAGTTCCTTTCCCTGTTCCAGTTATGGTTTCACAGGTAGATTTGATACCCGAAAAATCAACTAGCTTGGGTAGAGCTGCAGGTGTCCAGGGTGCCTTGCCCGGGAGTCAAACCCGGGATCCTCCAATCAGTAGTCCAACGTTCCTCTCACTGGACCACCGCAGTATCATTGTTAAACTCGCTGGTTCTGAATCTCTCTAAAGATGACGATCTTGTGGTAGGTCGTCATAGAGCAAAAGGTTCCCTTGCTCTATCTTGTAGTAAATGTGTGACGCATTGCGCTCTCTGTAGTAGTTTGCGGTTTTTAACAGATTTCTGAATCCAGTTTATTGCGTCATCTTTTTTTCCACCTTAGCAATTTGTATATTATTTTGGTATGTGAGACTTTATCAAAGGCCTTCTCAAAATCCAAGAAAATTGCAACTACTCATACTTGTTTGTTCCTTCCGCCCCCGGTGGCGGCGGGGTAACGTCCTCGTCTACCAACTGAGAGGTCACGGGTTCAATTCCCGTCTGGGTGGATTTTTCTCCATCCAGGGCTTGGCTGTATGTAATTGTCTTCAATGTAATGTATGTAATGTAAGGGTTAGGTGGAAGAAGGGACTATTTAGTCTCAACCTCGCCCAATTAAGTCGATAATACATAAATAAATAAATAAATTGCCGGTTATCGTACATAAAAAGCCCCAACTGCATTTCACACCATGTTTACTTTTTCAATATTTATTTATTTATTGTCGACTTAATTGGGCGAGGTTGAGACTTATAGTCCCTTCTTCCACCTAACCCTTACATTACATTTTACGCCATTACATACGCAAAACAATTACGCACAGCCAAGTCCAAGATGGAGGAGGATGGAGGAAAATCCACCCAGGTGGGAATCGAACCCTCGACCTCTCTGTTGGTAGGCGAGGATAAAAGAATATGTGTTTTAAGCCGGATATTGAGTGTCAAGAAATGCCATGCCATGCTGACAATGTTTTCATGGATTTTACAGGACAGGGAGCACAAGAAAATTGATCGTAATTATGGGGTCATGTTTATTTCCGCTTTTAAAGATCGGTGTGACGTTAGTATTTTTTTCAGTCAAACGAACAATTAATTTTTTGTATGCGTACCTAGGTAAGGCGGAATTTCTGGTGCGAGCCTTTCGGTATTTCAGCAGAAATGTCATCTGCCCCGTGGGATTTGTTTGTTTTCATACGGAGAAATTTTTGCAATCACTAGTAGCAATTATAATATCATTCATCTTTCTAATGGGGCTGATTGGGCCTCCAGTGGGTATGGTTATTTTGTGAATATAGACTTTTTCAAAGAAGTTAATCAGATATTTCGCTTTTTTCTCTCTGTACATATATTATTATTATTTTGGCTTTTAGGAAACTCTACGTTTGAACAATTTCTCTGCAATTTCATGACGTATGACAAGAAGGCATCAGGGTCATTCTCCAAATAATCACACAGAATTTCCATTTCAAAGTTTGCATGGTGCTTGGTAGGGTTCATTTTTGTTTCCTTAAGACTTGCAATGGAGTACAATACGAATGAAAGTCGGCGAGGAATTCATAAAAATCAGTTAGGTTTGTTAATAATCAAGATTTTTTTTGATCGGCCAAGTGGTTGTAATAATTTAAAAGGATATTAGAAAAAAGTTCGATAGGAGTGGAACGTGAATCTAGGTAATAATGAAGGACATTAGATTTTCCAGAAATGGGATGGCTTATCTAAACGTTAAAATAGGAGGGTATAAAAATTAAGCAAATGTCCCTATGTAGATTGAGTGTTGGACCATGATGGTCATAGTAGAACAAACCTAAGAAGGCTTTAGGCAAATTAGCTTTTGCAAGAGGGGAGAGTTGATGATATGGTCGTTGATGAGCGATGTTAGGAAAAGATTCTATTTAACTTTGATATTGACATGTTTTCTTACGACGAGGAAACATGGTCTTTGAAAAAGTTGATTGGAGGCTTTTAAGATATGAGTTTTGAGAAGGATGGACATGGTAAAATGGACGAAAGAAAAACAAACTAAGATATGCTAACCGAAGAGAGAGAATTTTTGGGAGAATTCCAAAGGAGGCAGCAGAAGTTGATGCAAAGCTCTTTAATCGGGATGGAATGTCGAAGAATGTGATAAAGGAAAAACGAGAGATGCAAGCGATGTAGTTAAAGAAAAGGTTTATGATTGAAGGCAGATAGGAAAAGCGCTAAATTGAAGAGCCCATAAATTATTGTGGGTCTCAGTATTTGTGTTTTTAGATAGAGTTGAGAAATATAGCGATGTTTAGTCTTGTGCCCATCGAAAACCCGGACTTAACGGGAGACTCTAAAAAATAAGTGGGTCAATGGTAAGGGCGCAGAAAAAAATTAAGCTCGAGTAAAGGAAACAATACTCACAACATTTGGATGCGTATGCATAAAAAATTTGTTAGGATGGCATTTGCAGTAGGTCCGCAAATCTACTGAAAAAATCTAGATAATTCCTATGGAGGTGACTGGTGTGAGAGTGAAACCTTATAAAGCTAAGCAGCCTCTTGTGATGTGACTCTTTGCTGCACGGAAAGGAGCGGATCCCATCCCTGTATTAATTTTTTTTATCCGTTGGAAACCTGTATTCCCAACTTTACGCTTTCATAGCATATTGCGCTCGATCGCGAGCAAAATTGATGATAGCGAAATACATTACTTAGAATAAGTAAGGAACTTGGGCGTCTCCTCACAAGAAAAACTTATCATTTGGTGATCACGTTGGGAGGATTTGAGGAGTCGTCATAAAGAAACTTGGATTTATTGGCAAGTTGCAGGGGAACGGCAATGAGAAAGCGAGGGAGAGATTTTACTTTGCACTTGTGAGGCACATGGAATACGCGGTAATTAGTTGCACCCGTCGGACAAGGAGTTGTTTCAGAGGATAGAAAAGACTCAAAGAACATCTTCCTTTGTGAAGAAATACTACGGTAAGAAAGAGAGCGTAGCGTGGTTAACAGAGGAACTGCGATGGGGGTCTCTCCGAGCGCGAAGGAGAAGGTGATACTGGGAATTTTAGAATGGTACAAGATACTCGATTTAAATTATGACACCGGAGGAAACATTAAGGCCCGTCATTTTGGCAGATTTCCCCGATTGGATGAGATAAGGGAAAGACACTGTGGCATCAATAGATTTAGAGATACTATCTTGATTTATACGATTCGCGATTATGCAAGAACATAGAAAATGACGAAAATACTGACGAACGTAGCTGCAAACCATCAAGCTCGAACTCTTAATTATTTAATTACTGAAGAATAGTGATCGAACACACCCTGCCCCAAACCTGGATGGCTGTCGGAGAATGTTTTAAATGTACGTGTAAAACATCTTTTGATTTTACATTACCTACCCTCCCAATGTTTTGCATTGTATTAAACTTTCGTAAGCATTCAGGGGGTATCAGCATTCGGCAGGATATGATTGAACATAAATGAGTATAGCAGAAAGATGGAAAATAACCGGGTCGCTCGATGATAACATAAAAGGGTTCAGAACGAATTTCGTCCACGATTAAGCAAGTAAAAGGAAAAAATAAAAGGTAGGCGTGATGAAAATGACAGGAACTATTTACCATAAACAGGCAGTTAACAGAATGTTGAGGAATAATACACGATACCCCTGGAACCTAGCCCTGGACCTTGACGAGATGGCCTGATGATCTTTCCATGACATCGATTCAAAATCTAAAATCCACTCACCCCGAAAATTGACCGCCATCCTTGACGCGACGAATATAAATTCACCTGAAATATAAACGAAATATATGAAAGTCCAGCTGCGTGCTGAACTGGCCGGGGCAGAGGTGAGCAGGTATTTTTATTCTCGCGTGGATTTAAACGTGGAGCGAAATGGTGGTGGGTGTAATGGTGCCTCCCGACCGGCACACCTGTCTGGGCTCGCCCGTGCTCCCCCACGTCTGAGAGGCGTGGAGAAGTGCCTCGGCACGCATCGGAAGGGGGTAGTTAGGGACGAGTCCCAATGATTCACGAGTGTCCTTGGAGGATACGGCTTCATGAGAATCACGGGCGCAGGATGACCTCGCACCTGAGGAGCTTAATGCTTACCAAATACCAAAGATGATCGAAATGGATTAGTCGAAGGACGTTCAAGAATTGAGAAGGCTGCAAATACGCATTCGTGCATAGAAAAAATGAGCAAAATATCAAAGAATGCGATACATTTTTCACGTATCAAATTCCTACGTCATTTTAGCATTTAATGCAGCATATATTTCACTTTGATTAATGCAATAGTTGATATTTCAATGAATGTCTTCGGGGTAGCAAATTAAGAAATCGTTAGTATATTCTCAAGGCTCCTTGAGAAAACCTGTCTACTTCGTTTGTCTGCATCTTATGATTAAACCGTCTGATTATTACTGCATTTGCCGTCAGCAAACACATTTTAAAATTGCTGACATTTCAATCAACTATGTGAGCATCAACGGGAGTGAGAATTTGACAACGGGGAAGACAACAGCAACGAAGTACTGCCCATGATCAACTGAAACTGGTAATGTAATATCCTCTTTGTAAATTCAAGGTTGACTCAAGTCATCATCTTTCAAAATGCTTGCATGGTTTTGGCAAGAGAGCGGTTTGGAATCGATATTGATAAATAAAAAAAAACAGGGAGATGATTATTTAATCCTTAAAAATTCCTTAAACTGTTTTATAACAAAACAATTTTTCGAGCTGGCTTTGGCTTTAGTTTTAAGGTGTACATTTACCAAAGTACTCCCCCATTTACGAGTACAATAGTGGTAATAGAACAAGCCCTGGAGTAAAATTCACATCTGATCTCCCACCTGTGTTCCATTCCACCAGTGATGAAATCTTCGCATGATATCGCTTCGATAAAGTTTTCGCATTCTCGGGTATATGGAGTTATCCTACCATCCCAAAACCTCCCCATGTTAACTATCGTAAATAGTCAAACCTTTATATCCCATTCATCCCTCTTAGGGCAATAGATTGTACCGGAAAACTCTCCCCAATCACTACTCCTCCTCCTAGCCAACCAACTAGAAATTCCTACCCTTGTGGCCTTTCACCTCTGCCCTTGAACCTGGTACTCTTTTTGAAGGGCATGAAGTCTAATCTCTCTTAAATGGAAGCGGGATTTTTGACGGTACTTTTAACCTGTTCATTATTTTATAAATACCTGCGCGTCCATTGTGGAGGGAGATGGGAGGCGGCGGATTGGCTGGAATCCAAAGGCAAAGACGCCTTGTTGTAAGAGGTCGGCATGAGACGAGTGCGGGGGTGGGGGATCGGATGGGGGCGAAGGGGAGGGGGGTGGAAGAGAAGGGATTGGAATGCGCCCGCCGATGGGAGGGTAGTAATGAGAAACGCGGGGCAGCAGTGTGCGAGGCTGTGAAGCCCCCTTTGGAGTCGATTGAAGAAAGGTCGGCAGTAATAAGAGCCATCAGGGGGGCCGAGGCGGTGCAAGGTGAGCGCTGTAAAGGTCAAAGGAGTCGTCGAGCTACGTCGGAAATCATGTATCTATGCTTAAAAAAAATTAATTCACCGGGCTCAGACCTTTTTTGTATTAAAACCTGTTGTGGGGTACCACCCGGGCGCAATGCCAAATAAAACTTCTTCATTTACCCTCTCGGTCTTAGTGCAGAAAACTGAACAAGATGATGCTTTCATTTTTTAAAAGTTGAATGCGATCGTGCCAGAAAAAATAATGACGAACTCATTCACGGTTGACTAGGGGGTGTTCGCATTTGAGGAACGTTTTCATGTGGAGGAAGAGATTCAGCCAGTATCGCAGTCAACGTGGTAACGTGACCAGAGTTGATAATACTCCAACTTTAGTCATATTTCATCCCCCGCTTGCAAAAGAAACTAGTATTGACACATGTAATATTTATATATAGTCAGTGACTAATTTTTATTTGACTGTGTAAACGTTTTCACAGTTGTGAGACATACCGTATTGAATGGGACCATATTTATGTGAAAAAAGTCGGGAAAATGTACCCCTCATGCATAAACTTTGAGAAAGAATTATATATTAAATCATTATGAATTAGATAACATGCGCTGAATTTATTGTGACATTGCATGAACAACACGTACTTCCTCTCTTTCTCTCTCCCTCTTTACAGTCATGCACCACGAGAGGACCGAACAAAGATTGCATTTGCCAGCCACGAGGAATAATTAACTCCAAAGTGGAACACATAAAAATTACAAAATCGTTAATTGTTGTAGGCCGACTATAACAGGAATTAAACGTGATATATTGGTGCTAGTTCGGTACGTATGTGGTATATATGCGTAATCATACTCTTAACATTTGTAACCACACCAAAAGCACTACCAATTTTTATTAATACCACTTCAATACTTCTTCCAGAGTTTAATGGATCGCCTCTAAACTCAACTACATGTTTATACGATTCTTATTCTACCTTATTCCTTGTGTTCAAAACCATTCACCTGTTTTTATGCCTATCTACCGCACCTTTGGGTCGACTAATTATTTTTCAATCAACTTAAAACTCTGTAGAGACTGAACTAAAGCGGCCCGTTTGAACTTTGTTCGGTAATT